>JALAZF010000039.1:12422500-13152500 GCA_022829125.1 Lathyrus tuberosus | reverse complement strand
TCCTAAACATATGCCTTCAACTGATGTTTCAACATCATCCAGGACATCAGCATCTTCCTGCTTATCAATGTCATCAATCACCACATTTATAGACTCCATCATACCCTTTGTTCTGGAGTTGAAAACCCTGTAAGCTCTGCTATTTGTAGAGTATCCTAGAAAGATTCCCTCATCACTTTTAGGATCCAATTTTCTCCTTTATTCACGATCTGACAAAATATAACATTTACTTCCAAAAACATGAAAGTACTTCACAGTAGGCTTTCTCCCTTTCCACAATTCATACAGAGTAGCTGAAGTGCCCCTTCTCAAGATAACTCTATTGTGAATATAGCAAGCAGTGTTCATGGCTTCAGTCCAGAAATGGTAAGGAAGCTTTTTGGCATGAATCATTGCTCTAGCAGATTCTTGGAGAGTTCTGTTCTTCCTTTCAACAACTCCATTTTGCTGAGGAGTAATAGGAGAGGAAAACTCATGACTGATGCCTTCAGTAGAGCAGTAATCAACAAACTTGCTATTTTCAAATTCCCTCCCATGATCACTCCTTATTCTGATGACATTGCACTCTTTCTCTCTTTGGAGTCTTTGACATAAATCTTTAAATACATCAAACACCTCTATTTTGTCTTTGATGAAGCTTACCCAGGTGTACCTAGAATAGTCATCTACAACAACATAAGCATACTTCTTCCCACCTAGACTTTCTACCTGCATAGGTCCCATCAAGTCGATATGAAGAAGTTCTAAAACTTTGGAAGTGGTGTTATGTTGAAGCTTCTGATGTGACATCTTGGTCTGCTTCCCTATTTGACAATCTCCACAAACTCTTCCTTCTTCAATATTGAGTTTAGGAATTCCTCTGACAGCTTCTGAAGATATGATTCTCTTCATTCCCTTCAGATGAAGATGTCCCAACTTTTGATGCCAGATTTTGACTTCATCATCTCTAGCAAACACACATGTTGAGGTACTTGAGTCTTGTTGCACCCATAGATAACAGTTGTCCTTAGACCTAACACCCTTCATGATGACTTTTCCTTTCTCATTTGTGACATTGCACTCAGATTTTGTAAAGTCTACTTTGAATCCTTGATCACAAAGTTGACTAATGCTGATCAAATTTGCTGTCAACCCTTTAACAAGTAGAACATCATCCAGTCTAGGAGCACTAACACAATTCAGCTTTCCCATCCCCTTGATTTCTCCTTTGACACCATCACCAAAGGTTACATGACCTGAAGAATGGAGCTTAACATCTACCAACAAATTCTTAACTCCTGTCATGTGTCTTGAACACCCACTATCAAAGTACCAGTCTTCTTTGGTAGAAACCCTAAGAGAAGTTTGGGCTATTAAGCTGGTAACTTTACCTTTTGGAACCCATTACTTCTTAGAATTGAAGGCCTTATTACCTTTGTGAAACTTCTGTCTGGGAGTATACTGATGTGTCTTCTAAGGATACCCATGTAGCTTATAACAGTAAGCCTTTATGTGTCTAAAACGCCCACAGTGATGACATCTCCAGCCTGAATTTCTTCCTAGAAGGAATCATGTCAGGATGTTTAAACATCTATTGTAAAATCACAGGTTTGGAACTGGTAATAACATCATTAGAAGCTGCACCATTGTTGAATCCCAAATCACTTTTGTCTCCAGCAAGTTTTCCAATACTAAGAATGTTGTCCAGAGCATCAGTACCATTGTTCAACATTCTGACAGTTTTGGTCATAGAATCCAGTTTAGAGTTAAGCATACTGACTTCATTTTCTAATTCAGTTTTTTACGCTTCTAACTGCACTATGATTTTCTTTAGCTTTTCTCCTTCACGACAGACTTGTTCACTTCTCATGCACAGTTCTTTATAAGAGGCAGCAAGCTCTTCATAAGAAACCTCATCATCACATGAATCATAATCTGACTCACAAACCCCAATCATAGCTCTAACAAGCTTAGCTGATTCTTCTTCAGATTCACTCTCACTATCAGTATCAGACCAGGAAGCAGATAACCCCTTTTTCTGCTTTTTGAGATATGTAGGACATTCTTTCTTGACATGACCATACCCTTCACACTCAAAGCATTGAACTCCTTTGTCATTATTGGTCTTTTCTTCATCTCTAGTTTTCTTCCCCTGATCTCCTGATCTGTTGGTGTCAGATGTGATGTTCTTGACATTAGGTTTGTAGCTCATGTCTATCCTTTTTAGAACCTTGTTAAACTGTCTTCCCGGCAGAACAATAGCATTTGACAGTTCCTCCTGAGTTTCAAAATTACACTCCTTCTTACCATCTTCAGTATTAGACACCAAAGCTATGCTTTTGGTCTTCTTTTCAGGCTCCTCATTCAACCCCAACTCAAAAGTTTGAAGAGAACCAATCAACTCATCAACTCTCATCTTGTTGATGTCTTGAGCTTCTTCAATAGCAGTCACCTTCATTTTATATTTCTTGGGAAGGGATATGAGAATCTTCCTTACCAGCTTCTCTTCAGTCATTCTTTCTCCAAAAGCACTAGAAGCATTGGACAACTCAAGAATATTCATGTGAAAATCATGAATGGTTTCATCCTCCTTCATCTTCAGATTTTCAAACTTAGTAGTCAACAGTTAAAGTCTTGACATCTTGACCTTGGAAGTTCCTTCATGAGTACTTTTTAAGACATCCCAAGCTTCCTTAGCTACTTCACAAGTGTTTACCAGCCTAAAGATGTTCTTGTCAATACCATTAAAGATGGCATTCAAGGCTTTTGAATTTCCAAGTGCAAGCTCATCTTCTTCCTTGGTCCAATCTTCCTCAGGTTTCAACTTTGTTGTACCATCCTTTTCAACAATAACAGGTGCTTTCCATTCTTTTAAGACACCCTTCCAAGCCCTGCTGTCTAATGACTTCAAGAAGGTAACCATCCGTGATTTCCAATAGTCATAATTTGAGCCATTTAGAATAGGGGGTCTATTCACAAATCCACCACACTCCTTGTCCATTGCACCAGAAAGTATCAGCCCTAGATCTCACCCAGATGCAGAGCAGGATGCCTGCTCTGATACTAATTGAAATTTTGGTATCAGATGTGTGATGTTAAGTGTGATGTCACAATAACACAATCTGCTATATGAACAAGGCAATAACAATAGTAAATCAACACAATGAATTGTTCACCCAGTTCGGTCTAACAACCTACGTTTGGGGGCTACCAAGCCAGGGAGGAAATTCACTATTAGTAGTATTAAATTACAGACTCAACAATCCCAGTTGACATCTACTAATCTTAATCACTACCCAATGACACTTCTACCTAAGAGACCACTTAGATATGAGAAACCACTCACTCCCTAAATCACCTCAGTGATACAATTCAAAGATTACACTTTAAACCACACCTTGATCTTGCTTAACAGCTTTGATCAAGAACAACACACTCTTGCTTAAAAGCTCTAGAGTGAATACACTTACAACCCAAAATAGTAACACCTATTCAACCATGAAAGGTTTACAAAACACACACGAAAACACAAATTTGACTCTCAGTCTTTGCTCTCTTATCTTCATTACCTTCCAACAAGGGTTGAGGCTGCTTTAAATAGAATTCTGACTTGGGCTTGGATATCTTCCAAATATCTGATTTGATTTGTTTTAAAAATAGAATTTAAAACATATTTGATCTTCAAATCTTTTTAAATCAAACAACCCTTAAACATAGCAACAGGATCTGCTCCAAATCTGATTGCAAATGAAAATATCTTCTCCAAGATATTCGCACACAATCTCTCTAACAGATCTTCTCAAACCAAACTTTCACGCGCATCCCTAAAACATCACAGCTTGATGTTCTGATGTTCAGATAACTGATGTCAAGACATAAAGTTTAACATCAGCATATAAAACTTCAACCCTGCAACAACTAATGTTAGAAACCAATGTTAAGACATCAGACATATGGCATCAACATTGTTCAACTTTGTTTTACCAAAATTCCAGCCAATACAAGAACTAACACTTATGTTGGACTTCACGACGAAGATCCTTGTTGCCCTCTGAGGTAACATTTTTATCTAGACTTCATGACGAATACCCTTATCGCCATATGAGGAAACATTCTTATATTGGACTTTATAACAAAGATCATTTCCGCCCTCTGAGGCAATGTTTTTATGCTAGATTTCATAGCGAAGATCCTTGCTGCCTCTTAGGGCAACACAAATAAGCTATCAAAACGTCTCACCTAAGGGACTTATCGTCTCATCACTTGGGCTACATATAATTTTTCCTGAGGGAGTTAGACTCCCCAGGCTAACTAAACTCTCACTCTTGAGGAACTTCATGTTTCCTATAACGGGATCAGACCCAGGAATTACACCCAAGAGGTGCAACCAATATCCAACCTAAGAGACTTAATAACATGTCTTGCCAGGGGGCTCGATGAAAGTCTCGCCTGAAAGGTTAATTGCTTCGCCTGAGGGACTTATGGTTCCATCATGTGGGCTACATATAATTTTTCCGGAGGGACTTAGACTACCCAGGCTAATTAAACTCTCATCCAATGGATGTAGTGTTTCCTCAGGCGGGATTAAACTCAGGAATCACACCTAAGAGGTACGATGAAAATCCAGCCTAAGAAACTTGATCATAAGTCTTTCTTGAGGGCTCGATGGAAGTCCTGCACAAAAGGTTAAGCGTTTTGCCCGAGGGACTTATCGTCTTATCATTCAGGCTACATATAATTTCTCTTGAGGGACTTAGACTCCCCATGCTAACTAAACTCTCGCCTGAGGGATTTAGTGTTTCCTCGGTCGGGATCAAACTCGGGAATCATGTCTAAGAGGTGTGACTGATATCCATCCTGAGAGACTTGATCATAAGTCTTATCTGAGGGCTCGATGAATGTCTTGCCCGAAAGTTCAAACGCATCATCTGAGGGACTTATCGTCTAATCAACTAGGCCACATATAATTTCATCTGAGGGACTTAGACTCCCTATGCTAACTAAACTCTCGCTCGGGGAACTTATTATTTCTTCGGGAAGGATCAGACTCAGGAATCACACCTTAGAGTAGTGACCAATATCCAGCCTGAGAGTCTTGATCACAACTCTTGCCTGATGGCTTGATTGAAGTTCTACCCTAAAGGCCAAACACCTCACCTGAGGGACTTGTCGTCTTGTTAGTCAGGATATATATAATTTCTTATGAGGGACTTGGACTCCCCAGGCTAATTAAACTCTCGCCTGAGTGACTTAGTGTTTCCTCGAGTGGGATGAGACTCAAGAATCATGCATAAGAGGCGTAATCGATATCCAACCTAAGAGACTTGATCATAAGTCTTGCCCGAGGGCACAATGAAAGTCCCGCTTAAATGGTCAGGCGCCTCGCCTGAGGGACTTATTGTCTCATCAACCAGACTACATATAATTTCTCTTGAGGGACTTAGATTCCCTAGGCTAACTAAACTGTTTCCTGAGGGACATAGTTTTTCCTCAGGTGAGATCAAACTTAATGTTTACTCTAGAGGGATAAGACTCAAAAATCACGTCTAAGAGGCGCAATCGATATCCAACCTGAGAGACTTGATCATAAGTCTTTTCTGAGGGCTTAATGGAAGTCCCTCCAAAAAGGTCAAGCGCCTTGCTTAAGGGGATTGTTATCTCATCAAATGGGCTACATATAATGTTGCACAAGGGACTTAGACTCCACAAGCTACCTAAACTCTTGCCTGAGGGACTTAGTGTTTCCTCAGGCATGATCAGACTCAAGAATCATACCTAAGAGACGCGACCGATATCCATCCTGAGAAACTTAATTACAAGTCTGGTCCGAGGGCTCAATGGAAGTCCCACTCGAAAGGTCGAACGCCTCACATGAGGGACTTATTATCTTATCAGTCGGGCTACATATAATTTCTCTTAAGGGATTCATAGTCTTAAATTGATAGAAACTCCACCTAAAGATATATGTCCTCAAGAATCCCAAGTCCTCGGGATACTCCCTTGAGTCTTGATGTACAAAACACTTCGTCCTTCTCCAAAAGGCCTCTAGCTTGAGGAACTATGTAGTGTTATATTCGTAAAAAAAACTCTACTAGAGAGATGGTTATAGGACTCGCAAAGAAATACGATGATAACATGCCGCCCAATGGGAGGTATCGCCTCGCCCATAAGGTCTTCCTATTGCCCAGTCATGAGAAACATGCGAAAATACGTTCCTAGGGCAAAGAGAAGTCAGGGTCATTAACTGATCCACGTCCTTCTTGGAAATAGGGATTCAACGGTCCACTATTAACCGAGTGAGTAGTGACCCTTTCCAAGACAACCCTAGGCCTTATAGGCCTATATAAATACACCTCTTTTAGAGGAGGAAGAGACACATAATAACTCATACTAATCATACCCTTCACACATAGAGCTGTCAAATGGGCCGACCCGACCTAGCCCGCATTGGCCCGGTGGGCCAACACTTATAAATGGGCTGAAGCGGGCTAGCCCGATTAATTCATGGGCTATCAAAATTGAGCCCGATTCAGCTCCGTATGGGCCATGAAGCCCGATGGGCCAGGCCCGCCTATATATTTCAATATTATAATTTTAATTTTTAAATTTAGAGACAATAAAATACAACCATACATAACAAAATAATTACTCATCTAACCATTTAAATTAGATATAAAAATAAATTATCTAGTAGACAATTTTTCGGCTAAATCCCATAAACACTTGGTGAATCCAACAATTGTCACATAGTGTAACTTTAGAGACAATAGAATACATTCACACACACATAACCAAATAATTAATCACCTAATAATTCAAAAAGTCAAACTTTGATGTTGGGTCAAAAACATTCCCAAGTGCAAGAGTAACATAATATTCACTCCAATACTTATCAAACTTTTCCTTCATCCACTTAGCCATATCTTTGATCACATCATCTTGACTTTTCAAATTTCTATTCAATTCCATTTCTATAAGTCCAACTTACATGAAGTATAAGTTTGATGTTGGGTAAGATGATCAAGAAATTAAGTTAGTAATATTATAAAATGGAGCCAAGGAATTACAAATGTTCTCTGCTCTATCTCACTCTTCAATGCTTGGACAAATATTGTACTTTTTATCATTATAACTCAAGCTAATGAATGCACGTCGATATCTAATAGCACTTTCAAGCATCATATATGTGACATTCCATCTAGTACACACATCCAACCTTAAAATTAACAAAAACATATTTTAGCCCAATTTCTCCTCAAAATTAACAAAAACAGTTTTCAATTTTTTTTATCAAAACAAATTATTATTTTTTAATATTTTTAACGGGCCAGCCCGAAGCCCGCTTGGCCGGTCCGGCCCGCCCCATAAAAAACATCGGCCCAATGGGTTGGCCCAAAAAGATAAAGTTGTATTTTTTTAATACTTTTTTATGGCCCGACCCATGCTAAAATTTAGGGCTTATAGGCTGACCCAATGGGCATGACCCATTTTGACAGCTCTACTCACACACTTACAACGAGCACACCATCCATCAACAGAGCCTCTCAGATTACGTGAGTAGGACTTCTATAATCACCACAAATAACCACCGTAGAGGGATTCTCGTCATCTTGGGCAAGTTATAATCACCATACAATCATTATAAACCTACTAAGGCATCTGAGTCCCCCTGCCTTTGCATGAGGAACACACACAACTGCACTTTTTCTTCCATTTTGCTTTCACATTGTTATTACTTGAGGAATTTCCTTTCATCTTCTTGAAGAACTTTGCTTGTAATGCCTGTTCAGATATCTTTTATGAATCTCTTTACCTCATCTCATGCGGCTCAATAGATGCTTGCAATTCTTCAAGCTTCATCTCTGATAAGTCTTTAAATTCTTCAAATTCCACCACAATGTGATCAAACTTAACTGGAAGAGCTCTCAACACCTTTTTCACCTTCTACAATTCATAGGTCTTTTCTCTACACGATTTCATCTAATTTGTCAAAGCCACCATCTTTGAGAAGAACTGAACAATAGTTTCATCATCTTTTATTTGCAAGTTTTCATATTGTTTTTTCAAAGATTGCAATTTCACTTTCTTTAACTTTTCATCTCCACGATATAACTTCTTGAGAGTATCCCATTCCTCCTTGGTCGTTTCCTGCTCAATAATCTTCTTAAAGATGTTTGAATCCAAACACTGATGAATCAAGAATAAGCATTTCTCATCCTTCTTGCTCAATTTAAGATGAGCAACTCTTCGTGCCTCAATAGCATTTGTCTATAATGCAAAAAAACCATCAGTCTGCTATACCCACCCAGGTATATCTTTAAAATAATATATCCGTCCGAATATATTCTTAAAAGTTAAAATAGTCTATCTAACTAAAATAAATATACCTATCCAAATATATCCTTAAAATAATCTGTCTAAGTAAAATGGATAAACTTGTCCAAATATATCTTAAAACATATTGAATTAACTACGTGCTCATATTTGTTTGCAATGTGATTCACTCAATTTGTAGTATATATCTTACCATATAAATCTAAATTTATGCTTGTCACTATAACAACAACATAAATATTACAAAATTTAATCTATTATTAGTATGGAATTTAATTTTATATTATTGTCGAATTATTGTTGATTTATTATCTTAATTATAATAAAATTGAT
Organism: Lathyrus tuberosus; assembly: GCA_022829125.1. Taxonomy (NCBI): domain Eukaryota; kingdom Viridiplantae; phylum Streptophyta; class Magnoliopsida; order Fabales; family Fabaceae; genus Lathyrus; species Lathyrus tuberosus. The sequence goes on along the minus strand of JALAZF010000039.1, from coordinate 13,143,854 downwards.
TTTTATTATTTTATATATTTCATGGAGGCAATGTAGGGAATTCAAATTCGACAAGATTCAAAGACGGGTTTAGAGAGAGAATATTTCAACTAATTTGAGTTAGATACGTTTAAACTATTGGTTTGGTCTTTGGAACTCAATCTTTAACGAACAAATACAAGATTCACCCCAATGTAGTTCATTCCTCTCTCTATTCCTGAATATAACGTACATAAATATAAGACTCTTAAAATTAATATGCAAAAATTCTTTTAATACTAAAAAATCGTAATTAACCTTTTATATTTGAAAAAGTTAGTAATGATGACAAAGTAACAACCATACACATGTATAAATGTAGATATTAGAAGGGTGGGTAGAAGAAAACAAATAATATAAATCAATGCCAGCTATGTGTTTGAACTTTGTTGTAAACGATGCAAGCTTTTCTGGCATATTTAATTTAATTAATATACTAATACTTAAACCATAAATATTTGTGGTGTATGACCACAAACATTACTAGAGAAGCAATATGCCATATACCTTGCCCATGCCATTGATTAATTAACTATATTTTCATAATTAATTCTAGTACACACAAGACATTATTGTTTCAAACCAAACATCTTAGTGAAAACATTTGACCCCACTCCAAAAAGATTAATACACGTAGGACAAACCAATTACATGACTACGTACAATTGTTACACAATGTTGCACACTATCCCAAATTCAAAATGTGCATCAGATGAGCTGTTATTGTAAATTAAAATTAAGTATAAAACTTTAAAATTTGCTTTTTCTAAATATTTTTTTTAAATTACTTATTAAATTTATATATGGTAGAGGTTAAATTGGAGGGTGATTGTTTAAGAAAGTATTTGATAGTTTATTTTTTCATAAAGATAAGTACAATGCTTCATTGGTAGAATTTGTAGATTTTAATTTTTGGAAGGTATTTCTAGAATGACAAAATTGTTAGCGGAACAATCGAGGGGTCAACGAGGATCTTTCCTTTTTTAATTAATGTGAGACTTCTTTCTAAGACTTGATTCTCAACACTCTCCTCAAGTGTGAGTTCATACACAATGCTCTTTCTCATGTGGAAGCTTGTATCACCGTTGAACTTAACGGAACACCTTCTACCCGCAGGTACACACTTGCGGGAAGTGTTTCGATACAAGTAAGCCGGTCCCTCTCGAACCAGGCTCTGTGGCAGAACAATCAAGGGGGTCAACGAGGAAGCATTTCTTATTTGGGACACACATTTGTGAGAAACACACCACATACTCACCTAAAACCTTAAGGTGATTGGTGTGTGGATTCTCTCACTTATATAGTGTTTAATCTTCCATTTTTTAATCAATGTGAGACTTCTTCCTCACACTTGATTTTCAACAAAAATAACCTCTCTTGCACTTAATGGAGCAGAGTTTGCAATAAAAGGAAAGCATATTATTTACATATTATAATAAATAATATTTTTATTATTTAAATATATTTTATAAATTAAAATGAGTATTCCATTAAATTTTAAAACTAATTAGTCTAATAAAATAATATGATCAATCAATACACTTTTTTTTTTAAAAATAAAATATCAAATCAATCTCAAAGAAACACATAAAATTAAGTATTATGAAATTTAAAAACTATTCAAATATATTTCGGATTAATGTTTTAAAATTGAAGTAAATTGAACTAGAAGACATAAATATATTTCAATATTTGTTTTTTATTAATATTATACATTAAATTAATTTATTATTAGTTAGTTTTATTTATTTTTTAAATAGTAATTTTTAGTTTAATTTAATCTAATTAATTTATTATTACAGATATAATAAATGACTATCATCTCTAATATTAATATGAATGTATTATATATTATATTTTAGATCTAACATATTTTACTGCATATTTTTATATAAATATTAATAAATATACATAATTTAAATATTAAAATTAAATTTAAAATAAAATTAATAAAATTAAAAATGAATTATATTCTCATATTTTAAGATAAATGAGTTTTTCTAAAATTAATTTATACCGCATAAATTATTTTAAAAGTGAAAATATGAGAATATTTTATTACCCCTCGTTTCTAGAAAAAATGAACGGTATAAAATAATAGAATTTGAGCATGATTCGTGTGTGTTTGGATTAACTTCTACGCAACCGCCACGACACGTTTGAAGACAATTTATCTTGAAAATAGAAATTACAAAGTGTAGTTTCTGGACGAAACGTGCGTTTGTAGGTTTTCCACTACGAAAATAAATACACCAAAATTCTTTTATGCAATTTATGCTCATGTAAAATTGATTACTTAAATAAATTTAATCACTTAATTAAAAAACATAAATATTTGATTCAAAATAAAACTTTAAAACTAGTAAAATTATAATAAAGAACATTAAAGTAATTTTTAAAATAAAATTTACAAAATATTAATAAAAGTGAGATATTAAATATAAAAAATGGTAATGATTTTTTGATATTCTAAACTTTTATCATAAAAGAAACGGTATAACGATCAGAAGAAGAATAATATAGGCATTTCCTTTAATAGTTTTATTACTGTTATTATTCTGATCTTATCAAAGACGTAGGATTCTGATTCTCATTCTTAATAATAATACACAGAATTGGTATCGCTTTTAAAATATTCAAACCGTGATACGGATTGACAATAAATTCAAAAATAAATAAATAAATAAAGCGTATTTTGCATGTGATATATTTATTTTTTGTGGAAAATAGATAGATAGATGGTTGGGGGATAGAACGTAGAAAGAGAATGAACGAAAAAGAAGAGCGCAAGTCAAACTTGTCATTAACCTCAAAATCTGTCATAAACGGTAAAAACATCGCCCAGAGATACTCTCACAAATCCGTAATATCCATACCTCTTCCAGGGCAAATCTGTCTTTACACTCTTCTTATAAAAACTTACCATACCGGTTCTTCTTCCTAATTCAATACTACTGCTCTCTCTCAGCCGCCCCTCTCTTTCTCTCTCTTTCACTCTCTCACTTTTCGCGTCACTTTCGCCGGATTATTAAATCGCCGGCCACTTTCCCGTTTCACCGGAGATTCATTATTTCGCCTTAATCTTATTATTTTATTAATTATTTTCCAAGTGTTGTTGAGTTTATTAAAGTGCTTCGTTTGCGTGCATGTTAAAACGGCGACGTTTTGCTGCGGTGGGAAATCGAAGGAGAGTTGGTAAACGGCGACGTTTCGGATGTAGTTTGATCGATCGCTGAAATGGGAAGAGTCGTTGTGGGACTGACGGTGACGGTGGCTGTGGCGGCGTGTGCGGTGGCCGCGGTTGTGGTTGGGAGGAGAGTGAAGAGTAGAAGGAAGTGGAAGAAAGTTGCGAATGTGTTGAAGGAGCTTGAGGAAGGCTGTGATACGAGTGTTGGGAGGTTGAGGCAGGTGGTGGATGCTATGGCGGTGGAGATGCACGCTGGATTGGCATCGGAAGGTGGTTCTAAGCTCAAAATGCTTCTTACCTATGTTGATAATCTTCCCAATGGGTAATTGTTTTCGTCTTTGATTTTTCTTTTTACTCCGTTTTTTTCTTCGTCTTCTTAACTGTGCTATTGATTTTAATTACTTGATGATGTGATTGATTCTATTGACCAAGTATTCAGCTGTTGCTTTCAAAATGCTGACCGTTTTGTTTCATCACTGTCATTTCAGAGGTTGTTTTCAAGTTTTCCATATTATTTTTTATGTTTTTTGTTTTTCACGCTCTTGTGATTTTGTAATTTTTAGGTACAGCTGTTTCTGTTGTCTATTTGATGCCTTCTTTCATTTTAAGATTAGTTCATAGATGTGTGCATTTTATTTCTGCTGTATGTGGTTTTGATTTTTAATTATGAAAATTTTAAATTTTGTTGATGCAAAATTTTCTTTGGACATTCAATGTATGTCTGTTGGCTAATTTACTTTGTGAAAGTGAAGCATGGTTTGTATTCATTCATAAGTTAATCTGGAAGGTGTAAGAATGATTGATAGATTGCGTGTTCGGGTTCGTGTTGGAAGATATCAGGTGTAACTTTCTCTGTTAAGTATATGACAGCTATTTATTGTGCTGGCATTTAACGCGCTATGGCGCGCGTCAATGGACGCGCCTGTCGGCAAGTGTACTTTGGGATACTGATTCATGGTTTGTTTCAATAATAAGCTAATTCGTAAGTTACTAGAATGATTGATAGATTGCGTGTTTGGATTGGTGTTGGGAGAAACCATGTGTCCCTGTGTTAGTTGTGTCTATGACAGCTATTTATTGTATTGTTGGCATTTAACACGCTACGGCATGCGCTAGACGCGCCTGTCGGCTAGTGTACTTTGGGATATTGATTCATGATTTGTTTCAATAATAAGCCGATTCGTAAGCTACTAGAATGATTGATAGATTGCGTGTTTGGATTGGTGTTGGGAGAAACCATGCGTTACTGTGTCGGTTGTGTCTATGACAGCTATTTATTATATTAGCATTTAACGCGCTACGGCACGTGCTAGACGTGTCTGTCGGCTAGTGTACTCTGGGGGATTAATGCATGATTTGTGTCAATAATAAGCTGATTCACAAGCTATTAGAATGATTGATAGATTGCGTGTTTGGATTGGTGTTGGTAAAAACCATGTGTCAATCTGTCAGCTGAGTCTATGACAGCTATTTATTGTGTTGGCATTTAACGCGCTATGGCATGCGCCAATTGGCGCTTCTGTCGGCTAGTGTACTTTAGAAAATTAATGCAAGATTTGTTTCAATAACAAGCTAATCCGTAAGCTACTAGAATGATTGATAGATTGCGTGTTTGGATTGTTGTTGGGAGACCATGTGTCAAACTGTCGGCGGAGTCTATGACAGTTCTTTATTGCACTGGTATTTAACGTGCTATGTCACGCGCCAAATGACGCTCCTGTCGTCTAGTGTACTTTAGAAAATTAATGCATGATTTGTTTCAATAATAAGCTGATTCGTAAGCTTCTAGAATGATTGATAGATTGCGTGTTTGGATTGGTGTTGGGAGAGATCATCTGTCAATCTGTCAGCTGAATCAATGACAGCTATTTATTGCGTTGGCATTTAACGCTACGCCACGCGTCAAAAGTTGTTGGTTCTAGCTGTCCAATTTTGTTTATATCTGCTTTGATCGTTACGGCATCAAGATGATTCACCCTGTGGATCTGGGTTTGCTACTATGAGCACACAATTCAGTTAATGCATTCATTTTCTTTACCAAGCAATGGTGATGCTCATACATGTTATCAACAACACTCGTGAACATCACTCATGAACATAACTTCAATTTTTGATTTCAGAGTCCCTTTGTTTAATTGGTTTGTTTTATTTTTGTCAGGACTGAGAAAGGATCATATTATGCGCTGCATCTTGGGGGCACAAATTTTAGGGTCACGCGGGTTCATTTAAGTGGTCAACCATCTCCTGTCTTGGAGCATGAAGTAGAGCGACAACCCATTCCCCCACATCTAATGACTAGCACAAGCAAGGTGATGTGATAAACACTTTAAAACTTTGTGCTCTCTAGTATTCATTTGTTCTTAAATGTCTTTTTCATGCAATAACATTAAATTGACTTTTTTACTAGCAGGATCTCTTTGATTTTATCGCATCATCCTTAAAAGAATTCATTGCAAAAGAAGGAGATGGTTCCAATACTTCACAGGACAGAAGGGAACTTGGCTTTACATTCTCCTTTCCTATGAAACAAATGTCAGTTTCCTCGGGCATTTTAATCAAGTGGACAAAAGGGTTTTCCATTGTAGATATGGTCAGTCACTTGATCTTTCTGATTGATCTTTAAAATTGGCTAATTTCTTTTATCCTCCTTAATTAGTTACAAAACCGATATGTAAATCCCATTCAAGTTGCCCTTGGTTTTTCAATATAATGATGCAAATATCAACAAAATCTATTCGTTGTCAGGTAGGAAGAGATGTTGTGGCGTGTTTGCAGGAAGCATTTGTAAGAAAAGGCCTGGATGTGCATGTAGCTGCCTTGGTAAGGATTTAGTTTCCTTTGGTGTTATATGTTTCTTTTTTTTTTTTTTAACTCAATTCTTCCCTTTGAAAGTAATGCTTGCCTCATTCTCCCCCCACTCCTTTTTACGAGTTTTTTATTGACTTTTTACACACACCAATATAAATATTCTTACTTTAACACTATTATTACCTCGGTAAGAAATTACTTTCTTGTGTTACGTTCTTATATGTTTTTTCTTTTTTTTTACCCAATTCTTCCCTCTGAAAGTAATGCTTGCCTTACTCTCCATCCACCCCTTTTTACATATCGTTTTTTGAGTTTTTACACAACAGTGTATTCAGTGAATATTGTTACTTTTAACACTATTATTTCTCATTTTCCTATAATAATCTTAATCATTTATTATTTCAATTCATCTATTTCTCTTTGCAATAAATAACTACGGACATTTTTGACAAATCTATAATTAATGTTGCATTAAACTTTGTAAATGACAATTATGAACAGAATTTTTTTCTAAATGTGACTAGTAACAAGCAACAGAGTATTTACACAACTGGGATTAAGGTATCTTGTGATTTCTTAGCTTGTTTCCACCTTCCGTGAATCGCTATCTTGTAATTTCTGAGCTTGTTTCCACCTTTAACGAATTGTATTTTTCTAGGGCTTATTTTTGTGTTTGCAGGATGTCTGATTTTTTTGAATCATTGTTTTTGAAATTTCTAATCAATGCAATAGTGTTTGATCAATCTAGATTTGTAAGGATATTATATTTCTGTTGAATGAATTGATATTTTGTTGCAAAATAAAATCCTTATTTTTCATTCAAGTTTTTTTAACTATATAATTTTGAATTGGATAGTAGTTGTAAGTAGTGCGTAGATACATTGATGTTGATACATTTTGTGTTGATTTCTATTTCTATAGTTGTGTAGTTATTTTTTTTTAATACCTTAATTTTGGTGTGGAGGAAAATGGGTGGTGTAAAATAAATCCTATTTGCTTAACTATATTTCTTAATATATGTTTTTCTCTTCACTTTATGCAGGTTAATGATACTGTTGGAACATTAGCTGTTGGACACTATCATGATCCAGACACTGTTGCTGCAATAGTTATTGGTACTGGTACTAATGCATGCTATCTGGAACGAATTGATGCTATTATCAAGTGTCAGGGTCTTCTCACGACATCAGGACGCATGGTATTGTTCTCTCTTTTCAGTTTTATTTATTTTTAGGGTCTTCTAGTTATGAACTTACTGTAATTCTTCTGTTTTTTAGGTTGTCAATATGGAATGGGGAAACTTTTGGTCATCTCACTTACCAAGAACACCATATGACATTGAGTTAGATGCTGAAAGCCCTAATCCAAATGATCAGGTCAGGTTTTGCTGCTAACGGCTTCTGTTGCTTGATCTGTCCTTTGTCATGGCTAAAACTTTGGTGATTTGGTTGCAGGGTTTTGAGAAAATGATATCAGGAATGTATCTCGGTGATGTCGTGAGGAGAGTCATTCTTAGGATGTCACTAGAGTCGGATATGTTGTTTGGACCTATTTCTACCAAGCTTTCAACACCATTCGTACTGAGGTATGTCCTATGTCGAGAAAAACATACTTAATAGTACTGAGGCCGTATGTGTTTGTAATTAAAAAAAGGCAATCTGGGTAGGTTAGGGTCAAATCCATTGTAGTTCTATTGTAAGCAGTTTTACCTTGAGTTAACAAAGCGTTTGCAAAAGCCGAATTCTACCCTCGAAAAATATTCATTTTTTGTAGAAATATTAAATTATTTTTCAGTATTAATGTGTATCTGGTGGTTTTATCATTTCTAAGCTGAAGATCACAACCTGCCATTGTTTATTTGACATTGAATATTTCTGTTATTCTATCATATGGCATATATTAACTAAATTATTAGTTATGTTGTAAGTTCAATTCATTGAGTATTCATCTTTAATTTTAGTGCCTGAAACATGATGGATCGATTCTTTTTGTTTCTTATCCTCTTGATGGTATTTTTTTTTAAACTAAGATTCTTACCATTGTATTGTTTTGATCTCATAGCACGCTTTTTGATATGATGCACTCTTCCATTTTCTTGCTGGGCTGCCATTGTATTGTTTTGATCTCATAGCATGCTATCTGATATGATGCACTCTTCCATTTTCTTGCTGGGCTATGCTTGTATTCTATGTATTCCATTTTCTTGCTGGGCAATGCTTGTATTCTATGTATGCTGCTTGACTAAACTTGCGAGCATATTACACAGTTTCTTTGTTTTTTCCTCCAAAATGTGAGGTGATATGGAGCAAAATCTCCTCAAGGAAAACGATAGTTATAGGCTATTTCCTTTGATATTTACATTGTTCCATGCACAATTGTTCTAGTTTTCCAATTCTCTTGCTTGAAGTAGATTTGAAACTTTTTCCTGATGTCATTTCAGGACTCCTTTGATGGCTGCTATGCATGAGGATGATTCACCTGACTTGATAGAAGTAGCAAGAATCCTCAATGACACATTTGAGGTAAATAAGTATACAATATGTTTTCCCTAAATGATCGTCCTGCCCGCAAGTCTAAAAATAATTTATCTTGCATTTGCCTGTCTTAGATTCCAGATGTTCCATTGAAAGCTAGAAAAATTGTGGTGAAGGTGTGCGATGTGGTGACTCGTAGGGCTGCTCGGTTAGCAGCTGCTGGTATTGTTGGTATCTTGAAGAAGATTGGTCGTGACGGGAGTGGTGGGATCACAGGAGGACGAAGTAGGAGCGATATAAAAATGAAAAGAACAGTAGTGGCAATCGAAGGAGGATTATACTCGAGCTATACATTGTTTAGGGAGTACTTGCATGAAGCTTTAAACGAAATACTGGGGGAAGATATTGCAAAGCATGTTACTCTAAATGTCACCGAAGATGGATCAGGCATTGGAGCAGCACTGCTAGCTGCATCATATTCTTAAAAATGTGGATAGGGTACACACCTGCTATTTATATGGACAAGACAAGATACACACACATATATAGCCCTGTAAATCAGAATTTGTTCTTTATATGTAATATCTCTCTGTATAGAGGTTTCATCTATTCTTTGATCAGGTTATGTTCATTTGTTCTTTGAATGTTTATATTATTATCATGACATTGGTCTCTTCTCTTATAAGTTGTGAGATCCTTTGGGTTGTAAATGCATTAGTATTAGAAGTATTGACTTGAAATATCATATTATATATACTCTTGTTTTCTTTGAAATATTGTTACCTGGAAGTTGCATACACAACCTACTAGATTAGAGATTTATTTAGATTGGATTATTGTATTATTAATGATATTTTATCCTATGAAACTTTCAACAACTCAACTAAATTCTACAATTTAAAGTCTTAACATTTAAATTAAAGTGTATTTTATTTTATTTTTTATAAACAATGTGTTTGTTATACAAAAAGAATAAATAGTTATATATTAAAAATAAGAAAATTAATTTATGTGGATAAGTAAGATATTAAAGCTACATGTAAATACTAAATAGGGAAGAGTGACATTTTGTTTGAAAATTTCAAACATGTGTCAAAAGCAAGTGTAAAAAAAAAAATCAAAAGTAATTTGACCGCAACATTGAAAGCACAACTATCAACTTGTTTTTTTCGAAGAACTCGAGTTGTCTAGTCTAGGCTGATTTTGACCGCCGCAAAAGGATGGTAATTTGACAATTTGGAACATTTAAGACTTGACAAAAAAAATATAGACTTTGATTTGTTTTTGACTCAAAATTTAGACTTTCATGATACCAATAGAATTTAAAATGCATAAGAGAAGAAGTTTTCTTATATTTTATTAACTGATATTTTGCCTCTTATACAAGAGGAAATGTGACAGTTTTAGAGATTTCTTAAAACCTCTCCATAAGGCCTCTAACATCCTTAGAGATTTCTTAAAACTTCTCCATAAGGCCACTAACATCCTGTACAGGCTATGATTTTAGGCATGAATGAACCAACAATAATAAATAATAAACAATAATAAATAATAAACAATAAGAGAAGTTTTCTTATATTTTATTAATTGATATTTTGCCTTTTATACAAGAGTAAATGTGACAGTTTTAGAGATTTCTTAAAATCTCTCCATAAGGTCACTAACATCATGTACATGTCATAATTTTAGGCATGAATGAACCAACAATAATAAATAATAAATAATAAACAATAATAAAGGTAAATAATATTAATTTAATTCTCTAACACGCCCCCTCAAGCCGGACGGCCGCCGGGAAAGTCCGAGCTTGTTAATGATGAACTCAAACTGTGGACGGTGGAGAGGCTTTGCCAGAACATCGGCGAGCTGGTCGCCAGTGGAAACATGAGTTACCCGGAAAACACCACGTTGCACATTCTCCCGAACAAAGTGATAGGCGATGGCAATGTGTTTCATTCTGGAGTGGAATACAGGATTGGATGAGAGAAAGGTGGCGCCCATATTATCATAATATATGGCAGGTTGGTGGATTCGGTGGTGGAGCTCTTTGAGGAGAGATATGAGCCAAAGAACTTCTGATGCAGTGTCTGCGAGGGCTCGGTACTCGGATTCCGTGGAGGAACGAGCCACAGTTTTTTGCTTTTTGGAGCCCCAAGAGATAGGGGTGGAACCGAGATAAATTATGAACCCGGTTGTGGAGACGTAATTGTCCCTGTCGCCAGCCCAGTCGGCATCAGAAAAGGCATGTAATGTTGTGGATGGGTTGGGAGAAACAACTATGCCCCTGTCAATAGTGCCGACAAGGTATCGAAGCAGACGTTTGAGAGCAGCCCAATGAGATGAGGTGGGATGTTGCATAAATTGGGACAGTCTATTGACTGCATATGCAACATCAGGACGGGTTAAGCTTAGGTATTGCAAGCTGCCGACGATACAACGATAATCGGTGGGTGAGGGAAGTGGTTCACCTTCAGTTTTGAGCAGGGGAGTTGATGCAGAGAGTGGTGTTGTGACTGGTTTGGCATCCGCCATGCCAGCTTTAATGAGCACATCACTGATATATTTTCTTTGGGACAAAAACAGGCCACCAGAATGATGTGGGATGACTTCAACACCCAGGAAATATGACAACGTGCCTAGATCCTTGAGAGAGAAGCGATCAGCAAGGCGTTGAACAAGTTGGGTCACGGCTGTGTCGGTGTTCCCGGTGACGATAATATCATCCACATATACCAATAAGGCAAGAAAGATTGACTCACGGGAATGGATGAAAAGTGACGCATCTGCCGCAGAGGTGACAAAACCAATTTGGAGTAGAAAGGAGCGAAATTCAGTGTACCACGCTCTCGGTGCCTGTCGAAGACCATACAGAGCTTTGTTGAGCCGACAAACGTGGTTGGGATGAGATGGATCTGTGAAGCCTGGCGGTTGGCATACGTACAGCTCCTCAGAAAGTGAACCTTGCAAGAACGCATTGTTGATGTCGAGTTGACGCAAGCGCCAACCCTTGGAGACAGCTAACGTAAGAATGACTCGGACGGTAACCGGTTTGACCACGGGGCTAAATGTCTCATGGAAATCCCATCTGGGCCGTTGATGGAAGCCTTTTGCGACGAGCCTTGCCTTTAGACGATCAATTGAACCATCCGGAAGATATTTTGTTCGAAATACCCATTTGCTACCTACCAAGTTTTGTGTGGGGTGGGATGGAACTAGAGTCCAAGTATTGTTGGCGCATAGGGCATCATATTCCTTTTGCATTTCTTTCCGCCATGCTCGATCCTTGAGAGCATGCGTGATAGTTCGTGGTTCATTGGGTGGATGAGGAGTGGCAGAGAGGTTTTTCTTGTGGAGGGGTTTGAAGATGTTGTTTTGGGATCGAGTGACAATGCCACGATCCGGGATGATTTGAGTGGGTGGCGGTGTTGATTGTGGTCCTGGGAATGAGAACTGAGAGGTAGAGGAAGTATTTGTTTTAGAGAGGCCTGCTGAGCTTGTTGGACTTGGAGAATTAGGTGGGTTGTTAGTGGAGTTTAGGGAGCCTGGAGTTGGGGTAGGTGGATAACTGGGAGATGATGAGGCTGATTGGGATGGAGAGGGAGGTGGCCTGGGATGTGGGAGGATGGGTACCGACATGGTGGTCCAATTTGTATGGTGGTCTGAATTTTGTGTGGTTTTGGGTTGTTGCCGAAACGGGAATTCTGTTTCCACAAATTTGGCGTGCCTTGAGGTGTAGACGCGTCGAGTTTTCGGGTCCATGCAATAGTAAGCATGTTGAGTTGTGGAGTAACCTACAAAAACACAAGCAACAGATTTGGATTCCAATTTGTGAGCAGTATATGGTTTTAACCATGGAAAACACAAACAACCAAAACTTTTTAACTTAACATAATCTGCATTTTGTTTAAAAATAATAGAAAAAGGTGATCGATTTTGTAGGGTTGGGGTGGGAAGACGATTGATGAGATATACTGCGGTGAGAAGGGCGTGAGGCCAAAACTCAAGTGGCATACCAGAGTGTGTTAGTAGGGCAAGACCAGTTTCGACTATGTGACGGTGTTTACGTTCGAATATACCGTTGTGTTCGGGAGTATGTGGTGGGGAAGTAAAGTGACTTATTCCGTTTTGACTTAGGAAATTTTGTAGAGCAATAAAATCGCCGCCATTATCAGAATAAAATATTTTGATTTTTGTTTTGAAGTAATTTTCGACAAGTGACCTAAATTTAATGAATGTATTTTGGACATCGAATTTACGTTTGAGGGGATAAATCCAAGAATATCGTGTACAGTGATAAACAAAAACAACATAATATTTGAATCCGTCATACGACAATATTGGAGAGGTCCATACATCCGAGAAAATAATTTCAAGAAAATAATTTGAACAAAGACTGGAATTGTGAAATGGGAGCTTGTGGCTCTTATTTAATTGACAAGAGGTGCAATCAGATTGCTCAAAAGGGGGGGGGGGGGGGAGTTAATCCGAAGTTGTTGTTGAATTATTTAGAATGAAGCAGCAGATGGATGACCTAAGGCGTGGTGCCATTATGGGCTGGAGTTGCAGGACGAAGACAGAACTGTAGGAGAGGAGGTGGGCCACACGTATAAACCGTCTTGACAAGGTCCATTAAGAAGAATCCTGCCTGTTTTGAGACACTGAACATGGAAAGAATGGGGTAAGAAAATAATAGCACAGTTCTTTTGATTGGAAAGTTGGGAAACAGAAATAATATTTTTGGTCATTTGTGGAACACAAAGAGTATCAGGTAATTTAAACATAGATGCAGAAGTGTTAAGTGAAAGAGTTCCAGAGTCAGTGATTCGCAAACCTTCACCACTGCCCATGAATAGTTCGTATGGACCGTTGTAGGGATAATGGAGGGAGAGTCAGTCGAGGTCATTGACAACGTGGTGCGTTGCACCACTGTCGACTATGTAGTTTTGAGAGGCGGAGGCAGTGTTGGCAGTGTGAGCTTGAGGTGGGGGAAGAGGTGCAGGATTTCTGGGCACTGTTTGAGGCGAGCGGTCGGATGCTGTTGGCGGAAGAGAGGACAGTAGGCAACGACGTGGCCCGTTTCACGACACCATTGGCATTTGCCGAGAAAGGGCCGAGCCTACTGCGAGGGGGCCATGGGAGGAGGGCGGAAGTGAGTGGGAGATAAGCAGCTGGATGGCTTCTGATAGCGTTGCCGATTGTTTCGAGGACGGGACTGCGCGTTCAGGGCTGTTGCCGGTGCGCCCGAGTTGGTTGCTGCAGAGCGGAGTTCATGTTCCTTGACGATGAGTTTCTCGTGAAGCTCGTCAATATTTATAGTGGTATCCCGTGCCTTGATCGCATCAACAATGGACTAATAATTTTCGTCCAGACCTTGGAGGACAAAGGAGACAAGGTCGTCATCGTCAACCGGTTTTCCGAGCGAAGCGAGGAGGTCCGCAGTCAAGGTGATCGATTGAATGTATTCAGTGATCGACTTAGAGCCTTTTGTTGAGGAGCGTAGCTTGGCTTTGAGTTGATTAAGGTGGCCTTTTGATGGGTTGGCATAGGTGCGGGCGAGAATATCCCATGCTTCTTTGGAGGTGGTGGCTCGAGTGACCAACGGAGCCACGGAGGTGTCGAGGGTTCCGACCAGAGCGCCATAAAGGAGTTTATCCTGACGCATCCAGGAAGTGAACGCCGGGTTGGGGGTGGTGACGTTGTCGGCAGTGAGAGCTTTAGGCGGAGCAGGGTGGTCGCCGTTGAGAAACTTGAATAGGTCATATCCGGTGAGAGTCGCCTGAATTTGCGACTTCCAGGTTATGTAGTTGGAAGTGGTAAGTTTTATGGCGTTGGTGAAGTGCACAATGACGAACGGGCGAGCGCCGTCGTTTGGGTTAGCGATGGTGGTGGAAAATTCAGCAGCCATGGTGTTTGATTTTAGAGAAGAGATAGATCAGCGGCTGATGCCATATAAGAGAAGAAGTTTTCTTATATTTTATTAACTGATATTTTGCCTCTTATACAAGAGTAAATGTGACAGTTTTAGAGATTTCCTAAAACCTCTCCATAAGGCCACTAACATCCTGTACAGGCCATGATTTTAGGCACGAATGAACCAACAATAATAAATAATAAATAATAAACAATAATAAATAATAAAGGTAAATAATATTAATTTAATTCTCTAACAAAATGTTCTTATTGTTATATTATTAGTTACAAATATTTATCTTAATGATTAATTATATATCTTAATAGTAATGATTAATTATTTTATATGCATATTTTATTAAATAGTAATATCAATTATTATATTAGTGTAATAGTTGTATTTTTAGTAGTATAAATACTCCATTTGGTTAATGTGATATTCTACATTAATTTTTTTTTTTTTGAAAAACATAAATGTGATGTTCTACTTTCTTCAATCTTTTCCATTATCTTTATATTAGATAACTAGATTAGTAACTTAAATCATCATATTAGTTTACAAATATTCACAAGAAAATATTCAAAATCGATTTTTTTCTCTATAAATTATTAGCACGGTCATTTTTATCGAAAGTTATTACAACATCAGGTATATCTTTTATACTTATCATTTTAATCATATTATTATTATTATTATTATTATTATTATTATTATTATTATTATTATTATTATTATTATTATTATTATTATTATTATTATTATTATTTCATAGAAAACTACAATTATAGAAAACTGACAATTCATCAAGTGATTTATAACTAGAATAACTATTATCGTTATTATTTCATTACTCCTTGTTATAGAAAACTGACAACTTGTCAAGTGCTCTATAATAAGTGTGACATTTATAAATTTTGTGTGGATATCTAAAACTCCCATATACAAATACTAATTTTTTATATTCAATAGAGATCTAAAAGCTCATATGCAACTAATAACTTTTATATTTAGTGGATGTCTAAAATCTCATATGCAAATACTAAATTTTATATTTAATATAAAACTAAGAGCCTCATCTATAATATTGTTTCACGAAAAAAAATAATTCATTTGATATAACTAAAACTACTAATGTGTTTTATAATATCATATGTGTTCATTCACATTACTAATGTGTTTTATCATATGTATTCATTCACAACATATATTAACAATATATATTATCTTATAATTATCTCTAACACTTATAATAAGCAACAACTTGCTAATATATAACACACTTGAAATTTGACTTGATCATATTTACCACACTTATTTTTTTCTTTTCCCTTTTCCCCAACGGTAATTATAACGACCGTTTTATAAAATTATCTTTATATATAATTCAACTTCTTTCATAACTTTCATATCGTTCTCAGATATTTATCCATATCTTTCAAATGAAAAAATATTTTCTCTTGTTCATCACTTTACTTGTCATTATTTTATTCCTTACCGGTATTATCAAGAAGAAATAATTAGGTAAAGATTATGTAGCATTACAGATATTTATTGTTCTACCATTACCCGTCTTAGCTTGATTTATTGATAGAGGTTTTTGAATAAAACATGATCATGGTTTTTCTAATCGTTGTTATGAAAATATATATATATATATATATATATATATTATATATATATATATATTTATATATATATATATATATATAATATATATATATATATATATATATATATCAATTTGTGTATTAAATATTGATTATATTCATCTGAATTCTAGATATATCGTGTCAAATGTTAAACATCCGTTCAAAATTTTAAGTATAACTAGGGACAACTACATAACATGAAATAACAACTTAATTGAGTATCTTGCATGTGAGGGACTCGACAAAATCCTTGAAGGAGAAAAATTCAAAAAAGTCAACAGTTGACCCAGAAGAGATGGCAATGAAAAAATTAAAAGTAAATTAAATATCAAACACCACCTTGATGATGTATAAAAACAGAATATTCAAATGCAAAAGATCCAGGATTATATGGGACAAACTTAAGGCAAGATTTGGAGATTAGAGAAAAGTCTTGTTGTCCTCATTGATGGATCAGTGGAACAAATTAAAGGTTCCAAGATTATAAAGTGTTGCTACATATAACTCTATCATGCGCCAAATTATAGTACAATTAGAATTTTGTGGCATAGTTATTTAACCGAAGAAGAAAAGTTGGAAAAAACTTTTTCAACTTTTCATGCATCCCAAGTTTTGTTACAACAACGATACAAAATGAGGGAATTTCTTCTGGGTATACTAATTTAGTTGCAGCTCTTTTAGTATAGAACAAAATAATGAGCTCCTTATAAAAAACAACATCTAGTCACGGCCCACAAGACCAACAACATATCCTAGGATAAATGCCACAACATTTAATCAAAGTCGCGGTGATTATAATCATAATAAAAAAAACATGGAGGTTATGCTCGTTTTGAGGGTCCTAGTCGAGGCGCATATCATGGTCAAAACCACTTTCGTGGTCGAGATTGTGGATGGGGTTATGCGAATAATTATAGATTTCCCATATATGACCAAACTAATAGGAATTGTCAAGATATGTGTAATTATATTCAAGGGGGTCCCTCGATGAATCATGATGATTTGTGCTATAGATGCAAAAATAAAGGTCATTGGTCTAAAATGTGTAGAATGCCAGGACATTTTTGTAAGAGAAACAAGGCATTTGTAGAGAGAAAGGGGAAGGAAGTAAATTTTAATGAAATTGAACTAAAAAATGATACTACATATCTTGAGGTTGCTGATTTCATTGAATGAACAATAAATTGAGTAACTTTTTGAATAATGTGTGATAAGCTTATATTAATTTTATATTTGAAGTATGTACAAACTTAAGAATTTGTATGTTGTTTGATGTATCCAATGTTTGCATGAAATAATAATGTTAAATATGTCGTGTTGATTTACTCTCTATTTAATCTTGTTTCCATTTCAAAAAGATTAGACATGGAGCATGTTGAAGACATTTGCATTCCAAATAGTAGAACTAACCACACAATCCTCAAATGCAATAAATATTTTACTGAAATAAATCCTAATAAAGGTGTAATAAATACAATCTCAGGTTCTCCAAATTTGATTAAAGGAATAGGTAATGTTATGCTCATATTACCAAATGGAACAAAGTTTGTCATTAATAATGCTTTATACTCTCCAAAATGAAAGAGAAATTTGTTGAGTTTTAATGACATATATCATCAAGGATATGATACTCAAACTGCAACTAAAGGTAATATGAAATATATTAATATTACTGCTAATGTTTTGGGAAAGAAGAAAATTTTAGAAAAACTACCAAAATTGTCTTATGGATTACATTATACTTATATACATGAAATTGAATGTAATTTAGTAGTAAAAGAAGATCCTAAAATGATAAATTTATGGCATGATCTTTTAGGTCACCCTGGTTCAAAAATGTTACGTAAGATAGTTGAAAGTACTCATGGTCACCCATTGAAAGGTTTAAAACTTACAAAAGAAGATAACACATGTGAAGCTTGCTCTTTTGGCAAACTGATAACAAAATATCCGCCAGGTAAAATTCAGAAAGAATCACCTACATTTCTTGAAAGAATTCAAGGCGATATATGTGGACTTATGCATCCATCATCATGTCTGTTTAGGTACTTTATGGTATTAATTGGTGTATCTAGTAGATGGTTGTATGTATGTTTACTGTCAAGTCGTGATATGGCATTCGCAAAATTTCTTGCACAAAAATTAAATTGAGGGCTCAATTTCCTGATTACACTATAAAGAAAATTAGACTTGACAATGCTGGTGAATTTACATCTGAATCATTTAATAATTATTGTATGTCAATTGAAATTACTGTTGAGCATCTTATTCCTCATGTGCATGCACAAAATGGTTTAGCTTAGTTAATAATCAAACGTCTTCAATATATAGATAGACCATTAATAATGAAAACTAAACTATCAGTTACTATTTTGGGTCATGCAATTTTACATGCTGCAACACTCATTTGTCTAAGACCAAGTGCTAATCATAAACATACCCCTTATTAACTTGTAATTGGTAAGGAATCAAATATTTCTCATTTAAAGATATTTGATTGTGCAATATATGTCTCAATATCTCCATCACATAGAATAAAGATGGGACCTCAAAGGAGGTTTGGAATATATGTGAGGTATGAATCACCATCTATTATTAGATATCTTAAATCATAAAGATGCTAAAAGGAGGTTGGGAATACATTGTCATTGGGATTGGGTACACTTTACCCACAATGGGGGCGAATCACATACAACAAATGAAATCTAAGACCATAAAGATGCTCTATATTAAGCTAAGGTCATACACAAGGTCCAATGGGTCCATGATAAGTCCATGATAAGCTTAGGTCATAAACAAAGTCCTATATGGTCCATAATACTCCATGCCAAGCTCGAAAGCAGATATTTGCTCCGGCGAAGAGTTAAAATGAAGAAGATGATGACCATGCGATGAAACCTCTTGAATCAGGTACAAATTCAACTTCTACGCTTTCTCCACTTCTTCTTCTTCTTCTGTGTTTCTTCTACATTGTTGTTGATGAGTTGTACGTATGGTTGTTGTGATGCCGGAGAATGTAAGAGAGAGTTGATAATTTGATTCAGAGAGAATGAGAAATGTTAAGAGTAAGAATTTCAGAGGTGAGGGTGAATAATGAAACTTATCCTCCATTTGTGAGGGAGATGAAGCTTTATAGAGGCTAAGGTAAGGCTAGAAACCTATGTTAGCTTACAAACCTCAGATCTTGCAGTCAATTAGTTGATTAAATTATCCACCATTGTTCTTAAATACTTATGTTTGTCATCATAAAAAGGGGGAGATTTATGAAACAAAATTGGTTTGTCTTATATTCCTTGGGTTTTTATGATAACAAAGTATTTAAAAAACAATATGGTATACTAATGTTTGTTCAAGTGTGCAGGACCATAGACTAAAATTCATATTATATCCACGTATTAGTTCTGACTCTGAACATCCAAAGAGAAGCATGAAGATCATCAGAAGCTGGAGAACTGACTCTGAAGAAGTCATCTTCCAAAGAGGACAACATTCAAACATTAGAGTCTGAAGGAATCAACCTCTGAAATAAACTAGACTTTGGAGAAGTATTCTTCTGATCAGAATCTGAGCTAGTCAAAGCGCAAGAACCAAGATGACACTGATAGGTCATTGTTCATCTTTGAACATACTTTATCACGTGATAACCTAAAGCTTTAGTTTCTTCATAGAGTATGTTGGGATACAAATGCTAATTCCTTTTGTAGCAAAGGTCTTTCAAACTAGGATTCACTTAACCTTATAGTTTGGGAAACATCTTAACGTCTCTTTTGAAGCTTATCAACAGACTCTACTTTTGCATCTTCAACAACTCTTTTCTTCATTATTTAATGAATTAAAAAACTTGAAGATCAACACATAAAATACATGGAATACACACATACATGTTGAACAACGATTGGCGATCAAAGAGGTGCTACTCTATCAAAGTTTTAACATAAGCTAAACTTAGGATTTATTATCCTTGTATATCTTAGAAATCTTTAAGTCTTAAAAGAGTCTTATTAAGTTGTATTATTTATACACCTCTGACTGTATATCAAGTGTATCTTATCTGAATAATCATTTATCTGTTAGGTAGATTGTTAGAAGTCTCTTGCTAAGTGCTTGAGCAAAGAAATATTAAACTTGTGTGTTTAAGCAAGGAAATCTTGAGCTTGTGTGCTTGAGCAAGGAAGTCTCATACTTGTGTGTGTGAGCAAGGAAGTGTTGAGCTTGTGTGCTTGAGCAAGGAAGTCTCATGCTTGTTTGTGTGAGCAAGGAAGTCTTATACTGGTGTGCTTGAGCAAGGAAGTCTCATACTTGTGTGTGTGAGCAAGGAAGTAATGAGCTTGTGGGCTTGAGAAATGAAATTTCTTACTTTTGTGTTAAAGCAAAAGAAGTCTCTTGCTTGTGTGTTTGAGCAAATTGTAATCTTGTGTGATTATAGTGAAAATATCCTGTAAGTACAATTGGATTGAATTACTCTCGATTTGTGGGAGGAACCATGATAACTCTGTGTGTTGTTAATTTTTTCTTGCTTATTATATCCGCTGTTTATCTCTAACTAACTCATATTCTATAACATTGTGTTTAGAATCTAACTCAAGAGTTTTAAAAGAAAGAAAAATCTAACATAATTCACCACTTATTCTTATGGTTTTATTACCTTCAAGATGCACTATAGTCGTATATGTAAGCAATTCGGATGAACTGCGTGAATAAAAACTTTGTGTGTTTCTCCCTACTCTGATCTGTATTCGCGTACCTGTTCCAACAAAAATAAATTTGAAATTCTATGAAACAAAGTATCAAGGAATTACTAAAGTCAAAATAACTTAATTGCAAGCAATCAGAAATGAGTTTGAGATCTTGCAAAGAAAGAAAGAAGAATGAGTTGACAAACACTTTTCTCGTACTCTAACAATTGCTATCAAAATGAAAATGATTGGTAAAAATACGGATCAAACCATTATTGTTGAGAAAATCTTGCAATTTATGACCTCTTATTATGGCATTATAAATATGAGTGTCCAATTGTTGAGAAAAATTCTCATAATGTCATATGTTGAATTGAACTAAGCAAAAAAAGAAAACTGTTTGGTTTATTGATTCTGGAAGCTCTAATCACATGACTGGGAACAAACAATGGTTTGTGAATTTGAACATGGAATTCAGACACTCGATAAAGTTAGAAAATGATTAGAAAATATCGACGATGAGAAAATGAAGTATTAAGCTTGAGAATAGAGGTGTAATTCGAATAGTGACATACATGTTTTATATTCCTCATCTCAAGAATAACTTAAGAAGCATAAGTCAGTTACAAGAAACAGGGTTGACTATTGTGATTCAATATTAAACATGCAAAATTTATAACTATAGAAAGGGGCTTATAATGCATACTTAGATATCAACAAATCGAATGTTTGCATTACTTGCCTTTATACCATAATCTTTAAACTGTTTTCAAACAACTTTTGAAGATACCTCTGATCTATGGGATAACCGATATAAGAAAATGAACTACTAGAGTCTTATACTGTTGCATTATAAGCAACTTGCTGAAGGATCGACTCAACTCAAAGGTGAAATTAAGGTGTACACTATCTACAATAAGAAAAAAACATCAAGAATCAATGTAAAAAAAACCAATAGAGAGCATCTCATAGGCTTCAATTGATATACTCTGATATTTGTGTCCATATAATACTAATGTCAAATAGCAGCAAGAGGTGCGTTTTAAGCTTTATTGATGACTTAGATAGAAAATTTACATTTGTTTCTTAGTTGAAAATGGTAAGAATTTTCAATCTTTAAGGTTTTTAAGAACCTAGTTGAAAAGGAGATATGAATTGATATATGATGTTTAAGAATTGGTCTAGGCAATGAATTCAATTCATATGAATTTAATAAATTAGGCATAGCTCGCGGTATAAAGAGATAACTCATATTGGCTTAAACACCACAACAAAGTGGATTTATGGAGCAGAAGAATCAAGCCATCATGAATATGGTCTCATGTTTACTTATATAGAAACAAATTCCAAAGAATTTTTGTGTTGAAGCTTCTCAATGGATTGCATATGTATTAAATATGAGTCCTACTTCGACTATAAAAGGTAAAACTCCTAAATAATTTTGGAAACTTATCCTATATTTATTGCAATGGATTTATAGATTGAATATATAGAGAAAAAAGACACATGTGAGTTGGAGGATTTATTGCATGGAGGAAAACACTTGGTTTCAAATGGGTGTTTAAGACTAAACTAAATGAAAATGGGCAGATCGACAAATGCAAAACACACTTGGCGGTGAAAGGATACGCCGAAAAATATGGATTATACTATAATGAAGTATTTAGTCTGGTGGCACAATGAGATACCATTCATAATGCCTTGACTTTGCCTCCACAAAAAGGACGAATAATGTTTCAGAAGGACATGATGAGTCCATTCTTAAATGGTAAATTGAACGAGGCGTTATTCATAGAATGGCCATATGGGCATGTGAAAAGAGTTAAGAAACTTAAAGTTTATACGATTAAAAAGGTTTATGTGAATTAAAATAAGAACCTAGAGCTTGGTATAGTAAGAGTAAGGGATACTTTATTAAAGAAAAATTTGAAAGATGTAACTATGAACCTACACTATCTTCCATGACTCAATGAGGTAAATTTATGGTTGTTAGCCTCTATGTTGATGACTTGATATTTACAGGGAATGATGTTGGTATTTGTGAGAATTTCAAAAGCTTTATGAACTTAGAGTTTGACATGACAAACTTAGGAAATATGAAATATTTTATAGGTGTTGAAATACAACAAATATTTAAAGGTATTCATTCATGTATGTCAAATGAAGCACACTTAAGATTTTCTTCATAAGTTTGAAATGGAAACACAAATGATGTGAAGAATACTATTGTTCCATGTACAAAGTTAACTAAAGATAATGAGGGTTCAAATGCAAATGGAACTTTGTTTAACAAATGGTTGGAAGTCTTTATGTATTTGACTACGACTTGACTCGATATGATGTATATTGTATGCCTCGTAATCATATATGTAACACCCCAAATTTCGTAAGAATATTTATTTAATTTAATTAAATATAATGTTTATGAGTTTCTGTGATTTTTGGTGGTTTGTGTTGATGTCGGTAATTTTAGTGAAGTTTTGGTTATTTAATTAAATAATAGTATATATTACGGAATATATTGTATAGTATTAGAGGAATTAAGGGTACGGTGGACATTCGAGGAGGATTAGTGAGGGCATTAAGGAGAAAGCCCAATTTTGAGGCCCAAGGGTTAGGGTGAATATAAAATGAGGATTTTGAGAATAGGGTTCACTTTTGGTTAACCGTGAAAAGAAGGAAAGAAGGGAGAGCTCTGAGGAAAAAGGGAAAAGACGAGGAATTCATGAAGGTTTCCAAAGGCTCAAGAGAGAACACATCGGATCGACAATCTAAGGTATGAGGAGTAATTAACTTTCATTGTTTTCATTATAGGATTCAATGTAATTGAAGTGGATGTTTTGTGTTGAGGGTTTATGGGGTTTTTGTGACGAATTGATGATTTGAGGGTATTTTGTGATTCGGTTATTAAGAGTTGAATTTAATCGGATAAAAATATATCTTGGGGCTGATTTCCCCATCGTTGTAGTTTCAACCTTGTGGTGAAGGGATTCATGGAGTTTATGGGAAGCTTGAGAGTTTTGAAGGTTTAGGGGATTTAAGGTCCCCGTAGTGTCCTGAATCGACCTAATAGAACTAGGTTTTATGCCTTTGATTTCCGTGATGCATTAGGATTGTTGTAGGGATGTTTTTGGGTCATTTAGGGTTGTAATCGCAGGTACCTTTGAGGCTGGGGAGCTACTGATGCGTAGCAGCGATTTACTGTAATCGCAGGTTCGCTAAGCAAACCATTCCTTCGCAAGGCGAATGTTCGCCAAGGCTCGCAAAGCGAGCAGCGCAGCAAATGCGCGATAACATGAGTGTGGGTACTGAGATGATTCTGGAGTGGAATTGGGGATTCGCTGGAAGTCTCGCAAAGCGAATAAACCAGCGAGTATGACAGATGCTATTTTCAGGTGTTTCAGTGTGGTGACTGTGGGACTCACTGACCGCTTCGCAAAGCGAAGGCCCAAGCGAACCGGTTCGCCTAGTGAACCCTTGAGCGAACATCTGCTGTTCGCGATGTTTTGTATATGTGTTGTGTTGTTTTGATGCCTTTATACCATGATTTTTATGATGATTTTCCATGACGTTACTGATGATTATATGATGATGATTTGGTGATTATTTGGCGAATATGTGATGATATGACGTATATGAGAGTTGATGAATGATGATGCACATTATGATGTTTATTAGATGATGATGATTAGCGATGTTGTGTATCATACATTCATATGCATACTCTGTGACGACGCTTCATTCCCATTGTGTGGATATGAGGTAATTATGACGTGTTCCGGTTCCAATTGCGGGATCGATCCTATTGACGGGGATATTTGGAGGGGTGATGGCCTAGTGTCCATCAATTATGACGATTGGTACCACATGCATGAGTCTTGTTGTGCATTTGCATTTAATTGGCATTGTTGTATTTTATGACGTTGTTCGTGATTTTGATGTTTCCTTGTGATGACCCTGAAGATGTTGTATATTAAGATAATGCCATTTTATGTATATCTTGTTTTATAATGATTATTATGAATTGTGATTACTCACTCTGTCTGTTTGAATGTTGCCTCCACGTGGGTAACGGGCAGGTGATCAGGTTTAGCTGTGGATGCCTTCGAGGACCTTGAAGTTTATTTGCTTTTGGTCAATTTAGAGGGTCTTGCTCTGAAAACCTTTTAATTGAGAATTTTGAGTTCCGCTGCCATGTGAAGGCTTTTGATTTATTTTGAGGAAAAACCATTTGTTTATAGGGCAAGTGTATTACTTTGATTTAAATGAGAAATGTGCACCCTTTGAGGTGATTTTGATGCTTTACTATGATATTTGAGTTGTTTCTGCTGCAACATTTGTGGGGGTATAAAAGGGTGTTACATTAGTGGTATCAGAGCAGGTCGGTCGGTCCGACCAGGTTTTTACGTGATGTCAGTCCACTGTCAGTCGACAAGTGTGTGTACACTGTCGATGTTTTAGATCTTCTAACCTTGTTGGTGGTGTGCAGGACAACTGGAAGAAATGATCGTGCTATTGCTGATGCTTTTGGAATCGGTTGCTAATGTGGTGGCGTAACTCAATCCAAATGGTGGAGCTCCTGATGAGTTTCGTGCTTTGGGGAAGTTTCAGAGGAACAATCCACCGACTTTTGTGGGTACGCATGGTCCAGCAAGTGCACACAAGTGGCTGAAGGCGATCGAGAAGATTTTCCGAGTGATGGGGTGTTCTGATAAACAACAGGTTCAGTTTGGAACGCATATGCTGGAAGAGGAAAATGAGAACTGGTGGGATAACACCCGTCAGAGACTCACGGATGTTGGCACTGTGATAACCTGGGTTATGTTTAAGCAGGAGTTTCTGGGGAAGTATTTTCCAGAGGATGCTCGTGGCAAGAGGGAAGTGGAATTCCTTGAGCTGAAGCAAGGAGATATGACTGTGACGGAGTATGCCGCGAAGTTCGAGGCTTTGGTAAAGTTCTGTCCGCACTACAATCGTGATGGTGCTGAGATGTCCAAGTGTCTCAAGTTCGAGAATGGGCTGAGACCAGAGATTAAGCAGGGTATTGGGTATCAGCAGATCCGCAGGTATGCTAAGTTAGTTGACAAGAGCAGAATCTATGATGAGGATAACCAAGCTCGATCTACTCACTACAAGCAGTTGAGTGAGAAGAAAGGGCAGTATAGGGATAAGCTTTATACGACTTCAGCTGACAAAGGGAAGCAGAAGGCTTCAGATGGGAAAAAGAAAATTGGGGGAGCAGCTCCCGCTTCTGGGAAGTGTCATAAGTGTGGCGAGCAAGGCCACCGTGCTGATGTGTGCACCAATAATGTGGTGAGGTGCTATCGATGTGGTAAGAAGGGACATAGGGCTAATGACTGCAAGGACGAGGGTCTGACCTGTTTCAATTGTGGTGAGAAAGGTCATATCAATACTCAATGTCAGAAGCTGAAGAAGACTGCGACTGCTGCTCAGACCAGTGGCAGAGTGTTTGCTTTGAGTGGTGCAGAGGCACCAGATAAGGACAACCTGATTCGAGGTACTTGTTTTATTAATAATATCGAGTTGGTTGGTATTATTGATACTGGTGCTACTCATTCTTTTATCTCGCTTGAATGAGCTAATAGATTGGGTTTGAAGTTATCTGATATGAATGGTAATATGGTAATAGAAACTCCAGCTAATGGTTCTGTTACTATTACCCTTGTGTGTTTGAGATGTCCTGTGATGATTTTTGAGATGAGCTTTGTGATGATTTGGTGTGCTTACCCTTGCACCAAATTGACGTGATCTTTGGGATGAACTGGTTGGAGTTCAACCGGGTTCATATCAACTGTTATAACAAGACTGTAGAGTTTCCTAAGATTGATGATGGTGGGGAGTTGATGTTCTTATCTGCTAAGCAAGTAGACGAACTTCTAGAAGACGAAGCCTCGATGTTTGCAATGTTTGCATCGTTGCAAATTGATCGTGAAGCTGCAAGTGTGGAGTTGCCTGTTGTTTGTGAATTTCCAGATGTGTTTCCAGATGACGTCAGTGATTTTCCTCCAGAGCATGAAGTAGAGTTTGGAGTGGACTTAATACCAGGAATGAGTCCAGTGTTAATGGCTCCTTATCGGATGTCAGATTCTGAGTTAAGTGAGTTGAAGAAACAACTGAAAGAATTGCTTGAGAAGAGGTTTGTTCGACCAAGTGTTTCTCCGCGGGGTGCTCCTATGTTGCTAGTGAAGAAGAAAGATGGAAGTATGAGGTTGTGTGTTGATTATCGGCAGTTGAATAAGGTGACTATTAAGAATAAGTATCCACTTTCGAGAATCGACGATTTGATGGATCAGTTAGTAGGTGCTTGTGTGTTTAGTAAGATTGATTTGAGGACTGGTTATCATCAGATTCGAGTTAAGCCTGATGATATTCCGAAGACAGCCTTTCGGACGAGGTATGGTCACTATGAATACACTGTGATGCCGTTTGGTGTATCCAATGCACCTGGTGTGTTCATGGAGTATATGAATCAGATCTTTCACGAGTATTTGGATAAGTTTGTGGTGGTGTTTATCGATGATATCTTGATATATTCTAGATCTGAAGAAGAACATGTCGAGTATTTGAGAACTGAGTTGCAAGTGCTGAAAGAGAAGAAGTTGTATGCAAAGTTGTCCAAGTGTGAGTTTTGGTTGAAGGAAGTGAGTTTCCTTGACCATGTGATTTCAAGTGGTAGGATTGTTGTTGATCCCTCTAAGATTGATGTTGTATTACTGTGGGAAACTCCGAAGTCTGCGATTGAGATACGAAGTTTTCTGGGATTAGCGGGTTATTACCGCAAGTTTATTGAAGGCTTTTCTAAGTTGGAATTACCCTTGACTCAGTTGACTCAAAAGGGTCAAGCTTTTGTGTGGGATGTAACTTTTGAAGAGAGTTTCGTGGAATTGAAGAAGAGATTGACTACTGCTCTAGTGATGGTTTTGCCTAATTCGAGTGAATCTTTTGTGGTGTATTATGATGCGTCGAAGATGGGTCTTGGTGGAGTGTTGATGGAGAATGGGCAAGTTGTTGC
Organism: Lathyrus tuberosus; assembly: GCA_022829125.1. Lineage (NCBI taxonomy): Eukaryota > Viridiplantae > Streptophyta > Magnoliopsida > Fabales > Fabaceae > Lathyrus > Lathyrus tuberosus. The sequence goes on along the minus strand of JALAZF010000039.1, from coordinate 13,116,098 downwards.
TTATGCTTCGAGACAATTGCGAGTTCATGAGAGGAATTATCCTACACATGACTTGGAGTTGGCTGCGGTGGTGTTTGTGTTGAAGATTTGGAGACATTATCTGTTTGGCTCTAAATTTGAATTGTTCAGTGGTCATAAAAGTATGAAGTACTTATTTAATCAGAGGGAATTTAATATGAGGCAGAGAAGGTGGTTAGAGATGTTGAAGGATTTTGATTTTGATATGAGTTATCATCCAGGCAAAGCAAATGTAGTGCTCGATGCATTGATCAGAAAGTCATTACATATATCGATGCTTATGGTGAAAGAATTGGAGTTGCTTGAACAATTCCGAGATTTGAGTTTGGTATGTGAAGCGACTCCTGACAGTGTGAAGTTGGGAATGTTGAAGTTGACTAGTAGTATTCTGGAAGAAATCAGAGTGAGACAACAATCTGATTTAAAGTTGGATGACTAATTGACTTTGATTAACCAAGGTAACGGAGGTGACTTCCGAATTGACGAGAATGGCGTAATGATGTTCAGGGACAGGGTATGTGTCCCAGATATCCCATATATTAAGAAGAGCATTCTTGAAGAAGGACATCGAAGTAGGTTGAGTATTCATCCTGGTGCTACGAAGATGTACCAAGATTTAAAAAAGTTGTTTTGGTGGCCAGGTATGAAGAAGGATGTTGTGGAGTTTGTTTATGCGTGTTTGACTTGTCAGAAGTCTAAGGTTGAGCATCAGAAGCCTTTAGGTATGATGCAGCCGTTGAGGATTCCAGAGTGGAAATGGGATAGTATTTCCATGGATTTTGTGGTGGGATTGCCGAAGACTGTTAAGGGAAATGATTCAATTTGGGTGATCGTGGATAGATTAAATAAGTCGAATCATTTCATGCCAATGAAGATTAATCATTCCATGCAGAAGTTAGCCGAGATATACATTAAGGAGATTGTGAAGCTACATGGGGTACCTTCGAGTATTGTGTCGGGTAGAGATCCGAGGTTTACATCGAGGTTCTGGAAGAATTTGCAAGATATGTTGGGTACTAAGTTGAGGATGAGTTCTGCATACCATCCGCAGACGGACGGTCAGACAGAAATGACTATCCAATCTTTAGAGGATTTGCTGAGGGCTTGTGTGTTGGATCATGGAGGATCGTGGGATAGCCATTTGTCGTTGATTGAGTTCACGTACGATAATAGTTTCCATGCTAGTATTGGAATGACGCCCTATGAAGCTTTGTATGGGAGAAGGTGTAGGACTCCGTTGTGTTGGTATGAATCGGGCGAGAGTGCTGTACTCGGACCTGAAATTGTGCAAGAGACGACTGAGAAGATTAAGACGATATAAGAGAGAATGAAAGCTTCGCAGAGTCGTCAGAAGAGTTATCATGATAAGAGGAGGAAAGCACTTGAATTCCAAGAGGGAGATCACGTGTTTTTTAGGGTGACGCCAGTGACTGGTGTGGGTCGAACTTTGAAGTCTAGGAAGCTCACTCGACGTTTTGTTGGTCCATATCAGATATCACAGAGGATAAGAGAGGTAGCCTACCGAATTGCTTTACCGCCGTCACTTGTGAATTTGCATGACGTGTTCCATGTGTCTCAGTTGAGGAAGTATATTCCGGATCCGTCGCATGTGATTCAGATGGATGATGTACAAGTGAGGGATAATCTGACTGTGGAAGCATTGCCTATGCGTGTCGATGGTCGAGAGAGGAAGAAATTGCGGGGTAAAGACATAACTTTGGTGAAGGTGTTGTGGGGTGGACTGGCTGGCGAAAGTTGGACTTGGGAACGTGAAGATCAGATGAGGGAGTCATATCCGACTCTATTTCCTTGAGGTAATTTTCGAGGGCGAAAATCATTTAAGTGGGGGAGAGTTGTAACACCCCAAATTTCGTAAGAAAATTAATTTAATTTAATTAAATATTATGTTCATGAGTTTCTGTGATTTTTGGTGGTTTGTGTCGATGTCGGTAATTTTAGTGAAGTTTTGGTTATTTAATTAAATAATAGTATATATTACAGAATATATTGTATAATATTAGAGGAATTAAGGGTATGGTGGACATTCGAGGAGGATTAGTGAGGGCATTATGGAGAAAGCCCAATTTTGAGGCCCAAGGGTTAGGGTGAATGTAAAAGGAGGATTTTGAGAATAGGGTTCACTTTTGGTTAACCGTGAAAAGAAGGAAAGAAGGGAGAACTCTGAGGAAAAAGGGAAAATGCGAGGAATTCGTGAAGGTTTCCAAAGGCTCAAGAGAGAACACATCGGATCGACAATCTAAGGTATGGGGAGTAATTACCTTTCATTGTTTTCATTATAGGATTCGATGTAATTGAAGTGGATGTTTTGTGTTGAGGGTTTATGGGGTTTTTGTGACGAATTGATGATTTGAGGGTATTTTGTGATTCGATTATTAAGAGTCGAATTTAATCGGATAAAAATAGATCTTGGGGCTGATTTCCCCATCGTTGTAGTTTCAACCTTGTGGTGAAGGGATTCATGGAGTTTATGGGAAGCTTGAGAGTTTTGAAGGTTTAGGGGATTTAAGGTCCCCGTAGTGTCCTGAATCGACCTAATAGAACTAGGTTTTATGCCTTTGATTTCTGTGATGCATTAGGATTGTTGTAGGGATGTTTTTGGGTCATTTAGGGCTGTAATCGCAGGTACCTTTGAGGCTGGGGAGCTACTGATGCGTAGCAGCGATTTGCTGTAATCGTAGGTTCGCTAAGCGAACCATTCCTTCGCAAGGCGAATGTTCGCCAAGGCTCGCAAAGCGAGCAATGCAGCGAATGCGCGATAACATGAGTGTGGGTACTGAGATGATTCTGGAGTGGAATTGGGGATTCACTGGAAGTCTCGCAAAGCGAATTAACCAGCGAGTATGACAGATGGTGTTTTTTGGTGTTTCAGTGTGGTAACTGTGGGATTCGTGACCGCTTCGCAAAGCGAAGGCCCAAGCGAACTGGTTTGCCTAGCGAACCCTTGAGCGAACATCTGTTGTTCGCGATGTTTTGTTTATGTGTTGTACTATTTTGATTCCTTGATGCCGTGATTTTTATGATGATTTTCCATGACGTTACTGATGATTATATGATGATGGTTTGGTGATTATTTGATGAATATGTGATGATATGACGTATATGAGAATTGATGAATGATGGTGCACATTATGATGTTTATTAGATGATGATGATTAGTGATGTTATGTATCATACATTCATATGCATACTCTGTGACGACGTTTCATTCCCATTGTGTGGATATGAGGTAATTATGACGTGCTCCAGTTCCAATTACGGGATCGATCCTATTGACGGGGATCTTTGGAGGGGTGATGGCCTAGTGTCCATCAATTATGACGATTGGTACCACATGCATGAGTCTTGTTGTGCATTTGCATTTAATTGGCATTGTTGTATTTTATGACGTTGTTCGTGATTTTGATGTTTCCTTGTGATGACCCTGAAGATGTTGTATATGAAGATAATGTCATTTTATGTATATCTTGTTTTATAATGATTATTATGAATTATGATTACTCACCCTGCCTGTTTGAATGTTGCCTCCACGTGTGTAACGTTTAGGTGATCAGGTTTAGCTGTGGATGCCTTCGAGGACCTTGAAGTTTATTTGCTTTTGGTCGATTTAGAGGGTCTTGCTCTGATAGTGTAACATCGGGTTGGGGTCCTTTGAGTCGAACTATGTTGTTTCCTTATTTTGTTGTCATTTGATGATGTGGGTTTATTTTTTACTATTACGATGTTTGTTGAAAACCTTTTAATTGAGAATTTTGAGTTCCGCTGCCTTGTGAAGGCTTTTGATTTATTTTGAGGAAAAGCCCTTTGTTTATAGGGCAAGTGTATTACTTTGATTTAAATGAGAAATGTGCACCCTTTGAGGTGATTTTGATGCTTTACTTTAATATTTGAGTTGTTTCTTCTGCAACATTTGTGGGGGTAGAAAAGGGTGTTACAATATACATGGCTAAGCCCAAGGAAACACACATGTTAGCTGCAAAAGGGGTGTTTGAGTATTTAAAATGAACCATGAAGAAATGAGTCTTCTACAAGAAAATAGTTAACAATAAACTACTAGTTTACATTGATAGTGATTGCGTGTGTGATATATATGACATAAAGAATACACATGGCCGCAAGCATATTATTTATATTTCCCATATAAAATACAAGAAAACAAAGAAATAAAATATAAAAAAAGGGTTGGAAAAAGTATCTGAATAAAGATGTGAAGCGGAAAAACATTAAAGGCAAGTGAAACTCGAAGATAACAATGAATCAGGAAATGCATAATCCACATAGAACGAGAAGATGGAAAAATCAAAGATCACATGAGCTTAGGGAAGGAGGAAAAGGGTTTGTGAGAAGAAAAGTACGACTCTATTTGTAAGAAAGAGCCAAAATTATTTGAAAAACCAAAATAATTTTTATATAGTAGAGTAAGATGGATAAATCAACAATCCAAAATGTAAAAAAATGGTAAGATGAAAAACAATGGTCAAATCTTGCTTAAAAAATTCAACGACACTTGAATGCACTCGAGCATCTAGGGGGAAACACCACACCCTAACCTACGAACCTAGGGCCACATGTAAGGAAATCATACAAAACGTCTCAATGGCGAAACTAGCATTTAATGCACTCGATCCTTATATTTCTTCAACTTCTCCAAGTAAAGATCCCGTCATAGAGAACCCGACCCATTTTCTTGAAATTCTTCCTGTATACCATACAATGACAAACCTTAGGAGGAAACTGTTTTGGACCGGTCACATGACCAATACGATATAAGCCCAATAAACACCCATATATATATATATATATTACCACATGTGCAGTCGAAGGTACAATTTTAATCATAATTCACTCTACCACCTTTTTTGTTCACTCATTAACCTGAGCGGAGTGTTAACCTTACAAGTCCAATATGATATAAGCCCAATTACCATCCATAATATATAGATTACCACACGTGTAGTCAAATGTATGATTTTGATCATAATTCACTTTACCACCTTTTTTGTTCACTCACTAACTTGAGCGTTGAAGTGTTAACCTTACAAATCCACTATTACACTACCACACCAAAGATCTACACCACCACATCAAGAATTCATCTCATCAATTAACCAACGATTTTAGTTCACTAACGTAACAATAATCACCAAGAGAAGGAAGCACTGATCGGATCTCTTGGGATCAAAAGTACTTCATATGGTTTTTGGTCAACCAGGAGCTAATCAACCTTCCTGTTTACACATTTCATCATATGTGTGAAGCCATTAAATACAACCCTAAGAAGAACAAGAAGAATGTTCCTTATACAAGGCTTCTTTCTGAAGTGTTTCATCAAAACAGGTTGATTGAAACTCTGATGAATCAGGGTGCTAGTGAAGATATGAAAATGATATATGGAGATATTCTCTCAGTTGTTGTATTGGGAAATATGAACATCATCAAGAAGAAATAATTGATCCATCCTCATACAAGCCTCAAGATTAAGAATGACAACATTGATTATATTAATGATTTTCCAACCATTTCAAAAATCGATAATCCTGAAGTTATTCTGGAATACATCAAGTTGATTAAAAAAGAGACCAGAGTATCTCTGACCATGGATAAAATTCCTGAAGCTCCTAAAGGTATTGTATATAGGCCTTCAACAAAAAGAAAGCAAGTTGCTTATGAATCTGAAAAGGTTGTTCGGAAATCAATTAAGAGGAAGGTTGTACAATTGACATAAGTGCATAAGAAAGTTCAAGAAGTGACCTCCACAACTTTCTTAATGCCTACCAAGACTAGGAGTGAAGCCACTGGCAAAACTCATTAGAAGGCAACTGCTTCAGAACTAACTGTTAAGAAGAAAAAGTTAAGAAAGATGGTGCTACCAGATGTTGATGATTGATCGTACCTGGATCAGACAGTGATAGTGGCCAACGGCGTCTGGAACGGCAGCTCTGATGGTGATGAGAGACGGCGGGGGGGGGGGGGGGGGGGGGGGTGTACCTGCAAGGTACTCCGACGCTCAAGTGAGAGAGTGTACAGAATATCAGCAAATACAGAAAGTGTGAATGGTAGGAAGAAAGTGTCTAACCTGACCCTCTCAAATGAGAGGGTATTTATAGAGAGCCCCCAGCGCGGGGCCAACGGTTACCTGCAATGGGCCGGATCAACTAGGCCCACTCCAAGTAACTGCTAGGGCTTACGTGTAGTAGTGAAGACCAGCACGTGGTCTTCGCCCTAGAGTAACTGCTCCTAGATTTCCGGAAGTAGGGAAGACCAAATCTTTCGGAAGTGGGAGGTTACTTGGAACGTGTCCATGCGGGATGGACCGTTGGGTACTCCTCGCGGGGAGGAGCCTTCCGTGTCGAGGAGATATGAAGCCAGTAGAAAGGGCACGGCCTCGTGGGGAGGGATAGTGTCCGTCGAGGAGTGATGAGTAGCATGCTTGTAGGGGAGAAGCTAGTCTGTCGAGGAGTCACATCTCAGCGGGGTGCGATGTCCTCTCTCCTATTGTCCCAAGTGCCCGATAATGCCTAAGTGCCCAACGAAACTGTGGCTAGCACGTGGCAGTCGCGTGTCTTGCAGAAGAACCTTATTGGGCCTCCCCAGGCTGTATGGGTTGGGCCTGCTCGACTGTTGGGCAGCCTTGGCCCAACCCAGAACAGGAGCCCCCCAAGTCGTTGCTTTGAGGTGTCAGAGCAATGACTTAAGGGTTATTGGCATGTCGGGGATGCGCCCAGAGAAGAACCGAGGAGGCCATTCTCATGCTCGACGTTCCTACGGTCGCACATAAGTCGGGCATCAGACAACTGTGTTTGGTCGTAACGCCGGGGAGATGAGGGGTTTCAGATTTGAATCGTTGGGGAAAACTGAAACGACACGCGTGGGAAGATGGACGACTGCATGTGTGCCACGTGTCGTCTGTCATTATTACCTAGGGAGGCTGGCTAGTGTAGTGCACTCAAGTGCCCTATGTCCCTCGAGTTCCGCGAGAACCCTTATAAAAACTCCTCCCCTCGCTCATTTCTCACTTTTCCGTTTCTCTCTCGACAACCTCGCTCATTCCCTCTCTACCTCCTACAGCAGCCGTTCGCCGCCGTCAACCGCCAGAAACTCCGCGCCGGAACCCTAAACCGCCGCTTATAAGGTATTTGCTCCAAAACTGATCTTTTTCTTGCGTTTCTTTTTTAATTTTAACTAGTGTATAACATTTCCTTGGTGAACTGATGAAGTTTCCACGAGAAATGAAAGGATTCCTGGCGAATACGGCGGGAATCTTTAGTTGTTGAGAGAGGGGGTGCTAAGAATTTCACCCGCTTTTGTTGAATATCTCGGGGACCAGGGATGAACATCTCGAGGACACGTTGAATGTCCCGGGGTCCCCAACATTTACTCTTTTCGTTAGCGTCACGGGAACACGGGGGCAGAATTTTCCGGGGAGGCGATGAGTTCCCCGGTGAACATGTTGATCCTCGGCCGGTTATATCGGGGAATCGAGAGAGCCTTGCCCCTTCCTCGCCCGTTCTCTTGAACAGCGGTGGAGGGGTGAATTTGATATGACCCATCGAATTCACCGTTTCCTTCTGCTTTTCAGGTAAATAGACGATTTGGCTGCGAAGGTGGCCGTTGGATCCTTCGAAGAAGACGACCAACCCAAATCCCCTATGGCTCACATGGCTTTCGCCCAGGAGCGCCCGCTCGAGGAGTGGGTCTGTGAGAAAGCCCTGGAGATGTCGTCTATCTCTGTCTACAAAGACCTGGACGACGCGTTCTGCACCGTCGAGCATAGGCTCATCGGGTCTGACAAATCCTGGAAGGTTTTCCGCCCAGAGGAGCATCATTAGATATGTTCGCCTTACCGGGGAATGCGCATCCCGTTATATGAATTCATGTTCGACAAGGCGGGGTGGAGGCTGCCCTTCACGGACTTACAAGAGGGGATCTTCGCCTGGTTGAAGCTGGCCCCCTCGCAGATTCATCCGAATTCGCTGGCCTTCATCCGGGCCTTCGAGCTCGTCTGTAAGTACTTAAAAATAGTTTCGACAGTGTCTCTCTTCTTTAAGATATTCCATCTCCAAAGGTCGTCGGCCGGTGGACGACACGGATGGGTGTCCTTCAAGCAAAGCAAAGCTTTGTTCCATACGTATTTAGATTCCATCCGGGACTTCAAGTTCCGCTACTATTTCGTGAAGCCGGTCACCCTCGGGGCCATCCACTCGCTGTACCGGAAAGTCACCCGCGAGGTCGACGGTCGCTCCGAGGAGGTTCTGGAGCCTAGGTTCCCCCTGTACTGGACGGAGGAACACTTCAAGAAGGGAGTTGACAAATACAAGGTGAAACATACTCAGTTGGACGTCGACGACTGGGCAGCTTACGATAAAATCGTCGCTTTCATAGAGAGCTTCAATGAAGCCCGGTACGAAATGCTGGATGGCAAGCCTATAAGGGGAGCAGACGGGCAGGTGAAGAAACAACGTCGTTTGATCAATACCCGTGTTCTACTCGAGACCTTTTCCGACGAAGAAGCAGTCGAGTTATTAGGTGGTGCAAACATCCACGATCTTATCCTTCCTCGCGTCTGTATACCTTGCCTTACTAATAATTTCTTTTCTTTTTGCAGGAAAAATGGCCGGAGCCGAGGAGAGACTCAAAAAGTTGAAGGCGAAGAGGGCTCGGGAAGAGCAGGCCCGGGGAGAGGCATCTCGTTCAAAGGGTCAAGATGTTGCTTCTTCTGGGGTCGTGCCTGAGGGTGTTTCCTCCGCCGCGATGCCCGAGGGTTCCAGCCAATCTCAGCTGGCTGCGACCGTGTCGGGGATTTCAGACAGGCGGACACCTCCTTCTGGGAGCCAGTCTCCAGGTGTCTAAGGGACGCCAAAACGACAACGGGTTTCGAACACGGAGGTCGTCGACCTGGCCCACTAAGACAGTCCCCCACCTCCTTCAAGCTTTGAACTCCCACCATGTCATCAAAAGCCCCGCTTCTTCTCTGAAGTCATCTATCCTCGCGTCCCTCCCTCTGAAATCCAAGCCATACTGGGGGCCGCCGCAGAAGCGAGGAGGAAAACGATCTTTAAAGACATGTCTGCGGTCATGCGGCTTTGCTCGACTGCCATTGTCCTGAACGATGAGACTCGCCCCGCTGCTGAACTTTCTCGACTGTAAGAAAAGCTCGAGATCTTGGATGCTGAGCTGCTCAACCTGCGCAAAGAGTTGAAGGAATGCAGGGACCTGAACATAGAACAGAGCGAGCAGCAGCAGCGGGCTGAGACCAAGCTAAAGGAAGTCGAGGAAAAGGAGAAAGGCCATGTTTCCCGGATCGCCGAGCTGGAGGCAGAGGAGAAGCGGCTCAGGGAGAAGGTTGCCGAGTTAGAGGATGCTGTTCGGTCGGCTGAAGGAGAAACTGAAGAAGATAAGCTCCTAACAACCCGAGCGGCGCTGGTGGCCCAACTCAGGAGACTCGAGCAGGATCTCCGGCTAGCCGAGGATGATGCTCTTGAAACTGCAGGCATAGGGTTCCGAAATGCAGTGGCGCAGCTTCGGATCCTGAATCCCGACCTGGTGACCGATGGGGCAGATGCTGACTATGAGGTGGTCAACGGCCGGATAGTGCCGCCCGGGCAAGGAGGAAATGCCAACGAGGGAGGTGGGCCAGACGCCGCTGAGACTGCCGCAGAGTAGGAATATAGTTTGCTTGGCCTGTTTTTTCCATGCTTGTGGGCTTACTTGATGTAATATTCGCACAATGGTTATTTTTGCCCGGCTTGTGGGCTTATATATGTAACATTCGTACAATGGGCTTTGCCCGATTTTCATACTTCGCTATGCCTCTTTATTAATTTTGCTTGTGTGTGATATTTTATACGTTACTTATTCTTGCCTAAGTAGTTGAGATCACTGGCGCCTTGGGAGCTTGCTCGACTTTGATGATCCTCGACTGCGGAGAGAGCTAGTCGATTGGTCGGGGGTTGTACCCCGACCTTCAATGAGGCCAAGACGTCGGTAGAGGTCTTAGCTCCGTGGCGCGAACTTCCTATCGCGAGCTGGGTGTTCTGCCTAATTGGTACGTCGACGACGGAGCTCGATTGAGGCCTCCTCGTCTGGCCAAAAAGCCTCACGCACACACTTCGTGGTTTTTGGCCGTCGTGTGTTATATAGACGTGTCGCACATGTACCGTTGTACGCCCACGTGGTCGCGACGTTGTACTGTCTCGGGCAGTGTCTAATTGTAGTATTGCCTGAGCTTCTCAGCATTCCATGGTCGAGCAAGTTGTTCACTGTGGAGGTTCTCGAGGTAATAGGCACTCGTCCCCGTCTTTGCGGTGACGCGGTATGGGTCCTCCCAGTTTGCAGCCAGCTTTCCTTCGCGTGAATCTTTTTGATTCCTCCGTAGGACGAAACTGCCTACTTGGAAGTCTCATTTGATAACTTTGTCGTTATAACACAAAGTTATTTTTTGTTTTAAAGAGGCTTCTCAGAGGGAAGCGTCGATCCTTATCTCTTCGACAAGGTCGAGTTCCTCTCGCATGGCTTCGTTGTTTGTTTCGTCATCGAGGGGAGCTTCTGTTCTCCTCGAGGGTTCCCTGATCTCCACGGGGATAACAGCTTCGGTCCCGTACGTTAGGCGAAACGGGGTCTCCCCGGTCGTGGAGTGTGGGGTCGTTCGATATGCCCAGAGGACGCTGTGCAACTCCTCGACCCACCATTGTTTAGTCGTCACTTCAGTCCCCGGAGTATCACTCTGTTCGCTGCTTCGGCCTGCCCGTTGGTTTGAGGGTGTTCGACCGACGTGAAGTGCTGTTTTGTGCCCAGTTTGGCGACGAAGTCTTGGAAGTTCCTGTCGGTGAACTGTGTCCCGTTGTCCGTGACAATGGCTTGGGGAACCCCGAATCGGGCGAGGATGTTTCTCTTGTAGAAACAGAGTATGTTGAAAGCAGTGATTTTGGCCAGCGCCTCGGCCTCAATCCACTTCGTGAAGTAATCCACCCGACTATGAGGTACTTGTTTTGGTACGACCCCATGATGAAAGGTCCGAGGATATCCATTCCCTACCACGCAAATGGCCACGGGGACGATAGTGACTTAAGCTCGTTTGGAGGAGCGAGGTGCATGTCTCCATGTCTTTGGCAGCGGTCACATTTCTTAACGTGCTCCTTTGCATCATGTTGCATAGTGGGCCAATAATACCCTGCTCGGAGTGATTTTCGGGCTAGGGACCTTCCGCCGAGGTGCTGGGCGTTGATCCCTTCGTGGATTTCTTGGAGGATCCCTGAAACTTTGCCTTCTTCGATACACCGGAGTAAGGGAATGGAGAATCCTCGACGGTATAGCTTACCTTCGACGATGGTATACGCACATGCCCGCCTCTTGACTACCCCCGCTTCTTTAGGATCGTCGGACAGTTTGCCCATCGTCAAGTATTCGTAAACTGGGGTCATCCAACAGTTTGCGTCCCCGATTGCGTTGACCTCCGTGGTCGGTGCGGTTTTGTTTATGCTCGGTTGGGTCAGTATCTCCTGGATAACTGATTTGTTCCCTCCTTTTTTCTTAGTGCTCGCAAGCTTTGAAAGCACGTCTGCTCGAGTGTTGTGCTCACGCGGGATGTGAGCCACTTCCGTGGAGACAAATTCATTCAACTTTTCTTGCACCAAGGTTAGGTACTCGATGAGACTATCGTTTTTGGCCTGGAATTCTCCCCGAACCTGTGACGCCACGAGCTGGGAGTCTGTAAAGATTTTGACTTCTTTTGCGCCAAGGTCTTCCGCAAGTCGAAGTCCCATGAGGAAGGCCTCGTATTTGGCTTGGTTATTCGATGTCTTGAAGGACAGTTCGAGGGAGACCTCTATCAGGATGCCCTGCTCGTTTTCGAGGATAATGCCCGCTCCGCTACCTTTTGCACTAGAGGCCCCGTCAACGTAAATCGTCCATTTCTGGGAGCCACTGGTCGAGGATTCAGGGATGGTCATTTCCGCTACGAAGTCGGCCAGTACTTGGGCTTTCAAGGCTTTTCTTCCTTCGTATCGAAGGTCGAACTCGGATAGCTCGAGAGACCACCGGAGCATTCTCCCCGCCATATCTGGCCGACTAAGGAGCTGTCTGATGGGCTGCTCTGTCCTTACCACGATTGTGTGGGCCAGGAAGTAATGACATAATCTTCTGGCTGCAGATACGAGGGCCAGGGCGACCTTTTCAATCTGTTGGTATCTGAGCTCGGGGCCCTGAAGAGCTCTGCTCGTGAAATAAATCGGTTTCTGTCCGTCGGGGGTCTCCCGTATAAGGACAGCACTCACCGCTTCGCCGGTGACGGCTAGGTATAAGAAAAGTGTTTCCCCGGTATCCGGTCGGGACAAGACCGGGGGTTGTGACAAGACTTGTTTTAGATGGAGGAGGGCTTGTTCGCACTCTTCGCTCCATTCAAAAGTCGCCTTCTGCCGGAGAAGCTTGAAAAAGGGGAGTGCGTACTGAGCAGATTTGGCCACGAAACGGGAGAGAGCAGTCAACATTCCGTTGAGTGGTGGCGCCAGTATTTTTCAAGCCGAAGGGCATTACGTTATAGTAGTAATTGCCCGACTCGGTCATGAAGGCGGTATGCCGCTTGTCGGCCTCGTCCATGGGGATTTGGTTGTACCCCGAATAGGCATCCATAAAGGATAGTAATTTAAATCCTGTAGAATTATCGACTAGTTGGTCGATGTTAGGTAAGGGATAAGAGTCTTTCGGGCATGCCCGGTTAAGATCCGTGTAGTCAACGCACATCCTCCATTTTCCATTATTTTTCTTAACGAGTACAGCATTTGAAAGCCAAGTTGTGTACTTGGCCTCAGAAATAAAGTTTGCCTCTAGGAGGTCTTTTACAGCTTTTTCAGCAGCCTCCATTTTTTCCGGAGACTGCCTACGCCTACGTTGAGCTACAGCCCTAGCGACCGGATCTATAGTCAGCTGATGACAAGCTACTTCTGGGTCTAGTCCTGACATCTCCACAGCACTCCAGGCGAACAAATATGCATTTTCTTGGAGACATGCCTTCAGTTGCCTCTTCGCCAGGTCGGGGAGTCCAGAGCCAATCTTCACGCTTCGGTCTGGGCTGTCGCCGAGAGGAACCAGCTCGAAATATCCATCTGGGACGGGGCGCGTTGGGTGAAGAGGCTGCCCATTGACTTCAACTGGGAGGTCCTCGCCTGCAGCTTCTTCCTGTTCCCCGGGAAATCTGCTGTCAAGGTCGACCGCGCTGACCGGCGGGAGTGGAGCCTGCACGACGTCTGGAGGTGTCTCGGCCTGAGTCTTAGATTTGATGCCGCCAACGACACTCAGACCCTTGATTGCTGCGTCGAAACATCTTCTGGCCGCGTTGATGTCTCCATGGAGAGTGACCACACGTCCGCGCTTCGTGTAGTATTTCATCTTCAGGTGGACCGTTGATGGTACGGCCGTCAGTTCCGCCAACGTGGTCCTCCCCATTATACAGTTGTAGAGGGACGGGCAGTCCACCACCAAGAAACGCGTCTTCACCTGTCGGGCAGTTTCCTCAATCCCGAAGGTGACCATCAACTCCACAAAACCCCATGGTCTGGTGGTCGCGCCGTTGAAGCCTTGTAGGTCTGACCCTATGCATGGGGACAAGTGTTGCTTGGTTAGCTGGAGGGTCTCGAAGAGGTGGACGTACATGATGTCCACCGAGCTCCCCTGGTCGACCAAAATTCTATGGACGTCAAAATTGGCCATCTGTGCCCGGATCAGGAGGGGGTGTTGGCGTTCGCTGCCCCACCGGGAAGTTCCTCGAGGTAGAAGGTAATCGGATTTGATCTTCCTTTAACCCTCTCGAGGGTAGGTGCCCGAGGAGTTGTTGCCTTCAGTTCGTTGAACTTCATCTTTATTGACCCCACGGTGAAACGGTCAGGGGCTCCGCCAGATATGACCAGTGCTTGGGGGAAAAACTCCCAGGTACTGCGGGCACTTATCGAGTCTTCTGCTGGGAAGTTCTTCCACATGTTTCGGACAGCTTCAGGGTTGTTGAGTTCTCCAGAAAAATTGAGGTCTTCAGGTCGCGTGATGCTCAACGCGACTTGCAGCGATCCGTTGTTGGGAGAGGGAGTTGACTCCTCGATATTCTGGGCCTCTTGGCCGCTGGGGCGGGGGGCCTCTTGCTGCTTGGCGTACTTCTTCAGGTACCCTTCTTTAATCAGCGTCTCGATTGCGTCCTTAAGGTGGACGCAATCTTCAGTAACGTGCCTGTGACTGCGATGGAACCGGCAATACTTGGACTTGTCAGAATTTGGTTTGGAGGCCGCCGGTTTCGGGAAGCGGAGTCCCCCTTTGACGAACTCTGAATTGGCACAGTCGCTGAAAATGCGCGCGCGGGACGCGTTCAGCGGTGTGTAGTCTTTGAAAAGGCCAGACGGTCCCCGTGATTCGCGGGGCTCTTTGGTCCGGGCTTCTTTCTTTCTTTCCCCGCCTCGCCTGGGTGGAGGGGAGTCTTCTCTTCTCCTGTCTCCACCTCACCTGGGTGGAGGGGAGTCTTCTTCCTTGTTGTCGCGGGGGCCTTCTCTGTGCCTCGAACCGAGGACAATTTGTGCAGCTTCAGCTTCCTCGAACTCAATATGCGACTGAGCCCTCTCGAGGAGGCCTTCAAAGCTGCGGGGACGGTGCAACCCGACGGATTCTGCGAACTTAGATCCTATCCTCAAACCCTTGATGATGAGATACATTTTGATGTGATCGGTCACGTGGATTTCGATCGCTTCTTTGTTGAACCTTTCTATGTAGCTCCGGAGAGGTTCGTCCTTCCCCTGAAAGATGGCTTCTAGGGAGGCTATCGTCTTCGGATGTCGACGAGAAGCCGTAAAATGTTTTCTGAAACGCTCCCTCAGGACTCTCCACGACGTGATTGACTCAGATGCTAGGTTTTTGTATCAAGCCATGGCCCCTTTCCGAAGAGTCGTAGGGAATAATCGGCATTTTATAGCGCCTGAGACATTCCTGAAGTCGAGCAGAGCTTCAAAACTCTCGACATGGTCATCAGGATCAGATGTCCTGTCATATGTCCCTAAGGATGGGGGCCTCTCCAGGCCCTTAGGAATAGGGGCGTCCATGATGTGCCTGGCCAGAGGGGTCCGGTAATCGTCATCCTCGCTGGCTCCGGGAGACACAGAGGGGGAGTGTTGTCCATGAACATAGTGACGTCTCGGGGAGTGGTCCTTCGGGCGGCCTCTGGGCTCCTCGGCGTCCGGCCTGCTCCTTTTATTTTTCGAGGAGCGATCTGGTCCCTTTGGAGGCGGGGAGCGGTGGCGTTTCTGAGGATGCTCCGGCTGAGTACGCTCCAAGCGTGGTCTGCGACCCCTGGGAACCGGGGAGGGGCTGCGAGATGCCTCCGAGGACAGTGAACGTCTTGGAAATGGTGGTGGTCGGTGCCTTCACGGGGAAGACCGACCACGACTTTTCTCCAGCGCCTCGATCCGGATGTTTTGGTTGAAGATCATCTGGTTGGTCTGATTGACCAACGCAAACAGGGCAGCAGTGCTCAAATCTGCATTTGGCGGCGGGTCCACGGGCTGAAACATGGGCTGGAGGACGGTTTCCTGTCCATCTTGGTGAGCTGTCTCGTACTCCACTTCTTTGGAAGATGGAGAAGCGGTGAGTCCGTCTCTAACGTCGTTCTCCGCGACAGGTCGGGCAGAGTTGTTGTCGACGTGGTTGCCTGTGCTAAGCTACGCAATAACGTTGTCTAGAGCTTGATTCGCCGACGGGTTGGCCATGATGGTTGTTGGACGGAGAAAGCTTTGGTTTATCGAACAGAAAAACGGGGAAGCTTATGAATTCCCACAGACGGCGCCACTGATCGTACCTAGATCAGACAGTGATAGTGGCCAACGGCGTCTGGAACGACAGCTCCGATGGTGATGAGAGACGGAGGGGGGGTGTACCTGCAAGGTACTCCAATGCTCAAGTGAGAGAGTGTACAGAATATCAGCAAATACAGAAAGTGTGAATGGTAGGAAGAAAATGTCTAACCTGACCCTCTCAAATGAGAGGGTATTTATAGAGAGCCCCCAGCGCGGGGCCAACGGTTACCTGCAATGGGCCGGATCAACTAGGCCTACTCCAAGTAACTGCTAGGGCTTACGTGTAGTAGTGAAGACCAGCACGTGGTCTTCGTCCTATAGTAACTGCTCCTAGATTTCTGGAAGTAGGGCAGACCGAATCTTTCGGAAGTGGGAGGTTACTTGGAACGTGTCCACGCGGGATGGACCGTTGGGTACTCCTCGCGGGGAGGAGCCTTCCGTGTCGAGGAGATATGAAGCCCGTAGAAAGGGCACAGCCTCGCGGGGAGGGATAATGTCCATCGAGGAGTGATGAGTAACATGCTCGCGGGGGAGAAGCTAGTCTGTCGAGGAGTCACATCTCAGCGGGGTGCGATGTCCTCCTCTCCTATTGTCCCAAGTGCCCGATAATTCCTAAGTGCCCGACGAAACTGTGGCTAGCACGTGGCAGTCGCGTGTCTTGCAGAATGACCTTATTAGGCCTCCCCAGGCTGTATGGGTTGGGCCTGCTCGACTGTTGGGCAGCCTCGGCCCAGTCCAGAACAATGATGATGAAGAAGAAGAGGATAAATAACCTCTGATTAGGAGGACAAAGGTTATAAACAAAGATAATCTGAACATTCTTGCCGAGGATGTTTAAGAAGCAGCAAGACTTATTGTTGTAGCTCTACTCAATAAGGCAATGGACAAGACATCTATTGCTGAAGCCTTAAAACCCTAAGTGATGAAGATAAAAATAACATATTTCAAGATTACAAAAACTAAAAAGTTGTAAACGTAGTCAGGAGGTCATTAAAAGGCATTAGAACTGTTGGAAGGCGTTCGTTAGTAGTTAGAGGTCGATTGGTAGCAGCGACATTGAAGGTTGGCAAGCAGTGGGGTTTCTGATCGTCTGTCCTTTTTTCTCAATTCGTGTGTTTTAGGCTTCTTTGTTTCGGTCCATCTATACGTTCGTTAATGGATTGTCTTTTGGACTTCTTATAGATCTGTTGGGTTTCAACAATTATAAATACGTATTTATGTCATTCTTGTTATCACAATCTTTAGAACTTTAAAGTTGAAGATATAAAGAAGTGTTTCAAGATCCTAGTGGTAATCTTAAAGAGACAAGGATAATTCATTTGTAATCTTTTGTAACTCTTGGAAGTATAGAATCTGCACTTTTCCCTAGGATAGATCGTTTGGTCGAAAACATTTTATTGTGTTTATTATATTTATTTTATCTTTTTCTACTAAATTAAATCGATGTCGTATTGCACTAAGAGTTATTTTTAGTGAAAACCATTTATTTTATTTGTCATGTTGTTTATCTCCACGTATTAAATTTTACAATAATTAATTTTATATTAATTTTAATTAAAAATGAATTGGAGTTATGATGGTTTATTTTTAGATTCTTTAATGTAAAAATGAGTTATATTTCAATATTAAAATCATATTTAAATACAAAAATAAGAAATTTCAACTTTAAATAAAATCAACTATACTTTAAATAACATATCCAAACCAATTCTCCATTTTTAAAATCATTAGTGGCTCAACCAAACATACACACTCTAAATAAAATAAAAATAGAGAGTTTCTTAATACACCACCCAAGTTTCTTAGGCACCACGTGAAATTTCTTTTTTGCCCCCTGATTTCGGATGTGCACATCCGGACGCACCAATTTTTTTAAAAACGTTGATGTGTTCTGGATATGCATATCCTGAAAAATTTCTTATTAATTCGCGCCAGACCTTCTTCCTCCCCCTCAATCTTCACATTTTCATTTTCCAAACACTAAACTCTCTCAAACTCTCAAATTCTCAATCCCACAAATCTCGACTTTTTTCACTCGAGTTCAGCGCAGAGCAACTTCTACAATGATCAAGACACTCAAATCCTCTGTATCTCAATTTAATCGGTAAGTTTTCGAACTTTTGAGTTTCAGAGTTATTTTCGAGTAATCGATTTAGAGTAGACTTTTAGGTGTAGAAATTGTTAGGTAGTATGAATAACATAGGCTAGAGACAATGTAGGTATTGTTTGCTGCTTCAAACGGACGACCAGGGCATTGAAATGCCCTTTTCCATGGTACAATATCCATGTCTGCTATTTTTTAGCTTGAAAATACGTATCGGATGTGTAGATCCGGAAAGATTTTAACGATAAATATTCTAACTGCTTCCGGATGTGCACATCCGAAAACACCCAACGTTAAATATTCTGAGTGCTTCCAGATGTGCACATCTGGAAACACCCAACGTTAAATATTCTGTGTACTTCCGGACGTGCAAATCCGGAAGGCACTTGGTTTTTTTTTTGTTTGTCTGTTTTTTAAAATTATTTTTAAAAATTCTAATTTATTTATTATGCTTTGCAGATTACATGGCTGGCAGAGACGATCATATCATACATGGACGGACAACTCAACATACATCTGTTCAACGTGAGCAGATGCAGTCTACAGCCGAGGCTTCCGGCGCATAGGGAGTTGAGGTAACCCCTACAGCTGAGGGACATCCTACACCATAACCATCTATATCACAAGTTCAGGTCACTTCCACATCACAGGTTCAGGCCACTCCCCCTTCAGCAGCCGATTCTACATCTCGGAGGCGTCGGGTTTCTACTGCTAGTTCATCAGGGTCCCAGCCCGTACACAGGCGTCGTCGAGAGACTCCAGCTCCATCAGCTGCTCCTATTTCATCCCCTGTTCCTGTTCCTGTTCTTGAGGGTGATCACCCAGCACATGAGGGTGGTGACGCCGATGACGATTTCGATGAGCTGGACGGTTACCCCAGGGGACCGTCTGATATGTCCATACTCGTGGGGTACTCTGAGCATACTGCCAGATATGTCTGGCTAGGAGAGGTAACATTTCTCGGTTTATTTATAGAATTGTTTTCGTTGAAAATATGTTTATTTGTAACATTATTTTATTTGGAAATTTTCAGGAGAAGGATTCACAGAAGTTCTATAACCATGGGGGCAAGGTTATGGACATGCTTGCGGCGCTGCCAGGGGATGAGTGGTTCACGTCTGCACTTGCTACCTTTGGTATTGGAGGCCTGTCTAGGATTGGGTATCCCCAGATCATGTACGGTATGCTGATGGCCTTTGTTGAGAGATGACACCTTGAGACATCCTCATTCCTACCTCGCTGTCGGGAGATAGAGCAGATAGCGCGGGCAGCCATTGCGGATGGTCACCTCCCTGAGGGCTCTAGTGCCAGACTTGTCGTGGATAGGATTATTGAGATTGCTCAGGGGGCACTTCAGTACCGGAGACATCGAGCTAGGACGGCGGGTCGGGGCAGAGGAGCAGGGGAGCTGGGAGAGATCCTTCGCCATATGCAATAGTTTTTTTATGTATTCTATTTTTATTACATGTATGTACTGTATTTTGACAGAGGTTTATTATGTATATATATCATTTTATTTTATATATGGATGTTGTCGAATGTATATTAAGTTGCGACGATATATTAACATATGCGACCAACCAACAAAACCGATTTAAAAAAAAAATTAAAGTTATGCTTTTTTACGGATCTGCAGATCCGGAATTTTTTCGGATGTGCATATCCGGAACACATTAACGTTTTTTTAAAAATTGATGCGTCCGAATGTGCACATCCGGAATCAGGGGACAAAAACGGAAATTCACGTAGTGCCTAAGAAACATGGGTGGTGTATTAAGAAACTCCCTAAAAATAACCACAACATTATTATTGCGTGCGTACGGTTACTGAGATTGAGAACACATTTAAACGCAGTAAAAAAAAGAAAAGATCATATTTAAACCTAATAAAAAAGAAAAGGGTTAATATCCATTTTCACCCCTGCCATATAGGCGAGATTTGAAAAATCCCCCTAGAAAAAAAACTTGCATAAAATACTCTGACTTTTCAAAATAATT
Source organism: Lathyrus tuberosus (assembly GCA_022829125.1). Lineage (NCBI taxonomy): Eukaryota > Viridiplantae > Streptophyta > Magnoliopsida > Fabales > Fabaceae > Lathyrus > Lathyrus tuberosus. The sequence continues at coordinate 13,096,140 of JALAZF010000039.1, read as the reverse complement.
TCATTGTAGACCTTTTGCACGCCACATCACCCAAAATGCTTATGTGTCATTATTTTTTCATTTTTTCTTTTAATTTGAATTGCCACATAGGTTAATGATGAGACGGAATGACCAAAATACCCCTAAGTGAAAAAACATTAACTTTGTCTTCTTATTCCACAAGTGTTCCAGATTTGTGCCCTAAAATAACAAATTGCTCAGAAAGAGGGCTCTTTCATCATCGCTTCCCTCTTAAATAAAACAAGAAAAATCAAATGGGCAAGGTGACTTCCGTTTCAACAACAACAACATTAACATCGACAGCTGCAAAAAAAATCCAATCACTCGAAAATCTTGCTCATCATCGCGCACGAACAATCTACGGGAACAGATCGAAAATGAGATAATCATTATATGGTTTCAGCCTTCTGTGCGTTTTCAGATTCGCCTTCGATTTTACGTTCTCCACTATGCCAAAAAAGAGTTTTAATAGCGCTTTTTTTGTCTATTAATAGCACTTTTAAGTGCTATTAAAGCTGCCGCTATTAATTCCTCGTTACCTATAATAGCGCTTTTAAGCGCTATTAAAAGCCTATTATTTCATAGCGATTCTCTAAAAAACGCTATTATTGCACAATATTTTCTACAAGGAATTAATAGCACTTCTAAAATAAACGCTATTTTAGGCTCAGATTTTAATAGCAGTTTACACCAAAGCACCATTAAAGACCTTTATTTTAGTATTAAAAATTGCTCAGTAATGATGCTAAAATTGTGATAACGGTAACGAGTAGAGTAGGCATTGCCTCTCAATCCAATCCTTCTTTCATCAGATATCATAAAAGAATTTAATTATATATATGATTCAATGTATTCACTATGAAAAAAATATAAGAATCAATTGCAAGTCAAATACTAATAATATTAATAAGCATGGAAATGACATCATAAAAGTAAAATTATATGGGTTGGTTTCGTTGAGTATACAATTACATAGGGGAAAATCAATTATTTCCACTCCTTGGAGTAGTTCGACGAGAATGAGCAAAATCAATTATTTCCATCTTTATGCCCCTGTTTTGAGAAGTTTCTGACACTTGGATACCTTTGCATGATCATTGTTTTTGCATGTTTCGGGCATTGGTATGACCAATCATTTGTGGAAGATGTAGAAGGATCTTCATTAGCAGCATTGACTTCTAGGTTTCTTTCTGTAATAGCCTCCATATTTATTTTCATTTGATGATGGTATAGGACTGGAGTAAAAAAATATTCTATTAAAAAATTACAAGAGGCAATAAAAATTTATTTTTTCAGTTTAGCCAAACAAATTAATAGAAAGATTCACAGCTTACCTATGCATGCCACCCCTATACAAAGCATAAATATTAGACACTCTAGAATTCAATTTCTTATCTCTAGAGTTTAAAGAGGAAAAGTTGCAGCCTTCATAAATAGATGAGCAAAGAGATTGAATTGAAATTATCCCTAATGAAGTATCACATGCAATACTTGTATTATGGTTTTTAAATCTGCATATGAGGCATATTAGCACATTTATTAAAATATGTTGTATATGAGATCACTGCGTGCTCTGTCTGCAACTAGTAGTTATTAAGTTTACTACTAGTACTTAAAAAGCTTTAAAATAATAATAGTTTAGTAAATAGTGTTATGTATGATGAAATTAATAATTTATGGGCTTTTTTCTTATTAAACTATACACCCTGCCAATTAGCCACCGGGTATGTGGAATATCTCCTATTCAATTCCTTTTCAATGCATAAAGGTCGCATACATTTTCACTTGTTTTAGTAGTACTCCATTGGAAAGTCAAATATACATTTTTTAATGATATATAAAGTCTGTATATAATAATAAGACTAGCATAAGATTATGCTTCTTGCATGCAGGCAATCAATGGAGTAATTTTCTTTTCATAAAGCAAGAAATAGAGGTTACATAGAAAGATGAAAAATGTGGGATTTAAACGCAATAATTCTGTCAATATGCTCACCTGTAATTGTCCTGTCCTTGGTGTTAGAAAGCATTTTAGCACAAAATCTAATCATTTTAGGCAAATCATTTTCTTTAACAGCTGCATACATAGACCAATTACACCCTATCACATAATGCATTAGTCATAGATGAAAGAATTACTTAATAAACCCAAAACATCTTGAAAATCCTTACTATTCTGCTCAGCTAATCACCCTTGATGAATCACCATGGCATTAAGTGCAAGCATTTTGTAAGACATTTCAATGACTTTAACGTTAATCACATAAGGTAAAATTAAATGATTGTGATATTGGCACAAACACTAAATAAATAACTAGGAAGCACCAACTCTCAAATGGTTGCCAAACTGATATCTTATTGGATACCATGAAAACATTTCAGCTTACAGTTTTCAATTAATTTAAGTTTTATTCCAATAAAAGAAAGATACAATAATGATAAGTTATAGATATTGTTCCTGTTTCTATAATGGCCAGTAAACGTGAGTTATTATTTAATTTAGAATGTGTTCTAATATGAGAAGTGATATTAATTTCATATAATATATCTACTATTGTGTGTCCAATGTGTGACATACATATTTTAACACAATAGGAAGGTTTTAAAGCAAAATAAAATCACATACAAGGAACAGATTAAGAAATTCCTTACCAATTTCCAACTGTTAAGGTCTAAGCAAACTACAGTCTTGGTGTTGATACCTGGTAAGGGCCCAAATTCACAATAATCTTTCTTCTATATAACTTGATTGCTTCTGTTAGTGCATAAATATACAACACTCAGCTAGAACATAATCTGCATATTTTTCTAACTCGAAGAACTCGTCAGTTGTAACATATCCTGCATATTTTTCCATGTATGTCAAACCTGAGCTTCCCAAAATAGTGATGTACAAGTAATGATATAACACTATAATAGCAAAAAAGAAGAACCCAAAACTAAATAAAACAGAAGCTTAAAAAGTCTGCCATTAAAAACCGGAACCCGTAGCATCCTGTTATAAAGGAAAGAAGACCAAAAAGTCTACCCGCTAAAAGGATCTAGAAGCAAAACAAAATCCCAAACCCATTACTAACTTCAAATGCTATTGCTTCAGTCCTGTATATGAATCATGTCAAAAACAATGGTGTTAAAGTTTCTCAAAAGAGATGGACAAATGTTACAGTATAACTACAGTAGCTTATGTTCCTACAAGAACCAAATTCTTACCCGTCCTAAACACTGATGAAGTCCAAAATACTTTATATAATCTCCAATAAAGTCTTATAGCCTTCCTGCATGGAGTTATATGAATAAAAGTGCAAGATATGAACGCTAATACTTAATACTATAAGATAAATTATATAATCATAAGGCACCAAACCAACACCAAAACTATCAAAGTCTTCTCACTAAGAAGGTACCTAGAAGATAAAGCCTCAATACCAAACCTGCAAAACAGAACACTAAAACTAAACTAAATCTAAAAAAATCAACTAGAAAATGTAAACAACAATGAATATTGAGAAATGCAAAAATGGTGATGATGAGGCATCCACGGTGTACAACGAAGGTGACAATGAGATCCTCCAAAGAATCTCATAGGCCAATTGACGATTTCTTCCCCTTTATACAAAAACCCTAATTAGAGAAAACTTGTGAATTTCAAAAACTAATTTCAATTAGGATTTGAGATGGGTACAAAGACTAACTTGTCAAACCAAGGTAGTATCAAGGCAAGCTGTAATGTGAAAGTAGTTGAGATTATGTTTGTCGTCTCACGGTGGTAAATTCACGGAGAAGGTAAATTCACGGAGAAGGAAAATGATTTTGCAGAGAAGGTTGAGAGAAGTGGCGCTAGAGCTATTCTAACTCTAGATTTGGAGGGAAAAAAATGAAGGGTGGTTCATTGGAGGTCAGGGTGAGCGTGAATTTTTTAGTTTGATTAAATGGAGGTTAGGATAAATGTGTAAGAAATCAGTTGGCTGAGAAATGGTGAAGGTGATGGTTGAGTTAAAACTACAAAAAAATGTGCGATATTTTTTATTATATTTTTTTAAAGCAAAAGGAAATACCAGCTAGGGGTGTTTGCGGTTCGGTTGGATCGGTTTTGTAGCAAAATGTCATCCGATCCAAAGATATATTTACTTGCGGTTTGGTTCGGTTTTGGATGATTGGTTAAAAAAATCCGATCCAATCCGATCCAATTTCTTGCGGTTTGATTTAGATCGGTTTTTTGGATATCCAAATTACAAGCTATAATTTTATTAATATTGTAAAAACACTAATAAATAATAAATTGTATATAATATATAACATATACTTTATTAAAAGGTAATATTACAAAATGATAATGATCAGTTATGATTTAAACAAATGAAATAATAAAAATTAATAGATTAAATAAAACTAGTAAATAATATTTTATAAAAAAAAGTATCAACTAATAATAAATTAGTACAAGGTATTATACTAATAAAAAATCAATAAGTATAAAAATATATACATGCGGTTCGATTTGGTTTGGATCGATTTTGAAAAATCAATCCGAAATCCGATCCGAACCGATCGGTTTTTATAAAATGACATCCAAACACATCCAATAATTTTCGGTTTTTTGCGGTTTTCGGTTTTTTTGGATCGGTTTGCGGTTTTTATTTGGATTGGTTTGGATTTGAACACCCCTAATACCAGCGGTAAAGATTTTTTTGTTACACTAAAATAATAAATGTTGCGGTTGTGGATCGAACGGGCGACCTTCAGGCCATGCCTAATTTTTTTTCTAATTTTGCTGAAAGCATAATAACACTTTTGAGATAAGTGCTATTACATGGGTATCCCTTTATTAGCATTTCACACAAAAGTGCTATTAAATATATGTGTTAATTTTTATTTTTGTCGTTATTAATAACCTACAATAGCAGTTTTAATAAAAGTGCTATTATATGTTTTTGTTTGAAACTTTTCATAGCACTTTAGAAAAAAGTGCTATTATATTAGTGCTATTAAAGATCAACATTATTATTGCGTGCGTACGGTTACTGAGATTGAGAACACATTTAAACGCAGTAAAAAAAAGAAAAGATCATATTTAAACCTAATAAAAAAGAAAAGGGTTAATATCCATTTTCACCCCTGCCATATAGACGAGATTTGAAAAATCCCCCTAGAAAAAAAACTTGCATAAAATACCCTGACTTTTCAAAATAATTTCATTGTAGACCTTTTGTACGCCACATCACCCAAAATGCTTATGTGTCATTATTTTTTCATTTTTTCTTTTAATTTGAATTGCCACATAGGTTAATGATGAGACAGAATGACCAAAATACCCCTAAGTGAAAAAACATTAACTTTGTATTCTCATTCCACAAGTGTTCCAGATTTGTGCCCTAAAATAACAAATTGCTCAGAAAGAGGGCTCTTTCATCATCGTTTCCCTTTTAAATAAAACAAGAAAAATCAAAATAGGCAAGGTGACTTCCGTTTCAACAACAACAACATTAACATCGACAGCCGCAAAAAAAATCCAATCGCTCAAAAATCTTGCTCATCATCGCGCACGAACAATCTACGGGAACAGATCGAAAATGAGATAATCATTATATGGTTTCAACCTTCTGTGCGTTTTCGGATTCGCCTTCGATTTTACGTTCTCGTTCACATTTCAGATTCGATTTTGATTTGTTCAAGGTTTGATTTTGATTCTCATCTCCTCTCTCACTTCAATTTCTGGGCTGGTTTGAGTTATTGTTGTTGTTGTACAATGAAGATTGAGGAGAGGGGATTAGGGTTTCGATCTCAGCTTCTTGTTCTGTTGTTTTACGATTTTTTTAGGAAGATGGAGGTTGTTTTGATGAAGAGGATTGAAGAGAAGAAGGTTGGGATGGAAGATGGTGAGGGCTGTGGTCTTGCTTCAGTCCGGGAGCATTGAAGTTTGGAGGAAGTTTAGTTTTATGGAGCCGTTGATGGCGTCCACAGATTGAGGAATTTTAAGGAAGGATGAAGGCTGAAGGTTTTAAGTTGGTTCTCTTGGAAAAGATTGGTGAGAAGGAATGGAAAATCCAAGATTGAAAAGTGGTTGTGTCGTGTTGCAGAGAAAAGGAAGGAGAGTTATGTGGTGATCATGGAGAGGTTTTTTTCAGGTTTGATTTGTGAAGAGGCGAAGGGTGGAATCCAGTTTTGTTGAATCTAACGGATGAAAAGGTTTTATGAAGGAGGTTGAATAGTCTGTAGGAATACAAGTTTGTGAATGATGAAGGTTGGGTTTTTGTGCTGCTGTTGTTCTGTGAGGGAAGAAAAGAATGGGTGGAAAAAGATGAGTGAAGGGAAAGATTAGGCTGGTGTTTCTCAAGAAATGGAACTTGTTGATTGTGAGGTTTTTGACGAGGGTCTGTAGAAGAAGGATAAGAGCCATGTGGCAATTTAGGAGTATTTTGGTCATTGCATCTCATCATTAACGCATGTGGCATTTAAAATTAAAAGAAAAGATGAAAAAATAATGACACATAAGTATTTTTGGTGATGTGGCGTGCAAAAGATCTACACTGAAATTATTTTAAAAAATGTATTTTATGCAAGTTTTTTTTTTTAGGGAGTTTTTTAAATCTCGTCTATATGGCAGAGATGAAAATGAGTATTAACCCAAAAGAAAATAAAATTCACATAAACCATCACTACTCAGCAGTCAGTTACCTTTTCCAAGTCGCTTTTGTGTGATAATGACGCCCGATGCGGCCGCCGCCGCTGGTGGAAAGAAGAGAAAACGCTATCTTCCTCACAACGTCTCTGCTCGGTTATCTCTCTTCTCAAATTTTAACCTATCGCACTTTCTTTCGTTCTTTTTCTTATACTTTTTACGTTAATTTTTGCAGAAAGCAGTGAAGAAAGGTTCGTATCCATTGCATCCTGGCGTGCAAGGGTTTTTCATCACTTGCGATGGAGGAAGAGAACATCAAGCCTCACGCGAAGCTCTCAATATTCTCGATTCAGTATTACACTCGCTTTATAATTATCAACTCTGAATTCAATTTTTATTTTGATTTAGTCTCTTTTTAGGTCTTCAATTGCTAATTTTCAAATGTCTATTATTACTTTATAATTTTTTTTTGTGATGTCAAACTCTGAATTCAATTTTGATACTATGTAATTCTTTCTGTTGTCAATTTATCAATTTATACAAGTGAAGTTAAATGTGTATTGCTTTTTTTTGGTTCCTTTGTTGTTTCTGTTATGGCATATGTATATGTTATTAGGGTAACCTTCAGTTTTTGGTGAGATGATATTTGTCCTCTGCAGATTGATATGACACCGATGTTTCGATTTTTCTTGCAGTTTTATGAAGATCTAGTTGACGATGGGGAACATCCGACTGTGAAAGGGCTGTCCAATAGACCTGTAAATACAAAAATTACGTTTGCAGATTCTGACTCTTCTAGTAGCGATGATGAAGAGGAAGAGGATGAGAAGGAGGAGGTGCAGGTGCAGGAGGGTGAGGAAAAGGAGGACAAAAAGCCTAAACTGGATGTAGTTTTGCTCTCTTATCTACTAGGCACATTTGAAATCAAGAAAAACCAAGATTCTTTAATAGCCCAGCCATGTTAGAACCTGAATAGAAGACCACAGTGATCCATTACTGATTATATATTTTTGTGATATTTCTTAGTAGAAGTAAAGTTGATTTGTAGTTTATGCATTGTATAAAAATGAGGGAAACACAGACCAAATGAGTGATATTCAGTGAGATCATGATTGTGATGAAAAATTGACAGTTGATCTAAACATGTTTGAAATCATTCTTTGATTGAACGAGTTTTCATCCTCTGTGCTATGGTTTATGGATAATTATGAAATTGATTTAGAATTTGTATTTGAAGGAATCATGCTAAATTACAAAGGTGTTTAAAAAAAAACTGATCCAATCATTAACCTTCTAAGAACTATGCATATTTAATTTTCTGAGCCATTTCATTTGTGTTGATTTTGTTTGAGGACAAACAAAAAAATAAGTTAGGGAGAGTTGATAAGTTCCAAATTTAGTGGTTTTACAAAAGCATTTATTAACTTAAATCACAATTAATCACATGTGTGATATTTTTAACTATGTTATTCATAAGTACATATGAAAATGGTCAAGGAAGTCACAAAGTTATCAAATAAGTGGCAGAGACCTCGCTATTAAAAACTAGGGTTCGCCCAACCAAAAAGACAATTACCTCGCCAATCCAAGTAAAGCTCGCTAAGCCAAAAATAGGACAAAAATTCAAGAGTTCTCCTCACTAAGTGAAGCACAAGGTTTCTCCAAGAGAGCTATGGTGGTTCAAACAATATTTCAATTCCAAGTTACTTCAAAAATAAGGAAGATACTATTTGCGAAGTAACTTGGATATGTGGGACATATACGTCACTAAGTGAGACAATAATGTTTAGAGACTTCTTGGCTAAATTACTTAAGAGTGAAAGAAGGGAAAGGTAGGCTCACTAAGAGAAGCATGGCAGTGACATCCCCTTGGGAATGAACTGCACATGACTTAGAGAAGAAGAAAACCAGGCTCACTAGGTGAGCTAAAGGTCTCTCTAAGCGAGAGTGCCTTAGCAGAACTCTATAAATTGTAGTCACATCCATTCACTCAAAGATATCAAAGGTTATCACTGTAGAAAAATTTACACCAAAACCTCAGTAATACAACATGAGAGAAAGTAAGAGGGGAGATTGAAGGCGTGATTTTTATCTGAGAAATCGACACAAATTTTATTCCAATTCTTTCTTCTAGATCGTCATTGTAGAACTACTATGAGTAAGAGTAGCCAATTTCTCTTTTATTGATGTTAGATGTAGTTGTTAGAATTCTCATGTATTAATCTTGATTTTGACATTTTATGTAATTCTAATTATGCTTTAATATTGATGATCATCTTCATAATCAATGTTGGTTTTAGAGTAGCTAGTTAGAACACCTTTTCATGATTTTGAATCGATATTGTGAATATTTTTCTTTACTAGATCAAAGCTTTTCATCTGCTAGATACTAAACCCTAGACATAGATTTAGGTTTAGTATCCAAAAATTCTCTTGAATCTTAAAGATAATGTATTGGTTATTATGTTGTGAGTTCGTCTATTATTCAATACGATTGATTTCACCTTTTTTATTTATACATAAACAACAAATGTAACACGATAAATGATAATATTAACTTTTTATTAGAAATGCATATTATTGATCTCGATAATGCATGAAAATAGATAATGAAATCCAACCCTATCAAGCTTTATCATATGTTAAAACACCAATTTCATTTTAAAGTTATTTTATCATTCAATCTTACAAACAAGCAAACTGATTCTCAAGCTTTATTAAGAATATAGAAACTATTGAATGGATTTTGAAATCACAACAATCCCCTTGGATACGATAATATTAAATACTTATTTTTGTTTCTACGATCAACAATAAGATATAAATTAGAAATGGAGTAAATATAACTAGAATAAGAGGTTGAAATGGAGGCTCCATTAGGAAGCTGGATGAGAAGAGGTTTAATCTCAACTAGGTGGGTAAAAAAATTAATGGAGTGACACATATGATCTACAACCCTAATGTGTATAATCCATTGATTATTGTAAGATTTTAATATAAAAAAGATGTTAGAAGTACCTGAAGGTTCAACCATTATGGTGTTAATGTGGTGAATGGTCCCTTGTTGAGTAGTTATGCTTTGTTGAATGAGGGAAAGCAGAGCCTTGTGTTGATCAGTAGTGAAGTCGAATAAGACATTATAAAGAAGGAATGTTCAAGTTATTCTTTATTGGTGTCTTCAGAAATGTCATCAATAGGGGATGTTTACACAAGATTCATCATTTTGAGGTATGGAGGGAGGCCATGCTTTTTGAATAAAACTTCAATGATGTGGTCGGGCTTGTGACAGTAAGAACATATCTTGATTCCTCTACCACGACATGTAGGGAAAGCTTTTGTACTAGAATATGGTGAGAGAATTTTGCACTAGGGTTTGGTAATATGGCTGGTGAGATTAACTTCATCGATGTTGGTTATATCTTGGCACTTCTATTGTATAAGCATTGAGAACAACTTATTGATTTGTGAAAGCAGTTACATGAGCATGATTTGGGACCGAAGAGGGGCATATTGTTTATCGAGTCCTTTTAGAAAGCGAATTCTATGGTCATTGTCGCGACAGAACTTGATAGTTGGTAAAAAGAGACAAGAACATTGTAAAGTTCAACTACATGTAGGGAATTAATATAAATTCTCTAAGTTTTGCCTTATTTTCTTGAGGGAAGTGAAGAATTGCATAATGGTTTGGTCTCTTTGTTTCAACAAATAGATTTCCTCTTGAAAATCTAAAATACATAATACATATCCCTGATGGTAACGATCCATGAAATCTTGCCAAATTTCTTGAGCAGATTCCTTTCATAAAATACTCTCAACAATATCATGTTTGATTGAGTTTGTAATCCATGCCATGACCATGGTATTACAATTATACCATGCCATTGTCGTTCGATTTTAGGTGGCTGGATGAATTAGGGTTCCATTAATGAACTCTAATTTATTTTTTATTGGAGAACGGCTTTGATTGATATGAATTAGGTGCCAGACGTATCCATGTGAACACCTCTTGCTGGAAACCACTGAAGGACAGGCGCCGGCCCTCCTCGTCGAAGGTAAACTCATATAGGGGAAATCTCATCCCTTTGAATGTCGAGCAGATACGGTGGTGCGATAGAGGCCTGTACACCAACCAGTTCTTCGAGGATCCCTCAAGGTGATCCTTGACAGTGGCAAAGGCATCGTCAGAATCTGTGACGAACTGAGACGCGACGCCCAGAGGCTCCTCGCTAGCCCAATCCTATGGTGGCCTTTCCTCGTCATCGGTGATCGGCGCCATCGGGGAGTCGGGCTCCTCATCAGTCTCTATGAATCCCGCGGCCATGGTCGCCATTTTACCTGAAAAGCAGAAGGATTTGGTGAATTCGATAGTCCAGATCAAATTCACCCTTCCACCGCAAGCCAAGTGAAAGGGCGAATAAAGGGTCGGGGAACATGCCAAGAAAACGCCCCCGACCAGAGTTGTCCTCGGGGGTATCCCGTGCTGGGCAGGCATCCCCCTGACCATGGTTGCCGAGGGTACTCTTACCTTAGACCTCCCCGCGCTGGGGAGACATGAAGTTTGAGGACCCGAGCAGATATCCTCAAAGGGACCATCGTATGTCCCCGAGACCTTCATCAGGTCCACGACGTCTTCATCCCACATCCCCGGGGAATTCATCCTATGTCCCCGAGACCTTCATCAGATCCACGGCGTCTTAATCCCATGTCCTCGGGGAATTCATCCTATACCCTCGGGACCTTCATCAGGTCCCCGGGAGATTCATCCTAGTTCCCCGAGGCATTCATCAGAAATATAAAGAAGCCCCGTCATTTTTGCCAGAAGCTCCGTGGCCTCCCCGGGAACTTCATTATTCCGCCAGAGAAACCATCGTAGAAAGCGTAAAATAAGGAGAAGGAACCAGAAACTTACTTGAAATAACGGTTGGGAATCTCCGGTGCGGCGACGTACGGTGGAAGGACTTCGATGGAGGCTGAAGACACAGAGAGAAAATGGTGAGCGGAGAGAGTGGAAACATGCAAATAGCACGGACCCACCTCTATTTATAGAAGTCGTCACAGAGCTCGAGATGCCCCTAGGCACTTGAGTGCTTAGGATCGTAGTCGCCCTAGGCATTGATGGCGAGTGACACGTGGCACTCGAGACCCGGGCGCACCGTTTCGCTTCCATGTGTGCTCGCGGGATGAGCGCGTCCGTTTCCGTCCATCTTCTCGCAGTGTCGACCACGAATAACCTTTCGGAGGACAGAAGACCATTAGTCCCTGAGAGTGGCGCGCAACGAACACCCCCGCGCCTGACCGTCTACATTTCCCCTCAGCTTGTCACTTCGGGCATGCTGCTCTACTAGAACTTCCCCGACAGATGGGTCGTCTCTTAAGTCATTACTCTGACACTCCGAAGCAACGAATTGGGGGGCTTCTGTTCTGGACTGGGCCAACGCCTGCCCATCAGTTGGGTAGGCCCAACCCAACATCATGCTTAGCGACCCATTAAGGCCCAATTTACCTCCTCGTCGGGCACACCCCAACGATATGACCCGTCGAGCAGACGCTATACGTATCGGGGAGAGTTCGTGACTCTTGCCCCACGTTCTCCACGTGTTCTCCCCGCGGGGACACGTCATTAGGTAACGCCCACGTCAGAAAGAGCTGGTCAACCCACCTTTCAGAGATCACGGGACCGTTACTCCAGGGCGAAGACCACATGCTGGTCTTCACTGCACTACGTAATCCCTGACAATTATCTGAACTGGCCTGGGTCGCAAGGCCCAAGGCAGATGACCGTTGGCTCTGCGCTGGGGGCAGCCTATAAATACCCTCCCTCATGAGAAGGTCAGGTTACATTCTATTGTAACTCTTACTCTCACTTTCTATACTTGCTTGCTACAGTCCTAACTTTGGCATCGGAGTACCATGCAGGTACACCCCCCACTGTCTCATCACCACCGGAGTAGCAGAGCTCACGATGTTGCTGGCCACTAGTCTACTTTCTGATCAGGTACGATCAGCTAGGAATCAAATTCTTTTCAACGATGAAATTGGAGAAACGGATTTAATGACACAACAGATCGTGCTTAATTCTTGGTGGTGGCTAGCAAAGTCAAAAAACATCCATGAAAATTGTTCCTACTATGAATGGTGTAATCACTCTTGGGTCTTCGTGTAATTTTTGGAGGTTTCATATTAGAATTTTAAGTTGTGTAGGTTTCATATTAAAACTTTGGTTGGAGATTGTATATGGGTTGGGGTATCCCTAATACCCCTTTTGTTAATAATATATACTTTTGCTTATAAAAAAAACTAGAATAACTATTATCGCTATTATTTATTTACCATTGTTATAGAAAACTGACAACTTATCAAATGCTCTATAATAAGTGTGGCCTTAATAAATTTTGTGTGGCAGTCTAAAACTCCATATGCAAATACTAATTTTTTTATATTCAATGGAGGTCTAAAACCTCATATGCAGTTAATAACTTTTATATTTAGTGGAGGTCTAAAACCCCATATGCAAATAATAACTTTTATATTTAATATAGAACTAAAATCCTCATCTATAATATTGCTTCACGAAAAAAAAATTAATTTGATATAATTAAAATTATTAATGTGTTTTATCATATGTGTTCATTCACAATTACTAATATGTTTTATCATATGTGTTCATTCACAATATATATCATCTTATAATTATCTCTAACACTTGAAACAACTAGTTGATATTTAACACACTTGAAATTTGACTTGATGATATTTAACACACTTATTTTTCCTTTTTCCCCTTTTCACTTTTCCCCAACGATAACTATAACGTCCATTTTATAAAATTATCTCTATATATAACTAGCGTCCCGTGCCCGTTTGTCTGTTTTTTTTAGTACGCGTACAAATCAATATATAAACGAGTATTTTTTGGTGTAAACGAGTATTTATCTGTTTTTTCCTTTAAAAATATTACATAAATGTTGAATCAATCAGCATTCATCAGTCAAAAAAGGAAAATTATTCAATACAAATGAAAAACAAACCAAAATAATTTAATCTTAATTTTGTGTGAGAAACAAATAAAAATTATATTATTATTATCTAAAGTAGTTAAGAATTAAGACATACGAAAAGTGATTGAAACACTGAATATGAAGAATTAAACGATGGAACGATGAAGAAAGGTAAATTATGGCTTATGACTTATCTCAACTTATCCCAAGCATTCTAAAAAGTTGGTGTAGAAGACTTTTTTTCAATTGTGTATTGTGCTATTAAGAAGTTAAGAAATTGGAGAGTAGCTTTTTTACTCTCCCATATCCTTTAACCCATAACTACATCAAACTTTCACCAAATAATAAAATGAATAGGGATATCAATGTTGTAATGCCTAACTTTACCCATTTATTTGTAACTTTTAACATGCAACTAAATCCATATTTACTTAATCAAACAACAAAAATCCAACAATCCCTATTTACTTCCGTTGCATCAATACAAGGCCAATGAACAATAGAAAAAACCAAAATTACGGAAAGTAAATTCTTAAATTTACTTAGTACAATAATTAAATAAGCGTCACAAAAATTAATAAGTGCTCTTATCTTTGAAATACTTGTGCTGACTCTGTCTTGGATTTATAATTTTTGTTGATGCAGATTTACATTGAGGCTATCTATCTCTAATTAACGTTTGTGCTTTATGGTAATGGGGTAGAATTTTATTTATTTATTTAGAAAGTGTAAGGATATGTGTATTTTGATAACCATACTGGTAGTTATATAGATGGATAATTATAAATTTAAAAATAGTTGGTTAGAAAATAGGAAGTTATATGAGGGTAAATTTAAAACAAAAATAGGTTAGCCCAAAGTTTTGTATCATCTTTATATATAGTTATAGATTCAACTTTTTTCTGTTAGACGATGGCAATGGATCTAGAAGGGGGGGGGGGGGGGTTGAATAGATCCCAAGAGATTTACACACAAAAATTGATTTAAAAATTTTTAAGCAGAAGCAGCCACCGAATCGCTCGTCTACAACGAACCTCTACTAAAAGGATCGGATATGCACGACAATATTATAAATGGAATACGGATGAGAAAAATTCAGACGATTCACACAATTGAAACGCAATCAACAAAGTTTACTTGCTTAATACTTAATCCAAACCAATGAGGTGAATCGATAAACAATTAGAGACAAAAGCGTTCGATTTTGCTTTGAAACAAATTATCAAAAATTTGGCGTGCGTAAACACACTAAGTGCAGAATTTCTATGGAATGTAATGTAAAGCTGCTCCAAGATACAATTCAAGGAATTGTATCAAATTAACAAAACAGTTTCTCAGCTCAAGGTTACACTACGACAGAAATTTCGATAAATTGCGACTTCACAAATTCGAATAAGCTGAAATGTAAAAGAGTTAAGGGAAAGAGAGAACAAACGAGATTTGATTAGGCAGTTCCCCAATCGCTCGCTTTGGTTACGTCTGCCCCCAATTCCACAATTGGAATTGATATACATATATATATATATATATATATATATATATATATATATATATATATATATATATATATATATATATATATATATATATATATGCAGCTGTTGCAAATGTTTATTACAAGAGAAGAACTATGAATATCCAAACTCCCAAACGTCTTTGATCGTTGATGCATAGCCTTCTCTTCCCTTGATTCGAGACGAATCAAGTGCTTCGAATATGGTTGATCCAATTACCGTCTCACGCTACTTGATTGCAAGAAATCTTGTTCTTCAATCCTTTTCAGTCGATCAATTGCGATCTACCAAAGATTCGAACCCAAACCTCTCTTCTACGATCCTCCGATTACAGCTACTAAACCGAATGATTACTCTAATCTTCGGTTACCTTTGCCCGGCTGAATCCCTGTAGAACGAAACAGTTTGTGCAAAAACCCCCAAAATCTACTCGATTCTTGGAGGACAAAACCAACTGGTTTTATTCAAGAAACACCTACCAAGCTCTCAACCCAGAAAATGAAGATCATACACTTCCTAAATTCTGAACGTTATCACTTCGATCAATGGGTGACATAAACAAAGATGATTATGTGTGATTGTTTGTTTACTCAATGAAGAAGATGAAGATGAAGAGAAAAAATGGTATTTATTTTAACGTTTCTTGTTTTTCTAATGATATTTTGATATATGAGATGACCAGACTATTTATAATGAATAATATGACCCACAAAAAGTTATAACAATAATAACATAAAAAATTTAAGCAGAAAAATCAGTTCAGGCATGTTTGGGTCGACTCATACTTTAATAAGGGTCGGCGTGCGCTGACCCGTGGAAGTGTCTATACAAAATAGGCGACCATGCGTCGACCCATCTTGACCATGCGTCGAATCATGAATTTCTGAAACTGCATAATTTCAAAATCCCAGCAGCATGCGTCGACCCATGGTCGGCGTGCGCTAACTCGAACTTTTCACAAAATTGGTTCCAACTAGCATGAGTCGACTCATGCTTGCTATGCGTCGACTCATGAACCTGCAAAAAACTCAGAAATTCATTTTTTGTACATTTTGACCGACTAAGACTCGATTCATGCACACCAAACATTAATATTTTGATCATGCGCATGTAGAAAGTGTGTAGACCATTCCTATATGTTTAGACACATGAAACTCGATGGTTAGATGTAATTTGCCCGACAATGAAGTGATACCGCTCAAATTACAATCTAATGCCTAGCTTATTTGTTGACATCATTAAAACTGAAATAGATGAACGACCTTAGCCCTCACATACTCCCCCTTTTTGATGATGGCAACACTGTTTAGTTTTCTCTTGATTTGTAATTTGAGGACGGACAAGCTCCCATTGTCTTTAACACTTTAATGTCTGCTACTTTGGTAATTTCTGTTTGCTAGTATCTTTCTCCCCCTTTGACAACATCAAAAAGAAGAATAGAAGATGGTCACAAAGATATCAATATAACAAGTAAGGATTCATCCACATATTTGCAACACAGCAACACTAACACGCATCCACATATGATACAGTTAATGTAAAATTTGAACCGGATAAATACGGAACATAAGACGCAATGACAATTCATTCCATAGGTAAGAAATCCAAAACAAACTGATACAAAGGTCAAAGTTAAACAACAGGAAAGAACATGCAATCCAAACAGCAAAACATAAATGCAAAACACAAGTAATATGATGCCCATGTGTTTCCCTTTGAAATTGCATCAGCTCATGAGTCGACCCATAACATGGTCCGGTCGAGTCATCCAAGGCAAAAATGAAACAAAATTGATTTTTTTTTGCAATCATAAGTTCCAAAAGGATAAACAAACATAAACACACATAGAACAAAGATCCAAATGAACAATATATGTACAAAATATAATAAACATCAAGTTTAAGGTACTTAACATAGCACAAAATATGTTAAACAACTATGAATCGGAACGATATTACCTTGATCACCATGACAATAAGAGCCCTCACATATAGCTAAATGTCTCTTTGCATTGTTAGTTAAAAGAATAAACAAGCATGTATATATGTGAAGATTACTATCATAAAGGATTATTAAACACGATCCGAGATATCGAGAATGCCAAGTTCCCTACGGATGTGAAAGAAAGGCTCAGTGGCTACCGGTTTTGTAAAAATGTCAGCAAGTTGATTTTTAGTATCAATATGCTCAAAGATTACATCACCTTTCTCTACATGATCTCTAAGAAAATGATGGCGTATTTCGATATGCTTGGTGCGTAAATGTAATACGGGGTTCTTAGTCAAGTTTATTGCACTAGTGTTATCGCACAAAATGGGAATACGCTCAAGTTTTAAATTGAAATCAAGCAATTGTTGTTTAAGCCATAAGACTTGAGCACAACAACTGGCTGCGGCAACGTATTCCGCCTCGGCTGTTGACAAAGTAAACGAAACCTGTTTCTTGCTATGCCAACTTACCAAGGAATTTGCAAAGAGGTGACACGTGCCACTAGTACTTTTCCTATCCAACTTGCACCCAGCAAAGTCGGAATCGGAATAACCAACTAAGGAACAAACACTACCTTTGGAATACCACAACCTATACTTTAGAGTACTGGAAAGGTATCGAAGTATGCGCTTAACTGCTTTTAAGTGGGATTCCTTGGGGCGTGCTTGATACCTCGCACACATGCATACACTGAACATAATGTCGGGACGTGATGCGGTAAGATAAAGAAGAGATCCAATCATACCTTGATACTTCTTTACGTCTACATTCTTACCATTTTCGTCACGATCAAGATTGGCACAAGTAGGCATTGAAGTATCTATTGCTTTGCAGTTTAACATGTTGAAACGTTTGAGAAGCTCAAGACAGTATTTCGTTTGACTCACGAATGTGCCCTCTTTGAGTTGTTTGATTTGCAATCCGAGGAAATAGTTAAGCTCCCCCATCATGCTCATTTCAAACCCCCCTGCATCAAACTAGAAAACTCCTTGACTAAGGTCATGTTAGTAGACCCAAAGATAATATCATCAACATAAATTTATACCAAGATTAAATGTTTTCCTTGACGTTTAATAAAGAGGGTTGTGTCAACCTTCCCTCTTGAATACCCTTGATCAAGTAGAAATTTGCTTAGACGTTCATACCAAGCCCTAGGGGCTTGTTTAAGTACGTACAAAGCACGTTTAAGTTTGTAGACATGATCAGGATATTCATGGGATTCAAAACCCGGAGGTTGGGCAACATAAACCTCTTCATTTATATATCCATTAAGGAAAGCACTTTTAACGTCCATTTGGAATAATTTGAAGTTCTTAGTGCAAGCATAAGCAAGTAAAAGACGTATAGCCTCGAGTCGAGCAAACGGCGCATAAGTTTCCTCATAGTCGATTCCTTCCTCTTGGTTATAGCCTTGTGCTACAAACCGCGCTTTGTTACGTGTTATTACTCCATTTTCATCAAGTTTATTCCTAAACACCCATCAGGTGCCGATTACTCGATGATCTCGCGGAGGGGGGACAAAGCCCCAAACCTCATTTCTCCTGAATTGGTTTAGTTCATCTTGCATTGACAAAAACCAATGCTCATCGAGTAACGCCTCCTTTGAGTTTTTAGGTTCAACTTGGGAGACAAAAGCAGAGAAATAACAAAAGTTACTAAGTTTAAAGCGAGTGGTTACTCCCTTAGAGATATCACCGATGATATTGTCGATTGGATGGTCTTTGGAAGACTTCCATGCTGGAGGAAGGTCATCTTTATTAGTTGGATGATCCTCCTCACTCTTCATTGGTTAGTGATCCTTTTCCTCCTCAATACGCACTGCTTCAAGCTGATCAGTTCCCTTATCAGTGTCCTTGAGTATGTCTTCAGAAGATACACCTGCACCATGAAAAGAAGTACCTTCTCCGACATTTCTCGGATAAGACTCATCAAAAGTAACGTGTACCGACTCTTCAACAACAAGTAACCTCGTATCGTAAACCCTCAATCCTTTAAGCACATCCTTTTTATCACTATTTTCAATTTCGCAACAATCCTTTGAAAAAGATACTTTATAGTTCTTGTCACATAGTTGACTAATGCTTAAAAGGATATGTTTAAGACCTTTCACAAGAGGCACATTAGAGATAGAGTAGATGAGGGGTTACCTACACTACCTTTACCAAGTATTTGTCCCTTGTTGTTGTCTCCATAGGTAACAAACCTCTTTTTCTTCGCCACAAAGTCGATGAAAAGAGATATGTCTCCTGTCATATGTCTCGAGAAGCCACTATCAAGAACCCATATTCTTTTCGTGGTCTCAAGACTTTGTACCTACATAATCAATAAAGCGAAATAGATACCCAATTCTCGTTGGGTCCTTTAGGGTGAGTGAAACCAAGATCGCACTTGGGCAACCATTGATAAATGCCTTTTAGAACAAGAAATCTTCTATAACGACATTTAGCAATAGTATGACCAGGCTTGCAACAATATAGGCAATTATGGTTCATTTGTAATTTACCTTTGCTATCTCTATCTCGAATCACATACGTATACTTTTGATACGGATTGTTCATACTTTCTCGATAATGTGATCGATCAATAGCAAACGTAATTTTAGGCTTAAGAGCCTTGTCTAATTTGGCCTTAAGGATTCTCACCTCTTTTTGCCAAATATGACAAGTATCGCAACCCCCAAACTTGAACCATGGAGACTTATTCTCATCAATCTCAGCTTTTGATGCATCCACAATGGAGTTTTTAAGAGCTTTCAATTCTTTTTCGGAATCGGAAACCTTTTTCTCCAAATAAGAAAAAATCTTTTTGTTAGAAGCTAGGTGTTGAAATGCTTCCTTAGCTTCGTGGTGCAACATATCAAAAGCTATTTGCAATTCTAAATGAGACATAGTATTAGATTGATCGTATTTAGAGTGTTTTACCACTTTCTTCTTGTTTGGATGTGTCGTAAGACAAATATTGACGGATTCACTTTCGTCACTTGAGCTGTCATATTTTTTCGACTCGCTATCGCTATCCCAAGCGATGTATGCTCGTCTAGATTTATTTGACTTTTTGTGTTGACGAATCTTATCCTTATTCTTGTCTTTCTTGAGTGATGGATAATTCGGCTTGTAATGCCCGGACTTTCCACAATTGAAACAAGACCCTCTTGACTTGCCACTCTTATTGCCTTCAATTTTTAATTGCCTTCTAAATTTGATGAGATTTTTATCCGAGTGGTGAATTTCATTCTTTCGAATGTACCTATTGTATCTTTTCACAAACAGCCTCATGTCATCACTCGAGTCATCATCTTCATCATTGTTGGTTTCACTGTCACTTTGCTCTTGATATGTGGACTTTGAACAAGAAGCCTTAAGAGCAATCGACTTTTTCTCTGTATCTTTTGTCTTCTCCTTCTTTATGCTCTTTTCATGTTTTTCCAATCCAATGAGCACTTGCTCATGCTCATCGAGTTTACCAAAAAGTGTTGTGAGGTCTAGTGTAGCTAAATTGTTGGCCTCCTTGATCGCGGTGACCTTCGGTTGCCATTCCCTGTTAAGACACCTTAGAATTTTGTTAGTAGCAACCTCGTTTGGAATTGGCTTACCAAGCACATGTAATTTGTTGATAATGTGAGTAAATCGTTTTTGCATATCCGCAATGGTTTCCTCTTGCTTCATGTAAAACAAATCAAACTCTTGCGTTAGTGTGTTAATACGGGCCATTTTAACATCATTAGTGCCTTCGTGGGCTACTTGTAAAGCCTCCCACATGGCCTTGGCCGTCTCACAATGAGAGACACGATAATACTCATCAACTCCCAATGAGGAGATCAAAATATTACGAGCCTTCCAATCGTAACTGTACTTTTTCTCGTCATCTTCATTCCATTGAGCTTTGGGTTTAGGAACGACAACGCCTTCCGCGTTAGTCATAGTAATTTCCATGGGACTGTTTAAAATAACGTTCCAAACCTTTTGATCTATGGAATTAATATGGACGCGCATACAATCCTTCCAGTAACTGTAATTCTCACCTGTAAACATCGGAGCTCTATTTTAAGCCCCTTTAGGTTCGTTCGCCATGATCCAAAAAGTTTTACCAAAGCACCAGATTAACCGGAGCTCGTGATACCACTTGTTAGACGATGGCTATGGATCTAGAAGGGGGGTTGAATAGATCACAAGAGATTTACACGCAAAAATTAATTTTAAAAATTTTAAGCAGAAGCAGCCACTGAATCGTTCGTCTACAACGAACCTCTAATAAAAGGATTGGATATGCACGATAATATTATAAATAGAATACGGATGAGAAAAATTCAGACGATTCACACAATTAAAACGCAATCAACAAAGTTTACTTGCTTAATACTTAATCCAAACCAATGAGGTGAATCGATAAACAATTAGAGACAAAAGCGTTTGATTTTGCTTTGAAACAAATTATCAAACACTTGGTGTGCGTAAACACACTAAGTGCAGAATTTCTATGGAATGTAATGTAAAGCTGCTCCAAGATACAATTCAAGGAATTGTATCAAAACAGTTTCTTAGCGCAAGATTACACTACGACATAAATTTCGATAAATTGCGACTTCACAAATTCGAATAAGCTGAAATGTAAAAGAGTTAAAGGAAAGAGAGAACAAACGAGATTTGATTAGGCAGTTCCCCAATCGTCCTCACTTTGGGTACGTCTGCCCCCAATTCCACAATTGGAATTGATATATATATATATATATATATATGCAGCTGTTGCAAATGTTTATTACAAGAGAAGAACTATGAACATCCAAACTCCCAAACGTCTTTGATTGTTGATGCAGAGCCTTCTCTTCCCTTGATTCGAGACGAATCAAGCGCTTCGAATATGGTTAATCCAATTACCGTCTCACGCTACTTGATTGCAAGAAATCTTGTTCTTCAATCCTTTTCACTCGATCAATTGTGATCTACCAAAGATTCGAACCCAAACCTCTCTTCTACGATCCTCCGATTACAGCTACTAAACCGAACGATTACTCTAATCTTCGGTTACCTTCGCCCGGCTGAATCCCTGTAGAACGAAACGGTTTGTGCAAAAACCCCCAAAATCTACTCGATTCTTGAAGGACAAAACCAACTGGTTTTATTCAAGAAACACCTACCAAGCTCTCAACCCAGAAAATGAAGATCATACACTTCCTAAATTTTGAACGTTATCACTTCGATCAATGGGCGACACAAATAAAGATGATTATGTGTGATTGTTTGTTTACTCAATGCAGAAGATGAAGATGAAGAGAAAAAATGGTATCTATTTTCACGTTTCTTGTTTTTCTAATGATATTTTGATATGTGAGATGACCAGACTATTTATAATGAATAATATGACCCACAAAAAGTTATAACAGTAATAACAGAAAAAATTTAAACAGAAAAATCAGTTCAGGCATGTTTGGGTCGACTCTTACTTTAATAAGGGTCGGTGTGCGCTGACCCGTGGAAGTGTCTATACAAAATAGGCGACCATGCGTCGACCCATCTTGACCATGCGTCGACTTATGAATTTCTGAAACTGCATAATTTCAAAATCCCAACAGCATGCGTCGACCCATGGTCGGCGTGCGCTAACCCAAACTTTTCACAAAATTGGTTCCAACTAGCATGAGTCGACTCATGCTTGCTATGCGTCGACTCATGAACCTGCAAAAAACTCAGAAATTCATTTTTTGCACATTTTGACCGACTAAGACTCGATTCATGCACACCAAACATTAATATCATGATCATGCACATGTAGAAAGTGTGTAGACCCTTCCTATATGTTTAGACACATGAAACTCGATGGTTAGATGCAATTTACCCGAAAATGAAGTGACACCACTCAAATTACAATCTAATGCCTAGCTTATTTGTTGACATCATTAAAACCAAAATAGATGAACGACCTTAGCCCTCACACTTTCATACCTTTCACATCATTCTCAGATATTTATTCTTATCTTTCAAATGGATAAATATTTTCTCTTATTCATCACTCTACTCGTCATTATTTTATTTCTTATCGGTATTATCAAGCATGAAGAATTAGGTAAAAATTATGTAACATTAACGATATTTATTGTTTTACCATTACTATTCTTAGCTTGATTTATTGATAGAGATTTTTGAATAAAACATGATCATGATTTTTATAATCGTTGTTATTGAATAAATTGATATATATTTTTTGTTTATGTATTAAATATTGATTACGTCCATTTGAATTCTAGATATAATCATTTCAAATGATAAGCATAAGTTTAACATTTTGAGCATAAGTAGGGACAACTACATAACATGGAATAACAATTTAATTGAGTACCTTACATGTGAGGGACTCGACAAAATCCTTGAAAGAGAAAATTTAGGAAAGTCAACAGTTGACCTAGAAGAGATGACAATGAAAAAATTTTGAAATTAAATTGAATAATCAAACACCACCTTGATGGTGGTTTACAAACAAAATATTCAAATGCAAAATATCCCAAAATTTTGTGGGACAAACTTAAGACAAGATTTGGACATCAGAGAAAAGTCTTGTTGTCCTCGTTGATGGATCAGTGGAACAAATTAAGGTTCCAAGATTATAAAAGTGTTGCTGCATATAACTCTGTCATGCATCAAATTACAACACAATTAGAATTTATGGCATAGTTATAACCGAAGAAAAAAAGTTGGAAAAAACTTATTTTAACTTTTCATGCATCCCAAGTTTTGTTGCAACAACAATACAGAAAGAGGGAATTTTCTGAGTATTCTGATTTAGTTGCAGCCCTTTTAGTAGCAGAACAAAATAATCAATTCCTTATCAAAAATCACCAGTCACGTCCCACAAGAATAATAACACATCCTAAGATAAATGCCACAACATTTAATCAAAGGCGTGATGGCTATAATCGTAATAAAACCGTGGAGGTTATGCTCGTTTTGAGGGTTCTAGTCGAGGCGGATATCTGATAAGTGCAAAATGTAACTATTTTTATATATTAGTTTTGTTGCACTTATCAATACTTTTTGGTTAATATCGTTCGAATAAATCCCGATTTATTTATAAATACGTTTACTTTACATTTTAGTGTATATATTGCGTATCGTGTAAATATCATTGAGTTTAATTGATTTTCTCTCATTTTTATAGGTATTCAAGCAATGATATTTTGCCATTGTTGCATAGAGCATTGAATAAGCTTTCTAACGCTTTCGACTGTGCGTCTATCCGAGTTACGGTTCAGAAGTTATGGTCAAAATAAGAGCTGGTTTGCTGTCAAGTTTGCTTTGCGAACATTCCAGCGAATGTTCGCCAGAAAGTTCGCTTTGTGAACTTCCCAGCGAAAGAGACAGTAGAAAAAGGGACCAAAGTTAGCAATTCGCTAGAAAGTTCGCAAAGCGAACTGTCCAGCGAATGTTCGTCCAGAGTCGGTTTAACTGTTCCGTAGGCACTTAAGTGCCACTTTTTGAGGCTCGCTTTGCGAGTAAAACGTTCGCTTATCGAACGTGACAGATTTTGTAATACTATAAGTTCATTTTCAGTCATTTTTTAGAGGATGTTTTGGGGTATTTGTTCCCAATTCATCAAACCTTCATTCTTTGTAGTTTAGAGCTTAGAAAAGCATCGATGGAGGTTGCAACTCGACGATTGGGGGTGGATGATTCTTGGATCGTGATTGACACCGCGAGAGATTTTGATTCCTCTTCTCTCTTCCGTTTGTAGTTTCCATTGCTGTGAGTTTATATGTAAGTTTAACTTGATAGTATGTATAGTCATTACTCATGGTGTTGTATAAAGCTCATTTTACAAATTAATGTTGGTGCCATGATTTATTTATTTGGGTTTGAGTTGCGGTAGACATATCCTCTTTGAATCCGGATTTAGGATGAACATCTATTATGTTCTAGACTCTAGAGATAGATTTAGGCTTAATATTCACTTGAGTATCGATTCTTAATGCTTCCGTGTGGTCGAGTTGCGCGAGACATCACCTCCGAGGCTATGCGGTTGTTATCTCAACTTTGCGTTAGACATAACCTTTGTTGTGAGCGATACGTGATAATGTTGACGAGTGATTTAGGTTGAGTGCAACTGAGTAGTGAGTTTGAGTATTTGATATGGTAGATGAAATGCAAACTCGAGAGTTCTCTACTCTCTAAGAATGAATTCTTTTTATGTTCATAAGTTTTATTTCTCGCATTTAACTTAAACCCATTTTAAACCCAAACTCTTTAACGTTTAAACTGTCGAACAACATTCTTTCCCTCGAACCGATCTCTGTGGACACGATAAATTTCTGGAAAAATACTTCCAAAATGTTTGTTGCTTGCCGCTATATCCGCTTCAACAATATCATGGTCAAAACCACTTTCATGGTCGAGGTTGTGGACAAGGTTATGTGAATAATTACAGATTTCTTAGATATGACCAAATTAATAGAATGAATTCAATGGTACCAAGAAAAAGGAAATAAATGAAGAGTTTGGGGGAATTCTAAGAAAGAAAATGACGACATTCTCACATCATAACCATTATCAATATGGATAAATCAAATATCACTTATTTTTCATTTAATCAGAATCTCTATTTAAATAAAACAATAATGGCAAGATAAATCTCTATTTAATAAGAATCTCTATTTATATGTATGAGTTTATAAATTGTACTATACTATATGTTAATGATACTAATTAAATACAATATATTATTATAAAAAAAGATATTTTTAGTGTGTAAATAAATTATTTTTAACAAATATTTTTGCATATTTATTCTTAATGTATCTGATCAATCCAATCCAAACCAATTTGTTGTTTGTCGGATCGGTTTGGTTTGGACTTTATTGAAAAAAAATTTGGAAATCCAATCCAAACCAATCCATATATATTTTATTGATTTAGGTATAAGATTCTCTCGAAATCAAACCAAACCGGCACGCGAACACCCCTACCCAAATCTCTTCAGAATAACATTATTGGAACAAAATGGATATTCATAAACAAGTTCAACGAGCAAGGTTAGAGGCAATGAAGTTACTTCTCTCTTATGCAATTAATCCTGACTTCACTCTTGCTTTTAAAATGGAGAATTAGAATCTGATGATGATCAAAAGCTATGTTGGTCAGAAGCTATGAACAAGCTTCTGATAAATAGTAGCATCTGAGCAACTCAACCTTTCATACTCAGTATGTGATTTGATGTCTCTGATAGAATATTTGTAAGTAACTTGATGGTCAACATCTGTCCACTTATATGTCATAAACCTGAATGGTTTTCTGACACTCGGCTTATCAGTCGTATGATAATAATTTGTGGTTACTGATATAAATATTTTGAATATTGTGTCGAGCACTCATTTGTCATTACGTTTGTTCTTTCAAAACAAAAACCTTTTTGCACACAAAGGCACTTGATCGTCACATTTCTGCACACACATTCTCTCTTTCACTCAAACACTTTTGTTTTCAAGCCTTCTCAGAAAAACAACCATTTGTCTTAAAACTCTTTATAGAACCCTAAACTCTTTGCAATGGCGTCATCATCAAATCCAGTTCCTATGGTAGTAAACTTTGGGAAAATATCTCAAAATCAAGCCCAAAACCTTGTCTCTTAGAGAAGAATACCTAAAGTTGATTGTTGAGCAGATTGTGGATTTTGAACCCTTTAGGGTTAATGGGTTTCCCTTGCAAGCTTATTTTGAAAATCAAGGGTGGTTAAACTATTTTAAAATGTTGAACGGTCCTACCTTTCCTTACTTGGTTAATGACTTATGGGTTAAGGCTGAAGTATATGATGAATGTTCAACCATACTTGAGGAAAACTTGAAGATTGCTAAGAATGAAGAACTTAGAGGGAATGCAATAACAGAAATGGGTTTATAAGCTTTCAAAGAGGTGGAGGTTAGAGTAGCTGTTATGGGAGTTAATGTGATTATCACCCAAAGTCATATTGCAAAACTTCCAAAGTCATATTGTAAAACTTTTGAATTTAGATAACATCGGTAGATGTGCTCTAAATACCAAAGAAAGCAGTCCTGAATCTTATATGATCAAGAAACAATTGTTTCTCAAATCTTAAGATTTTGGAAAAGTAAAGAACATGCACTTTGAATACAGGCTCCTGTTCAGGATATTGATTGGCTGCATGGTTCCAAGAGAAGGAAGCACTGATCAGATCTCTTGGGACTAAAAGTACTTCATATGGTTTTTGGTCAACCAGGAGCTAATCAGCCTTCCTGCTTACATATTTCATCATATGTGTAAAGCCATTAAATACAACCCTAAGAAGAACAATAAGAATATTCCTTATGCAAGGCTTCTTATGAAGTGTTTCATCAGAGCAGGTTGATTGAAACTCTGATGAATCAGGGTGCTAATGAAGATATGGAAATGATATATGGAAATATTCTCTCAGTTGTTGTATTGGGAAATATGAACATTATCAAGAAGAAATAATTTATCCACCCTCCTACAAGCCTCAAGATTAAGAATAACAACATTAATTATATTAATGATTTTCCAACCATTTCCAAAATCGATAATCCTGAAGTTATTCTGGAATACATCAATTTGATTAGAAAAGAGACTAGAGTATCTCTGACCATGGATAAAATTCCTGAAGCTCCTAAAGGTATTGTATACAGGCGTTCAACAAAAAGGAAGCAAGTTGCTTCTGAATCTGAAAAGGTTGTTCAGAAATCAACTAAGAGGAAGGTTGTACAATTGACATAAGCACATAAGAAAGTTTAAGAAGTGGCCTCCACAACTTTCTTAATGCCTACCAAGACTAGGAGTGAAGCCATTGACAAAACCCCTTAGAAGGCAACTGCTTCAGAACTAATTGTTAAGAAGAAAAAGTTAAGAAAGATGATGCTACTAGATGTTGATGATGATGAAGAAGAAGAGGATAAATAACCTCTGATTAGGATGACAAAGGCTATAAACTAGGATACTCTGAACATTCTTGCCGAGGATGCTCAAGAAGGAGCAAAACTTATTGTGGTAGCTCTACTCAATAAGGCAATGGACAAGACATCTACTGCTGAAGCCTCAAAACCCTAAGTGATGAAGATAAAAATAACATATTTCAAGATTGCAGAAACTAAAAAGTTGTAAACGTAGTCAGGAGGTCATTAAAAGGCATTAAGACTGTAGGCAGGCGTTCGTTAGAAGTTGGAGGTCGATTGGTAGCGGCGACATTTGAGGTTGGCATGCAGTGAGGGTTTTGGTCGTCTGTCCAATTTTCTCAATTCGTGTGTTTTAGGCTTCTCTGTTTCGGTCCATATATACGTTCGTTAATGGATTGTCTTTTGGACTTCTTATAGATTTGTTGGGTTCCAACAATTATAAATATGTATCTATGTCGTTCTTGTTATCACAATCTTTAGAACTTTAAAGTTGAAGATATAGAGAAGTGTTTCGAGATCCTAGTGGTAATCTTAGAGAAACAAGGATAACTCATTTGTAATCTTTTGTAACTCTTGAAAATATAGCTAAAACAATTTATTGTGCTTATTATATTTATTTTATCTTTTTTTACCAAATTAAATTAATGTCTTATTACACTAAAAATTGTTTTTTATAAAAACAATTTATTTTAATTGTTATTGTTTTTTTATCTCTGCGGTATTAAATTTTACAATAATTAATTTTATATTAATTTAAATTAAAAATGAATTGGAGTTATGATGATTTATCTTTATATTCTTTAATGTAAAAATGAGTTATATTTCAATATTAAAATCATATTTAAATACAAAAATTAGAAATTTCAACTTTAAATAAAATCAACTATACTTTAAATAACATATCCAAACCAATTCTCCATTTTCAAAATCATTAGTGGCTCAACCAAACATACACCCACTTAATAGAATAAAAATAACCGCAACATTATTATTGAGTGTGTGCGTACCGTTACTGAGATAGAGAACCCATTTAAATTTTAAACGCAGTAAAAAAAAAAAAAAGATCATATTTAAACCTAATAAAAAAGAAAAAGAAAAAGAAAAAATTCGCATAAACCATCACTACTCAGCAGTCAGTTACCTTTTCCAAGTCGCGTTTTTGTGTAATAATGGCGCCCGATGCCGCCGCCGCCGCCGCTGGTGGAAAGAAGAGAAAACGCTATCTTCCTCACAACGTCTCTGCTCGGTTATCTCTCTTCTCAAATTTTAACCTATCGCACTTTCTTTCGTTCTTTTTCTTATACTTTTTACGTTAATTTTTGCAGAAAGCAGTGAAGAAAGGTTCGTATCCATTGCATCCTGGCGTGCAAGGGTTTTTCATCACTTGCGATGGAGGAAGAGAACATCAAGCCTCACGCGAAGCTCTCAATATTCTCGATTCAGTATTACACTCGCTTTATAATTATCAACTCTGAATTCAGTTTTTATTTTGATTTAGTCTCTTTTTAGGTTTTCAATTGCTAATTTTCAAATGTCTATTATTACTTTATATTTTTTTTTTTGTGATGTAAAACTCTGAATTCAATTTTGATACTATGTAATTCTTTCTGATGTCAATTTATCAATTTATACAAGTGAAGTTGAATGTGTATTGCTTTTTTTTGGTTCCTTTGTTGTTTCTGTTATGGCATATGTATATGTTATTAGGGTAACCTTCAGTTTTTGGTGAGATGATATTTGTCCTCTGCAGATTGATATGACACCGATGTTTCGATTTTTCTTGCAGTTTTATGAAGATCTAGTTGACGATGGGGAACATCCGACTGTGAAAGGGCTGTCCAATAGACCTGTAAATACAAAAATTACGTTTGCAGATTCCGACTCTTCTAGTAGTGATGATGAAGAGGAAGAGGATGAGAAGGAGGAGGTGCAGGTGCAGGAGGGTGAGGAAAAGGAGGACAAAAAGCCTAAACTGGATGTTAGCAATGCTGACAATACTGACCATGAGAATGGAACGGGTGAAAAATCAGATCCTCATAAAGTTGATGATCTTCATGCTCAGGCTGGGGATAAAGCTGATGGCGATAAAGAAGGTGTTGACAGTTCTAAGACCATAGAAAAGACAGCTGATGAGCTACCAGCTGTGAAACAGTGCTGCGAAACAAATGTGCCAACAAGTGATTTGGTTGAAAAGAAAGTGGAAGAGAAATCCATTGACAAGTTAATTGAAGATGAACTCGTAGAACTGAGAGACAAAAATAAGGTGTTTTGATGAGACTGCCATTTTGTATATTATTCTATTCTGTTTCTATTCAAAGTTTCTTTAACTCTCAGATCTTATGATTTTTTTACTTTGCTCAAACGTTGACGTGGCTATCTAATATTAATACTTTCTCTCATAATTTTCTACATTATAGCATGTGCAAGATCATATACATATTTATGCAACTGATGCTGAGAGTTTTAGTCATGCTAGATGTTTATTCTCTTTATTCCTTGTTTTCTTTCGTTTCAATGGCAATGGCATATATATTGCTTTTCAAGGCTGTCTCCCTGTTTTCCGAGTTTTCTTTCACCTGTCCTTTATGACTCATGAGATGGAAAATATAGTATGATACTGGCAGGATCAGGTTTTATTTTTTGTCATTTTTCCTCAAAAGACTTTGATTTTTGGGCCAAGAGTATTTTTTTGTTTTGCAGAGAGACAATAATACACTTAATTCTTCAGTTTCTTGTGCATTGGGGTATGACTTTGGGGCACCTAATGCTGATGCCTGCCTAAGGATTTGTTTCACATTTCCTTTATATTTGTGAATAGGTGTGTGTTTTGCTAAGAGTCTGTCTTTTTTTCTTCATTGTTTTACACAGAAGCGCTTTGCCAAGCTTGAATCAGGTTGTAATGGTGTGGTATTTATTCAAATGAGGAAAAAAGATGGAGACAAAAGCCCCAAGGATATCGTTACTCGTATAGTGACATCAGCAGCATTGACTAAGAAACATATGTCGAGGTATGCTTTTAATTTATTTTCTAAGAAACATGTACAGAAGAAACATTGATACAGTGTTGGCTACTTCTAGGTTTATCTTGAGAATTTTGCCAATTGAAGTCTCATGTTATGCTTCAAAGGAGGAAATTTCAAAAGCAATCCAGCCTCTTGTGGAACAGAACTTTCCTGCGGAAACTGAAAATCCACACAAGGTAAATACTGTGCATCAGTTTAGTTATTTTTTTCCCCAATCCACCAACTTCTACACTCAAGATGTTCATACTTAATAAACCTAAACAATGAAATATGTTCAAATTCAACATTTGTGCATGTACTAATCTAAACAACTTTAGGATCATGAATGAGTTATCACAATCAGAATTGAAATTGTAACTCTAAAAAGTAAATCCTACATTCAAATTCATATATCCACATTCCGCACATTGTCTAGTTTTTTACCAATATGGGTTTGCAGCGGTGGACTGCATTAGAAGAGGAACCTAATTGCCTATATTTTTGGGAAACTTAGTTCTTAATGTAGATCTGCTCATTTATATTCTTGTTTCTCATTCTCCCTACAATAAACAAATGTTAATAAATTTCATACCCACATCTTTCTATGACTTGATCCTTTTTTCTGTAGCTTGAGGTTGACCAGTATTTTATTTTTACGCGTGCAGTTTGCTGTGCTGTATGAAGCCCGGGCAAATACTGGTGTTGACAGAATGGAAATAATCAATGCCGTGGCAAAGTCTATTCCTGCACCTCATAAAGTTGATCTCACTAATCCTGATAAAACCATAATAGTTGAAATTGCCAGGGTAAGAAAGACTGAATTTCAATTTAAACTAGGCTGGGTGCACACATATGTTATATAGAATGAGTTTCAATCTGTGGTTGGCTTTGCATATGGATTGTATGAGTTTGTCAAAGAATTAATGCGCCGTGTTTGTTTTGCAGACTGTTTGCTTGATTGGGGTCATAGAGAAGTACAAGGAACTCTCCAAGTACAATATTAGGCAATTAACATCACGATAAGTATGAGTTTTCCAGACGGTCTGGTATGCTTGTGGTTGTGGCCAACTTAATACCTTTACGTATTTATACTTGCAGCAAGTCGTAGATTTAGCAAAGTCCTTTAAATGTAATTTAATTCTCACAAACCAAAGACAATATTATGCTTGAATTCCGGTTAGAATATTCGTTTCATATCTTTTAGAATATCTGTTGTATTCATGCTTCG
The DNA here is from genome assembly GCA_022829125.1 of Lathyrus tuberosus. NCBI lineage: Eukaryota > Viridiplantae > Streptophyta > Magnoliopsida > Fabales > Fabaceae > Lathyrus > Lathyrus tuberosus. The sequence goes on along the minus strand of JALAZF010000039.1, from coordinate 13,063,884 downwards.
ATGCGATTTTCTTAACGTAAATGACTTTTGAAACACGTTTATAAACATAATGTTATATTGGTCCTCATCGTGGCCAGCCATTGCTCTCATCCTGTATGTCGATCCTTTGCCTGCGAGTCTGAGACAAAGGCTTGGAACTAGTTTATGTGAAATACTAAAATTATTTGTGTATCAACTGTAATACCCGTTCTAATTTCAAATGCTTTACATCTAATTAGTCGGATTAGAGCTAAATGTTTGAGATTGGAGATCATTTGGATGGTTAGTGTCAAGATCTGTAACTTATTTAAGTCGGGGTGTCTTGCTCATTTCCCTATAACACTATAAAAATGGGACCCTTGATCCAATTCTCCTCATTCCGCCTCACTTGTACTTATTGAGTTGAGAAAGAGAAAAGTGGAGATAAGAAGGGCAGCAACAAGCTCAAAGAAAGGAAAGGAAGGGTTTTGCTCAAGAGTTTCAATTCTTTCTTTTTTATGTAAAGTAAGCTTGGATTTTTGAAGAACAAGTAAAAGGAAGCTTTGATCTCTCACCACCACCTAGTCAGAATTGGAGGCTTGATTAGGTGTGGTTCTATAGCTAGTTGGGTAGAAACCTTAGGAAAGGGAATTGCATGAATGGTAATTGGGGTGTTGTGTTTGTGTTGTTGTGAATTTTGTGCCATCTATGTATGTCTTTTGATATCCTGTGATTGATGTGTGTTTTAGTAGGTTAGAGAGTGTGTATGAGTGTGGATTAAGGAGAGTTTCTGTTGAAATTAGCATGTTTTGCTACGCTAGCTCAGCGAGCATAATATTGGCTAAGCGAGGCTTCATATGAGGAGGAATTAGAATTCTGGGCTTCCTCGCTAATCGAGGTCTCGCTTAGAGCTCGCTACCTCGTGGCTAAGTGAGACTACAATTTTTTAAAAAGTTTGCATTGTGACTTGTCTCGCTTTCTGCTCGCTGGACTATCGCTAAGCGAGCCTTCTGATGCAGTTTCTTGATAACACTGATTTTAGCGTATCTCGTGTTTTGTAACTCGAAACGAGCCGCAATTAGATGCATCTGAAAGCTCATTAAACGAGTTATCCCATAGTGTTGTAAGATAAGGCATATAACACATGATTGTTGTAATGAACTGACTCAATGCATATGGTGCTACGATGTCTAAGGCACTGTACCATGTGATATCCCCCTAATGGTTAGTAAGCTGGTACCGCTAAGGGTGTCCATGACATAATGACTAACACAATGAACCAATCATTGAGATTAATGTTGTGACTAACGAGTTAAAGGTAAGGAAATATAGGATTGAACGGAGACTTGATACTGAATTATTCAGAGCATAGTGAGCGTGGATAATGAATAAGGACTAACCATGACTAATAATGGAGGATTACACACTTAGTCCATAATGGTATCCATAGTTTCAGCTGCTTTTATGGTATACATTGGCCTTAAATAAGTGGTAATTGGCAAAGTACTCCCTCGTGCACGTGGCTTGTCCTTAATACCCATGGATTGTTGAAATCCCGTAAGGAATAATTCACTAGAGTTGTATTCTTTTCAGTTAGTACACCATGTGATCGGGAGGACTAATAAGATAGGAAAATTCCACTGAGATAGTTGTTTCTCACCCTTCCCTATTATAATAATTACAAATACTCAATCAGTTGCTAAGGGCAAGGATAAAAAGGCTTCAGGATGTCCACGAGAAGGCCTTACTTTAGCATATCTTGATGTGTTTCCGATGTATTTTATTATAACGGTCGAATTTCTTTACATTTATAATTTTTTTGGCCTGCCTTGTTTGGATGCAAAACCCTAGTACAAATGTAATTCTACTATTGTATTATGTTTCGTACCATGTTTAACACTTAATAGCATGTGATTCTAGAAACATGTAGCGTGTGTTTGTGTCAAGTTATAAAAAAATATTCCTTTGAATAATATTCTCACTTATGTGTTTGGATAAAAGTTAATTTTTTTGGGAATGATTACATATTTATTTAATTTAAAAATTATAAAAAAACAATAATATGTAAGTAGTAGTGGAAAGTTATAGGAAGTTGAGTTTATTCCTATGAGAATGTTGGATTCCCATCTTTTATGCATGAGAATAAGTATGACAAGAATTATGTACAGACAATATTCCTAGGAATAAAAAGTACTCGGAAACAATTTTTAAAAACTTGAAACAAACATGGGATTATTGCACTTTCAATGTCACATTCACGGGAATATAATATCAATCCTTGAAACAAACATACACGTATTATTGAGTTGTTACAGTTGGTATCTGAGAAGGTCGATTTTCGACCCACCTGAGAAACATCAAATTCAATCTTTTCTCTTTCGTGTACGATATCGTTAGGGTACTTCCTATTATATTACTTAGCATTGGGCCTGGCCAACTTGATGTTAATGTATGTAGAAGGTGAGTATCATGAATGATCGACCACGAAGGCTAGGAAGGCCAAGAACCGCTCATGCCCAACCCGTGAACGAGAACTCTAGGGAAAGAGCAAGTGGTGCACAATAGGCGCAAATTATGCAGATGCAATAACAACATCATTTGCAAATGCAACAATAACAACAAGAGTTCATGAATCAGATGATGCAACATATGCGGGGTGCTCAACTGCCTCCCCAACATAATGCGGGAATTAGGTGTTTTCGAGAGTTCTACATGATGAACCCTCCATAGTTTCATGGTGATTATGATCCTCTCAAAACTCATGATTGGCTTACTAACATTGAAAATATTTTCGAAGTAATCCATTGTTCTGAGGAAGACAAGGTAGTTTATGACACTCAAATGATTAAGGGACTTACAATGCGATGGTGAACAAGTGCTTCTAACAAAATGGATACTTTAGGAGTTTTCGGGACTTGAGAACATTTCAAAGCAACCATGTTAGACAAATAATTTCTAGACAGTATAAGAGCTCAGGAGGAGATAGAGTTTCAGCAATTGCTCCAAGGCTCCATGACGGTGGGAGAGTTTGTAGCAAAGTTTAAGGACACGACGACCTACTCAATCCAAGCCTTTTATGCCCTAGATGAACGTTGGAAGATTAACTAATTTAAGATAGGGCTTCGAGGAGAGATAAACTACTGTGTGGGTGAGCAACGTTATAACACTTATTCAGAGCTACTTGAACAGTGTTGCATCGCTGAGCAAAGTCTGAATAAGATCTAGTAGGAGAAGGAACAAGCTAGACAAAGTCGAGGTGACCATGGGAAGACTAACCAACACCTGAAATCAAAAGGGTTACCCTCCAAAGGGAAATAGGGCCAAGGCATGCGACCAAGGCAACCACCTTAGTGCATGATTTGCAAGATTCCTCACAATGGAAAATGTCTCTTTGGTTCCTCCAAATGCTTTCATTGTCAAGGGACTGATCACATAACTAAGGATTGTCCTAAGAGGATAGCTGCTGAAGCATCAGGTACAACTGGGAGAGTCTACACCTTGGATGCTCAAAAGGAGAAGGGCAACAACAACTTGATTGCTGGTGCGAGTTACATGAAGGAGCAATCTTTGTTTGTTATGTTTGATACTTGAGCTATGCACTCCTTTATTTCATCAAAGTGTGCCCAGAGACTTGGGCTAGAAGCCAATTAATTAAACCCAATGTCAGTCACCACTGCCACAAATGATAATATAGAGAATGCCTGTGTTTGTGAAGGGTGTCTGATTACCCTGGGATACCGCACTTTTGTGATTGACCTAATTTGCTTATCTATGAAGAAGGTGAATGTAGTATTGAGTATGGATTGATTTTCCGCTAATGCAGCGTATATTACTTGTAAAGAGAAGGCAATCTACATTCCAAAGGAATCAACAACCCCTAAAGAAGTTATTTCTGAATTGTTAGAAGGTACGGTTAATATGATTCCATACATATACTCGGAGGACATATATTTCCTTTTGCTTCTCACCATGGATTCAGAGGGATGGAATGTCACGTCTTCAATTCTGGTAGTGTGTGAGTTTTCGGATGTGTTTATAGAGGATGTCACTTCCTTACCTCCGGAGAGAGAAGTGTAAATTTCTATAAACTTAGTTCAAGGAACCGGGCTAGTCTTAATGGCACCTTACCGAATGTCCCCAATGGAATTGAGAGAGTTAAAGATGCCGTTGGAAGAATTCTTGGAAAAGCATTTCATTCGGCCCAGTGTGTCTCTTTGGGGTGCTCCTGTTTTACTAGTGAAAAAGAAATACGGTGGTATGAGATTGTGTATTGACTACCGCCAGTTAAACAAAGTCACTATTAAAAATAAATACCTTTTACCTTGGATTGACGACCTCATAAATCTGTTGAAAGAAGCATGCATGCTCAAGAAAATTGATGCACGGTCTGGGTACCATCAAATTCGAGTGAAGAGTTGTGACACCCTGAAGACCGCTTTTGACACTCTTTATGGACATTGAGTTTCTTGTAATGCCTTTCGGAGTGAATAATGCTCCAACCATTTTTATGGACTATATGAGCCGTATATTTCAATCTTATCTGGATTAGTTTGTGGTAATCTTCATTGATGACATATTGATTTATTCCCGTACACCTCAGGAGCATGAAAATCATTTAAGGATTGTACTCTATGTTTTATGAGATAAGACATTATTCGCCAAGCTTAGCAAGTGTGAGCTATGGATGTCAGAAGTCAAATTCCTTGGACACTTAATATCTCAGGGAGGAGTTGTAATGGATTCGTCTAAGGTAGAAGCGACACTCAATTGGGAGAGACCTAATAATGCATCTGAAGTTAGAATTTTTCTAGGACTTGTAAGCTAATACTAGAGGTTTATCACAGAATTTTCTCAAATAGTTTTGCCTATAACCAGACTTACCCAGAATAAAGTTCCATTCAGATGAGATGACAAATATGATGTAAGTTTCCAAAAGCTAAAGAAGAACTTGACCACTGCTCCAGTTCTAATAATTCCATACCCATCCTTAGGATTTAAAGTAATTTGCGATGCGTCCAAGAAAGGGATAGGTTGTGTGTTAATGCATAATGATTAAGTTGTGGGTTATGCGTCCTGATAGTTAAAGACCCATGAGGAAAATTATCCAATGCATGATCTGGAATTGGCAACAACCGTGTTTGCACTTAAGGTGTGGCGACATTACCTTTATGTAGTCCACTTTGAGATGTTTAGCGATCTTAAGAGTTTAAAGTACTTGTTCGATCAGAAGGAGTTGAACATGAGACAACTTGAGTGGATATAATTCCTAAATGATTATGACTTTGACTTGAAGTATCACCCGGTAAAAGCTAATAAAGTGGAAGATGCTCCGAGTAGGAAGGAGGTGCGTGCGACAAAATTGATGGTGCTAGAGTATGATCTATTGGAAAAAATCAGGAACCTTGACCTCAAGTGCACATGGAAGCCAACAAGAGTATTACTTAGCAACCTGGACGTCATGTGTGATTTAAGGGAAATAATAAGACAAGCTCAACTTTGTGACGCCTGGTTACAGTCGAAGGATGATCATCTAAATTTCACTCGATCCCCGAATGGAGTTCTCTTGTTCAACCAGAGAATATGTGTACCTGAAGATTCTGAGTTGAAGATAATAATCTTAGAGGAAGCACACAAGAGTCATTTTACCATTCACCCTGGTTCTTCCAAGATGTATCAAGATTTAAGGAATTTTTGGTGGCCAAAGATGAAAAGAGACATTGTTGATATTGTGGCTACGTGTATGGTGTGCCAACAACTGAAGATGAAACATAAGAGACCTGGAGGAATGCTACAACCTTTGGATATACCTGAATGGAAGTGAGAAAACATATATATGGACTTTATAATGGGGTTACCTTATACTCTTGGCAGGCATGAGTCGATTTGGGTGATTGATGGTAGACTAACCAAGTTGACTCACTTCTTACCCGTTGAGACCACCTACAAGATTATCCATTTAGCAAGACTCTTCATCTCAAAAATTGTTCGGCATCATGCTGTCCTATTCTTATTGTATCTGACAGAGACTAGGAGTTTACTTCAAGATTTTGGAAGGATTTCCACCATGAAATGGGAACTCAATTGAATCTTAGTGCCTCAAATCATCCCTAATCTAATAGAAAAACAGAGAAGACCATTCAAAATGTGGAAGATATTTTACAAGCTTGTGTTTTGGGAAGTGGAGATACCTAGAAAGACCATTTACCACTCATAAAATATGCATACAATAATAGTCACCACTCTAGCATTGGAATGACTCTGTGCGAAGCTTTGTATGGAAGGAAATGTAGAACTCCATTGTGTTGAGTAGAAGTTGGCGATAGATGGATTCTTGGACCAAAAATAATCCAAGAGACCACTGAGAAGATTCAAGTAATTCGAGAAAAGATGAAGCAGGATCAGGATCAACAAAATAGTTATGCAGATCAGAGAAGGAGACCTTATGAGTTCGAGGAGGGGGATCATGTATTCTAGAAAATTACCCCTAGACTAAGACTGAAAGGACTTTCCAAGTCAAAGAAGCTAAGCTCGAGGTACATTGGCTCTTACCAGATCATAAGGCAGGTAAGTGAGGTGGCTTATTAGTTAACATTACCCCCTTCCCTGTCTGGCCTTCATGATGTGTTCCATGTATCTCAGTTGAGAAAGTTCGTGCCAAGCCCCCTTCAACCAATCCTTTTTTACTCAGTCATGGTAGCAACAAACCTTACTTTTCAAACTCTTTCTAGTCGTATTGTTGACTTCACGGTCAAACATTAAGGAAGAAGAGACATCCTTAGTGAAAGTGTTATGAGAAGAATCACACCCGAACGAAGCTACGTGGGAGTTGAAATCCAATATGCGAGAGTGCTACTCTCATCTTCTTTAGAAATTGTCCTAAATTCGAGGAAAATTTTAAATTTAAAGCGGAGGGATGTAACCCCAACCTAATTTCAAATGCTTTATATCTAGTTAGTCGGATTAGGGATAAATGTTTGAGATTAGAGATCATTTGCATGGTTAATGTCAATATTTGTAACTTACTTAAATTGGAGGTGTTTTGGTCCTTTCCCCATAACATTATAAAAAGGGGGCCTTGATCCAATTCTCCTCATTCCTCCTCACTTGTTCTTGCGGAGTTGAGAAAGAGAGAAGTGGAGATAAGAAAAACATTAACTACCTTAAGGGAAATGAAGTGTTTTGCTCAAGAATTTTAATTATTTCTTTTGCATGTAGGTGACTTGAGCTTGGATTCTAGAACAATAAGCAAAAGGAAGCCTTGATATCTCACCACTACCTAGTCAGAATTGGAGGCTTGATCAGGCGGGGTTCTATAGCTAGTTGGGTAGAAACATTAGGAAAGGGAATTACATGAATGGAAATTGGGGTGTTGTGTGATTTCTTGATCTTGCATGCTACTTTGTTTATGTTGTTGTGAATTTTGTGCCATCGTTGTATGTGTTTTGATATCCTGTGATTCATGTCTATTTGAGTAGGTTAAAGTGTGTGTATAAGTGTGGATTAAGGAAAGTTTATGTTGAAATTTGCATGTTCTGCTACGCTCGTTCAACGAACATAATACTAGCTAAGTGATGCTTCATGTGAGGAAGAATTGGAATTATGGACTTCCTCGCTAAACGAGGTATCGCTTGGCTAAGTGAGACTGCAATTTTCAGAAAAGCCTGCATTCTGACTTGTCTCACTTTGAGCTTGTTGTACTGTGGCAAAGCGAGCCTTCTAATGTAGTTTCTTGATAGCACTGATTATATCATATCTTGTGGTTCGTAAATCAAAACGAGACGCGATCACATGCGTCTTAAAGCTCATTAAATAAGTTATCCCATAATGTCAAAAGATAAGGCATATAACACATGGTTGTTGTAATGAACTGACTTAATGCATATGGTGCTTCGATGTCCAAGGGATCAGGTCATATGATATCCCCCTAATGATTGGTACACTGATAGTGCCAAGGGTGTCCATGACATTAATGACTAACACAATGCACCAATTATTAAGATTAATGTTTTGTCACTAACAAGTTATGGTAAGGAAACATAGGATTGAGTAGAGGTTTGATGTTGAATTTTTTCGGGTATAGTGAGCGATGATAATGAATAATGACTAACCACGACAGATAATGGCGGATTACACATTTAGCCCATAATGGTATCCATTGTTTCAGCTGCTTCTATGGTATACATTTGTCTTAAATAAGTGGTAATTGACAAAATACTCCCTCATGCACGGGGCTTGTCTCTGATATCCATGGATTGTTGAAATCCCGTAAGGAATAACTTACTAGAGTTGTATTTTTTTCTAATTAGTACACCCTGTGATCGAAAGGACTCCTAAGATAGGAGAATTTCACAGATAATTATTTCTCACCCCTCCTAATTATAATTATTACAGATACTCAATCAATTGCTACATGTAAGGATAAGGAAATTTGAGGATGTCCACGAGAAGACCTTATTTTAGTATATCTTGATGTGTTTCTCCTGAATTTTATTATAATGATTGAATTTCTTTACTTTTATACTATTTTGGTATGTCTTGTTTAGATGCAAAACCCTAATACTAATATAATTATATTATTGTATTGTATTTCGTACCACATTTAACACAATATTATTTGATTCTAGACACAAATATTATTGGATTGGTACATTAACCCTCAAAATAAGTATTGCCTTTGATCCGTTGCAAGTTGCTAGGAGTTCGGGGAAAATACATTTCAATTCTTTCCTTCTTTCATGGTATGGGGAAAATGAATTTCAATAGCCTTGAAAAATTTCATCCCACTCATTTTGGCTCTAAGTTGAAAAAATAATTCATAACTAATAAGTTGGCAGATAGCAAGCATGTAACTTATAATTGATAACTATAGTTTGATGTTTAATAAGTTAATCAAAGTGTGTATAAATTAAAACCGTCTATCTTTTATTCGTTATAATTCAAAGAAAAAACATTCTTAATTAATAACCTGGTGATTTTATATATTATTAATAAAATAATTTTTATTCGTTATAATTCAACATAGCACTATGTATATATGAAAATTTTGACGTGTGGCAAAATAGGTCGGTCCCTGTTCGCTATTTCTGCATTTTTCGAATTGACTACATTTTTTGGGTTAGCACTCCACCACTACTATGCACGTCATGTCCAAATATTAATGAGACAAATATGAATTTTTGTAAATTTTAAATTTTAGAGTGAAGTGTCTTGGGTCCGCCTTGCCCCACAGTCTTTTTTTAACTGTTTGTAAATGAACTGCAATTGAAGATGAGAATGGAGAAAGTATTACATAAAAAAATTTATGATTCTTTTATCATTTTAAATTATAATAAATTATAAAGAATAAAAATGAATAATAGTTAAAATATAAAAAATAAAAATAGAAGAAAATATAAGTTTAAAAGCTACTCTAAATAACATTGATTTAAACTTAAAAATTGAAAAACAAAAGCTAGCTTAAATAGACTATTTCTCATTTGTGGTTACTTAAATCTCCAATGTTCTTAATGGATCAATTTGAAAGCAACCACTTCCACCCCTACTCCAAACATAAGGTGTACTCAAGCCAATTCAGCAACCACACGATCCGATCAACACAGATAAGCTGCGATTCCATTAACTCCAACGCACCAAGGCACCTAATAGAAATTCCAATACAAAATTCCAGGCAGTGGGAAAATAGTGCATCTAAACTTGACACCAAAACAGAACCATGCGTCAGTTAGGCTTCTGTTTTGAAATTCATCACAACATCGCCATACCATAGTGCTGAAAAATAGTTGATGCCACACTAGAACAGAACAATGCAACAGACTCTCAAGCACCCTGCTTCAAACTTGACCCAAAATACTGAAGCTGCAAACATGTCCCAACAAGCACAGATTAATTTAGCCACTTCGACAAAAATGAACTAAAAACCTGGTGATGTTTGAATTCTGCATGAATCACCACCGACCAGAGCCCACAGAACGACATGCAACCTGAATGACTTAACCACCGAACTGATGATAATAGCCGCTAAGCAATAAAACACTTCGCTGCCAAGACCACTCTGAAGAAGAAACTGCTGACAACATGACAGAATGAAAATTTACTTGGCTGTGATGCCTGGTAGAAGTAATTCAAGTTCTCTGTCGAAGTCGAAGTCAGAGTCTTTATAGGTTTTGTCGATGTCGAATTAGTTGTAGTGTTGTGTAGTCAGCTGTATTCGACAGAGTCGAATATAGCTGTTAAGGAGTTAGTCGAAATGTTTGTTTGGGTCTGGGCTTTGATAGCCTATATAAAGGGCTTTGTAATTTGTAATTACACACAACATTTAACACAATAAAGTTTAGAAAGTTTTGCAAACCCTAATCTTTTTCTTCTCTCTCATTCTTCTTCTTTCTCTTAAACATTCATCTTTCTTGGAACATAGTTCCAACAATTGGTATTAGAGCACGGTTGCGATTCAGAGAGAATCTAATGGCAAACGGAACAACAACGTCCACACAATTCCCAGCGAATCTACCGGTTTTCAAAGGGGAAAACTACCAACGGTGAGTTGCGCAGATGAGGGTTATTTTCAGATTTCAAGGTGTGGTTGAAATCGTGAATGATGCTGTAACTGAATTGGGGGCGAATGCGACTGATGAACAGAAAGCTGTGTACAAGGATCAACGGAAGAAAGATGGCAAAACGTTGTTCTTGATTCACCAGTGTGTGGATTCGAATGTGTTTGAGAAAATTATTGAAGAAGAATATGCAAAAAGAGCGTGGGACAAGTTAAAGAACTTGTATGGAGGTGATGAGAAACTGAAGAGGGTGAAGCTGCAAACCTTGAGAAAGCAATACGAAATGATTCAAATGAAGGAAGATGAATCAATTTCGGAGTTCTTTTCAAGATTGGTGATGCTGTCAAACCAGATGAAGTCTTGTGGAGAAACAATCACAGAGTTGCAGAAAATTGAGAAGGTACTAAGATCTCTGACTGCAAATTTTGATTACATTGTAGTGTCCATTGAAGAGTCCAAGAATCTTGCTGAGATGAAGGTTGAAGAGCTACAGGCTTCTTTGGAAGCTCGTGAGATGAGATTGAAGCAAAGAGATTTAGAAAGAGAAAAAGTATCAGACCAAGCACTACAAGCGAAATTCACCAAGAAGTCTGGGAAGGTGAAGCAGGGAAGGAATCTTGCTAGTGATGAGAAGTCAAACAAGAGTTCAAAGAATCACGATGATCCAATAAAGAAAGGCATGGGCAACAAGTATTCTGGGAAGAAAGTTGACATGAAAGACGTGCAGTGTTAAAATTGTCAAGGTTTTGGTCACTATGCTCGAGACTGTCGAAAGAAGAAGGAAGCACGAGCAAAAGAAAGTGACAAAGCGCAGTATGCACAGGCAGAAGATAGTGATTCTGATGATGTGCTACTAATGGCAGATACTCAGTCAAACGCTGATGAAACAAATTTGTGGTATCTTGATTCAGGTTGCAACAACCACATGACCGGTAACAAGAACTGGTTCACCAAGCTTGATGAATCAGTTAAGAAGGCGATAAAGTTTGCAGATGGTAGACATATCACATCAGGTGGAAGAGGAAACATATCTGTAATGAGAAGAGATGGTAGAAAAGCCAACATTACTGATGTGTTGTATGTGCCTTCTATGACAAGTAACTTGATAACTATAGGTCAATTACTTGCCAAAGGACATAATATGAAGCTGGAGAAGAACCAAATGAAGGTGTATCATGCTGATGGTAGGTTGGTACTGAAAGCACCATTGGCTGATAACAATACCTTTAAAGTTCAGATTAACATGATTGATCATCAATGTCTTCCGTCAACTACAGAAGAGGAAAAGAATTGGCTATGGCATCATAGATATGGGCATCTAAACTTCAGGAGTTTGGGTATGCTCAATCAAAAGAAGATGGTTTATGGTTTACCTCAGGTGAAGGAACCAAATCATGTGTGTGAAGAATGCTGCAAAGCAAAGCAGGCTAGAAAAGTATTCAAGCATGATCTGCCAATTAAGTCAAAAGGAAAGTTGGAGCTTGTTCATTCTGACGTATGTGGACCTTTTGAAGTTAGGTCGAATGGTGGCAAGCGTTACTTCTTAACTTTCATCGATGAATTCACCAGATATATGTGGATTTATATGATCGAAAGTAAGAGTGAAGTATTCACAAAGTTCAAGAAGTTTAAGTTGCTTGTCGAAAAGCAAAGTGGCTGCAAGCTAAAGAAATTGAGAACTGATGGTGGTGGTGAATACATCTCTCGAGAGTTTGCTAGATTTTGTGAAGAGGAAGGTATAGAGCATGAGGTTATTGCACCCTATACACCTCAACATAATGGAATAGCTGACAGGAAGAATAGAAGTATACTGAATATGACGAGAAGTATGTTGAAGGCTAAAGAGGTGCCAAAGAGATTTTGGGCTGAAGCAGCTTCGACAGCAGTATACATTCTGAATAGATATCCAACGAAGAAGCTAGTCGAGAAGACTCCTTATGAAGCATGGACAGGTGAGAAGCCAAATGTAAGTCATCTTAGAGTTTTTGGATCAATATGTTTTAGGCATGTTCCTGAGCAATTGAGAACAAAACTAGATGATCGAAGTCAAACCATGGTGCTCATAGGTTATCATTCAACTGGTGCATATCGACTATATTCACCAGAAGATGATAAATCTGTGATCAGTCGAGATGTTCTGGTAGATGAAAATAAAAAAATGGGAGTGGAGTCATGGGTCAGTTCGACAGGAAACTGGTCGACAGATGGAAGAGACAGTTCCAACGGTATTTGAAGAAGACCGACAAACTGAGACCCCGACAATTCGAAATGAAGAACCTCCTGAGCAGAATGTCAGAAGATCAACTAGAACAAGAGCTGAGTCGACAAGGTTAGCTGGATATGAGAGATTTCCAGATAATGCAATCGATGCAGATGGTGACTTAATAGAAGAAGTAATGATGATGGCTGAAGCAGAACCAATTAACTTGGATGAAGCCATGAATGATTCGAATTGGTGTGAAGCCATGAAGGAAGAACTCAGGGCAATCGAGTAGAACAATACCTGGGAACTTGTCGAAAAAGCCAGCAAGAAGCCTATTGATGTGAAATGGGTTTACAAGCTGAAACGAAGGCCAAATGGTGAAATTGCCAAGCATAAGGCAAGACTAGTGGCAAGAGGTTTTCTGCAGAAACCTGGTATTGATTTCGACGAAGTCTATGCGCATGTGGCTAGGGTGGAAACAATCAGGATTGTTGTTTCGACAGCAGCATATAGAGGGTGGAAGATACATCAGTTGGATGTAAAATCAGCATTTTTGAATGGACCTTTGGAGGAAGAAGTTTACGTCAGTCAACCACCAGGATTTGAGATCAAAGGGCATGAGTCGAAGGTGTACAGATTGAGGAAGGCTCTCTATGCATTGAAGCAAGCCCCGAGGGCTTGGAACAAAAGAATAGATAGTTTCCTAATCGAAGCAGGTTTCACAAAGTGTGTGTCTGAGCATGGAGTGTATGTAAATGATGTCGACAATGATAGTCAAATCATTTTATGCCTGTACGTCGATGATTTGCTAATTACAGGTGCAAATGAAGCTGAGATAAGAAAAGTTAAGTCGAAGCTAATGCAAGAGTTCGAAATGTCCGACCTAGGGAATTTGTCATATTTCTTAGGGATGGAATTCAAAGACACAGCTGAAGGTGTGTTCCTGCACCAGAAGAAGTATGCTCAAGACATCTTGAAGAGGTTCAAGATAACTGACTGTAAAGCTGCAACAACTCCATTGGAAACATGAGCAAAGTTGAAAAAGGTAACTGATGATGAGTTTGTAAGTTCGACACTGTACAAACAAATTATTGGATCCTTGAGGTATCTTTGCAATACAAGGCCGGACATTTGTCAGAGTGTCGGATTGTTAAGTCGATTCATGGAGAAACCCCAAGAATGTCATCTCATTGCACTAAAGAGAGTACTAAGATACATTAAGGGTACGATTGATCATGGTGTGCTGATGCCATGTCGAAATAGGTCCAAGTCGAAAGATGCGAAGGTATATGGTTACATTGAATCAGATTTCAGTGGAGACCGAGATGTGAAGAAGAGTACTGCAGGCTACATTTTCATGATAGAAGGAGCTCCAATCTCTTGGAGTTCGAGAAGACAAAGCATTATGGCTTTGTCATCATGTGAAGCTGAGTATGTAGCTACATCGTATGCAGCATGTCAGGCAGCATTGATAGATATGTTGCTCGAAGAACTCAAGATCAAGGAACCTGAGAAGATGAAGTTGTTTGTAGACAACAAGTCAGCTATTGATCTTGCCAATCATCCTATGTGTCATGGTCGAAGTAAGCACATAGAAAGAAGGTATCATTTTCTCAGGGATCAAGTGAATAGAGGGAAGCTTGATCTTGAATATTGCAAGACTGAATTTCAACTAGCCGACATACTTACCAAACCTTTGAAGAAAGTCAAATTCGACGAGTTAAAGAAGAGCATTGGGATGAGAAGTCTCGAGAACATGAATTAGGTGGCGTGTTAGAAGTAATTCAAGTTCTCTTTCGAAGTCGAAGTCAGAGTCTTTATAGGTTTTGTCGATGTCGAATTAGTTGTAGTGTTGTGTAGTCAGCTGTATTCGACAGAGTCGAATATAGCTGTTAAGGAGTTAGTCGAACTGTTTGTTTGGGTCTGGGCTTTGATAGCCTATATAAAGGGCTTTGTAATTTGTAATTACACACAGCATTTAACACAATAAAGTTTAGAAAGTTTTGCAAACCCTAATCTTTTTCTTCTCTCTCTCCTTCTTCTTCTTATTTCTCTTAAACATTCATCTTTCTTGGAACATAGTTCCAACAATGCCTAGGCAAGCTAAGGGGTTCAAACACCACATAGTTATATTATCTTTAATCATTTGTTTCTATTCTGAGCCCACTTCCACGCCCAAAATTCCGCCTCTTCTACAATTTTCTCTATGTGAATTTCCTTATTTTGGAAGACTTTATCAATCCTAGACTTCCAAATACTCCAGACGCAAGCGAATCAGATTACCGACATTTTCAGAGTTAGTGATCTTCCTCTACCTAGCGAGTTTTCAAATTATTCCAAGTGATGTCACTCATCTATCATACCCCAAATTTTGACCACAAAGATTTCCCATCATTGTGCAAATCATCACCACAATATGGATGTGCCATCATGCCTCATCAATCTCCTCAAAGATGATCGAGCATTCACCACAATCAAGAATTAGGGTTTTGAGCCCTCTCAGAGCACTCAGACAAAGGATCAATCAAGGAATGACATGATCTTCAACTTGTCTAACCTCTCAAACACTTATAAAGGATCAAGAGGACTCCCACATAAAGAATCAAGCACAAAGTTGCAACATTCCAAGTGGATCAAGCCTCAAGATCGACAGTGTCACCAAATTAGGGTTTTGGTCGACCAGGGCCTCCAGATGGGAATTTTCATCTGGGCATGAGTCAATGCTTCAAAGCACAACCCAAGATACTCTCAGGGACCTCATGGACCCAATCATCAAGTCAATTTAACCTCAAGGGATGCATTTACCAAAAGTCAGGAATTAGGGTTTCTTGACCTAATTCACCCCTAAGTTGACTTTTGAGACAAAGCCTGAGCCAAGACCTCAAGATATGATTTGAGGGCCTCAAATACACCATATTGATCCATTTACAACAATGGATTGATCCAAGAAGCTTGATTCACAAGTTTCAATTTCATCTGGACCACGATTAGGGTTTTGAAGAAAAAGTCAACTATATCTTTGACTTTTGACCAAGAGATGCTCCCAAACCTTGGGACATGATTCAATACACCCTATAACACCTATGGAATCCATCCATTAGGTTTGATTTAGGTCAAGGACTTGATTTCAAAAAGGATCGCACAGTTTGGATTTCATCCGATAAAAAGTCAACTGTGCACAAAATCAAGTTCGACTTTTTGGAATTTTTCACAAATATGGTTCCCCTAAGTCAAAAATAATGCTAATGTATAGTATTGATCATCACTCATTAAGAAAAATCAAGAAAAGTGAGGTTTCTTGCAAAAGGGGCAACCATAAGAAACCAAAATTTTTCTAAGTTATGGAACAAAAGTGATTTTGATACCAACTTCCAAGGATCATAACCTGAGATCCAAGCAACCATTTTGGGTGATCCAAAGCTGGATTTGTAGGTCTTGCTACACTCTACAAAAGCTTTAACTACCTCAGACTCCAATTCTTCATGGATTGATCAAAATCACAAAAACATGAAAATGACACTTTTTCCAACACTTAGTGAAAATCTGCCTAAGTTACCAGCCTTGAACATCAATGTTCATGAGGTTTTTTCAGTTGGATCCAAATAGTTTCAAAACAAACTATAATCATACATGTTTTGTATCATATGAGGGCTCTTTAAAAAGCATAAGAGCCTCCCATAACTCAACCTGAGTAGGGAGATATGAATCCCTCAAAATCACCATTTCCAACTGTCCTAAGCAAGGCATAATTTGGTGTTTTGTTCTATTTGACAAATTTGGATAACTCCAAGCCTTATCATCCATTTGGACACATCTGAGGATAAAAAAAAAAGGAGAATGATCTGATCCCCAAGCCTCCAAAGTCCAAGAATCTACACTTAGCCATAACAAACCTAAAAAGGCTAAAAAGTTGCCAAGACTCCAATTTTGTTTCCAAGCATTCAATGGATACACCAAGGTGGCATGGACTGACACATTTCTAACTGAATGAGTCAAGAATAAGCTCTGAATCAAAGGACCATATGCCTGTGCCCTAACCTCAAGTCAATGGCTAGAGGAGACTTGAGTTTCCTTTTGCTCAACATTGGCCAAAGGCCTGCTGCAGCTGTCATTCACTATTGATGCCAAAACAAACTTGACACACTATAAATAGAGCTCAATTGTGATCAGTTTGAGTACACCAAAGCACTACAACTGATGCTTTCCTCAAAATCTCTCTCTTTAGGCCAAAATGCCTTCTTTTGCAAGTCATCTCTGAGTTTTTGAGTTAGAGAGCAATTCTACCACAACTCATGATCCAAACACATCCAATATGTTATATCTAAGCTGTCCAAACATTCACTTGTGACCTGAAACACCAAAATCAGAAAATCTACTTCCAAAACCTCAAAATTGGACTTTTCTGCATTTTCCAAGCCATGCCTTGATTCAGTCACTTCCAAAACCAAACAAGGCCTCAAACACACTCCAAATATCATCCTCAAACTGTCCCAAATGGTTCCCCTCATGTGGAACACCATTTGAGAGAGTTGTCATATTGGTTACTTTTGCCCCTTTTGCAAGAAAGAGCTAAAACTTGTTCCTAAGGATTCCAGCTGGTTTTGATCATCCTAAAAGCTTCTAAGGGATCAATCAAGAGTGTCCAAAGCATTGGATTACTTCTGGAACAAGGATCTTGACAGTTAGCACAAGGAGCTCCAAGAGGTAAGTGCATCACAACTTGAACTCTTTGAATTATGCATTCCTTTGATTTCCACTGATCATAAACAACTCATACATGTTGTATATGTTATTTTTGAACCAATTTGTCATGTAATTCTTGTCTGTACCATGAGATAGCATAGAACATGCAAATCTAGGCCTATTTTGAAACCACTATCGGGTTTTAAAATAGGGACACTTTCTGAAAATTCCAAAAGCACCATTGGATTCCTTATGAAATTCTAGGCCAGATGCATCTAAATTTTGTCTAAATCCATGGAGAAATGAAAAAGTTAGAGGCTTCACGTAAATTGCCAAATCTTGCCTTGCCTTGCCTTGACCAGACCTGAAAACAAGGCACCCCATATATGCACATGAGGTGGTTTTGATACACGGAGGTATCACCACCCCAGTGGTAGTGCGCATGTGTGTTTGTGTAGGAGGTCATGGATTCAAATCCCACCCAGACCCTTTTTGCTATTCTCTCATTTTTACTACTTTTTCAATATTTTCATGCTTTTGTTAATTAATTGAAAAATTAATTTCTCTCTCAAATTTAATTATTTTTGATTGATTTTTTTTTTGAAAATTCACAAAAATGTTAAAATATTTTATTCCATAAAAATTTTACAAAAATATTATTTATTTCATATATTTGATATTTTTGTAAAGAATTATATTTTTATGTTGTTTTTAAACATTAAAAATATTTCTTTCTCTTGGTTTTGCAAAATTCAAATGATTTTTAAATAATCCCATAAATGAAATATGATTTAAAAATATAAATCCAAGATCACAACCTTTTTTCACATGTTTGATTATTTTAATTGAATTTTTATTCAATTAAAATACATTTTAAAACCAAAAATTAGGGTTTTGATCATTATCACCCTAACAAATCTTTTCAAACATCTTTGGGCCTCTTGATAGAGTGTAAGTCCCACCCCTTTGTAAATATAAACCTTTTTGGGCCTCAGTCATTGTATAAGTCCCACTGCGATTTTAAAATCTCGGTGCGGTCGTCGCCTTTTAAACAAAAACCATCTGGGTCTCTCCTTGAGTTATAAGTCTCATTCATTTTCTTTAAAAACACTTTGGGCCTCTAATAGAGTGTAAGAACCAACCCTCCTTTGTACATAAACCTTTTTGGGCCTCAGTCATTGTATAAGTCCTGATGCAATTTCCAGATCAACAGTACAGTTGCTGTTTTTCATCTAGGCCCTCTTTGAGTATAAGCCCCAATCTTTTCAAAACAACTTCCCTTTTTGATTTAGATTCAAATCCATAGTTGTTATAAAAACTTTCTTTAATTTCTTGAACAACTAACCATACAGCTGTTACAATGGAAGCTTGCTCGCCTGTAAGTTTTTATCAGCTTTCATTTACATGCTTTCATATATATATATATATTTGTCTGTATTGCTGGAAGATTGCTCACCTGTAAGTCCTTCTTTCATATCCTTTTAAATGCTTGTCATATATCAACTGTATATATACTTGTATACCTGCTTAGAGTTTTCCCCGGCAACTAGGTCTAGAACTAGGCAAAACCAGTTGGTCACTCTTAAATACAGTCAAAACTAGTTCCCTATAGGAATTTCCAGATACAGTCTTGCCTTCTCTTGGGCTTAAACAATATGGAACAAAAAGAAAGACATTATTCCCGGTGAAACTTTTCTCAGACTGTCACTATTAGAAAATTTTCAAAGAAGTTTATTCCCCCAGAGAGGATTAATTTCCAGTGAAACCTCTCTTGAATTTCTTCAAACCCTAGAACTATTCACTAAAGAAAAGATTATTCTCGGTGAAACTTTTCTTGAACTCTTCTTAAGTTTCGACCCACAGGCTTCCTAAAAGCATCCCAGCCTCCTCTTGGGCTTTGTACAAGGACCCTCCGGCTTTTTAGAAGTTCTCAAGCCTTCTCTTGGGCTTAATACAAGGACCCTGAAGACCACTTAAAGGTATAGGACAGAACTTAGTCATCCTTTGTTAGAGCAGTCTTTCCGAAGAGTCAAAACCTCAGACCAATTTTAGGGTTGATTGTCATCCCTTAAAGCACCTGCCTCCTCTTGGGCATCATACAAAGATAAATTCTTCTATACCAGTAGACTTGGACAATCTAATCTCCTCTTGGATCTCAGAGACATTCTCAAGTTCCCTACAAATACAGGAAAAATCCTGGTCATTTAACCAATTTCCAGTAGAGTTAAAATCCTCACAGGATCTAAAACTCAGTCTTCCCTCTTTAAATTTCCCCAGCTAGGGTCATAACACTATCCCCAAATCAGAACCTCAAGGCATCTGATACCTCAACTTTTCTGTAACCCTCAGCAAGAGTTGATCCCCCAACTTGGACCTGCCTCTGGATCTCAATAATCTTCAGCAGAAGCCAGCCTCCTCTTAGGCTTTGTATAATGATTTTCCTCTGCAGAATTAGCCCCAACAACACCCTTTTGTTGAGCCCATCCACTTTCTTAAGGCACTCTCTTGTTGAGTCAACCTTTTTCAGCCTCCTCTTAGGCTTTGTATAATGATTTTCCCCAGCTGAGTTAGCTTCAAAAGTACTCTCTAGTTGAGTCAATCACCTTTCCACACTCTCTTGTTGAGTCATTGGTACAAAATATAAACACTCTCTCGTTGAGTCATTCTTTTTAGCCTCACTCTTGGGCTTTGTACAAGACATATATAAACTTTCTCCAACAAAGTCAAAATCTTTATAAACTCCTTTTAAAGCTTGGGACAAATATCTTCCCCAGCAAAGTCAATTCCTCTCAGCCTTCTTTTAGGCTTTGAGAAATAATATCCCTAAACATAATCAATCTGCTTTTTCAGCCTCCTCTTAGGCTTATAATGATTTTACCCAATAAGGTCAACCTCAATCTTGGGCTTTGTACAAGACACCTAAAATATCTTCAAAAGAGTCAATCTGTTTTCAGCCTCAATCTTGGACTTTGTACAAGACACCAAATAAAAACACTCTCTTGTTGAGTCAATCTCATCTTAGCCTCAATCTTGGGCTTTGTACAAGACAGATAAAGATTTCTTTCCCACAGAGTCAATTTCTTTTCAGCCTCAATCTTGGGCTTTGTACAAGACACCGTGTAAATCTCTCCAGCAGAGTCAATCTTCTTTCATCCACAATCTTGGGCTTCATACAAGACGGATAAAAACCTCTCACCCATAGAGTTAGTTTTCCCTTTTAGTCTCAATCTTGGGCTTTGTACAAGACAGACAAACTATTCCCCCGGAAAATTCAACTTCTAGTCTCAATCTTGGGCTTTCTATCTTCTGCATCACTATACCAGCTAGAGTCTGTGTATCCCACTAACTTGCATTATTTCCCTTCGTCAGCTGCATGAAATAAAATGCCATAGTCGAGAGTCCCTTTCAGATACCTCAGTATCCTCTTTGTCGCTGTTAGGTGTGATACCTTTAGCTTCTGTATGAATCTACTTACCATACCCACACTATATGCTAAGTCAGGCCTTGTGTGACAAAGGTATCTAAGTGGCCCAATAAGTCTTCTATATTGGGTTGGGTCGACATCATCTTCGTTTGGATCCTTCGACAGTTGCAGTCTGGTCTCAGCTGGAGTCAAAGTTGAGTTGCAATCTTGCATCTCAAATCTCTTGAGTATTTCGCCTGTATATCTTCGTTGGTGCATCATCAAACCTCTACTAGTCTTGTAGAATTCGATGCCAAGGAAATATGAGGGATCTCCCAAGTCTGACATTTCAAACTCTTCACTTAAATGCTTGTCTGTATTGCTGGAAGATTGCTCACCTGTAAGTCCTTCTTTCATATCCTTTTAAATGCTTGTCATATATCAACTGTATATATACTTGTATACCTGCTTAGAGTTTTCCCCGGCAACTAGGTCTAGAACTAGGCAAAACCAATTGGTCACTCTTAAATACAGTCAAAACTAGTTCCCTATAGGAATTTCCAGATACAGTCTTGCCTTCTCTTGGGCTTAAACAATATGGAACAAAAAGAAAGACATTATTCCCGGTGAAACTTTTCTCAGACTGTCACTATTAGAAAATTTTCAAAGAAGTTTATTCCCCCAGAGAGGATTAATTCCCAGTGAAACCTCTCTTGAATTTCTTCAAACCCTAGAACTATTCACTAAAGAAAAGATTATTCCCGGTGAAACTTTTCTTGAACTCTTCTTAAGTTTCGACCCACAGGCTTCCTAAAAGCATCCCAGCCTCCTCTTGGGCTTTGTACAAGGACCCTCCGGCTTTTTAGAAGTTCTCAAGCCTTCTCTTGGGCTTAATACAAGGACCCTGAAGACCACTTAAAGGTATAGGACAGAACTTAGTCATCCTTTGTTAGAGCAGTCTTTCCGAAGAGTCAAAACCTCAGACCAATTTTAGGGTTGATTGTCATCCCTTAAAGCACCTGCCTCCTCTTGGGCATCATACAAAGATAAATTCTTCTATACCAGTAGACTTGGACAATCTAATCTCCTCTTGGATCTCAGAGACATTCTCAAGTTCCCTACAAATACAGGAAAAATCCTGGTCATTTAACCAATTTCCAGTAGAGTTAAAATCCTCACAGGATCTAAAACTCAGTCTTCCCTCTTTAAATTTCCCCAGCTAGGGTCATAACACTATCCCCAAATCAGAACCTCAAGGCATCTGATACCTCAACTTTTCTGTAACCCTCAGCAAGAGTTGATCCCCCAACTTGGACCTGCCTCTGGATCTCAATAATCTTCAGCAGAAGCCAGCCTCCTCTTAGGCTTTGTATAATGATTTTCCTCTGCAGAATTAGCCCCAACAACACCCTTTTGTTGAGCCCATCCACTTTCTTAAGGCACTCTCTTGTTGAGTCAACCTTTTTCAGCCTCCTCTTAGGCTTTGTATAATGATTTTCCCCAGCTGAGTTAGCTTCAAAAGTACTCTCTAGTTGAGTCAATCACCTTTCCACACTCTCTTGTTGAGTCATTGGTACAAAATATAAACACTCTCTCGTTGAGTCATTCTTTTTAGCCTCACTCTTGGGCTTTGTACAAGACATATATAAACTTTCTCCAACAAAGTCAAAATCTTTATAAACTCCTTTTAAAGCTTGGGACAAATATCTTCCCCAGCAAAGTCAATTCCTCTCAGCCTTCTTTTAGGCTTTGAGAAATAATATCCCTAAACATAATCAATCTGCTTTTTCAGCCTCCTCTTAGGCTTATAATGATTTTACCCAATAAGGTCAACCTTAATCTTGGGCTTTGTACAAGACACCTAAAATATCTTCAAAAGAGTCAATCTGTTTTCAGCCTCAATCTTGGACTTTGTACAAGACACCAAATAAAAACACTCTCTTGTTGAGTCAATCTCATCTTAGCCTCAATCTTGGGCTTTGTACAAGACAGATAAAGATTTCTTTCCCACAGAGTCAATTTCTTTTCAGCCTCAATCTTGGGCTTTGTACAAGACACCGTGTAAATCTCTCCAGCAGAGTCAATCTTCTTTCATCCACAATCTTGGGCTTCATACAAGACGGATAAAAACCTCTCACCCATAGAGTTAGTTTTCCCTTTTAGTCTCAATCTTGGGCTTTGTACAAGACAGACAAACTATTCCCCCGGAAAAGTCAACTTCTAGCCTCCTCTTAGGATTTGTATAATGATATCCCCCAAAGAGTCAATTCTCTTTTTAGCCTCAATCTTGGGCTTTGTACAAGACAGATAAACACTCTTTTATTGAGTCACTCTTTTCCAGCCTCCTCTTAGGCTTTGTATAAGGACTTCCCTGGTGGAGTCAATCAACCTCTTAGCTTCAACCTTGGGCTTTGATCAAGGCACACAAAAATCAACATCCCTTCAGAGGAAATCTAAAACTCTCTGCAGGAAGTCATTTCTCCGTGTTATCACACATTAACACAGATAAATCAAAACAAACCCTAATCCCAGATAACTGTTGTAAGTGGCACACTTGTTGATTCAAAAATCCAAGCTGTCGTCCATCTCTTATCCTGGTAAAACTTTCTCTTTCTTCTAATTGCTGTAAGTGGCAAGCCTCTGGATTATTTACATCCACGCCATTGTCTCTCTCTTAGCATGAAAATTTTCTAAGGAAAAATGACATTGCTCTACACTGAGTTAAAGTTTTCTCCTTTAGAACAAATCCCCTATAAAGGAAATTATGGCATTGCTGGATTCTCACATCCCAGTTAAAGTAATTCTCCTTTATAAACAGTCACCCAACAGTTGTGATAAACAGATGAGATGTCTCCCTTTAGAGATGACAAATTCTCTCTCAGTCAAACCTTTTAACTTCCATCTTGGGCTTTGAACAAGACACAAATACTCATTTAGCTTCAATCTTGGGCTTTGAACAAGACACAAATACTCATTTAGCTTCAATCTTGGGCTTTGAATAAGACACCAAAACATCATCTTTTTCCTCCCATAGAATAGGAGGAACTACGATTGCTCTGATTTCCCTATTTCTTTAAACGGGAATACGTAAGCATAAGATTGCGAAATCTTAGCGAGCATACCAATCAAAAACTTTAGGTCCAGTACCTTCATACCAATCAAAAACTGAAGTCCAGTACCTCACCAAAAACATCGAAAAACCCGAAAACAACAAAAATATCTTTTCAACATCTCTCAAACATCTCCCAAAGAAGAAACTTTCCCAACCCACAACAGATAAACACCATCAAGTATAAAAGCAGAACCTATTGCTAACAACCTGTGGATGACCACATATAGGATGGGTAACTGACAACTCCCCATTGTATAACTTGACCCGGACTCCCGAAATCTCTTTAAGCGTTTGTTCAGCTAAACATTCGCGTGCAAGGTTAGTTTTAGATAGCTTCCCTTTTCCTTCCAGCTTCACGGGATAAATAAGAAATCAGAAAGTAGCACCCCACTTCTACCATTGCGGTGAGGAGGAAACCAATTTGCGATAAGGTGGTCGCGTCACCGACAAAAATTGCACGCTACATCATTGTTGTGTAAGACCGAAAGCACTCCCAACCACTTGCAAATGGAACTCCGCGTATCTGCAAATATTGGATACTCAAAATACATGAGAGACCAAACTCCTCACTCCCGCAATCTCCGATACACCCAACCTGCCCCTGAACTAAGACACTCCTTCTACCTAAATTATCTTTTGTGGGAATTCTTTTTCGAAACATTCTTCATATCATGCACGACACTTTTGACAGAATCGTCTTATTCCAAACCTTTCATCCATGAACGATTAGACAAAAATTGACAGTCCGACTATAGGCTCTTGTTCACCTCTTTCGCCAAATATTCATTTGATGTGACATATCTACCTACATCTAATTGACACATATCATGCCATCAAGAATCCTCTCCTACTTTCACTAATATAACCATCTCTCTCGCCGAATTTATTTACATGTGCCCTATACCACAACTCGTTTCTTTCACTTTTTAATTTCTAATTCCATTTACCTAACAATTCCAGATTAAAGGCCATCAAGTTTTTAATACCCCATCTATAGGCCTACTTACCTTATCCCATTTTAACCAATTAATTAGTTAATTAAAAACCAGGGTTAAGAAATGCCAATGCAAATAGTTGACAACAACAACACAAGGCATAAAGCCCCACTGCTCCTACCTCCACAAAGATAACAGCAAAAAAATAAAACCCCCATTGCTCTTAACTCCACTGAGATAACAAAAAAAAAATCCTCAGTGCTCCTAATTGAAACATACTCTTATAATGAAGAACAAAAAAAATACAGCAAGAAAATTTGACAGACTTTTCAATCACAAATCTAATGCAAGTACAAAAATAAGCCAGACCGATGCAGCGTAGGGCTGCACCAGGAACAACTTTGCCGTCTGGCTCGGGTCGCAACTGCACAAGCTAAAACACGCCCAAAATTCCTTAAACAAGTATTAGACAAACAACCAAAGAGCACAACAACCTTTACACAACTGCTTCTGCGCAACAGATGCTGATGCTGCCTCGGAAATGACCAAGCGAAGTAAAAACACCAACATCAGGAAAGAATCTGGAATGAAACGATGCAGCCAAAGAAGAACTTAACTGAATATGTGCTAAACTCCCGATCATCACCAGACAAAACTGAGCCTGCAAAATTGAACCAAACTATGACACTCCCGATCATTTAAATTGTTTCTAAGCCATATTCCCAAGGCAATATTGATTTCTTCTTGAAATAATCGGAATGTTTTCGCAACAGACCTGCCAATTGGAAAAAATTCGCCAACACATAATTGTGTAATGCCGATGGCTGACTGAGCCATGTTCTCGAGAAACTTATTGTGCAACTGCCTTGAGATACATTCATTAACCTCATTATATCTAGAGAAGAATTGATAACAGAAGCGGACCGACAAATATTTAGTTAAAATAACAATGGAGATGCATCTCCATAAGTTTCACAATGATGCATTTTTGTAATTTTTTTAGCATAGTCCTAAAATCTGACTCAAAAACTAATGTGAATTAAAAACCTTCGAAAATGCATCTCTGAATTCTATCAATAATTTTAATATTCCATTAGGGTGTTTAGAGTACTTATGGTACATTGAGCAATTTCCATTAAAAAAAACAGATGGTTCAAAGCCCAGCCCAATAGCAATCGTAATAATTTTAAAGATTAATATAGTTCAGTTTTTGTGTTAGTATTATGCCAATCCAATCAAAATACTCTTTTAGTTTTAAATTATATAGTTTATTTTAATAAAATATATTTCTTCTAAATCATGTGTTATTTTATAGTATTAATATATTTTTCAATGTATGCCCTTAACTATTTAACGTTTGATTTCATTAGCTCTTTTAATTTATATATTTTATATCATTAACTCTTTTAAGTACTGAATTCATTGGAGCTATCATGGCAGGGGAGGTGCCCATTGACAAGCATTGAAACAATATTTGGATTGAAATAGACTTTTTAATTGTTCTTAAAGCTCTTACAATACAAATCTTGTGTTTGGTCTATTAAGAATTTTGGTCTCATCATCTCATGATAACTCACATCTATTGAGAAGGAAATATATGTGATGATATTCTTGCTAGTTTAGACCTTAATAATAGAAATGCTAATTGATACTATCATGTTGTTAGGAAAGCTAAAGATGCTTTCTTGCACAATAAACTTGATTCTTCCAAGAATAAATTGATGTCTCTTTGAGGAGTTTTGATTTTGGTCCCCTCTTTTATTTTCATTGGCTAAAATAATCTTAAAAGTTAATCCCTTTGTCTTAAAATATATATAAAAAAATTATTTTCTTATAAGTAAAAGATTTTTTTTATCTTTTTTATTTTTTTGCAGTAAAATTAAATATAAATCACATTTAATTTACTCTCTAGCATTTTCGTTACAATTAATATTCAATTAAAATTAGTTTTACATCTTTTTATAAAGCTTATTTCATAAAAAAGTATAAAAAAATTCTTACTTCAAATTGTTATATTTTGCTTATTAAATGAGATTTTTTCTCATATATTAGAAAAGAGAAAATATTAATTTCTCATATAGAGTAAAAGGACACCAAATTCTATTGTTGAAACTGATAATCTTGTACATCAACTATCAACCCATTAAAAATCAATTGCATGAACTCTCTAAATTACCCTTTTCATTATAAATTTTTTACACTAACAAAAGGACATTTAAGTAATCAACTAATATTCATATTTTATCATTCTCATCCTTTATTAGATCATGCCACATGTCCAATTTCAAATCATTCATTTCTTACTTTTTACTTTTAACTTTCTCACTCTTCATTTTCTATTCTTCATTCAAATTTTAAATTTTCCCCATTTTTTTTCTCACACTTTCTCACTATCATTTTAATTTTTTCTCTCCATTTTCTTTTTCCTATTTTATTTTTTAAGTATAAATAACAAATTTTGAATCTCTTTTAATTTAATAAAAAATCAACTATCAACCCATTAAAAATCAATTGCATGAACTCTCTAAATTACCCTTTTCATTATAAATATTTTACACTAACAAAATGACATTTAAGTAATCAACTAATATTCACATTTTATCATTCTCATCCCTTATTAGATCATGCCACATGTCCAATTTCAAATCATTCATTTCTTACTTTTTACTTTTAACTTTCTCACTCTTCCTTTTCTTTTCTTCATTCAAATTTTAAATTTTCCCCATTTTTTTTCTCACACTTTCTCACTATCATTTTAATTTTTCCTCTCCATTTTCTTTTTCCTATTTTATTTTTTTAAGTATAAATAACAAATTTTGAACCTCTTTTAATTTAATAAAAAATAACACAAAAAAATGTTTAATTTTTAAAACACAAAATTTATTTAAAATAAAAGCATAATTATTTTATAATTATTATATATAAAAAATATTCATAATTTATCTGATTATTGTTTGTTTTATAATTAAGTAAATCATTTGAAATTTATTGGATAGGATTCAATAAGAGTGCAAACAACTAACTTTTCATTTCACAAATCATTATCAGGACAGTATCTATTTTATTTTAATAAAAATTTGTCTTTATTTAAGAGCGGAGTTTTTTAAATTTTCAAATGTGAATTTTTTTCTTTCAGCATCTCACGGGTCTCTTTTTTATATGATTATTTAATACAATTGAGTTTGTATGATCATTGTTCATTTTACAATTAAGCAACACATTATAAATTGATATATGTTTTTAAACATATTTTATATGTAATAAATTGAATATCACTCAATAATTGTGCTCGACATTAATTTTTTATTTCACAGGTCATTATCAGGACAATATCTATTTTATTTTAATAGCCTTTAATTGTGAGATAAATTTTTATTTTTAAATATGAATTTCTTTTTTTAAATTCTTTTATTTTTATTTCAAATTTACACTAATATCTAAATATATTTTATACCATATTAAATAAATTTACCCGTGCGGACGCACGGGTATCTTGCTAGTTATTACATTGTACCTCTCCAAAGATCCAAAAAGAATAAACTAATTTGCAACAATGTTTAGCTTTTAACTAAATGTCAACAAAAGAGAGTTACAATCATCCATGCATATAAAATTTAGAAGCCTCATTTGAAAGTCCAAAAGGAATGGATGGAACAGCTTTAAAAATTTCATCCCTTCTCTTTTTCAAACTCCAAAGCAGACCACAGCCAGTCAGAGAAAATATAAATCAATGAACTCTGAGATCAAAGTTAAGCCGCAGGAGACTTGTACTTCTCCACCATCTTCCTGTATTCTGTAAAAGTAAAATATAAAACCCTTAGCAAACTTTCAGAAGATATATAATATTTACAAAATATGAACAATGTTAATTTACCTTCTTGATTGCTCCAAAGCTGTGCAGCTTGTGGATTTAACGGGGAGCTAATGTTTGGCTCTATTATTAAAGGATAAAAAATAATTAACAAACAGGCAAGATAATGGTTTAAAAAAATGTATGTTTTCAAATTAATTCAGCTCTCAAAGTTACCTCCTAGCAGGCTTTGAATTGATAGAAGAATGGTTCTTACATCATAGGCAGATGACCATTTATCCTGAAAAATTCAAAGATTATTGCACATATTAACATCAATATGCAGCAACGGTTGTATTTAAGATAATGGATACACAACACAAGACATAATCATATTATTTGTTACCTGAAGAATATCTAAGCAAATATTGCCGTGCATATCTACATTGGGGTGGAAGCAGGTGGTGTCAAATTTGACCTTTGGAGCCTTAAAAGGATAGTCATTAGGAAATGAAAGGGAGAGTTTGTATTCTGTTCCCTCAAATACAGTTTCTTTGCTTCCTGTTATTGTTCCTTTCCAACACAATATATTATCCTCCTCAGGAAATGCAGATATACCAGAATCTCCACCCATCTGAAAAATCCCACATAAAACACACAGATAAATCAATCAAATTTTCCAAATGATCCCAAATTACATTGCATTTGGCCAATGAACCACGCACCGGAAACACGGCCCCGACACTAACGTGTCGGCACGGGTAATCACAAGTGTCGGTGTCGGTTTCTAACACCGACACTGACCCGGTTTGTTACAGAGGTGTCCGTGCTACAGAGGCATTGCCATAGGCACAAAAAAAAACTAACAACTAAAAGAGCCCAAATTCATAGAAAGTGAAAGAGAGATCCAATTTCTTACCATCAAAGCCATCAATTCAGACTGCAACCTGTAAATCGCAACAACACCCAAAACAAAACAAGAAATTGAGTCAGTTAGATTAGTAAAAAACAAACAGAAAACCCTAGCAATATTGTAAACTAAGATTAAATAAAAAAGAAAAGCAAAAACCCTAAATTGAATTCAATAAACCAAAATCCATTCCTGTAGATCAGAAATTCCAATGAAAAGCGATAAAAAAGAAAGGAAAAGAAAACCTTCTGAGAACAGATTGAGAATCAACGGATTTAGGCGGAGGAAGAGATTGCTTTGAGGGAGCAATGTTGTCTTGACCAGCTTCAGGGTGGACGTTAATGGTAGCCATGGAAGAGAGAGAGTTTAGGGTTTTGGGAGAAGTGATTGAAATGAATACAGAGATGAGAGAAAGGTGGTGACTGTCGTTGATTTTAAACCAAATGCCTGTGATGAAACGACGTCGAAAGTGGGTTTCGAGTAATTCGAACGTTGAGAAATTAATCCACAACGGCTAGTAATAGTTTCTCATACATGGAAATAAACCAAATTCTAGAATTTTATTCGATTAAATCCTTTTATTATTATTATTATTATTATTATTATTATTAATAAGATATAATTTTAATTAAATATACATGTAAATTTGAAATGAGTTATTTAATTATAAAATTAATAATTATAATATAAACTTAATTTTAATATTTGAAAATAAGAATTTTGTGTCTTAAATAAAGGCAATTGTTAATTAAAATAAAATATGTATTTTGAGGATAGTGGCCCGTGAAAAAAATAGAAATTTTGACATTTGAAAATAACAATTGTGTGCTTCAAATAGAGACAATTATTAATTAAAATAAAATAAGTATTTTGTTGACAGTGGCCCATGAGGAAAAGAAAAATTTTGCCATTTGAAAATACGAATTTTTTATCTCAAATAATAGAAATTATTAATTAAAATAAAATAGATATTTTTCTGATAGTATTATGTGATTAGTTAGTTGTGTATCTTACTATAGAGTATTATCTAATTTCATAAAATAAATTCTTAATTTTATTAAAATTTAAAAATAGATTAATTGATATCTTTAATAATAATAAATAAATAGAATTGATTAAATTTGTCGTAAAAACAAAACTAAATGTCAATATTATATACATTTATATACCAATAAATATTTAATATGATAATCATTTACTATAATTATAATGATTGGAATGAGATATGTGTCACTTGGAAAAAAAATTGTGACATTAGTTATTTTTTTTTATATTTTATTAGTTTAAATTAATGTAAATGAAAGAGAAATTTAAGTAGTTTGGTGATAATTAATTTTAATAGAAAGATAATGAAAAATTGAAATGAGGCCAGATGTCAATTTGTGGTAGATTATATTGTAAAAAAATTGAGACATTAGTCATTTATGTTTTTAACCTTTTGGTAGTGTAAATAAATGTAAAGGAAAATGCAATTTAGATAATTTGGTGGTAGTTGATTTTAATAGATAGATAGTTGATATTTTTACGTAAGAACATAAAAATGAATCTGAATAATTAGATTTTAAAATAAATGGTGGAGATTATATGTCAGTTTTTTTTTTCTCTCCTCCATCATTTATTTTAAAATCTAATGATTCAAATTCATTCTAATGTTCTTATATATATATATATATATATATATATATATATATATATATATATATATATATATATATATATATATATATATATATATATATATATGAGGTGTATCTAGTGAGAAAGATACTTTTTATGTGAGAGTGAGAGGATCTAATTTTAATCTTTGGATTAAAATGAATGGTTATGATTATAAAATATATTAAATGAATCACGTGATCAGTTTTCTTTCTAATAATTTTTTGTTAAAAAAATAATTGTTATTTTCATTAACCCTTTTCTCTAATCTCCTGAATCTAAAACATCAAATAACCTAAGCCCTAATATTTAATCTTCTTCTCAAATTTTGAAATTCATTCCTCTTAAACACCGTGAATATGCCATCTTTTGTCACCGCCAAATACGCAAACCCTTTCTAAAGCTGTTGTGTCTTTAAGTTAGTGAGGAGGAACATGAATTGGATGTTGGTGGACGAAGCATCACTAGTTTATCCTCAACAACAAAGAGAATTTAATAGACCAGCTACAAATTCACGCCACCTACGTTTCGACATTGAGTTTGTATTTTCTTTATTCGTTTCTTACGGAAAAAGACTGTTACCAAAGTGTGTTTTGATTCCCCTTATATTTCCATGCAAGGAGTTTACTTGCGGTTGCAGTTGGTAAACCTTATTTATATTTCTTTCATTCATATTTCAAATCTTGAATATTAATTTTTTTTATATGGAATCCCTTTTACATCTTTGAAATCATTAATTCCAAACAATATATTTTCATGCCTTTTTTGTTTAAATATTATTTTCTGATAACTTTTGTACTCTTATGGATTCATTACTTTATTATTTCAGAATTAATTGTAAATATGGAAGTTGGTGATATTGAATTTGGCCTATCCTCTCCATCAAGAGATTTCAATGATCTAGAAAACTCAATAAGATAATGGATTCCTACGTGCGATGATGACTTCAAGCCCGCAATCGGCAAAGTATTTGATACATTAGAAGAAGGAGGAAATTTTTATAAAAGGTATGCACATGTTGTTGGTTTTAGTGTGCGTAATTCGTCTGAAACAAAAGATAAACATGGTGTGAAATGGAAGTATTTTCTTTGCTCAAAAGAGGGTTTCAAAGTAGAAAAAAATGTTTTCTTGCCTGAGTTGATTGTTAGTGAGAATAGTTTGCCTAAAAGTAGAAAAAGAAAACTGACAAGGGAGGGATGTAATGCAAAGATTGCTTTCAAGAGAACAATAGATAGTAGATATGAAGTTGTAAATTTTTTTGAAGGTCATTCACATGCTTTAGTCACACCTAGGAAGAAGCAATTTTTAAGATCAACTAGGAGTGTAAGCAATGTTCATAAGAACTTATTATTTTTATGCAATAGAGCTAATGTGGGGACTTCAAAGGTATATCAATTACTAAAAGAACAGGTTGGGAGTTACGACAATATAGGATGCACCAAAAGAGATATCCAAAATTATTCTAAGGATTTAAAAGAGTTGATCAAAAACTCTTATGCTCATATTTTTATTGATAATTTTAGAAGAAAAAAAGAGATGAACCATTCATTTTACTATGATTTTGAGGTTGATAAAGAAGGACGGTTGAAATATGTATTTTGGGCTGATGATATTTCTTGAAAAAATTACTCTTTATTTGGGGATGTTATTTCATTTGACACGGCTTACAATACAAATAAGTATCATATGATTTTTGCTCCATTCACGGGTGTAAATCATCATCGACAAAGTATAACTTTTGGGGCTGCTCTTTTAGCTGATGAAAAGGTTGATTCATTTATGTGGTTGTTTGAATCCTTTTTAAAGGCAATGGATGGTCACAAACCTATAGTTGTCATAACTGATCAAGATCCAGCTATGAAGATTGCTATTGAAAAAGTTTTTAATGGTTCTTCTCATAGATTTTGCATGTGGCATATATTGAAAAAACTTTCAGAAAAGGTGGGTGCTTCCTTAAATGGAAATGTTGATTTTAATAGTCGTTTCAAGTCGTGTGTTTGGAAATCAGAATCTTCAAAAGAATTTGAATCAACATGGAAGACTATTATTAATGATTTTGGATTGGAGGAAAATGGTTGGCTATGTCAAATGTATGACATTCGCAATATGTGGATACCAGCCTATTTTAATGATATTTTTCTAGCTGGGATTTTAAGAACAACATCAAGATCTGAGCGTGAAAATTTGTTTTTTGGTAACTACTTAAATAAAAACCTTAGTTTGGTTGAGTTTTGGATTCGTTATGATTCTGCAATAGAATCACAGAGACATAAAGAGCTTCTTGCAGATAATGATACACTTTATTCTATTCCGGAGTTGAAGTTGCATATTGATTTAGAAAAACATGGTAGAAAAGTTTATACTCGTGAAATTTTTGACATATTTCAAAAGGAATTGTGGAGTGCATGTGTGAACTGTGGAATTGAAGGAACAAAAGAGAAAGATGACAGATTTGTATTTTCTATATTTGACAACATTGTGGTCAATAGCAACAAGGTGAGTAAACATAGAAAAGTGACTTGGCATTTTTCTAATCATATTACACATTGTTCATGTAAAATGTTTGAATCTGAAGGTATTCCATGTCGACATATCCTTTTTATATTAAAGGGGAAAAGATTAAATGAAATCCCTAGTGGTTACATCGTTAATAGATGGACGAAGTTGGCAACTAGTAAACCGGTATTCGATTGTGATGGAAATGTTTTAGAGGCGTGTTCTAGAATTGAAAGTGAGAGTAAGTTAGTTTCAGATGCATGGGCACAATTATTTAAATGTATGCATCTTGCTGGTAATAGTAAAGACAAGCTACTTTTCATAATAAATGAAGGCTCTATGTTGGAATTGAAATTGGCTAGCATGGGCAATGAACTTATGTCAACAACTATAGATGAAGTAAAGGCTTTTATTGGTTCCAATGTCCCTAAGGAAATTCAAGTTCATCCCCCAGAACCTTCAAATACCAAAGGATGTGGAAAACGAATTAAAGGCGGAAAATGGATATTAATGGAACAACAACAAAAGAGAACAAGACTTTGTAGAGTTTGCAAGCAATATGCATACCATGATACACGAAACTACCCCACAAAAACCTCTTTCTAGTTTTATTGGTAAAAAGCCTTATAATTTATTTATTTATTTTTTTGAGATTTATAGTCATATGACTTTGACAAGTTCTTATTTATTTATTATATGATTGACTGCAGAATACTGTTGAAGACATATATGGAACTTCTACAAATTATTTATGCTAAAGGGTTTATTCATATCCTTGTTTTGGAAAGGTAAAATTTAGGTTCATATTATGAAGTGTTTTCAATTCATTAAAATTGTCATAACACTCTGAGACATTTCTCTCTATTAGATTTTCCCTTTACCTCTTTTATATATAAAAACTTAACCACACTATTATCTGTAACATGTATTTTAGGCTAATGGTGTTATTAACTCAATAAATTCTCATGTCTAATATATTATAGGTTGGTGGTGTTGTTATCTCAAAGAGATGTTTGCAAGGGTGTCTTGCATGTTGTACTGTGCTATAGTTTTGACATTGGCTCTAATTGTTTTTTATATATTGCAGAGCTTTACAGAATAGACAAAACTATTTTGAATCGCGCATTGAAACTATTAGAACAGAAGAGGAAGCTTTTGGTTTTTAAAGGAACTTCAATGGATGATGAATGAGTTTAGTTTTCTGTATAATTGTTTGCTTTGTGTTAGTCTGTTGAATCTTAATGAATTTCAAATGATTTCTTTGAAAGGTCTTGTTTCGCCTATCTGACTTGATGAGTATGCGATCGGGAAATATATATAAGATCAAGCTGGCATCACCCGCTATCATCCAGTATTATGTTGGAATCTTGTCTGTTTTAAGAGTTTAGCTTTGTCCTGTAATATTGGTTACGCCAGTGAAACTGTATTCCTTGCAACATCTTGAATTTCATAAATGGGAGTGAGTTTCAATCTCCCAATGCCCCAAATGCTTTTGTTATTATACACATTGGCATTATCAAATTAATAATCAATGTGTTACGGCTCATTTTGTAATTGTAGTACATATTGGTGTGGTGTTGAAAGAGAAGTAAAATATTGTGATATATGATGAATTGATAGATTACTGTTTATACTTAAATATCAATTGATAATTTTTTATGAATTTAATGAACCATGTTCATATTAAAGAATTGAATTCCAATGCTAAGATGCAGGACTTGTCAATTGTTATAACTGGTAGGGATGGCAATTTGGCCCATCCCCCAGTGGGTACCCACAAAATTACCCACAATGGGTAGGGTAAAAACCCGCAAAAATGGGTACGGGTACGGGCTCGGATAAATACCTATTTAAATAAGCGGGGATGGGTGCGGGTATGGGCACCTTAGTACGCAGCCCGCCCCATACCCGCACAATATATATTTATATATTTTAATTTATATTATTATATAAAAATAAATGTTTATAAAATTTATTAAAAAAAATCAATTTTAAACTACTACATATTTAATATAAGTGATCATTTATTTCACTATTCAACAATAAAAATTTTTAAAAACTTTTTAATATTTTTAAAAACTTAAAATATTATGATATTTTATACTTGATAAATTTATTTTTATTAGAAATGCGGGTAACGGGTATGGGTACGGACACTTATATAACCATAGGGTACGGGGACGGGTGTCAATTTTGATACCCAAGCGGGTATGGATTCAGGTACGGGAATTTTTTTCAACTGCGGATATGGGGACGGGTACTATAGTACCCTACCCACACCCTGCCCATTGCCATCCCTAATAACGGGCAACTTCATTTTCGAAC
This sequence comes from Lathyrus tuberosus, assembly GCA_022829125.1. Taxonomy (NCBI): domain Eukaryota; kingdom Viridiplantae; phylum Streptophyta; class Magnoliopsida; order Fabales; family Fabaceae; genus Lathyrus; species Lathyrus tuberosus. The sequence goes on along the minus strand of JALAZF010000039.1, from coordinate 13,027,863 downwards.
TCTAAAGTATATGTTGTGTCTCATTAATTTTAAAACTCAACAATTGTGATTAACTTGCAACAAGTTTTCAATTTTAATAGAAAATTTAAATTTAATAAAAACTATGCAGTTATTTTAAATGTCAGAGATTGTGCACATGAAAATTATAAATGTAATTGACTATTGACACAAGACCAATTTTTTGATACAATACTAAATTAATTTTCTTAAGTTTATTTGATAGTTAAATTTTCTTTTCATATTTTCATAGAATTTTACTTTATTATTTTAATCAACAAATAAAATATATATTAAAGAGTTAACATTCAGCCGCAAAGCATGACCGAATATTAAGTATGAATTACAATTTTTGTGAACCTATCAAATGAACAAAACAAAAAGACACATAACCACAATTTAAAGTTGTAACTAGATTGTTTATTGAAGGCAACCAAATAAAAGAGAAGAACTAAAAACACCACCAGCGAGCCCTAACTCTTAACTAATACGCTAGAACACATGCTCCCTCTAAATATATAAATATCCCATAAAAAAACATCAAGATATTAGACCTTTGACAACAACACCAACAATTTTCCAATAGTTGACGTCACAACTCGGAAAAAAATAGTTATATGTAGGAATCTATGCATCTCATATGATACACAAATAACTTTTACACAATTATATAATTACAAAATATATATATATATATATATATATATATATATATATATTATCTACAGCACATATACTTTGAACATCAATAGAATAAAATAACTTTTATCTCCACCACCAGGGTGATTTGAATGAAATAATAAAAATTATACAGTAGCTTTCAGTGTTGAGAATCAAGTGTGAGGAAGAAGTTCCACATTGATTAGAAAAGGGAAGATTAAACACTTTATAAGTGGGAGAACCCACACACCTATCACCTTAAGGTTTTAGGTGAGTATGTGGTGTGTCTCTCACAAAAGGTGTGTCCCAAATAAGAAATGCTCCCTCGTTGACCCCCTCGATTGTTCCGCCAACAATGCAATTGTATTACAATGTTCAAGGGTAACTCCCTATTTATAGACTTAGAATTACAAAGGCCCAAAACTCTAGAAGCCCAAAATATAAAATCTAATCTAATCAAAACAGAATTCAATCAAATCTAAAATGAATCTGTCGAAACACCTTCGACACTATTCGACACATGAATTCTTCGACTTCGACTTCGACACTATGAATTACATTTTAACACACCACCTAATTCATTGTGTCTAAACTATCTACATTCATCATCGATCTTAGCTTCTTGAATACTTCGACCTGCACTCCCTTCGTCATGATATCTGCAATCTGATTCTCAGTCTGCAGTGTTCCAAATTCATCTTCCCTCCTGCTACCTGCTCTCGAAGATAATGGAACCTCATTTCGATGTGCTTGCTTCGACCGTGTGCTATTGGATTCTTCGCCAAGTTGATAGATGACATGTTGTCGATCTTCATGGTAATTGCTCCATGATTCTTCCATGTAATCTCTTCGACCAAGTTCACCATCCACGTTGCTTGACATGCACAAAGAGAATCAGCTATATATTCTGCTTCGCATGATGACAATGTCACTACTGGCTCCTTTCTCGAACTCCAAGCAACTGGTGCACCACCTAACATAAACACATATCCAGCTGTGGATTTTCTATCTTCTGCATCACTATACCAGCTAGAGTCTGTGTATCCCACTAACTTGCATTATTTCCCTTCGTCAGCTGCATGAAATAAAATGCCATAGTCGAGAGTCCCTTTCAGATACCTCAGTATCCTCTTTGTCGCTGTTAGGTGTGATACCTTTAGCTTCTGCATGAATCTACTTACCATACCCACACTATATGCTAAGTCAGGCCTTGTGTGACAAAGGTATCTAAGTGGCCCAATAAGTCTTCTATATTGGGTTGGGTCGACATCATCTTCGTCTGGATCCTTCGACAGTTGCAGTCTGGTCTCAGCTGGAGTCAAAGTTGAGTTGCAATCTTGCATCTCAAATCTCTTGAGTATTTCGCCTGTATATCTTCGTTGGTGCATCATCAAACCTCTACTAGTCTTGTAGAATTCGATGCCAAGGAAATATGAGGGATCTCCCAAGTCTGACATTTCAAACTCTTCACTTAGGTCATGTTTGAAATCTTCGATCTCCTTCTTGCAACTTCCTGCTATCAACAAATCATCGACATAGAGACATAGTATAAGCAATTTGCCATTGCTTCTTCTTACATATACTCCATGCTCAGTTGTACACTTCACAAATTCCTTCTCCCTTAAGAAGCTGTCGATTTTCTTATTCCAAGCTCTTGGAGCTTGCTTAAGTCCATACAGGCCTTTATGCAGCCTGTACTCCTTTCCTTCTTCGCCTCGTTTCACATACCCAGCTGGTTGTGCGCCATAAACTTCTTCATGAGCCTTAAGGTTTTAGGTGAGTATGTGGTGTGTCTCTCACAAAGGTGTGTCCCAAATAAGAAATGCTCCCTCGTTGACCCCCTCAACTGTTCCGCTAACAATGGTATCATGAGCCTTTGGTTCGAGAAAGGGACCGACTTACTTGTATCGAAAACACTTCTCGCAGGTGTGGGTAGAAGGTGTTCCGTTGAGTTCAACGGTGATACAAGTGTATGTGGAAGATAGAGCTTCCACATGAGGGGAGCATTATGTATAAACTCACACTTGAGGGGGAGTGTTGAGAATCAAGTGTGAGGAAGAAGTCCCACATTGATTAGAAAAGGGAAGATTAAACACTTTATAAGTTAGAGAACCCACGCACCTATCACCTTAAGGTTTTAGGTGAGTATGTGGTGTGTCTCTCATAAAAGGTGTGTCCCAAATAAGAAATGCTCCCTCATTCAGGATATGCAAATTGAGATTTAAATTCATCACACAGTGTTTGTATTATCAAAAAAATAACTTACCAAATAATATTAACATCAATTCTTTAAACCTAATAAGAGCAGACACTAACAAACAATTGTACAAACCCCCCAACCAATGTCATGGGCAAGTTCTCCTTTTATATACTGTGTCTAATATTCACCGGCTTAGGTTATTTGATGTTTTAGATTCAGGAGATTAAAGAAAAGGGTTAATGAAAATAACAATTATTTTTTTAACAAAAAATTATTAGAAAGAAAATTGATCACTTGATTCATTTAATATATTTTATAATCATAACCATTCATTTTAATCCAAAGGTTAAAATTAGATCCTCTCACTCTCACATAAAAGTATCTTTTTCACTAGATACATCCCATATATATATATATATATATATATATATATATATATATGGATTTACATGATTATATTTTTTAAATTCATTATTGTTCAACTCATTTTTATGTATTTGTATTCAAATTTAAATTATTTTATCTTTAATTCAATTTTAATCAATAAATATAATTTCAAAATAAAAAAATACAATATACCTTGACTTAATCTAGAATATCGCTAAAAAGTGAATAATCATATTTCTTAAAATAAAATCATTATTAAAAAGTTAGCTAATATTTGTATGATAAAAAAAATTATTTTTAAAAGTGATTAAATAATTAATATATTTAGAATAAATATAAATTAAATATATTATTTATTCAACAAATATAAAAACCCAATTTAGGTATAAAGTATTATTTAAATATAAAAATTAAGTCTCAAATAAATATTCCAGGAGTTGAAATTGATAACCAAACACTTTTCTAAAATATTCCAAGGAATATAATTCCCATTATTTTATTCCTGGGAAAATTATTCCAAGCAATAATTTTTACATCCAAGAAACCAACACACTCAGTCACTTCAATCCACTCATCACAAAATCTAATCTCTCTTCAACATTTCCAACTATTTAGCTCTTACCATCTTCCATAGCATACCCAACTATCTAAGGGAGGTTCACTATCACGTGGTTCGCATGTGTAATTGACTTGCTGCATTTTTTTTATGTGATTATTGGTGTAATTGTATTTAGTAGAATGAATCTTCATTTTTAAGAATTTGATTAAATATAAAAAAATATAAATTATTTATTATTGTATATTTTGTAATGGAGTATTATAAAGTATTTACAATTGTATATTTTTTATTTTTTAAATAATTTTAGTGTAATTTTTTTAAAATAACTTTTAATATCACTAATTAAAGATAATTTTATAAATATTCACAGTATCTCAAATTATAAATTAGTGTAAGTATTTCACATAACAAGCATGACTAATTTTGAATATAAAAAATAAAAATAAAATTATTATTATAATATTGTCTTTCATCAAATATAAATAAGAAATAAATTAAAAAATTAAAAAGAGAAGGACTAATAAATAGTATATTATATACTCCGTAAAAATTATTAATTTTGTATTAAAATTATAAAGTTATTTATAATTTAAGACATTTTTCCTTATGCAAAAGTGATGTATACTTTGCAAAAGTGATATATAATTTATTATTCTTTTAAAATATATATTGGATCTAATATAAGTAGTTTTAAAAAAATATTATTTCTTTAAAGGTATTTCTTCTCTCATACATTATATTTTAATGAACGAATTAAAAATTTTAAAATATTAATAGAAATAGCAGTATCAAAATCAATGTTTAATATTAGGTCTCATAATTACGAATTTTATTTTTAATAAAATTGATTATATTTTAAATGACAACTAAGTAATATTTATGAATATAATTAATAAAATAAACCAATTTAAATTCACATTAATGAAAAAATAAATAATTATAATACTAATTAATGTATAATTATAAAAAATAAAAATATTTAAAATAATTGTGCTATAAGATAAAAGATTAAAGTTTAGTATAAAATAAATATTCTGTACAATAGAAAATAATATTATGTAAAAGTACATGTTACTTTTCATAGATAGCATTATAAAAATCACTTTTTATGACATTATATTGCATGATCCAAATATTTAAAGAAATGTAACTTATATATATAATAAATTTTAAATATATTTAAATTATTAGTATATAAGTATTTGTTACAATATACTAATTACATAAAAACTAATCATTATAAATGTTAATTTTATTACAATATACTAATTATATAGAAACTATAAATGGTAAGTAAATTATATTTGTGATAGAATAGAGAAATTCAATCATTTTAAATGCATATTTATGAACAAATGATATTCAAAGCATGTGATTTGAAATGACATTTTTTTATATACTGTTGATCCAAATATTTTCATATAAGTGATTTTATATAAATAAACAATAATCATGCAATTTTTTAGTACAAAATAATCATACAATATTAATGAATTAAATGAACTTCAATATAAATACTAATAGAATGGGATATAAAATAAGACATGTGAAATGTATTAACAATTAAAGATTACAAAAGATAATTGTTCTGGACTGGACCAATGGTCAGGCATGACCCAATCCACTTCTGCTCCAGAACGGCCCAATTGCCTAAGTCCAATCCACAAACGGGCAAAAGTTACCTTTCTTCCCCTCCAACCGGGCACGGACTGCATCGCTCCTCCCCGGAAATGCTGCCCGTTACGTACGGCTTCTCCACTCCCCGAACATATGAGGGCATGTGCCCGAAACTACGCTTATGCCCGACATAATGGCTAGTTTCGGGCACCCTGCCCGACATAACGGCTAGTTTGGGCAGTTACCTATTCTTCGGGAAAACGGTTATTTCGCCCCGAAAATAGGACCGTTAGCCACGCGCTGGGGGCTCTATATAAACCCTCTCGCTTGAGAGGGTCAGATATCCAATATTCACCCTACGAACTAATACTTTGTACTAGCCCCTTTTCTCTGACCCTTTCTTACTTGAGTGTCGGAGTGCCTTGCAGGTACACCCCCTCCTCCTCTCTATATGCCCAACATCTCAGACGTTCTTGGTGGGCCACTTCAACATGATCTAATCCAACCTTCACGATCAGTGGTGCCGTCTGTGGGAATCATTGTTCTCCCCATCTTTCTTTCCCCGAAAACCGAAGATCAAAGGAAATTTCAAGATCATCATCATGGCCTCTCAAGATCACGCCAAAGGTGCTCTCCAAACTGTTGTCCTCCCCGTCAACAAGACTGACGTTAATGGCCCATCATCTCTTCTCCGAGATACCCGTTTTCTAAGGGACAGGGCCACAACTTCTCCTTCCCCTACTCCTGCTGACCGCAACAACGATCAGCCTTCGCTGGACATCCAGCCAATTCCTGTTCCGCCCAACGCCGACCCGGCCGTGGCGGCCCTCCTGGAGGCGATCAACAAAACCAACACCCTGATCCTACAGCAGAACGAAAGAATCGGGGTGTTAGAAGAGTCCAACCGTCCAAGATCCCCTCCTTTGAGGAGAAACCAACGATGATCTAGGAGCCCGCAACCCCGGAGAAATATCGACGGAAGACTGCGCCAAGAACCTGGCCAGGTTTCCCCGCGTAACCACCACTCTCCCGGCCACAAGAGGACCCGAAGGAACGAGCAGTCACCCCCGGTCAAGTCTAAAGGTCGAGCCCGATCACCTTTTCCCCGAAGGAACCGCTCACCTTCTCCCCGAAGGAACCACCGCCGCGAGCGTACCCTTCGGTCCCCGTCATTCACCAGTTCCAGCAGCGACGATGAGCCTCGCGGCTTATTGTCCCAGGAAATCTTGGCTACCCGTCTCCCTAAGGGCCTGGAGAAGCCCCCGTCACAGGGCACATACGACGGGACTACTGACCCCGACGAGCACATCGAGAACATCGATGCGCTATTGGACTACCGTGGCGTACGGGGCACCATCAAGTGCCGGCTATTTTCGACCACGCTCCAAAAAGGGGCGATGACGTGGTACAAGCAGCTGCCGAAGAATCCATTACCTCATGGAGGCAACTGGGCATAATGTTCTCACGGAATTTCACAGCTTCTCGTCGTCACCCCAAGACTGAGGCCTCCCTTGGAGCCATAATCCAAGGAAAGGACGAACCTCTTCGCGCATATATCGAGAATTTCAGCAAAGAAGTAGTACAGGTCCCTACAACGGACGAGATGAAAAAGTTTCTGCTCGAGCAAGGACTCCGCCCGGGCTCCGAGTTTTCTAAGGCCGTTGACCTCGCACCTCCGAGGAACCTAGATGTCCTCCTCCTCAAAGCCCAATCGCACATTCAGTACTAAGAGAAGGTTGCGGCCAGCAACGTCCGAGCGTCACGCCATTAAGAGAACACTCGGGCCTCCAGAGGCAAGGAAGCCTCGACATCTCGTCGAAATGAAAGAATGCGCGAGGACCGTCCTCGGGACTCCCGCGACAGCAAGGGACCCTCCGGGCTATTCCACGACTATACCCCCCTGATCGTCTCCAGGGAGAAGATATTGTCCAAGTGTGCGAATTCGGAATTCAAGCAGGTAGGGGTCCGCTTCCCCAAACAACTGCCGGCCAAACCCAACGCCGACAAATCAAAGTACTGCCGTTTCCACAAGATTCACGACCACACTACTGAAGACTGCATCCATCTGAATGATGCTATCGAGATACTGATCAGGGACGGCCACCTGAAATAGTTCACGAAGAAGAAGGACATTCCTCGGCTGGACGCCCAGGAGTCCAAGAAAATAGAGGAAGAGATACCCTCGGAGGAGGAGGCCAACATCCAGGTCGCCATGTCCATATCGCGACCAGAGGACTTCTACGTCCCGGACGAGCTCAGCGCCCCTGCTTATTTTGCGGCCCACAGCCCGTGGGAGACGTTTCCCTCCGCCATGGTTATCTCTGGTGGAGGATTCAATAAATTCATGGTGGGCTCCGTGAAATGAAAGTTCGAGCATCTGATCAATACAAGCTCCAATAAGGTGACCACGCTCGATCAGGCCCAGAAGGGCTTTATCCCCATCTCCTTCTACAGGGAAGAGCTCCTCGGGGGATCTCCAAACTCCAGCATACCTTTGCTCGTCAGAGCCCAAATGGCGAGCTTCGGCGTTCGTAGAATCCTCGTCGACCAGGGCAGCTCGGTCGACATTATACTCCCAGCTGTTTTCAACACTTCAGCTGGACGAATCACACCTTACCCCCTATGTGGGGTCTGATTTACAGGGATTCAATGGATTAGTGACCAAGCCATAGGGATACGTCAAACTGATCGTAATCTTCGGATCAACTGAGACGGCCAGATCCGTCAAGGTACAATTTCTGGTAATCGACTGCCCGTCGCTTTACCAGTCCATATTCGGAAGACCAACTCTGGCCGAGTTGGTAGTTGTGCCTTCAACAGTCCACCTCAAGATGAAGTATTATACTTTAAAATGGATGGTCGCCACCCTCCACGGCGATATCGAAGCTGCACGACAGTGTTTCGAAGCAGCCACAAAGGGGCTCAACGCCATTGCATCTAAGCCAAAGGTATCAAGCAAGCTAGCCTTGCCCAGCAGCTCCGAGGAAGCCAAGCCTCTACCTCAGGCCGACTTCATCGACCTCGACATCCGCTTCACCAAAGAAGACCAACAGGAGGACCGAGCAGCTTCAACCAACTCGTCCAGCAACAGCTCCCATCCGATGCACCCAATCCCGGATGGCAACTTTGAGCTCGTTTTGTTCAGCGACGACCCTCAGCGGGGAGTGAAGATTGGAGCAGACCTGCCCGACATAGCGAGGAAGTAGCTCAAAGCATGCCTCCGTGAGAACGCCGACCTCTTCGCCTGGAGCGCCGCCGAGATGCCCCGCTTGGACCCGTCCGTCGCCTGCCACCAACTAACAATTGGCCCGGCCGTTAAGGCCATAGCACAACGTAGGAGAAAGCAGTCTCCGGAGAAAATGGAGGCTGCAGAAAAAGCTGTAAAGGACCTCCTCGAGGCCAAATTTATTTCGGAGGCCAAGTACACCACTTGGCTGTCCAACGTTGTACTTGTGAAAAAATCTAATGGCAAATGGCGAATGTGCATTGACTACACCGATCTTAATAAGGCATGCCCGAAGGATGCCTATTCCCTCCCCAATATTGATAAACTTGTTGATAATTCTGTCGGTTTTAAACTTTTATCATTCATGGACGCCTACTCAGGATATAATCAAATTCCAATGGCGATGGCCGACAAAAAGTACACGGACTTCATGACCGAATCGGGCAATTATTACTACAACGTAATGCCCTTCGTCCTGAAGAACGCCGGAGTGACCTATCAAAGAATGATGAACAAGGTCTTCCGGGGAGAAATAGGCGACATGCTCGAAGTCTATATGGATGACATGATCATAAAATCCCATGAAGAAACTGATCATACCTCCCATTTGAGAAAGGTCTTCGAATAGGCCAGAAAATACAAAATGCGTTTTAACCCGGAGAAGTGCACGTTCGACGTCTGAGCAGGCAAATTCTTCGGCTTCTACTTAACAGAACGAGGAATCGAAGCCAATCCCGATAAGTGCCGAGCATTTTCTGAGTTTCCAACATCCAAGTCAAAGAAATCCATCCAATCCCTCAACGGGATGCTCGCGTCACTATCTCGTTTCGTGGCCAAATCTGCCCAGCACGCCATACCGTTTTTCAAACTCCTCTCCAAGGAGGCAGCGTTCAAATGGACCGAGGAATGTGACAAGGCTCTTCTCCATCTGAAACATGCACTCTCAAAGCCATCAGTCCTCTCTCGCCTGGACAATGGCGAAACCTTGTACCTGTACCTCGCCGTAGCAACCGAAGCAGTAAGCGCCGTTCTCATCCGCGAGACACTTGACGGGCAGAAGCCCATACATTTCACGAGCAAAGCGCTACAAGGACCAGATTTAAGGTACCAATAGATAGAGAAAATGGCTCTGGCCCTCATCAACACAACCAGAAGATTAAGACACTACTTCTTAGCCCACACGATCATGGTTCGAACAGATCAACCCATAAAGCAGCTGCTGGGACGACCAGATATGGCCGGTCAAATGCTCAAATGGTCACTCGAACTATCCGAATTTGACATCTAATACGAAAGCAGGAAAGCCCTAAAGGCCCAGGCTCTGGCCGATTTCTTTGCAGAAATGACGTTCGCAGACTCCCCCGCGAGCGAAGCACGCAAATGGACCATTTTTGTGGACGCTGCCTCCAGCTCGGCAGGAAGCGGTGCAGGCATCATACTGGAAAGCAGCGAAGGAATCATTGTTGAAGTGTCGCTCACCCTGTCTTTCCCAGCCTCTAACAACCATGCTGAGTACGAAGCCTTCCTCGCTGGGTTACGTCTAGCCGAGGACCTGGATGCAGAAGAAGTCGTCATTTGCACAGATTCACAACTCGTGGCCCTTCAGGCCCGAGGAGAATATCAAGCCAAAAACGACAACTTAACCGAATACTTAGCCCTGGTCAAAAAGGAAATGGTGAAGTTCACAACTGTAGAAGTGAAACATGTTCCCCGCGAACACAATGTCCGAGCAGATGTTTTATCCAAACTAGTCAGTACAAAGATGAAAGGCGGAAACAAGTCTGTCATACAGGAGGTACTTCCTCGACCCAGTATCGAGAGGGCCTCCCCGACCCTCGACGTACAGGTGATCGGTGACAACCACTGTTGGATGACCCCTGTCTACGACTACCTCGCTAAAGACGAACTTCTGTCTGACCCAAAAGAGGCCAGCGTAGTTAGGCGAAGAGCTTGCTCCTATGTCCTGGTCAAAGATAAACTCTACAGGCGAGGATTCTCCATCCCGCTGCTCAAGTGTGTCGAGGAAGAAATGGTTGCACACATCTTGCGCAAAATCCACGAAGGAATCAATACCCAACATCTCGGTGGAAGGTCCCTTGCCCGAAAGGCCCTCCGAGCAGGATATTACTGGCCGACCATGCAGTGCGACACTAATGAACACGTGAAGAAATGCGATAAATGCCAATGACACGGGAACATGCACCTGGCTCCACCTAACGAGCTCAAGGCTATGTCGTCCCCGTGGCCATTTGCCTGGTGGGGCCTAGACATCCTAGGACCCTTCGTAGTAGGATCAAATCAGAACAAATACCTAATAGTGGGCGTAGACTACTTCACAAAATGGATAGAAGCGGAGGCCCTAGCCAAAATAACTGCCCTCAATATACTACGTTTCTACAAACGAAACATCCTCGCACGTTTCGGCATCCCCCAAGCGATAGTAACAGACAATGGGACACAATTCACTGACAGGAAGTTCCAAGACTTTGTTGCCCAACTAGGCACGAAGCAATACTTCGCGCCCGTCGAGCACCCTCAAACAAACGGGCAGGCTGAAGCAGCTAACCGGGTCATCCTTCGAGGCCTCAAACGAAGGCTCGACGAAACAAAGAAGGCCTGGGTCGAGGAACTACACAGTATCTTATGGGCATACCGCACAACTCCACACTCTACAACTGGGGAAACACCTTTTCGTCTAGCATACGGGACCGAGGCTGTAATCCCCATCGAAGTTCACGTACCCTCCAGGCGGACAGAGTCGCCCCTAGACGAGGAGATAAACGACGAATCATTAAGAGAAGAACTCGACCTCGTCGAGGAAATCTGAACTGGGGCAGCCCTCCGTGAAGCCTCATTAAAACAAAAAATTACCATCAGGCACAACGCCAAGGTGATACGACGAGACTTCGACGTGGGAAGCCTTGTTCTAAGGAGAAACCACAAAGACTCTCGCGAGGGCAAACTAGCCGCCAACTGGGAAGGACCCTATCATGTCCAAGCAAAAACGGAGAATGGGGCCTATTACCTAGAACATCTCAATGGAGAAGAACTTGCTCGACCATGGAACGCCGAAAAGCTAAAACAATACTATAGATAAGGCCTTAATTCTCGGTTCGACCCATCACGACGACGAACGTCAGCTACCGACCACTATGCACGCCTAGGTACAAGCGGCGCATACCAATAAAACAGAACCCTGCTCAGTAACGAGCCGAGTATCTGCTCGACAGCGGTCCTTAATCGAGCATCACTGTCGTCAAAGTACCATGACTGGAAGAACCCCAGCTCGCGATGGGACGTTCACGCCGCGAACTCAGGCCTCAGACACGACCTGAGCTCCGCACCCCCGCTAGGATATTCCCCAACCGTTCGACCAGTACCCCTCACTGCCGAACACATCTACAACGAGCGATCCCCTGAAACTTCACATAAGTAAAATACTCCATATCACGGGTAGTCATACATTCACAACGAGCACGAGTACAACACTTAGCAGAAAATAAAAGCAAGTAAAACCATGCAAATTACAGAACTGGTCACCAGGACCGGACACATAATTTTAGTATGATAAATGGCCACTAGGACCATGATTGTACTGGATTACATAGACCGGGGGCCATGCCCCTAAAATAGATTACATCAAATACACGGCACGCGGGCCGAACAAATTACAACAACAAAAAGAAAACCCCTCACTTATCCATCGGGTCGGCAGGTTCGGGCTGAGGCTCCTGGTTCTCCGCGGGCTGATCCTCGGCATTCTCTTCAAGAAGGGCGTCAGGCATTGCGATTTGGCCATCTTTAACATGCGCTAGATAATGAGTACCCTTAATAGAAATGTCAAGTCCGGGGTTCACCACCCGCACTTGAGACACGGCATTCTTGAAGGATTCGTCCGCAATGACGATATTATCATCCTCGACCGCCAACATACTGGCAACTCGCTCAGACCTTGTCTTCAGTTCCTTCACATCCTCGGGTTCATCTTCGCCTGGGGCATTGACCGCCCTCAGTTGCTGGACCAGCTCCTCAGCCGCCTTCTTCTCCGTCGCCAGCACCGAATTCTCCTTCTTCAGCCTGGCCACCTCCTCGTCGACCTTCTTCCGGGCATCGTCAGCACTCTTCACCTCCTCCGTGAGAGATGCCACGATAGCCCAAGCAGCCTTGAGCTCAGACTCAGTTGTAGAGTCCCCTTCAGCGTATATGGCTGCCATTTCCAGAACTTTGACCAGTGCAGAAGCATCTTGGGCCACCAACGCCCTCTTGCTCAGACGGTCCATGCTTTCTAGCCGAAGAGATTCTGCCCGCGGCACGATCAGGGAGTTCCCCTCAAAGTATCTTCTATCAAGTATGCAAGGAGGAAGCTCGAACCTCCCTTTCTCTGGGGCTCGGCGGAAATCCACGGCGCCGTTGGCCCTCGGCCGCTTGGTTCGCGAGGTCAAAGGCAAGGGAGATCCCCGGGGAGCAGAAGTGGGAGAAGAGGTCCCCGTAGCAAACTGAGCAGGAGTGGGAGCACGTGCATTGGCAAATCGAGACTTCGGAGGAGCCATTCCAACCTTGTTCCTCGCAAGAGCATTCTTCACCACCCTCTCATGAGCCTGAGGCATCTCACCTGCACAAACAGAATACGAGCATGTTAGATACGAGAAAAGGAAATAGTTCGGGCAAATTAAAATAACTAAGTCTATCGAGCAGCTTTTGGGCTTCCGCAGGAGTCTTGCACTCTAGGAGTGCCTTAGTATTAATAAAGCGGTATTCAACCCTCTGACTACCATCCTTCTTGAAGATCGGTTCACCCTTCTTCGTCCAGTATTGAGCGAGCAGGAAGGAGTTAACATACTTCACCAGCATCTCATACGCAACGGCATCCTGCCCGTCTAACTCGTGCGGCTGAAGAACGTAATCGCCGGGCTTCTTGGTGAAATGGCCAGGTCTCAATTGGATGGGGAACTTGTACACTCTCTCCCCGATAAACTTCCCAGCCTCATCGCGCAGCTCGTTTCTCTCCTCGTCGACCTCAATCTCCCAGAGATAAGTGATGTCCTAGGCAGCTTCCGATATGGGCTCAATGATGTAGTACCTCTCCTTAAACGTCTGTATCGATTCAGAGAAAGGCTTGAACATGTTACGTGGCTACTTCAACGAGACCCATCCATACTTCCTCCCCGACAGATGCCGCTAGGGGTGTTCGCGGTTCGGTTTGGATCGGTTTTGAAGTAAAATGTCATTCGATCCAAAGATAAATTTACTTGCGGTTTGGTTCGGTTTTGGATGATTGCTTAAAAAAATCCGATCTGATCCAATCCAATTTCTTGCGGTTTGATTTGGATCGGTTTTTTGGATATCCAAATTAAAAAATATAATTTTATTAATATTGTAAAAGCACTAATAAATTATAAAGTTTATATAATATATAACATATACTATATTAAAAGTTAATATTACAAAATGATAATGATCGGTTATGATTGAAACAAATGAAACAATAAAAATTAATAGATTAAATCAAACTAATAAATAGTATTTTATAAAAAAAAGTATCATTTCATAATAAATTAACACAACATATTATACTAATAAAAAATAAATAAGTATAAAAAAATATACATGCGGTTCGATTTGGTTTGGATCAGTTTTGAAAAATCAATCCGAAATCCGATCCAAACCGATCGATTTTTATAAAATGACATCCAAACACATCCAATAACTTTTTGTTTTTTGCGGTTTTCGATTTTTTTGTATCGGTTTGCGTTTTTTATTTGGATTGGTTTGGATTTGAACACCCCTAGCTGCCGCTGAAGGTGGAAGACTGTGAAGAACAAGGGAAGAGTAGCCCCAATCTTCAAGAAATCACAGGTCAGCTCAAACGCCCGTATGAAAGCCAATGAGTTCGGGTGCAGCTGCGCGGGGGCCAACTTCAAGTGCACAAACACTGATTGCTGAAAATCAGTGAACGACAATCTCAATCCCAGCTCTTTGAAGGCATATTCGTACATAGTGAAGCGATCCACGAAATCCGTGCAGACCCGATCGTCTTCAGAGGGAAAGTGCATCTTCCACTCCCCCGCTGGTCCGACTTCCGTAAAAACATCCCCTAGGTATGTGGCGAAGGTGGAACCGTGCTCGGCTGGTTCAGCCGCCTCCCACTCCTCTGCGGAATCATCGACGACATCCTCTTCCATATCTTCCATTTCCTCTTCTTCCCCGACCTCGCTGGGGATACTTGAAGTCGTCGAACTAATGTTGTCCGAGGAACTCGCTTCTTCCTCGAACGAGTCTAGGATAATTTCTCCATCTGGCCCCGTCGCCATATCGATCACCTGAAAAGCAGAGAAAAAAATGAATTCGACAATAGATCAAATTCACCCTTCCACCGCTAGTCAAGTGAAAGGGCGCGCAAAGGGCTGAGGACAACGTCCCTGGCCTAAGCTTTAACATCAAAAGAAAAACTCAGAAATGCTAAGAGTCTCCCACAAGGAAATGCCCGGAGCAAGCCAATTCCATACGAGGAACTTCCTAGAGCCACTTCCCGGTTTCCGTTTGAAGCTCCACTGGAAACTGGGAAAACTCGCCGAAAACTTCATCGCTGCTTCTGAATCTGAACAATCACAGCGGCTGCGCAGGCATCATCATCGCAATGACGCCAGAAACCGCCCGATTCACCAGAATATTCTAAAACCTAGTGGCTTCATCGGCGGCAGAAAATGGCACGACCACCGTCCACCACCAACAATCACCGGAAACTAATCTACTTCATCTTCTAGACCTAAACCTAACTGCATGCAAGACTACAAACAACCGTCAAATGGGTAAAAGAGCACATAATAAGCAAACTTACTTGATTTAGAAGATGAAAAATGGTTCTTCGGAAGTTGATGTGGTGGCCGGAATAGCAGACGACGGTGACGGGCCGGAATTCTGAAGAAGACGAAGAGAAATCAGAGCGAAAAGTTCAAAATGGAACGAGTTTCCCCCTTTTATACAGAGGGGCACGTGCGGTGACACGCGCTCGTAGGTCATGATGGCTAGTTACTAGCCATCATTGCCTAGTAACTGCTACACAGAGCTCTAGGCACATGTGGCGCCCTAACGTTTCCAATTCTGACTAACCATTAGTCTCCCCGCACGACTGGAAACACAGTCACGGTCATGAATGCCACGGACACCAGGGATCACGGGTACCACGAGACCCTTCCCCATCACCAAACGACAACTTCACGCTAGCTCCCCGGAGCAACGGCTGTCCTTAAGTCATCACTCTCATGCTCTGGAGCAACGACTTGGGGGGCTCCTGTTCTGGACTAGACCAATGGCCAGGCATGACCCAATCCACTTCTGCTCCAGAACGGCCCAATTGCCTAAGTCCAATCCACAAACGGGCAAAAGTTACCTTTCTGCCCCTCCAACCGGGCACGGACTGCATCGCTCCTCTCCGGAAATGCTGCCCGTTACGCACAGCTTGTCCACTCCCCGAACATATGAGGGCATGTGCCTGAAACTACGCTTATGCCCGACATAACGGCTAGTTTCGAGCACCCTGCCCGACATAACGGTTAGTTTGGGTAGTTACCTATTCTTCGGGAAAACGGCTATTTCGCCCCGAAAATAGGATCGTTGGCCACACGCTGGGGCCTCTATATAAATCCTCTCGCTTGAGAGGGTCAGTTATCCAATATTCACCCTACGAACTAATACTTTGTACTTGCCCATTTTCTCTGATCCTTTCTTACTTGAGCGTCGGAGTGTCTTGCAGGTACACCCCCTCCTCCTCTCTATACGCCCAGCATCTCAGACGCTCTTGGTGACCCACTTCAACAGGATCTGATCCAGCTTTCATGATCAATAATGTAGTATAATATAAAAATTGATAATATTATAAATTATAGTATCGCGGTCTAGAATAAATACATTAGTAATGTATGAATTAAATAGTATCAAAATTGTATGATAATATGAAATATTCTTAATTATTTTATGATAACAAAATAAAACTAATATATTTTATGAATAAGACATATTAAACTCATAATGAAAAAAATAAGAGATTCGGAAAATATACTGTTGGGATATTAGGGAGCTTATAATAAGATAATGAGTAGATATATTACTTTTTTTTAATCTAAATAATAATTTATTTAATACAACATTAAGGCTTTGTTTGGGAAGAAGTTTTTTTAGCTTATAGCTTATGTCTTATAGCTTATAAGCTCATATGAAAATAAAAGACCTGTTTGGTAACTGTCTTTTCATCACGAGCTTATAGCTTATTTTATTAGCTTATAGCTTATTTTTCAGACGCTATTTTAAATAGCATTTTAGCTTATAGCTTATAGCTTATCCTTTTTTCTTCCATTTTTACCCTTATTATTTTAACTAAAATCCACTACTATCCTTTATAATTTATTATAATTTAAAATAAAATAATAATAATTAAATATCTTTTATGTCATTTTATTTTATCACCTAATTAAACCGCTAATTTTACCAAACACTTCAATTAGCTTATCAGCAATAAGTCATCAGCCATTAGCTATAAGCTATAAGCTATTAGTCACCAACTATCAGTCATAAGCTATAAGCTATCAGCTAACTTATCAGCCAACCGCTATTTTTACCAAACAGAGCCTAAGGCTTTATTTGGCAAGACAATTTTTGAGCTTATAGCTTATGTCTTATAGCTTATAAGCTCGTATGACAATAAAAGACCTGTTTGGTAACAGTCTTTTCATCACGAGCTTATAGCTTATTTTATTAGCTTATAGCTTATTTTCCAGACGCTATTTTAGATAGCGTTTTAGCTTATGGCTTATAGCTTATCATTTTTTCTTCCATTTTTACCCTTATTATTTTAACTAAAACCAATCATTATCCTTTATAATTTATTATAATTTAAAATAAAATAATAATTATTAAATATCTTTTATGTCATTTTATTTTATCAGATAATTAAACCGCTAATTTTACCAAACACTTCAATTAGATTATCAGCTATAAGTCATCAGCCATCAGCTATAAGTTATAAGCTATCAGTCACCAGCTAGCAGTCATACGCTATAAGCTATCAGCTAACTTATCAGTCAACCGCTATTTTTACCAAACAGAGCCTAAAAAAATATACGGTTGCACTACAAGAAAAAACAGAATTTACGACACATAAGTTGCGACACTTTCCAAAAACTGCCCTAATTCCTTATTTGTGACGGTTTTTGCGGCGGTTAAAGCCAACCGTCGTCTTATTTTTGGCTAAGTGAATTTAAAATATATAAAATCCCTTTCTTTGAAAGGCACGATTCAGATATCATTCTACAACAGTTGCAAGAATCCACTTCAGGAAAATTCCACGACCGTTCTCCACCAGCCGTCGTGTTCGTATATACTAATTTTTCAATTCACGTGGTTTGGATTTCCAAATTCTACCTCCCTTTCATTTTATTTCAGAGTTGTAAACCCTTGTTCTTTTTCCATCCAAACTGAAACCATATTCCATTTTCCTAAAATTGCAAAACTTTCTTGTTCTATCGAATCTCAGAATCGCAGAATCATTATTCTTGTTCATCTCATGTACAAAGAAACTCAGGGAAGGTATGTTTTCTCGCGTTATTATATTTTGTATATCTCTGAAGATTTTTTTTTTTCTGTTTGGGGATTTAGGGTTTATTCATTTTAATAACTATGGAATCATTTGTCGGATATGTTTGTTTTGATTTTGGGATTTAGGTTTTATTCCTTTTATTTATAAATCACTGATACTTCATATGTCTATTCTAGATGGAATTTTTTGGTTTGAGAGAAATATTTCAGATTATGGATACTGATAGATGTAATGACTTTCAATGAACTCTAAGTTGGTCTAAGAAGATACGTATGTATCATTTGGTTTGGTTTTGATTTGCAGAGAGTGAGAGTAAGAGGTTTTCATCGAAAAAGGGTTCATATTTGTAGAGATTAAGAGTAAAAGGGTTATGATTCTCAGTTGATAGATAAGATAAGGAATTTTATACGGATTTGGTAAAGGTTATTGAAGCCTTTGATGTCATACTTTGGGTCCTTGATGGTGATGAAAGCAGAACTTGAGAAATGTCTTGCTTTGATTTTAAATAAAATTGGTAACTTTTCTGATCACCCTTTTCTCATCTTTCTCCTTTTAGATTTTTTTCCCAATGAGTACTCATTTGTGGTTTTAATTCAAATCTTATTCCCCGAGAATTTTTCGAGAAGTGGCTCAAGTACCTTCGAGAAGAATCACCTAATGTTGCTTTCAAGTGCAATACATAATAGAAACAATCAAACTTAAGATGGAAATCTTCTAAAAAAAGTCATGCCAAGTATTACTTTGCAATTTAATGATTGTCTTAAAGCTGAGGCACTGCTCAAACTATTGAAGAATTTTTCAAGAAGCTACGAGGTAACATAAGATCATTTTTATGTATAATGTTAAAAGATTACCTATTGTTGATTTACCTACTGTCAATTTAAGTGCATTCATACATGAAAGTTGTGTTTCCAAACTAATTTTAAAACAAAAGTGGATGAATAATGATCTTAAAACACTAAGCAGAACATAGAGATACCCTTTGCTTTGCTAATAACACCTTGAGTTTCTTTATCAGTTTAGTTTATGATCAGAGTCTATATAGTCCTGAAAGGGTTTCTTCAATTCCTGCAGCAACTTCCCATTATGGCAGGGCTAGTTGTTTAGCATCTTAGAGAAGTAATTCTTCTAGAGTTATGAAACTTACAATCGATTTAACCGTGTTTGAATCAATTACAATATTTTACAGGGATCTTTCCAATTTGATCTCATCATAGGTTGTATAACACAGAAAAAGTGTCGGTATACATAATTACATAAATTTGATCTCATATTGTACTTATGTAGTTTTGAAATATGAATATATGCAAGACCATTCAATTTAAAGGCTGCAGAGTCAAAAGCGAAACTTGATTAAAATTGAAGCAACTTGATTGTCTATTGTTTTTATAATTCTTGCCTTGTTAATCTATGCCAACTAAGGAAATAAAAATATATTATGATTTTAGTATGATTTCTCTTATTTTTTTAAAATGCTGGTGCATACCACTCGGTTATCACGTAACTGTTACTGTGTCATGCACTCGGTTTTCATGTAACTGTTATTGTGTCAAGGCCTATTTATATGTACACAAGATTTAAACTCTACATGCTTACAGGGAGCCTTTGTTTGGAGTTGCAAGACATTGGTAACTGAGGTAAGACTTCCATATGACAATTTTGAATGTTTTCTTCTCATAAAATGCATGTCTTTAATTGTTTTTGTTGCACATTTGAATTTCAATTTTTTTAGTGGAGTATTAATTTTAAGAGTTCACATAATTTATAAATACCCGACCTTGCAATTAAAGAGGTTCAAAAATCCAAATCTTAGATTATTTTGACAATCATGTGGATGAATTTTACATCCTCCATTGACGTTTTACATGGTCTTGTTTATTAATTGTTTGGATCCTACTGCAGTGTACATCACCAAAAATTGGTGCACATCAATGATGCAACAGCAGTGCTTTCACTCCTTCAACCAGCACTAGAAACCTTTAAGTTATTTGATGATCTTATATTGATGGAAGAGGGAAAGATAGTATATCGTGGCCCTTGCAGTCAAGCACTCCAGTTCTTTATGGATTGCGGTTTCTGGTGCCCAGAAATAAAAGGAGTGGCAGACTTTCTTCAAGAGGTAGAAATGGAAACCGTGTCCCTTACCATTGTGCCAAAGTTCAAGTGATTTTTACTCATAGTTTCACGAGTTACAAATTTCATGCATGTGCAGGTAACCTCTAAGAAGGACCAAAGGCAACGCTGGTACCACACAAATATTCCTTACAGTTATGTTTCAGTGGATGAGTTCTCAGATTTTCAAAATAAGTTACTGGGGAAGAATGTTAGATGATGAGCTCTCACAACCATATGATAAATCTCAATCCGATGAAAGTTGTTTATCATGTAGCGAATACTCCTTAGGAAAATGGGATTTCTTTAAAGCTTGTATGAAGAGGGAGATTCTTCTCTTGAAACGAAACCCATTTATCTATATATTCAAAACTGTGCAGGTTACTATCAAATTCAAGTCCAGTTCAACTCAGCTAAGTCCTACTTGAACATTTAAAATCTAACATGTTCACTTTTTCGCTTGTTTGGCAGCTTACAATCAATGCAATCATAACAATGATGATCTTTTTGCGCACACAACTTGACATGGACTTGTTAGGATCAAACTATTTATTAGGTTCGTTGTACTATACACTTGCCAAGTTCATATTGACTATTACTAGACTCCCTGTTGTTTATAAGCAGAAATCATTCTATCTCTATCCAGCTTCGGCTTACTATCTTCCATTTAAGGATGTCCAGTATTTTGTTGACACTCCTCCGGTAAAATTCATAATTACGTTATTGTAGTAATATGATTATGTAGATTGTTGACAAGGTTTTCAATTAAGAAATTTACTTTTCTTCGGAGCAGGAGATGAAAAATAATGGTTTGAATGAGAAAAATCTACAATTGCTCTGCGATATCAAGGGAGCGTTTAGGCCAGGAATCCTTACTACATTGATGGGAGTCAGTAGACAGGGAAGACAACACTCATGGATGTCCTTACAGGAAGAAAAATTGGAGGTATCATTGAAGGAGATATAAGAATTGGAGGGTACTCTAAAGTACAAAAGACATTTGCAAGAGTTTCAGGTTACTGTGAGCAGAACGACATACATTCTCCATATATAACAGTTGACGAATCTGTACGATATTCAGCTTGGTTGCGGTTGCCTAGCAAGATTGATTCAGCTACAAAAGGGGTATGGGGTTTTTACCTTGGTTTGTTTGTTATTTTTCACATAAAAGGTGCATTTTGTAACTTTCTCTATGTATCTATTCTGCAGAAATTTGTTGAAGAAGTCCTTGAAACAATTGAACTTGATGATATTAAGGATAATTTAGTTGGTATCGCTGGTCAAATTGGCTTATCTACCGAGCAACGTAAAAGACTAACCATAGCAGTAGAGCTTGTATCCAATCCTTCAATAATTTTTATGGATGTAACTGCTTGTTCATATTTCATGTGCAGAACCAGATTTGATTATCGGAGATTGAAGAGGTTAGTTTTGTAACTAAACCTTCGAATCTGAATGTCATTTTAGTCTTTATGGTTTTTATCTCTAGGAAATACTCAGGTTCTTCTAATTTGAAGTTTTTTGTCTATTTATGATGTCACTTTAGTTGTTTCTTAGTAGAAGCAAACTTATACATATTATTTGTTTAAAATCATATGCAGTGTTGTGGAAATGGGAACATCAAGTGGTGGAGCACCAAAAGCGCGGGTTACGTCCAATAAGTTGTGTTGGCCGACACTTGGAGAGGCGATCGGGGGATGTTATGAAGCAAATATTTTGGCTGGTTTTGAAGCTGCGATAGATGACGGTGTTTACGTACCTATTATATAAGTTTATGAATGTAACTGCTTGTTCATATTTCGAAAGCATTCAAGACTATGTAGAAAATTCAGTTTTCAATGCTTATAGCTAGAGTACATACAAATTTACTGTTGCAATTTTCTGTTTCAAGTAAAAAAGATTTTGCTAATTCGCAGTTGTGTCCGTTGTTCATGAAGAGAGATAGTGTAGTAGTTTTTATTTTTTTTTTAAATTAATATAATTAACGGCGGTTAAAACTGTCGTTATTTTAATATATATATATATATAAAATATAATTATGGCGGTTACAACCGTCGTTATTTTTTTAATGAAATACATATTATATAATTATGGCGGTTACAACCGTCGTAATAATATATTGGAGGCAGTTTCAAAACCGTCGCGGAATATTACGGCAGTTGGAGCGACAGTTTTACAAACCGTCACAAAACAGCCTCGCGACACACGTTTCTACGACAGTAGGGGAACCATCGTGCCTTGTAATTTGCGTCAGTTCTTGTAGTGTTGTTATATTAGGGAGCTTATAATAAGATAATGAATAGATATATTACTTATTTTTTTAAAATCTAAATAATAATTTATTTAATACAACATTAATCAATTTTAAAATTCATTAATATGAAACGGAAAAACTTAAACTTTTGATTTAAGTATTAAAAAAATAAAAATTTATCGATTATTTTTTAAAAGTATGTGAACAAATGCGCGTAACACACACGTGCGAACGCAAGGTTATCCAGAACAGAATTTGAGTTAAAAGAAGAGAATCAAGATGAAGAAAGTTGAAGTTTAAAAATGATGATTGGAATGAGGTCATGTGTCAATTTGTGGTAGATTATATTGGGAAAAAATTAAGACATTAGTCATATACTTTTTTAACCTTTTGTTAGTGTAAATTAATGTAAAGGAAAGGGCAATTTAGATAATTTGGTGATAGTTGATTTTAATAGATAGATAGTTAATTATTATTATTATTATTATTATTATTATTATTATTATTATTATTATTATTATTATTATTAGTAGTAGTAGTAGTAGTAGTAGTAGTATTAATATTTTAAAATACAACAACAATAACTAAGACTTATCCTATTAAGTGAGATCGGCCACGTGGATCAACTTTCACTATAATGTTTTGTGAAATATCGTGTTTTTATCCAAATTATTAATCTTGAAATCTTTCTTAATGACTCCATCTGATAGTCTTTCTAGGTCCTCTCATTCCTCCAATTGTTTGTCTTCTTTACATTTGGTCTACCCTCCTTACTCCATAATCTATCGGTATTCTCTCTACATTCTCAAACCACCTAAGTCTATTTTTCACCATCTTCTTCACTATAAGCACTACCCTGACACTCTCTCTAATATTTTCATTTCTGATTCTATCGTGTCGAGTTTTATCACACATCCACCACAACATCTTCTCTGCTACACTTACTTTATTCTCGTGTAGATTTTTAACCACCCGACATTATATTCCGTACAAAGTCGCAGGTCTTACCGCAGTCCAATAAAACTTTCTTAAATACAATTTAGATCAAAGAGTAAAGAAATTAATAATAAAATGAGTAAATAATATATGTTTCGAGCTTAACACGAAAAACTTCTAATATGACCAAGTCACGATAATAGATGATAAGGAGTGACAAAATTTTTTATAACTATTCTGAGATATATATACCGTTCACAAATAATGGTTGTGGAAGCCATAAAAGCATGTCAAAGGAAATAAATTAAGGAGTCACTTGGATTGTGCCTCTAAGGCGCCGACAGAAAAAGTTGCTTTAGAAGAGTGGGAATATAAAGATGCTTAAGTCATCACTTGGATTCTCAGTAGTATTGATCCTTAGATGATAAATAATTTATGCTCTTTTTCCATTGCTCAAGAAATATGGGACTATTTGAAGCATATTTACAATCAAGATAATGCGGCCAAGCGTTTTCAGTTGGAATTAGAGATAGCTAATTACAAACAATGTACCTTGTCTGTTCAAGAATACTATTATGGTTTTTTGAAGTTGTGGACAGAACACCCTTTTATTATACATGCTAATGTTCCCAAGACTTCTCTCGTGGTTGTCCAAGAGGTCTATAACATAAGTGAACGTGATCAATTTCTCATGAAGTTTCGGCCAGAATTTGAGGGTGTCAGAGGAGCTTTGCTGAATAGGAATCATGTTCCTTCCTTGGATTCTTGTGTTGGCAAACTCCTTAGGGAGGAACAACGTCTCCTTACTCAAGACACAATGTTTCATGATGTTGTCACATCTGAGTCTGCGACGGTCGCATATGCTGCTCAGAGTAGAGGAAAGGGTCGTGATATGCGACAAGTCCAATGTTTTTCTTGCAAATAATTTGGACATTTTGCTCGCAGCTGCAGTAAGAAGTTTTGCAACTATTGCAAACAACAAGGTCATATCATCTCTGACTATCCCACGCATCCTCCCCGACCAACACAACAACCAGCCCAGGCATTCCATGCCACTACCAACTCTGCTGTTGGTTCTCTCACTGCTGGTTCATCTAATGGTGGTGTTCTACAACCTGAAATGATTCAACAAATGGTACTTTCTGCTCTTTCTGCCTTGGGAATTTAGGGTAAGTCTTCTAATGTTTCTCAACCATGGTTTCTTGATTCTGGTGCATCCAATCACATGATGGGTTCCTCTGAATACTTGCAGAATTTAGATTCTTATAATGGTAATTAGCAAATTCAAATTGTTGATGGTAATAAACTTCTATCACTGATGTTGGTGACATAAACTCTATCTTTCGTGACGTGATTGTATCACCTGGACTTGCCTCCAACTTATTGTCGGTTGGTCAATTGGTGGATAACAATTGTAATGTTAATTTTTCTCGTGTTGGTTGTGTTGTGCATGAGCAGGTGATCTCAAAGGGGCCTAAAGTGGGAAGATTGTTTCCGCTCCAATTTAGTTTTAGTGATTTATCTTTTGCTTGTAATAATGTTTTGAACTCATATGAGGATTGACATAGAAAATTGGATCATCCAAATTCTGTTGTTTTGACTTATTTATTTAAAACTGGTTTGTTGGGAAATAAACATGTTTATACGTGTTCTATTTCATGTTCTCTCTGCAAATTGGTTAAAAGTAAAACACTTCCTTTTCCGTCAGGTGCTCATCGTGCCTCCACTTGTTTTGAGATGATTTATAGTGATGTGTGGGGAATGTCTAGAATAAGGGTTTGTTTCTAGAATAAGGGAGAATTAGAAATTGATTTGTTCTCATTAAATGTAATTAGTTACTGTAATTACCTGTAAAGCCCTGTAACCTCTATATATACAAGAAATAACAATGAGAAAGGCATGAAGCCAAGAATTATTGACAATAAGACATGGATCGACTCAATCATTCTAATTTAAAAAATAAACTTAAATTTAAAAAAATGCAATTTTAATAATTAAAATTAATGTATCAAAAACATAATTATATATTAACTATTATGTCTAGTGCATTCGCTTATGATCAATTCTGCAGTATTTATCAGCAAGCAATCTATTAGTATTTTCGTTGTGAAATTGTATTCCTACAATAAATTATTAGAATTGTATTCTCAAATAGTCGCTCTATTAAGACACCTATGCTCCATAACCTTTAACTCAACCTTGAAAGTTCTATTGGAAATCATAGGAGCTTTAGGACCAAAACCCCGTTTGCATCCATAACGCGTAGCGCCTTGTTCTCCATGTGAATCTTGTAACCCTTCTCAATCAATTAGCAAATACTTAGAAGGTTACACTTGATTTCTGGAATGTACAACACATCTTTGATCAAGGAATGTTCATCATCTCGTCTAATGATCAAAATGTCACTGATTCCATCGACCGCTAGAGTGATATCATCCTCGAATTTCACTTTGTTATTCATGACACGATTGATTGTGACAAACCAATATTTCCTCCCCGTCATATGAGTAGAACATCTGGAGTTCAAATATCATTAATCGTTGCATTGAATTGCCTCTTTCGTAGTCACCATTATGTTTTCTTATGCATGTTACCAGTTATAGTTTTTACGTAAATGGTTACAGCGTGTTTCTGCAGTGTTTCCAAAACTGTTGTTGTTGTTGCTGTCCCGCAACCTGTTTTTGTTGCATTCCCCTTCTGTGAACATGACCAAGAGTGTGTTTTCCTCATCAAAATCTTGTCTTGCAACCTTGACTTCATCCACTTAAAGGTTCCTTCTTGTTCGCATTGCACTATCTTGCAAAATGAATGAACTTTTGACAAATAAAACATTGCACATTGCTCTTGTCAATCACTCTCCTTTCGCCTCTAAAGTTGTCTTGACCATCATTCTTATTGCAGCTACTCTCACCTTTTTTACAAGTAGAATTCTTGGAACTTTGGAATTCTCTTTCACCAAAATTTTGAAAATTTCCTTCACTCTTCATGAGTCATTTTCCTTTCGATTTTTTTCCTTGTCGTTGAAACAAGCTTGCGAAGTAATCTCCACCTTTGCCTTATCACAATTACTGTCATTCATTATTTGCCCATGTGCCTGAAGAGTAGGGGTGTTCAAAACCGAATCAACCCAATAGAAGACCGCAAACCAAACTAAACCAAACCGGAACTGCAAAAAACCGCATTTGGTTTGGATTTGTTTGGACCCTTTTCTAAACAAAACCGCGCGATTCGGTTTAGTTTGCGGTTTGTATTTTTCAAACCGAACTAAAACAAACCAACCCGCATTATGTTACAACGCAAACTTCACTTATCACACATCCAACCCTAAACTCAAACCTATTATGACTTAACCTTATAAATATTCTCTTACTCACACTTAGGGTTTTAGTTTCAAACTTTCTCAAATTTCTCCTAGTAGTATCGCGATTCTTCTCATCTTTTTTGCCATGTGCATCTCGCATCTTCTACTTTAATTTCTCATATCTTATGTTCTTTATTTTTCATCTTCTCATTTTTATGTTATTGTTTTTTCTTCCAATTACGTTTTTATCGCATCTTTCTTTTCTAATCTCACATCTCTAATGTTCTTTCTTTTTCATATTATTTAATCTCTCCTCTCCTATGTTTTTTCTTTTTTATTAGAATATTTTTGATATTGTTTATACTACTATTTTATGTTTTTATTCCACTTTTCTCTAATCTTATTCTTGCATATTGAATGAGAAGTTTTGTCAAAGTTATGTTGTTCTCTATAGGTGTATGTATGGCTCAATAAAAATCTTGTAAAAAACTGAACAATCCGAACCAACCCAAACCACATTGGTTTGGTTTTGTTTTATTTGGTTTTATTTTTAAAGCCAACCGAACCAAACCGCGTGTTTTTTTCCTCCTGAGGTCTGGATGATTTTTAGCGTCAAAACGGCCCAACCCGCACCGCGAACACCCCTACTGAAGAAAGCTTTATAGCTCTTCTTTGCTAATCAACGCAAGATCATTTGATTCCTCAATCGCTACAACCAAATTGTCAAATCTTGGTGTTAAAAAACACAATATTTTTGCGACAACACACTGTTCCGTGACCGTTTCTCCACATGTTTTTACTTTACTCACCAACCGAGTAATCCTCGTAGTGAAATCGTTGATGATCTCCTTCTTCTCCATTTGAATCAATTCAAGTTGATGCTTGTGAGTTTGTAACCTCACCACCTTTGCCTTGTCGACCCCTGCGTATGTCTTTTCTAAGATTTCTCGCGCTTGCTTCGATGATTCGCAATCACCAACTTTCTTTAAGTTGTCACCATCCACACATTGATGGATCAAAAATAACGCCTTAAAATCTTTCTTCTTTTCTTCCTTATGTATTTATTGTTGAGCATCTGTTGCATCTTTGGCAAGAGGATTCACCTCATTCTTGATCACTTCAAGAACAACTTAGTAGTCAAATAACACATTCATTTATTTGCATCATTTGATGTAGTTCTTCACATCAAGGATGGATAGGTTTGCAAAGATTCTTTAATTGAAAACAGACTTCATGTTGCACATTAGGTATTTGGTGAATCGAACCAAACTCTTGATACCAAATGTTAGAACTTTGAATCACCAGGTTGGTAAAAACGAAAGGATTGAGTGTGGAGAGGGAGAGTGTGAGAAAATTAGAGAGTATAATTGAATGTGAGAATTGACATTGCATTCATTCATAATACCTCCAAAGTAACCACCTAACATAACTGAAAATTTGAAAACTAACACCGATTACACAAAACCTATAACCGATTACAGCTATTTCAACAAAACTAAAACAACAGTGATAACATGTTACTGCAAATGCATAACCGATTACACCCTCGAATCAACTTTCTATTTTCAACCCATACGTGAATTTTGTCTGGCTGTAACCGGTTTTACCACGTAGTAATAAGATTCAGCACTTGAATTATTGCTTTTCAAGTAACAGGATTCACATGCACTTTTTTTCTTTTACAAAAGATTCACATACATTAGCTATGCTAATTTATTTATAAAGTTGTGTGAAAATTAATTGTCCAGACGAGTCCACTCTTCTAACAATTAGTGACTGACTTCGAGGAGTCTACTAGTAAGAGAAATCTATACTTAGGCTCTGTTTGGTAAAAATAGCAGTTGGCTGATAAGTTAGCTGATAGCTTATAATTTATGACTGATAGCTGATGACTAATAGCTTATAACTTATAGCTGATGGCTGATGACTTATAGCTAATAAGTTAATTGAAGTGTTTGGTAAAATTAGCAGTTTAATTAGGTGATAAAATAAAATGACATAAAAGATATTTAATAATTATTATTTTATTTTTAATTATAATAAATTATAAAGGATAGTAGTGGATTTTAGTTAAAATAATAAAGGTAAAAATGGAAGAAAAAAGGATAAGCTATAAACTATAAGCTAAAACGCTATTTAAAATAACATCTGAAAAATAAGCTATAAGCTAATAAAATAAGCTATAAGCTCGTGATGAAAAGACCGTTACCAAACAGGTCTTTTGTTATCATATGAACTTATAAGCTATAAGACATAAGCTATAAACTCAAAAAGCTTCTTCTCAAACAGAGCCTTAGAACAATTCACAAGAAACTGAAAACAAAATCTCATCGAAAATAAGATATAATGGAACTTGTGATACGAGTATGCTTTCTTCTCACCAGACATTTATAGTTTCGCAATTTACAATAACATTATGTAACAAAAATTGGGAGGAGTGTCAAGATTGGTTGCTTCTCATTCAGTTTCATGAACTCTTCAGAGCTGCTAAAGCTTCCCTTGTTGCCAACGAGACAACTGCGTCCGAAGCATTTGGCAAATAATAATACTTCCCTGCAGTGTATGAGTTTTTTTTATGAACCCAGTTTTCTTCTGTTTCAGAACTAAATACATTTTATTCAATAAAATAGCAGTACACAAACCTTGAGCAACTCTAGCAATCTCTTTAGCAAAACCCGTTGAGACAAACTTGTTTTCAGTGTCGATGACAAGGAGAGACATTCCTGTTTTATATATCTTTGCAGCTACCTCGATAATTTCATCCTTCATCAAAACAAAGTTTTTAGTTAGTTCATGTTGAGAAGTTGGAACCGAACATGTATTATGTAAAATCCTGCAAACTTAGGCAGATTTAGGAAAATTGTGAAATGAAAGTAATGCTTATTAAAAAGTAGAGATGAAAAATAACAAATTTTTCCCACAAGAAAAGGAGATTAAGAAAACAGAATGTGTGGCATCTAACATGTTAACATTTGATAAACCCCTAAAAGTGGTAAAATAGCTATTGAAACCTCAAAGGAATGATGTTAACTGTATATTAATGGTATTACTTTTCTTGAATTCAAATAAATGGCTTCCACTCATAAGTAGCAAGCTCCCCACCATACATAAAACCAAAGTTAAGGTTTAGATTCTCATTTCTTTAATTACAAAGCTTAGCTGTACCTTCAATTCTTGCGATGTAGGTTTAGGAGCATCACTAGCAGCAGCAGCTTCAGGGTCATTTGACCTTTTCAATGATATGTTGGCTCGACCATCAGTGATTGCAACAATCATTATACGTCCAACATCGCCACTTTTCTCAGCATTTAATCCAACCCTAACAGCCTAGGCATTTTAAGGAAGAAGAATAAGCTTAAGATTCAGCAAAATATATCTTTTGGGGAACAAAGTCTATTTCTGATTCATGAAAGACCAGACTGAAATAAAGAGGAATATACATATAAAATTATATTAACATTTCTTAATCAGAAATACAATATAAGCAAAGATCTAACTGACGTTTTCCGTCGTCCATCTCTTTACTGCTTTGAGTTTATGGCCATTGCCATTTCCACATAAGTGGTAATGTCAATATTCCTTAAACATTTCAATAGTTGGAAATCACCATTTGAAATATTGAAAACGCGTGCAGAGTAACATAAATAGCAGTCCATAGTTTTCTAAATTTGACCTCAGTAGAACTTGTGTTTGTTAAAATTTTTTAAAATATTACTATAATAAACAAGAGATCTTAAAAGATCTGCATACTGTGGTAAGACCATGTGCAAGGGGCGACCCTCCACCACATGGCAGTCTTTCAAGACGTTTCCTTGCCATTGCAATTGATCTAGAAGGTGGCAGGAGAACTTCAGCAGAATCTCCACGGAATGGAATTATAGATACCTATTTAACCAGAATAGTAATTGTTAGTAATAAGATTATGCAAATATTTTGATAATAAATTAATGTTGTTTTCTGTTTAATCCAACAAATATCACCACTTAAACTTTGATGTGTTTAGATTAGATGTATACAATGAATCATATAAACAAATCAAACTTATTGCAATTGTTATATTCTAAAACAGATTCTGGTTCGAGAATTCGCAATTATGCAAATATATGCATCGATAACCAACTATGCACAGGTTAACCCTGAAAATAACCGGTACCACCTTAGGCACTGCCAAGGAAGTAAAGAATTGTTATATTTTATAAACTTCTTGAGTTCTCAGGTGACAAAGTAACAATTCTCTTGAGGTGGGTATATATGTCTTATTTGAATAAAGAAACTTAGTTTTTTCAAGTTCTGTCTAATAATTTTTATACAAAACTCACGTGGTGGATTGGAACGTGTAATTTCTGAAATGATATAAAGCCTCATTTTCATTAACCATTAAATTATAAAGAAATTCACATTGATGGTTAAACAATATGTTGCATACAAACCTGGTCCCTGCTTGTATAACTTTCTGCCAGAAGCTTAAGTGCTGCACCTTTTGCATTCTGCATTCTGTTCAATGCCATGCTTCCACTGGCATCAACCACAAATATGACCTACAATAATTAAAATTATTATTTTAAAAATAGCATGAAAGCTTACTCAAACAATTCAATATTTCTGCAGTAAGTATTGTCAGAGCAAACTGGAGATTTTATATTCCATGGTCAGTAAAATAAAATTATTGATGCAAAAATATTAACATTTAAATCCTATAATCAGAATGGATTAATCACTAATAATCAATTGTATAGTCAGTAAGACACCAAGAGTCTAAAACCAAATAAGGAGGCTTTGCATAATGTCATCATCAGCCATATTTTTTCAGTTTGATGCAACAATTGTTAACTATATAGCCATTAACGTGTATGCAGCCTTAAAAGTTTTGAAAAATAAAAGGGATGACTGATGATGGCAGAGAATATAAGAATAACAGTACCAATGCTCCTGCTTTGCGCGCCATTCTCTTTGCCCTCATGTCAGTTTTTTCAACATATACTTTTCTACGGTTTTCAGTGTCTTTTTCCCTTCGCAACTTTTGATAAGGTGCAGCAGCTCTAAGGGTTGCATCAACTGCTAATCTCTTTACAGGACCCTGCAAACAGTGGCTTCATTTAGTGGGGGGAAAACATATACAACGTGAAATTGTAATGAAAGTGAAATAGTCTTGATGATCAAAGATAATACTTTGTGGGAATTGTAAATGTGATTCAATTAGAATACCATGACATAAATGCAAGTTGACATGAACTAATCAAATTATTTGATTAGATATACTAGATTGGCGCTCGCTAAAGTTCCAAGAAAAAATTATAAACAGAAAACTAGCTAATTATATTTGATGCTTTAACTTTCACTTGTAGAACAAACAAATGGGGTCAAGAGTACCTTTGGAAGCATTGGCTTGATGTATCGGCCCCTGTCCTCTGAAAATATGACATTTTTTGCCCTTCCAGCTTTCCCACGCCGTCTCTGTGCTTGTTGGGCAAAGAAGAGAAGTTTTTCATCCACCAAACCCCCTTCAGCATCAAAGATAAATTCTTCAGGTAATTGGTCTTGTTGTTGTTCATTCTCTTCATCCTTGTCATCCTGTCCAGAAAGTCAAATTATATAGGTACAGTGAGGTAGGTGTTTAAATTTAGGAGAATTATTACCGAACATTATTATTTTTCCAGAAACAAATTACGCAAATATGTCCAAATACAAACATCTGTTTCAAAAGATAGGAAACACACTGAACTTGGCATGGTCTCCTTTGAATGAGCAAAACTTTATTACTTTAAAAAATGATTTTTGTTTAAATTTCTGAAAAGTGATTTAACTTAACCTCTTCGTCTTCTTCTTCTTGTTCTTCTTCTTCATTCTGTTCTTCATTAGATTCTTGGTTTTGTGGAGGCGGTGGAGGAGGAGGCGGCTGATTTTGTTGCTCGGGTGGAGTATCAGTAACGATTGACCGGGGAAGAATGACCAATTCTACCTGTATTACAGAATATAGAATAAATAATTTATCGGACAGACTCTTTAATTTCAGAAAGTAATAACGACGACTACATAACTAGTTATTGGGCTGAGTTTGTACTAATTTTACTCCACTTGTACTTGATCAAAACTCTTCAGCATAAATACATATAAAGGGCCTAACCAAGATGAAAATCACACACACACACACACACACACACACACACATACATAGAGGTAGAGCTAAAACTGGGATAAAACTCTAAACTTCGGCATCTCATTCTCCTTCTAAAATACAGAAAAAAATCTTTAGATTAAGTCAAAGAACACTGATTTTTCTATCCTTCATTATATATAATATAGACAATTATGGATCAAATTGTTGTCCAATTAGTAAATGATGCTGTGATTTGTAGAGTCAGTAATTTTAGAGTTGGCAAATTATTTCAGCTCAAATAAATTTTTTTTAAAACTATATATTCTTTTCACTTGACAGAAACAGAATATCACAAAGTTCGAAAACAGAAGGCAGAGGTAATAAAATTATATTTAACCAAATTCTTAGTAATACTGGCAACCTTCACAGCCTGTTCCAAGTACATGATTTTGCAAATATTGCACTATAATAGCAAAATCAAATTATGAATCTTTTGGATGCATAGTTCAAGGATATTATTGTTTTGTTGCCCTTCCTTTTTATGAGGCTATCATCACTATAAACAATTAGTGGTAAATATTGAGCTACACCTACATTGCATTTAACTGAAACAAATTAAAGTAACTAGACAAATTTATATTTTAAATGTGTAAGACCCAAACCAAATATTGACCACTTATTGTTCATGGTTAGCAGGAAAGCTATGAAGAAAGAAACCTCCACACTTCAAACTACTGACACTGAGTCACGTTCCTAGGAGGATGCTCTAAGAACTGCAGATCCGAGAATTTAAATTTCAAAGAAAGCTTACGGCTTTTTTAAGGTCATCTACATAAACCTTTTCACGTCCCTCCAGAGCAGCTAAGCACTTAGCAACACGAGCAGCATACAGCTCAGCTCTGTGTCCCTGCAGTTCATAACAAGTATTCAAAATTATTAAACCACACAACTAAGGACATCAGCTCTGACGAGCGATGGATTTTTTCTCTTGAACAGAGTATTTATAGATTGACAAATTTCATTACACTATGTTTCAAACTTTTGTTTAATTTCTTCCATGGTATTATAACCAATTCATATTTTAAATTATACAATGCACTGAAACCTCTATACTCTTTTATATTCCTCTTATCACTATACACAGTAACAAATATGATGATACCAAATATACTCATGATTAAATACTAAATCATATAACAGTTTTAGAGAAAGAAGAGCTTGTGTTAGACGACACGTCATCAATAAATAGCATAGTAGAACCAGGTAGATTTGGGCAGTCGCTTAATTAGGTAGTTAGGCAGTTAGGCTTGTGTGATAGCATTTATGTGTTTTCAGAATTATAATAAATAGGAAAGTTATGGAAAAGGTTATTCAGTTATTTGGATTAAGGATTGGGAAGGAGAGACCAAGCTCTTGAATCTTGGAAGGGAATATCATTGTAACATAACATAACCATCCTTGTCTTTATAGACTTTCCTTTATGTTCTGGTGTGTGATTGCAATAACAAATTTATATCCTACTTTATTTGAACATAGATACCAGTTCTAACACCCTGTTATGGAATGAAAAATATACTGCATTGATGACCTCAATGAAGTGATCAGCATAAAAAGAGAGATAGAGAAAGAAAGAATCCAGAATTTCCTTTAAAATTATAACCCTTCTTTGGCCTCAATTATACCAGATATTTCTTGTGTTTCCAAACTTTATATTGCACTTATAGTCTCCTAAACACAGCTAGTAGATGAGAAAATATAGAATGATCAATTATTGAAGCAATATTTTCTTGTCCCGCTCACTTGATTGGTTTGAGCTAGATGAAAGTTAGAGGTAGAGGGATATCAAGAAAGACTGTAAGTCAAACCATTAAGAGAGATCTAGATGCCCTCTCAAGCAAAAAGAAATTTGGCGGTAAAGATCTGTCTTTGAACTTAATACATGATACGGAATTATGACATTATCTGAATTTTGAAGCATGTAGCAGAAACTCCGAAAAATGTATTTATTTTCAATTAGCAGAAGAATGAGATATTTGGTTTGGTGATTTATTTCATTAGAAAGTAGAAAAATTGCTTCCATTAAGAAACAAAAAGAATTGACCAAAGTTCACAATCAATGGATATCTGTAGTGTACAATCATATTTACCACATAAAAAACTTCTGCGGGAAAAAAAACTTGTTACATACCTGGACACCACCTCGTAAAGCCTCAATAACCAGGTATTTTAATTGCTCTATGCTAATAGTAACATCCTTGAGATACTCTCTAGCCAAGATGATCTGCATTTCATAAATATTAAGTCATAACACTGTTTCTGTCAATCTACTCAGCAAAGCCTATATTGTGGAAAATGGAATAAAAGCTGTCAACTCGGAAGTTCCATTTAACTATATACCAAAAGACAAAAATAAAATAGACAAAAGGAATCTAAAAAGCAGATACCGAGCCAACATATAAATCGTAACATTAGTAATTTCGTTGAAAGTTTTACAAAGTCTCAGCAGTGAACCTATGCATGATTGTTAAAATCATACTTGCTAGTCATACAGTGGCTTGTAACTCTCAAGACCAAGTAATTTTATTTATTGTGTGCATAGCTTAGGCTACAAGCTACTCTTCTTTGCTCTGTTTTCTTGTTGGCAGAACCCAGGTTAAAAAGGTGTTTCTTCGGCAGAATAAGGATGAGTAGAGGGGAATAGAATTTTGGATAGTTTCTATCGTGAAAACCAGGACCAGTTCAAGTTACGGCTGTGTTTTAACAGTTAGTTAACTATCACAACCAAATTAGAGGAGAAATACAGAAACAACAACATATAAGTAGTGAGTGGAAATAACAGAGATCCGATTGGATTTGCAATGGAGTGCGGGTACTCTCAAATTTCCCGTGGTTATGTGTACCTATCTATAACTTGTGTTCTTCCATCCCCCCTTGTGATTTTGCAATCATCTTGATTCAGATTCAGGGAGGAAAGTGATATTCAATAAAAATCCCATTGTTTCCTATCCGTTCGTCTTTTCCGATATGATTCCTATTACACTCCTAGGCATACCTGTGTCTTTGCATTGTCTGTATCCTCATCGACCATTTTAAATACTTGGCTACAGTTATCCTGAAACTCTGTTGCAATTCCAACAGCTTCAACACGGTTTTCAAAACTCATAGGAAGATCTGCACTGCAGAGGAGTGTATAATTAGAAACAAGAAAGATGATCAAATTTCGATAACTCGTCTAATTTTGGGTTAAGGTTTTTTTAACCATTCAATAATTTTTTATTAGTTGATAAAAATACGACGACTTAAAACATTTTTCAATTGATTTTTCTTACCATCTCAGATTTCAAAAGTAAGAAATAGCAATGAATCAGCTATTGTCACACAGAGAGAAAGAGATGAAGAGACGAATACAAAAGTGAGAGGGAGAAACGGAGGCAGAGGAATCTGAAAAAAATTTCATCACTTCAGGACAGTTTCAGAGTATTTTAATTATAATGGCTTCATGACATTATTAATGAACTCGGAATGATGCTTATCTGGCATTTAACACTGAAGTTTTTTCTAATTTCATGAAATTATGTAGCTTACTTGCCTCATCGCCACACTCATCTTTGATCTATCTTGTAAGGGGATGAAAATAAAAAAGAATCCTGAAGGAAGAATATTGTAGAGTACAGCAGTACCTCAAATTAATTGCAATGCGGTCTAGCAGATGTTCACGAACAGAACCTTCGTCAGGGTTATAGGTAGCAATCAGAAGGGGCCTGCATGGGTGCCTAAAGCTGATTCCCTCTCTTTCAACAATATTTACTCCTTCAGTCAGTACATTAAGGAGCAAATTACTGATACCCTCGTCCAAAAGATTAATTTCATCAACATATAAAACACCTCTATGAGCTTCAGCGAGTAGGCCTGGTTGGAAAACAGTGGTGCCTGTCTTCACAGACTCCTCAACATCAACTGATCCAATGAGTCTGTCCTCTGTGACTCCAAGAGGAATCTGAATCATAAACAAATATATGATGGTTTATAGGAAAAAAAAATATCTTCACAAATAATTATTAGAATGAATGTTAGACGATAGAACTCTTATTCTCTGAACAGTACCTGAACAAAAGGAGACTTGAGGATATGAGTTTTAACATTTCCATCAGAATCATATTCCACGCGTTTGTAAAGACCATCTTCCCACCTACAAATGTTAGCTCTTGCTCAATGAACTTAAAAAAGGGAAAAGGAAGAATCTAAAACAGCTTTTGAAACAAAGACTCAACAGTAAAAATAAGAAAGGGGGTCAACAAAGATTGCTTCATCCCACTTAAGAGA
Source organism: Lathyrus tuberosus (assembly GCA_022829125.1). NCBI lineage: Eukaryota > Viridiplantae > Streptophyta > Magnoliopsida > Fabales > Fabaceae > Lathyrus > Lathyrus tuberosus. The sequence continues at coordinate 12,990,602 of JALAZF010000039.1, read as the reverse complement.
TTTTCCTCAGTATGCTAAATTAGTAAAGTTATTTTATTTCTCAACTCTCCAAAGTCCAAAGTGATCAACATTTTTCTCAAAAAAAGGGAAAAAACCAGTGACCTTACTCTTCAGGGCACGACGGATCTGCATTGGCAATGGAACCTCGTACGACTTCAATAGGCGGAAGAATTGCATGCATCCCACGCGCCATTATTGTTTTAGCAGTTCCCCGCCTTCCTGATATAGCAATCCCTCCAATCCTAGGGTCAGTAGCCCCAAGTAAAAGAGCAGTTTTAATAGCATCCTGCATAACAACCACAATTCGCAAAACTCATCCTTCAATAGAAAACAAAAAATCAACTCAAATTCAAATATCTAACCACTAAACCCTTCAAAAAAATCAGAATGGTTTTCAAAACACATAATCAATTGTTATATCTCCATCATTTTCATCTCCTCTTCAATCATTTCATGAAATAAACAAATGCATTATAAATTGTATAAAAATCATAATAAATACAAAAATACAAAAAAAAAAAAAAAAGAATAATTACTTGGCCTATAACAGCAGCGAGAGGGAAGTACTGTCTTCCGTAATTGGAAGCAACGAGCTTCTCCTCGGGAGCTTGCAGAACAGCTCCATTTTCGGATTGAGCGCGAAGTTTTGGAACGGTGCGTTTAGGTGGAAATGTGGAATGCAAAAAGAGAAACGGTTTTGATTTGAAGGAAGGAGGAAGAAGAGAGTGGAATCGGAGTTGAAGATTGGGGGAAGTAGTGGTGTGAGGTGTGTGAGCCAAACTGAAACCCATTTGATTGAATTTAGAACCAACAACAATCACGGTGCCACCCTTTCTTATCCGTTCTTCTCTTCTTCTATATTTCTATTTTGGAGGGTTTAATTAATTAATGGAATAAATATAAATAATACATAAATTAGAATTAAATAGTCAAGTTGACAAGTTTTTTATTCGATAAAATATTTTTTTTTCTTTAACTTTATCATGGGATTCATTAATTTTAAAAAGTGTCATATTAGTTCTTTTGTCTTATTAGCGACGAATTTCGCTTCTGATTTTTTAATTTTTTCGTCACTAATAAGACGAAAATGACTAATATGGAACGTTTTAAAGAATTAAGGGACTAATATGACACTTTTTTAAGTTAAGGGAATAAAATGAACTCTGAAATAAAGTTAAAGGACCAAAAAGAGTATTTTGCCTTTTTATTTTTGTCTCTAATCTTTTTTTAGTTAAAATTCCTACTGATCGTACCTGGATCAGACAGTTACAGGTGGCCAACGACGTCCGTTGAGCTCCGGCTCTGGTGAGGTTGAAGTACGGCGGGGGGTGTACCTGCAAGGTACTCCGACGCTCAAGTTAGGGAGTGCACAGAGTAACAGCAAATACAAAGAGTGAAAAAGTGACTTAACCTGACCCTCTCAAGTGAGAGAGTATTTATAAAGAGCCCCCAGCGCGGGGCCAACGGTTACTTGCGTTGGGCTGGATTGTCAGGCCCAATCCAAGTAACTGCCAGGGCTTACGTGGCGTAGTGAAGACCAGCACGTGGTCTTCGCCCTGGGGTAACCGTTCCTAGATTTCCGGGATTAAGGCAGACCGAATCCTGCGGAAGTGGGAGGTTACTTGGAACGTGTCCACGTGGTACGGACCGTTAGGCACTCCTCGCGGGGGAGGAGTCTTCTGTGTCGAGGACCAACAAGCCGTACGACGGGCATGTCCTCGCGGGGAGGGACCATGTCTGCCGAGGAGTGGTATGTGGCATTCTCGCGGGGAGAAGCTGGTATGTCGAGGATGTACCTCTCCGCAGGGATGCGAGGTCCTCCTGTCCTGTTGACCTAGATGCCCGACACTATAAAGTGCTCGGGGGGAACGTTGGTCTGCTTGCAGCAGTCAAGGGCCCCGCGGAGAGGTCTTAGTGGGCCTCCCTATGCTATATGGGTTGGGCCTGCTCGACTGTTGGGCAGCCTCGGCCCAGTCCAGAACAGGAGCCCCCCAAGTCGTTGCTCTGAGGTGGCAGAGTGATGACTTAAGGGTTATTATATGTCGAGGATACGCTAAGAGATGGAACCGAGGAGGTCGATATCTTATGCGAAATTCATTCGGCCGGATGAGTGTCGGGCGTCGGACAGATGTGTCCGGTTGTATGGTCGGGGAGATGAAGGGCTTCGGATTCAAAGCGCTGGGGAAACCGAAACGATACGCGTGGGGAGACGGGTGACTGCATGCGTGCCACGTGTCACCTGCCATCATTACCTAGGGGGGCTAGGGCGGCTGGCTAGGGTAGCGCACTCGAGTGCCCTACGCCCCTCGCGAGAATTGCCTATAAAAGCCGTTCCCCTCGCTCATTCTTCACTTTTCCGCTTCTCTCTCAAGAAACTTTCTCCCTCTCTCTAACCTCGTCCGTCGTAGCTCGCCATCGTCAATCGTCGGGCACCCTCTGCCGGAAGCATTTCCTCCGCTAGGACCGCCGTTCGCCGCCGTACCAGAGCCGGAAACCTCTGTGCCGGAACCCTACACCGCCGCTTACCAGGTATTTGCTTCAAACCGGACCTTTATTTTGCGTTTTTCTTCAATTTTAACTAGTGTAGGACGTTTCCTTGGTGGGTTGATGATATTCCCATGAGAAATGAAGGGATTCCTGGCGAATACGGCGGGAATCTTTAGTTGTGGAGGGAGAGAGTGCGAAGAGCTTTGCTCACTTTTGATGAATATCTCGGGGATCAGGAACGAACACGTCGGGGACCTGTTGAATGTCTCGGGGTCCTTAATAATCAGTATATTTGTTAGTGCCGCGGGGACACGGGGAAGAACCTTCCGGGGAGACGATGAGTTCCCCGGTGGGCAAGTTGATCCTCGGCCGATCGCGTCGGGGAGTTGAGAAAGCCTTGCCCCTTCCTCGCCCGTTCGCTTGAACAGCGGTGGAGGGGTGAATTTGATACGACCAATCGAATTCACCGTTTCCTTCTGCTTTTCAGGTAAATGGACGATTTGGCTGTGGAGGTGGCCGTAGGATATTTCGAGGAAAACGACGACGACCAGCCCGAGTCCCCCATGGCTCACATGGCCTTCCCGCAAGAGAGGCCGCTCGAGGATTGGGTCTGTAACGAAGCCCTGGAGATGTCGTCCATCTTCGTGTACCCCGATGTGGACGATGCTTTTTGCACCGTCGAGCACCGACTAATCGGAAGTGGCCAATCCTGGAAGGTTTTTCGTCCCGAGGAGCATCACCGGATATGCTCCCCTTACCGGGGAATGCGAGTCCCCTTATACGAGTTTATGTTCGAGAAGGCGGGGTGGAGGCTGCCTTTCACGGATTTACAGGAGGGGATCTTTGACTGGTTGAAGTTGGCCCCTTCGCAGATTCATCCGAACTCGCTGGCCTTCATCCGGGCTTTCGAGCTCGTATGCAAATATTTGGAGATCGTGCCGACCGTTCGCCTTTTCTTCCGCATATTCCACCTCTAACGGTCGTCGGTCGGAGGCCGACACGGCTGGGTGTCCTTCAAGTAGAGCAAGGCGTTGTTCCACACTTACTTGGATTCCATCCGGGATTTCAAGTTCCGCTATTTCTATGTGAAGCCGGTCACCCTCGAGGCGGTATATTCATTGTACCAGAAAGTCACCCGCGAGGTCGACGGCCGTTCCGAGGAGGTGCTGGTGCCGAAGTTTCCTCTGTACTGGACGGAGGAACACTTTAAGAAGGGAGTTGACAAGTATAAAACGAAACCCATTCAGATGGAGGCCTACGAGCGGGAAGCCTACGATAAAATTGTAGCTTTCGTCGACAGCTTTTCAGAGGCTCGACATGAGACGCTGGACGGCCAGCCTATAACAGGTGCAGATGGGCAGGTGAAGAAAGAACGTCGCCTGATAAACACCCGCGTTCTGCTCGAGACCTTCTCCGACGAGGAGGTCATCGAATTGTTAGGTGGTGAAACGCCCTGGTTTTATTTCTTCCTCGTATCTGTGTTTCTCGCTTTACTAACGCTTTCTTTTGCAGGAACAATGGCCGGAGCCGAGGAGAGGTTGAAGAAACTGAAAGCGAAGAGGGCCCGGGAAGCGCAGGCCCGGGAAGAAGCGTCGCGCTCCAAAGATCAGGAAGTTGCTCCCTCCGGGGCCCCGCACGAGGGTGTTTCCACGGCCGCTGCCCTCGACGGATCCACTCTGTCCCAGCCTGCTGCCTCTGTATCGGGGATCAAGGGTGACCGCACAACTCCTGCGGGAAGCCAATCCCCGCCTACCCAAGGGACTCCGAAGAGGCAGCGCGTTGCAGAGGTCGTCGACCTGGGTGGTGAAGATAGTCCCCCGGTTCCTTCCAGCTTTGACCTTCCCCCCTGCCATCAAAAACCTCACTTCTTCTCCGAGGTCACTTATCCTCGCTCCCTTCCCTCCGAGATCCAAACTGTGCTGGGGACCGCACCTGAAGTGAGGAGGAAGATGCTTTTTGAGGACCTGTCGGCCGTCATGCGTATCTGCTCGACTGCCCTCATTCTAAATGACGAGACCCGCCCTGCTGCTGAACTGGCCCGCCTGCAGGAGGCACTGGATACCTTGGGCGCTGAGATGCTCGGCATGCGCAAGGAGCTAAAAGAGTGCCGAGATCTGAACAAAGAGCAAGGCAAGCAGCAGCAATTGGTCGAGGCCAAGCTTAAGGACGCCGAGGAGACAAAGAAGAGCCACCTTGCCCGAATCGCTGAGCTGGAATTGGAGGAGAAGCGGCTTAAGGTAAGAATTGCCGAGCTGGAAGATGCGGTGCGGCCAGCCGAAGGGGAGACTGAGGAGGACAAACTCCTGACCACTCGTGCGGCATTTGTGGCGCAGCTCCGGAAGCTTGAGCAGGATCTCCGAGTGTCCGAGGATGATTCTATCGAAACCGCGGGTATAGGTTTCCGCAGTGCCGTGGCGCAGCTTCGGGTTCTCAACCCCGACCTTGTCGTCGAAGGGATCGACCCCGACGCTGAGGTGGTGGATGGCCAGATCGTGTATCCTCTGCGGGAGAACGACATTCATGCGCACGAGGAGCCCGACGGGACCGCAGCTGAGTAGGTTTTTATCTTTGTTTTGGTCGGCCTGCGAGTCGTTTTGTTTCGCCCGGCTTGTGGGCTTAGCTGATGTACTTTTTGCACAATGGTTATTTTCGCCCGGCCTGTGGGCTTATATTTGTAACTTTTTGGACCAAGTGTTTTGCCCGCTATTCGTACTTTATAATATCTCTGTTAATTTTATGTGTGTGATGTGGTGTTTGTTATACTTTATTGTTTTATACTTTATTTTTGCCCAAGTAATAAGGCTTCGGGATTTGCTCGACCTTGATCGTCCCTGACCGCGTGGAGAGCTGGTCGGGCGGCCGGAGGAGTACTCCGACCTTCAACGAGGCTAAGAGCTCGGTCGAGGTCCTAGTCTCGTGGCATGAACTTCCCATCGCGAGCTGGGTGTTATGCCCGGTTGGCACGACGACGGTGGGCCTCGATCGAGGTATCCCCGCCGGATCAAATGTCCTCGCGCACACACAACGTGGTCTCTGATCATCGTGTTCTTATAGGGGTGTCGCGCTTGTACCCCAGCGCGTCCCCGTATCGCGGTGCTAGTCATCCGCGGGCAGTGTTTAACTGTAATATTGTTTTAGCTTTTTAGCGTTCCATGGTCGAGCAAGTTCTTCCCCGTGCAGATTTTCGAGGAAATAGGCTCCTGTCCCCGTTTTCGCGCGGACGCGGTACGGGCCCTCCCAGTTCGCGGCGAGTTTGCCTTCTCGCGAGTCTTTCTGGTTCCTTCGTAGGACGAGGGTGCCCACCTGAAAATCACGTTTAATGACACTGTCATTATAACGCAGTGTTATTTTTTGTTTAAGTGACGCCTCTCGGAGGGAAGCGCCCGAGCGTGTTTCCTCCACGAAGTCGAGTTCTTCCCTCAAGGCTTCGTCGTTCGTGTTCCCGTCGAGGGGGGCTTCCGTCCTCCTCAAGGGTTCTCTGATCTCCACGGGGATCACTGCCTCCGTTCCATAAGTCAAACGGAAGGGGGTCTCCCCGGTCGTGGAGTGTGGGGTTGTTCGGTAGGCCCAGAGAACGCTGTGTAGCTCTTTGACCCACCGTTGTTTGGCGTCGCCCAGTCGTCTTCTTAATCCTCGAAGGATCACTCTGTTCGCGGCCTCAGCCTGCCCGTTCGTTTGAGGGTGCTCGACCGACGTGAAGTGCTGCTTCGTGCCTAGTTTTGTGACGAAGTCTTGGAAGTTCCTGTCGGTGAACTGGGTTCCGTTGTCTGTGACGATGGCTTGAGGCACTCCGAACCGGGCGATGATATTTCTTTTGTAGAAACGAAGTATGTTGAAAGCAGTGATTTTGGCCAATGCTTCTGCTTCAATCCACTTTGTGAAGTAATCTACCCCGACGATGAGGTATTTGTTTTGATACGACCCCTGGACGAAAGGCCCGAGGATATCCACCCCCCACCATGCGAACGGCCACGGGGAGGATAGCGTCGTGAGTTCGCTAGGGGGAGCGAGGTGCATGTCCCCGTGCCGCTGGCATTTATCGCACTTCTTGACGTGCTCCTTGGCGTCTTGTTGCATGGTCGGCCAGTAATATCCTGCCCGGAGTGCTTTCCGAGCTAGCGATCGTCCGCCTAGGTGCTGCGCATTGATTCCCTCGTGGATCTCCTGGAGTATGCCGGGGACCTTGGTATCTTCGATACATCTGAGGAGGGGAATAGAGAATCCTCGCCGGTATAGCTTATCCTCGACTATAGTGTACGAGCATGCCCGTCTCTTGACCATTCTAGCTTCTTTGGGGTCTTCGGGCAGTTTGCCCGTCGTGAGGTATTCGTATACCGGGGTCATCCAGCAGCCGCTGTCCCCGATGGCGTTGATATTCAAAACCATACCAGGTTTATCGACGCTCGGGTGGGAAAGGACCTCTTGTATGACGGACTTGTTTCCGCCTTTCTTTTTCGTGCTTGCTAATTTTGACAGGACGTCTGCCCGGGCATTATGCTCCCGGGGAATGTGAGTCACTTCTGCCGAGGTGAACTTCTTCATCTTCTCCTTTACCAAGGCCAAGTATTCTATGAGACTGTCGTTCTTGGCTTGGTACTCTCCTCGGACTTGCGAGGCTACGAGCTGGGAATCGGTGAATAGCTTGACCTCCTTGGCGCCAAGGTCCTCAGCCAGCCTGAGTCCCGCAAGGAAGGCCTCGTATTCGGCTTGGTTATTCGAAGTCGGGAAAGCCAGTTCGAGGGATACCTCGATGAGGATGCCTTCCTCGTTTTCGAGGATGATTCCCGCTCCGCTTCCTTTCGGGCTGGATGCTCCGTCGACATATATTGTCCATTTCTGTGACCCGTTGGCTGAGGGTTCTGGGACGGTCATCTCCGCTACGAAGTCGGCCAGTACTTGTGCCTTCAAGGCTTTCCTCCCTTCGTATTGGATGTCGAATTCGGCCAGCTCGAGCGACCACCTGAGCATCCTCCCCGCCATATCTGGTCATCCGAGGAGTTGCCTGATCGGCTGGTTGGTCCTCACGACGACGGTATGGGCAAGGAAGTAGTGGCGGAGTCTTCTGGCCGCGGTGATGAGGCCCAGTGTGACTTTCTCGATCTGTTGGTACCTGAGCTCGGGGCCTTGGAGGGCTTTGCTCGTGAAGTAAACTGTCTTCTGTCCGTCTGGTGTTTCCCGAATGAGGACGGCGCTGACCGCTTCGCTCGTGATCGCAAGATACAAGAAGAGTGTTTCCCCGTTCTCGGGTCGCGAGAGGACCGGTGGTTGCGATAGGACCTGCTTCAAATGTGCGAGCGCTTGTTCGCATTCCTCGCTCCACTCAAACTCTGCTTTTTGCCGGAGGAGTTTGAAAAAGGGGAGTGCGTACTGTGCGGATTTGGCGACGAAACGGGAAAGGGCGGTGAGCATTCCGTTCAATGATTGTATTGACTTCTTCGAGCCCGGAGTAGGGAGCTCGGAAAAGGCTCTACACTTGTCGGGGTTTGCCTCGATTCCTCGTTCCGTGAGGTAAAATCCGAGGAACTTTCCTGCCCGGACACCGAAGGTGCATTTGTCGGGATTAAACCTCATACGGCATCTTCTCGCCGTATCGAACACCTTCTTGAGGTGCGCGGCGTGGTCGACCTCTTCTGCGGACTTGACGATCATGTCGTCCATGTAGACTTCGAGCATGTCTCCTATTTCAGTTCGAAAGACCTTGTTCATCATCCGCTGGTAGGTCGCACCGGCATTCTTCAGACCGAAAGGCATTACATTGTAGTAGTAGTTGTCCGACGCGGTCATGAAGGCCGTGTGTTGCTTGTCGACCTTGTCCATGGGAATTTGGTTGTATCCTGAATAGGCGTCCATGAAAGACAGTAGTTTGTAACCTGCAGAATTGTCGACCAGTTGGTCGATGTTAGGCAAGGGGTAACAGTCTTTCGGGCAAGCCCGGTTAAGATCAGTATAATCAACGCACATTCTCCATTTTCCATTATTTTTCTTAACAAGTACAACGTTGGACAACCATGTCGTGTATTTGGCTTCCGAAATAAAATTTGCCTCTAGGAGGTTTTTTACAGCTTTCTCAGCAGCCTCCGCTTTCTCGGGAGACTGCTTGCGCCTACGCTGTACTACGGCCCTAGCGGCCGGATCTACTGCGAGCTGATGGCAAGCCACCTCGGGGTCGAGGCCAGGCATCTCGGATGCACTCCACGCGAAGAGGTCAGCGTTCTCCCTCAGACATGCTTTAAGCTGCTCTTTGGCTAGGTCGGGGATCCTGGTGCCGATCTTCACGTTGCGATCTGGACTGCTTCCGACGGCCACAAGCTCGAACTCTCCATCTGGGATGGGGCGTATTGGGTGGACAGGTTGCCCGTTGTTTTCCGCCCGGTGGTCGTGGTCTTCGATTTTGTCTTCATTGGGCTCGCCGGAGAACCTGCTGTCGAGGTCGACCGCGTTGACGCGCGGGAGAGGTATCTGTCCGACGTCTTGGGGTGGTTTGGCCACGGCCTTAGGTTTGGGACCAATGGAACTTAGGCCCTTGACGGCGGCATCGAAGCATCTCCTAGCCGCGTCGATGTCCCCGTGCATCGTCACTACCCGTCCTCTCCTCGTGTAGTACTTCATTTTGAGATTGACCGTTGACGGGACCGCCGTGAGTTTAGCAAGGGTGGTCCTTCCGAGGATGCAGTTGTAGAGGGATGGGCATTCCACCACCAGGAAACGGATCTTTACATGTCGGGCCGTGTCTTCGGCCCCGAACGTAACCATCAGCTCCACGTAACCCCATGGTCTGGTGGTGGATCCATTGAACCCCTGTAGGTCGGACCCGACGTATGGGGTCAAATGCCTCTCGTCCAGCTGAAGGGTCCCGAACAGATGAGAATACATGATGTCGACCGAGCTCCCCTGGTCGACTAGGATTCTTCGGACGTCAAAGTTCGCCATTTGGGCCCTGACCAGGAGGGGAATAGTGGCGTTTGGTGCTCCCCCGGGGAGTTCTTTGAGGTAGAAGGTGATGGGGTTGGAGTTTCCGCGCACTTTCTCGAGGGTGGTCGCCTTTGACGATGTCGCGGATTCCAGTTCGTCAAACTTTCGTTTGATCGACCCTACCGATATTTTCCCAGGGTCTCCTCCGGAGATAACCATTGCTTTGGGGAAGCCTTCCCAGGTACTACGGGCCGTGACGGGGCCTTCGTCGGGGAAGGTCGCCCACATGTTGCGGATTGCCTCTTCGCCCTCGATGATTGGGGGGACGAAGAAGTCCTCGGGCCGAGTGACGATGAGGGCGACCTGAAGCTGACTGTCGGCGGGAGGAGGTGTTGTCTCCTCGACGTTCTGCGATTCCTTTGAGCTGGTACGAGGAGGACCATTCTGCTGGGCATATTTCTTCAAGTGCCCTTCTTTGATGAGAATCTCAATGGCATCCTTGAGGTGGATGCAATCCTCGGTGACATGCCCGTGGCTTCTGTGGAACCTGCAGTACTTAGATTTGTCAACGTTTGGTTTGGGAGCCGCAGGCTTCGGGAAGCGAACTCCTCCTTTCACAAACTCGGAATTCTGGCAGTCTGAGAGGATCCGAGACCGGGTAGTGTTGAGCGGCGTGTACTCCGTGAATCGGCCAGCTGGCCCACGCTGTTCCCGGGGATCTCGATTGCGGTTTTCTTTCTTCTTTTCTCCTCCCCGTCGGGGAGAAACGTCATCGTCTTTGTGGCCGCGGGGGCCTTCTCTGCGTCTTGTCTCAAGAGCGATCTGGGCTGCTTCCGTCTCTTCGAGTTCGATGTACTTCTGGGCTCGCGCGATAAGGTCTTTGAGACGCCTGGGTCTTCGGAGGCCGATGGATTTGGCAAAGTCCGACCCGGCGCGTAGTCCGTGAATAATTAAGTATTTCTTCATGTCGTCGGTCGTGTGGACCTCGACGGCTTCCTTGTTAAACCTCTCAATGTAATTTCGGAGGGATTCGTTCCTTCCTTGGAAGATTTTCTCTAGGGCAGCCTCTGTCTTGGGGTGTCGACGAGATGCGGTGAAGTGTTTGGTGAAGCGTTGTTTCAGCTGCTTCCACGACGTGATCGAACCAGGTTCCAGGCCCTTGTACCACGTCATGGCTCCCTTCCGTAAGGTAGTGTGGAACAGCCGGCACCTGATGGCTCCCCTGACGTTTCGAAAGTCGAGCATCGCTTCGAAATTCTCCACGTGATCGTCGGGGTCGGTCAGCCCGTCATAGGTCCCCAAGTGTGGAGGTTTCTCCATGCCTGGAGGGATTGGGGCGTCCATGATTTCCCACGACAAGGGGGTCCTTTGGTCCTCGTCGTCGCTATCAGTCGGGGATCTCGAAGGTGATCGATGGTGCCGTGGAGGAGAGTTCCTCGACCGGTTCTTTGGTCTCTCTTCGGTCTGCTTGGACTTCTTGGAGGTGGCGGAGGCCCTGGGTTCCTTCCGGGGCGGGGAACGAGGGCGTTTCTGGGTGATTGCCAGCTGGGGGCGCTCGAGACGCGGTCGACGACCATGGCGTACGGGCGACGGTGTCCGAGAATCTTCGGAAGGGGTCCTTCGCGGGGAAGGAGAGAGGCGAGGTGACTGGGGGCGACGATGTCTTCGCGGGGAAGATCGTCGTGCACGTCCATGCTCCAAGGCTTCAATTCTGGTGTTCTGCTGCGCGATCAGCTGATTGGTCTGGTTGATCAACGCAAATAGGGCCACGGTACTTGGGTCCGCGTTGGGCGGCGGAGCCACTGGCTGGAGAGGGGTTTGCTGGTCGTCTGTGCGGACGACGTTGATAGTCGCATCCTGTGAGTCCGGGGAGGCGGTCCGCCCGTCCCGGATGTCGCCTTCGTCGCCGTGGAGGATGACGGCGTCCTCACGGTGGTTCCCGTTCTCCAGTTGCGCGAGCACGGTGTCCAGAGCCTGGTTGACGGTCGGATTGGCCATGTTGGTGATGAATAGAGGAAGCTTTGGTTTATCGAGGAGAAAACGGGGAAGCTTATAAAGTTTCCCACAGACGGCGCCACTGATCGTACCTGGATCAGACAGTTACAGGTGGCCAACGACGTCCGTTGAGCTCCGGCTCTGGTGAGGTTGAAGTACGGCGGGGGGGGTGTACCTGCAAGGTACTCCGACGCTCAAGTTAGGGAGTGCACAGAGTAACAGCAAATACAAAGAGTGAAAAAGTGACTTAACCTGACCCTCTCAAGTGAGAGAGTATTTATAAAGATCCCCCAGCGCGGGGCCAACGGTTACTTGCGTTGGGCTGGATTGTCAGGCCCAATCCAAGTAACTGCCAGGGCTTACGTGGCGTAGTGAAGACCAGCACGTGGTCTTCGCCCTGGGGTAACCGTTCCTAGATTTCCGGGATTAGGGCAGACCGAATCCTGCGGAAGTGGGAGGTTACTTGGAACATGTCCACGTGGTACGGACCGTTAGGCACTCCTCGCGGGGGAGGAGTCTTCTGTGTCGAGGACCAACAAGCCGTACGACGGGCATGTCCTCGCGGGGAGGGACCATGTCTGCCGAGGAGTGGTATGTGGCATTCTCGCGGGGAGAAGCTGGTATGTCGAGGATGTACCTCTCCGCAGGGATGCGAGGTCCTCCTGTCCTGTTGACCTAGATGCCCGACACTGCAAAGTGCTCGGGGGGAACGTTGGTCTGCTTGCAGCAGTCAAGGGCCCCGCAGAGAGGTCTTAGTGGGCCTCCCTATGCTATATGGGTTGGGCCTGCTCGACTGTTGGGCAGCCTCGGCCCAGTCCAGAACACCTACATTTTAGCCAAAGTTTTGTTTATATATATATATATATATATATATATATATATATATATATATATATATATATATATATATATATATATATATATATATATATATATCATATGAGAATGTCACTCCTTCATTACTCCACTTGAGACTCCCCCCCTCTCCTGAATACCACTCGACTCCTCCATCGAATATTTCTTTGTCATCTTTTTCTGCAGGTCCTCGTCATATGCGTCATATTGACTATGAGCTCAACAGCCTTAGACGAGAAGTCATTGCTTTCCGCCATGCAATTCAAGACCAAACTGATAGAGCGGCCGAGCAAATGGACCACATGTTCCAAGAAGTACATTCCTTACGAAGAGCTTCGGGTCAACAAGTCAGAAATTGTGACACATGAACTGCTAACAGGTTTACTCTTTCTTTCTTCACGCTTGCACGAAAACATTGGGGTCAATATTAAGTGTAAGTGTAGGGGAGGAAACATTTTCCCGTTTAGCTTGTTTTGCTTAATTTTTAAATTTTTCATTAATTTTTAATCATTTTTCAAATTTTAATCATTGCTTATTCATGTTTCTATTTCAGTTGTTGAGCCATCGACGTTAAACAAAGCGTTGCGTAGGAGGCAACCCACAAAATTTTTATTCTCTTTGAAATTTAAATTAAACTTTTTTCTTTCTAACTGATTTTTTATTTTATTTATATGTTTCCCATCCTTTTTTTTTTTTCAAAAATTCTGCACCACTAACCATGATGCAGGTCCAAAAATATTGAAAGAGCCAATCAAGCAACCAAAAAACGCTGCAAAAAGGCCTATCGTGCTCGCCACAGATCTATGGTGTTTGCCACTACAGTCAAAACCTAAATTTCCATAAATAATATCTATGGCGTTCGCCACATGCTTCTAACCACCTCATTCACTCCTTCATTACTCCACTTCATCCACCCACATTTATTAACCTTCTTCCACACAACTTCTACTAATTTTTTTTTAGTTCTTAAAAATGGCACAAGGTGGAAATGTTGATGTCAACAGTGTTATATTTCGGGAAGGAAAAGATGGCGAAAGGCAACGGAAAAAGTATGAAGCTCTGATGAACCGGGAAATTCTTCCAACAAGGTACACAGATGATACTTGTTTACGTACTTTATGATTGAATGACAGTGTACATTAGATGATAGATACGTTAGGCTTATCACACTTTTATGCACGTAAACATCCTACCTATGTTCGCTTAACTTGTAGAATTTCTTACCTCACTTATTTACATCACACAACCTATCACTTCTAGCACTACCAACACTGCTAGGTTTTGTATGTTTAATAAGGAGTATGAAAATAGTGTTGATCAAATTGCTCAAATGCTAAACTTTCTGTATGGTGAGGGTGTTATTTGTGAGACACTATTAGATACTGATTAGGCACTTAATGTTGGGGATTTTCGGGAACAATTAACAGGGTATGCTACTAATAGTTTTGAGGGTAATGTTGCAACTCACATACATAACCCGACCATATGCTATTTTCGCCAAATTAAACCAATTCTAAAGAGTTGTTTTACTTGCATACAATCTTTGCACCTACACAGGTTAATTTGGTCCAATGCATTTTGTTATAGACAGACCTAATGGGAGATATTTGTTGATGGTTCATAAAATTGCTATTTATGGTATTGTTTAGCCTTACCCAAACCGCATCGATGTGTGAAATAGGGCCAATTGGATTTATGACCTACATGTTGACCCAGATGCCGGACTGGAGCCCATGGACATTCTTGAGAATGTCGCTGTTGATGGTGTTATCGATGATGAGTTAGACCGGAGAGAGCGAGACTCTCATGCACATGTTTCATCATCACGTTGTTCCCTTCGTATTCCTAATCCACCTTCACACACTGCGCCACATTTTACTGACCCTTCTGCATGTACCTCTTCTAGACATCCGTCCCGATAAGAGTATGACCATGTTGGTATACGAACCGCACTTGATGACGTCCTTTGCGAGCTGCGATACCAAAATGATATAGATGTCGAGCGCGACTAATTGATCAAAGATATGCAGCGACAGCAGGTTGACATGATGGCACACATCCTACAGATACAAGCGCAACAACATGTTTATACAGGACGGGCCGAGCATAATATAACAAATCTGATCTAATAAATGACATGATTACAGATGGAGATGGATGATTTGTTACAGTATTTGCACGGTATAGGTGTCCCACCTCCTCCTCATTATGGTCGTGGAGAATATGGACGAGGCTGAGGCTGTGGCCGGTGTTGAGATCTTTATCCAGGTTCTTTATTTCTTTTCCCACTTTCATTAAAACATTGAGGACAAAGTTTGGTTTAAGTGTAGGGGAGGAACTTTATTGTTTTCTTTTTATCGCTTTTTAGTTAGATTTATTGCTTTTCTAGTTTATTTCATGTTATTAGTACATCGGGCAGGTTGTTATGATCCAAGGTTTCTAATATCAGTAGGCAGATAAAATAACATCGGGCAATAAGTACAATGTAGTTTTAAGAATTCTGCAATTTCACATTTGTACTTGGATCATTCATCAATTAAGTTTGTCGTCATTTTAATTCCAGAAGTTTATTTTCAAGTTTTCCAGTTTCCAATTTTCGCACTGTGTTACTTTCAGTACGTAATTTTTCTTCTTTAATTTTTTTGCACTTATTTGTTTTAAGTTCTTATATTGTAATTGTTGTTGTTATTTGTTCTATTTATTTCTATTGTCATTGTTTTGATTTTTAGTTTCATATATTATCATCACCTACTAGTATCACACACACACAAAAATAAATGACTTTGTCGTCTTTCTCAAAAAAATAACTCTGTCTCTTATTTTCATAGTTTACTAAAGAGGGGGTGATTGAGGGTCAAATTGGACCTAGAATCAACTCACTTGATCTTGACTGCTTTTTTTTTCAATAAACTTTAATAATAGGAAGTTTCTTATCACACCACCCAGGTTTCTTAGGCACCACCTGAATTTCTGGTTTTGCCCCCAATTTCCGGATATGCAAATCTGGACGCACCATTTTTTAAAAAAATTTCAGTTATTTTCGAATGTGCAGATCCAGACACACTTTTTTTTGAAAATTTTTCAGTTTTTTCCTGATGTGAGGAAAACTTCCTGATCTGCAAATCCAGAAAAAATCAAAAGAATTCCATAAAATCATTTACTTCTAAATATAATTAAATCAAATATAATTAAAATCAAATATAATTAAAATTAATATCATTTTTTATATATAATTAAATCTAATATAATTAAATCCAATATAACTAAAATTCAATATAATTAAAATTAATACGATTTTTTCAATATAATTAAATCCAATATAATTAAATTCAATATAATTAAATTAATTTTAGAAGTAAATACCATATAATTTTAATTATAATTTAGAAATAAATACCATATAATTTAGAAGTAAATGCCATATAATTTTAAATACCAATATAATTAAATCCAATTTTAGAAGTAAATACCATATAATTTTAAATCAAATATAATTAAATTATTTTTTTCAATATAAAAAAATCATTTAGAAGTAAATACCATATTAATCATTTAGAAAAAAAAAATCATATTAATTTTAATTATATTTGATTTAATTAAATTGGATTTAATTTTATTGAAAAAAATCATATTAATTTTAATTATGTTGGATTTTAATTATATTGGATTTAATTATATTTAGAAGTAAATAATTTTATGGAATACTTTTGATTTTTTTCCGGATCTGCAGATCAGAAATTTTTCCTGATTTGCACATCCGGAACAAATCAACTTTTTTCAAAAAATGGTGCGTCCGGATGTGCACATCCGGAAAGTAGGGGGCAAAAATGAAATTTCACGCGGTGCGTAAGAAAGTTGGGTGGTGCATTAAGAAACCCTCTAATAATATGATAAGCATTTGATTTGATCATGTTTTTACTTGTATTCCAAGGGATATGTTTATTGTTGAACCGTTTTGATTTCTACTAAATCATACAACATTGTTACTTTAATTATTGCAGACAAAACAACAATCCTACATCTAGGGGACCAACTTCTATTACATTTGTTCCAAAGGTTAGTTACATATGAGATATGAATGTAATGCATTCCAATGGACATGTTTGTTGCTGAACCTACTATGGTTTCTACTTAACCATATACTTTAATAATTGTGTACAAAACAATAAGATCATTTCTTAATACACCACCCATGTTTCTTATACACCGCGTGAAATTTCGGTTTGCCCCCAGATTTCGGATGTGCACATCCGGAAGCACCGTTTTTTTTTTAAAACGCTGATGTGTTCCGGATGTGCACATCCGGAAACATAGTATAACTTTATTTTTTTAAATTTCGGATCTGCAGATCCGGAAAATAGCATAACTTTATTTTTTTTTTTAAAATCGGTTTTGTCGGTTGGTCGCATACGATAATATATCATTGTAAGTTAATATACATTCGAATGAGGGTGGCGAGAAGGTCTTGACAGCATGATGAAGATCTTGAGTCAAGGGGTTAGAAAACTTTGTTCTTCGTATCTCTCCAATAGAAAACTTTGTTCTTCGTATCTCTCCAATAGAAAACTTTGTTCTCCGTATCTCTCCAATAGAAAACTTTGTTCTCCGTATCTCTCCAATAGAAAACTTTGTTCTCCGTATTCTCCAATAGAAAACTTTGTTCTCCGTATCTCTCCAATAGAAAACTTTGTTCTTCGTATCTCTCCAATAGAAAACTTTGTTCTCTGTATCTCTCAAGTGTAACCACTGCTCCTGTTATCTTTCTTTGTTGATCCTCCAACACTACAGATGGACTCAATATTTTTCGGAGATAAACCATTTTCGTTATTGAAAATAAGTAATGTAGCTGGTGCACCAATAGCAGTAATGTCATCAGAAGTTATAACAAACTCTAGGGTTGGAGTCTCTCCGTCAATATAATGGTTGTCTTCGGCATTCTGATAGAGTTAACAACAGATTTACGGTCATGAAAATAAACAACTATCATTTAACATCATGAATGCATCATGAAAGGTTAAATGTACTTGAATAAGCTCCACGCGAAAATGAACATCTTTAGCATAAAGTTCAGCGGAGAGATTCTTGATAACGTGATGAAGATCTTCAGTCAATGTAAATGAAGTAAACATGCATTACAGAGTGAAAGGTGAAAGGTTAAGAATGAGAGTACTTACTAACTTACACGATACAAGAAAAGTGTTTGAATGCATAAATAACTCATTATTATTTACCATTTTGGTTTTCAGGGAGTGGCGTGTGGTTTTCTATAAATCAACTAGGTTTAAGCCTAAAAGGATTATATAAAGATTGTAGAACAAATCAAGATCAACAGTAAAACATTACTTCTTTGACGTTATCCAAGATAAATGGCAGCAGAGTCGACACAAAGTTGGTGGTACTCCTATTACCACTTGCAGAACTGTCGCACCTCGAAAAAATCGCTTAATCGAAGACACGACCCTCGCGTGAAAGGCGCGGAAAACAGTTCGACAGAGTCGCCACCAAACTTTATTTATCCCAAAAGAGGGAAAGGAAAATATCGAGAAAACCTTTAAGGAGGAAGATAAGAACATGGTCGTCGCAACCACATTCCGGGTTCGGGAGTCGGTTACGTGAGGGGAAGGTACGCGCACCCCCTCACGTCCGTTGTACTCAACGGGAACCTCTTAGTTCGAATTGTGAGGAATGTTATCTAAGCTTGTTTGTTTTCTTCTCAACGATATGTGCAAAAAGGTAAAGTAAAAGGTTTCGATTGCTAAGGGAAAAGGGGTGGTTTTAGGATAGGGTGCTCGGCAAGGTCATCGCGACCTCGGGCCTACGTATGCTCATTCGGACGAGAATGAGAAATCAGAGCAATTGTAGTTCGACTACGGGAAGGGATGGAGGGAAGACGGAAAATGGAGGGAAGGTAGACGCAGACGGGGGAAAAAGAAAAAGTGTGGACACTAACGGGGGAAAAAGAAAAAGGTAGCTCGCCAAGATTATCGCAATCTTGTGCCTACGTATCTTTATTCGGACGAGAATAAAGAATCAGAGCAGTCGTAGTTCGTGGTACACCCACGAAAAAAGGGTTAGGGTTTGAATTTTAGGATGCGAAAGATTGAATGACATACAACCCAAGGGCGTGCCTCGAGAGCAGTCACTCAAGAATCCAAGGAATGCTAGACTCCAAGAATTCAGTTCTTTCGTGAGTTGATTGCAAAAATGTTCGATAATGGTTAAGTGTTTTAAGACGAAATGGTGAATGAACAACAACCCAAGGGCATGCCTCAAGAGCCATTCATTCAAAGATCCAAGGAATGCTAGATTCCAAGAATCTCCTCCTTTCGTTAGTTGATTAAGAAAACGGTTTGAAAAAGATCGAATTGAATTGATTGAGAAAAGAAGTGAGGATCGATACTAGTCCCTAGGGGTGCTCCTAGTAACGAAACCGCGAGATGTGTGAAGGGTTGATGGCGAATGCTAACGAGCACTCGACCTACGAGAATGTTTTGAAGAGTGGCTCGACGACGATTCGAGAATTGGTTTGGAAATGGTTTGATTTGTTAAGTGTTTTAGGGAGAATGACGATTATTCGATAAATGAGACGTAGGCCTCGCAACCAATTGATCGGGGCATTATTGGGATGCTAGATCCCAACGACACCTTTTTTATTTGATTGATTTACGAAATATTGTTTGATGAACAACAAAAGTACCATATGGAATGCTAGACTCCAATGGCATTCCTTTGTCCAAATAGTTAAGACGAGTGTTTTAGGAGCGAAAGGTCGAGTGACCACCACCTAAGGCGTGCGCCCCAATGGTGGTCACTCAAAAACCCAAGAAGTGCTAGACCTCAAGAATTCAATTCTTTCGCGATGTAATTAAGAAAAAAGGTTTGAGTATGTGTTGAATATTTTAATCGGGGAGTAAGCGTTTGAACAAATAAAAATAATTAGATAAATATGAATGTGAATGTAATATGGATATGAATAAGAATGAACGATAATATAATCGAGATAATATTCGACGGAGAATAAACAAGATAATATTGACAAGAGATTAAAGTTGACATAAAATAAAAATTGGTCTCGTCTTAATCGGATTTAATCGAGAAATCGGTAATCGACGACTTTTGACTTTCATTGACCAAAAGTGAATAAAAGAAATATAAAGTGACAATTAAATTGAAAATGTGAATACAAAGAATAAAGGTCTCACCTTTATCGAGGTTTAATCGAGAAATCGATAAATCAATCGATATTTAGTTTTCATGGACCCAAAATGAATCAAAATGATAAAAAATAATAGAAATACAATAAAATCGGAAAATGATAGAAAAATAATAAAGGTCTCACCTTTATCGAGATTTAATCAAGAAATTGATAAATCAATCGATATTTGGTTTTCATTGACCAAAAAGAGGATAAAAATGAAATAAAAATAATAGAAATGGAATAAGATCGAAAATGTCAAGAAAAAGAGTAAAGGTCTCACATTTATCGAGATTAAGTCGAGAAATCGACAAATCGTCGATGTTTTGGTTTTCATTGACCCAAAATAAGTGAATAGAAATAAAATAATGACATAAATTGAAATAAAAATAAATAAATAGAATAAAGGTCTCACCTTTATCAAGATTTAATCGATAAATCATTGATGTATGGTTTTCATTGACCCAAAATGAATAAAAATAGTGAATAAGTCAAATAAATAAATAATAGAATAAAGGTCTCACCTTTATCGCGATTTAATCGAGAAATCGATAAATCAATCGATATTTGGTTTTCATAGACCCAAAAAATGAATAATAAATAAAACAATGAAGTAAAATCGAAATAAAATAAATAAAAAACAACAGGCCTCAAATAGCTCAAAATCTAATCGGTTTGATTAAATTATGAGTGGAGTCATATCATTGGCCCAAATAAAAATCAGAAAAAAGAAAATAAAATGATAAAATCACATGAGTAAAAACATCATGCATCAAGTGAAGCAATACATTTTTTATAAAAATAAAAAAAAACTAGTGAAAATCAAAAGTAAAAATAAATAAGGATAGAGTTGGGGTGCTGCTGAAAAGAAACTGGCGTGATAATGAATCCAACGTGGGCCTTAGCCCATCATCATTCTTCAACAACCAATATATAAAAAACAACTTATTAATCGGGCCATGAAGCCCCAAAACCAAAACAGACTAACTGAATCCACATCAAGCTATTGTTGCTAGTAAACACAACACACACACAAACTAATACACAAACGAACAAAAATGAAGCAGGGTGCGGCTATCATGTTCAGAAGAAAGACCCTTCATCAGCGCCCGTGGAAGGTGAAGTCAACATCAAACACAACGTCAAAATAACACGATCTAGATCAAAAGGAATGAAATCGAAACCGAATCACCTCCTCCTTCAACACGTTTTAAGTTTGTGTCTCGCTCATTCTTTCATCTTTCTCGCTCGCTTCCGTCCGATCTCTCCGCTCTGCTCGTCACAGGTTTGGTTTATGGTTGAGTTATAGTTTGGGTTGTTTATAAATCTCTCTACTTCATCTCTTCTGATTCTGTTCTGTAAATGGGTTTTGAATGGTTGGTGTGAGTTTGTGATTTTTGGATTTTGAGGGGTAATGGTGATGAGTTGTTGAAGAATATTTCGTTGAAAGTTTGTGGGTTTTATTGAAGATTGGGTCGCTGTGAGGTTGTTGTGGATTTGAGTTTGCAGAGACAAAAAAAATTAACGGGGGAAGGTTGAAGAAAGATGTCGCAGGGGAATTTAAGCAGGGTCTCTTTGGCTCTTGAGGCTTGAATCTGAGAGTGAAGAATTAGGTTTATTATATAGAAGAATTGTGAGGGTGTTTGAGGAAAACTTGGGGATAAAGATTGGAATATTTTTGAAGAATATGCTGTGTAGAATCACGTGGAATTGCGTTTTATGTCTTGGTAATGCGTTGTGGATTGGAGCATTGCGTCTGATTTTGCAGGTACAGACTTGGATGGCTGAGATTGTTTTGGGCAGTGCTTGCTATGGTGAATCCGTCGTTTGCGCAAGTTGTACATTTTGTGGGGTCAGGGAAGGTTTTTTATGAATCTGGAATTGGAATTGTTGCTGCTGTGATTTCTCGCGGCTTTGTGGTGTGTTGGCTTTTCATGTGCATTTTTAAAATTGTTGTGACTTGAAATGGACTGTAAATATTGGTGGGCCTTGCAAATCAAAACAAGTAATTTTTTTGGTAATATTTTTCCATGTAATGGGCTCACAAAAGATGGTAAAGAAAACTTTGTGTAACTTTTCTTAGACAATGGGCTTTATTTATAACTTTGTAATTTTTGCCCTTTTTTGGTAATATGGATAAAAAATGGAAATTGGTTAATAAATGGATTTTTGAATATAAAATAAAAAATGGAATTGGATAGTTATGGATTTAGAGAAACTTATAGTTAATGGACATTTAATTGGATAATGGACTCTAAAAAAATGGATATGGATATTGGCAAATGGATTTGAATGAATTACGGTTATGAAATGGATCAAAAAGTAAGAAAAAAAGGATTTTAAATGAATGTGGGTTTAATTACGGATTTTGAATTGGACACAAATTTGGATTTAAAAGTGGGATGGATTAAAGTTATGGTTTTGGATATGGTAGAAAATGGATATAAACATTGAAGGTGGTGAAAATGGATATATGGATATATTTGATAAAAAATGGATCAATTGAAAATATTGCTGGTTTAGAATGAGAATTTGGACAAAAAAAGATATAATTATGGATCTATATTTGGAAAAATTAAATTAGGACAATGATTTTGGGGAGGACAAATTTGGGGTATGACAGATGCCCTTATCTAATTGGCTAAAACCGAGTGAGATGAATTGCTACGGCATTCGGTCTTTCGAGGTATAAGACAATTAGATATGAAGAAGACCACAAATTTGTCTGAAAAGAAGAAAATGGATTGGGAAGTTGAAATACAAGAAATCTGACACCAAAAGGATGACAGACCTATCACCAAAAGGATGATAGTGAACACACACACAGACCCTTTCACCAAAAGGATGAAAATGAGGTCACAGTCTGCTATCACCAAAAGGATAATAGGGCACACACGCACACAGACCCTTCCACCAAAAGGATGAAAATGAGGTCAAAACCTGTTATTACCAAAAGGATAATAGGGCACACACACACACACAGACCCTTCCACCAAAAAAATGAAAATGAGGTCAAAGCCTGCTATTACCGACGAGATAATAGGGCACACACACACACAGACTCTTCTACCAAAAGGATAGAAATGAGGTCAAAGCCTGCTATTACCGACGAGATAATAGGGCACCCAACACAGCCTGCTACTACCAAAAGGATAGTATGACACACAACACAGCCTGCTATTACCAAAAGAATAATAGGGCACACACACACACAGACCCTTCCACCAAAAGGATGAAATGAGGTCAAAGTCTGCTATTACCGACGAGATAATAGGGCACCCAACACAGCCTGCTACTACCAAAAGGATAATAGGGCACCCAACACAGCATGTTACTACCAAAAGGATAGTATGGTACACAACACAGTCTGCTATTACCAAAAGGATAATAGGGCATACACACACAGCCTGCTACTACCAAAAGGATAGTATGGCACACAACATAACCTGCTATTACCAAAAGAATAATAGGGAACACACACAAAGGTTGTCACTCACCAAAAGGATGACACACAGACCAAGGGTTTACGGATCGGCGACACCAAAAGGATGACGGATCAAAACGAGCTACTACCACCAAAAGGATGATAAGAACTTCTTATTTGTGAGGACCAACATCAAAAGGATGAAGGTTAGATCGAAATGACATGGTTTCGGCTACCACCAAAAGGATGATAAAAAAGTTTTTATTTGAGGGTTACCAACACCAAAAGGATGTAGGTTGGATTGAGTTTATTGGGTTTGGCTATCACCAAAAGGATGATAGTAAGGTAACTGACAAAAAGTCAAGTTTGCTGGGGATATGATGAGATTTATTTGGAGGCATCAACAAAAGGTTGAAGTAAAGAATTCAATGATGGAAGCCCACGACAAGGAAAGGGAAACAGTGAAAAATGGAGAAGGTAACCCGCCAAGATCTACGCAATCTTGTGCCTACGTATCTTTACTCGGACGAGAATAAAGAATCAGGGCAGTCGTAGTTCGACTTGAAGAAAAGATTCGATGAGGAATGCCCATTGACTCGGGGGAATGTTTATTGGTTGGGATGAGGATGACGACCTCAGCAACAAAAGGTTGAGGAACACAACTCAATGAGGAACGCCCACTGACTTGCTTGGAGATCACTTCTTTATTGAAAAATTTCATGAGGAACGCCCATGAACTTGAAAGAGATGCCCCTGTCCGGGCTGAGGATGCTCTTGAGCTTGATCAACAAAAGGTTGAACAACTTTAAGAGGAACGCTCACGGATTTGAAGAAGATGTCCCTGCCTGGGCTGAAGATCGTCTTGCAGTCTTGAGATATAACTACGTGAGGAACGCCCACGGATTTGCTGAAGATGATGCCCCTGGCTGGGATGAAGATCTTCGTGCAGTCTCGAGATTGATCCTGGATCTCACACATGTATGAATACTTGATTTGTAATGATGTGCAATGCAAATGCTGACGCGCGGAGATGCAAGTGCTGGGGAAGTATGATTGGTTATAAGGATGCACATGATGCATATGATGCTGAATCCGATGCATATGATTGCAGACAGGCGATTGGATAAGTTTTGAAGGGTGCCATCATGGTGGACTTTTTGGTGGTTGCTGATGAGGATTGGACTTTTGGGCGGTGGGAGGGATTCGATTTCCTCGACACTCAGTTCATTGAAGACGCCATGATTGAAGCAGACAAAGATACTCTTGAAGCTCTGAGTTTGACCACTTGTTGATGAATCATTTCTGAGAAAACCATAACTTTGCTTGATGGTCAGGGTTGCTTGTTGCAATGGTTCTTGCCCTAGTCTGAACATGGTAATGGTCTGCCCTTGATTAACCGGTTCTGGAAGTTGATCTTTAAACGTTAAGTTTTGATGTGCTTTGAGATGACTTGCCCCTGATCGACCTGTTGAACGAGTTTACCCCAGCCTATGGGTTTCGAGGGAGTCTTGCTTCGGGTTGACACCACTGGAAGTTCAAGTTCTTCTTCGATTGCCCCTTGTTGGAATTGCTTTGATGTCTAGCACTGATTTGCAGTTAAAATTGTACATTCACAAATGGTAATCTTAATACGATGCTCATGCAAGTTTTGAAAAAGAGTCGTTTATTGGAGTGTCGTGATAGTGAGACAAATGGACCGTTAGCCCAAACGTGTGCTGATTTTGATGGTGTGAAAGGTGTAGCAAGGAGAATGACACCAATACTGAAGATTAACAAATACGTGGGGAGTCAGGTTACACAACCTTGCAATAGTATGCTTGCAGAATAAACCTCGCCTCAATTAGGTCTTTCGAGGGTTGTAACGTGGTCTGGCTCACGGTTTAAGAAACAAAGGGTATAAGGCTCAAAACTTGGTTTGTACCCACCCCTTCTTCATGATGAACTTCCAGTCCTACGTTCAGTTAATTTTGCACATGTTTATATTACAAAAGGGTTGACGGTTCAAGGTAACAGTCACCTTTATTTTGTTTTTGGTGCATGTCAGTAACCCTTTGGTTTTGATTTGGTGGTCACTGAATCTTATTCTGTTTTCGTTGAGGATTCGAGGGCCTCTTTTGATTTTGTTTTTGATCCCTATCTTTTGCTTGGACTGATTTTACTTGTCGAGTCTATCAGGGTTGTCTTGATTTTTGCCTAAGTCTCCTTTGAGGTGCTCGACTTAGCAGGCTTTTGATTTTTTTGTTTTTGATTTTGTTGGATGGTTGTGACTGCCAAGTCATGGGTATTGATGAACAACCATCATTTTCTGGATTTTGCTTTTGTGAACTGAGTGCGTAATTGAGTTAACTGAACACTACCTTGCCCCAGGTTGAGTGTAAGGGTTTATAGATCCGAAGGAAACTGCTACTTCTAGGCTCGAAGTGGTTTACTAGGGATTAACTCCTTGTCTCTCCAGTGTTTGGGGAATTGAAATAATGCCTGTACATCATCGGCGAGATTCTATCTGAAAGCATACGATTTGCAATTATGGGTATTTCGTTATCCTCTTCCTCCCTCCAATCATTGCTAACAACAGTTTGATATAGAGAGTGAATTAAATAAATGTGTCGGTGATTTGCAGTAAATGAAAAAAAATGAGTGAATACGACATAACTGATTCAAAACATGCATAATCAATACATTAAGAAAACCAAATACAAACGGCAATGTTCAAAGCATACAGTACTTAAACAAATAAAGACGAAAATACAAGAATACAAATGATGGGATGGCAACATGACTGCCTTCTTCGGGGAAAAAACTTGACTTGACTTGATTTGACTTGGCTGGCTGCTGGCACTAGCTTGGCGGCGACAGAGGGTTTTTGATGACGTTTGGAGCCCTCCCATTAAACGTGAGAAACTTTGAGTCGATCATGTCTTGAACCTTGTGTTTGAAAGCTCTGCAGTCCTCGATCGTATGCCCTGGAGCACCCTTATGAAACTCGCAATGAACATTAGCATCATAATCTGGGGGAATGACAGTTGGAGGAGCTAGGTCCCTCAGAGTGATTGCCTTCTTCTCCATTAATTGAGCAAAGATCTGAGCATATGACGTCGGTAGGCGATCAAAGTCTCTATCAGATCTCCTTGTCCTCTGTTGATTGGGCTGACGTTGTTGAGCAGCTCTCTATTATTGATGTTGAGGAGGATACTGATACCCTTGCTGATTGTAAGATTGTTGCTGAGGAACCTGTTGTTGAGGCATTGGAGCTTGAACAGCTTGAACAGCCGGCTGATAAGGCATTGGTGCATATTGTGCAGCAACAACATACAGATACTAGAAGTATGGCATTTGAAAGGGCATTGGAGGAGGAGCTTGTTGTTGAGCTTGCCCTTTCTAAGCAGAGACAACATTTGTTTCGCCCTCTTTCTTTTTGTATCCGTTGAAGGGCTTCTTGGCTTAAGACTGACTGCTAGAACCTCCTTGGATCTTTCCGCTCTTCAGGCCTTCTTCAATTCTCTCACCGACAATTACCAAATCAGAGAATCCAGCAGAAACATTACCAATCAACTTCTCATAGTACTGGCCTTGCAAAGTACCCATGAAGATGTCAATCAGTTCACGGTCAACAAGAGGTGGATACACTCTGGCAGCTAGCTCTCTCCAGCGTTGCGCGTACTCCTTAAAGGATTCGTTGTCCTTTTGAGCCATACTCTGAAGTTGAGTACGATTCAGAGCAAGGTCAGTGTTATACTTGTATTGCTTGACAAACGCATCAGCTAGATCATCCCAAGTGTGCACATTGCTATGCTCCAGCTGCATATACCATTCGAGTGATGCCCCAGACAAGCTGTCTTGGAAGCAATGGATCATCAGCTTTTCGTCTTTGGCATGGGCAGCCATCTTGCGACAGTACATCCTTAGATGCATGTGAGGAGAACTGAGGCCTTTGTACTTCGGGAATTCTTGCACTTTAAACTTGGGAGGAATGACAACATCTGGCACCAAGCACATATCCAAAGCATTCAAAGAAGTTGAGTTGCGCCCCTCCATGACTCGGAGTTTCTCAGCTAGATCACGACACATCTTGATAGCTTCAGAATCCTGAGCAGCAGTAGGATTAAAAATTGGGATAGCAGCATGGTAGTTCTGGACCTCATCATACTGATCTACCAGATTTTCTTCACCATGAGGGATAGGAATCTGAATGACAACAGGTTGAGCTTGCGGAATAACACCAACAGTGACTCCAGATGTTGGAAGTGGTTGAGTTGTGGCAGGAACGAAGTCCATTGGTATCCCATAAGTGATGGGGTTGGGAACAGGAACAGAGAGCCTTGAGGTAGATGCTTGAACAAGCACAGTGTTGTGGGCAGCAGCGGCTTCACGCAATTCTTCTTCTTTTCTGGCCATCATGATGGCTTCAAGAATCTGGTCAATCTTTCCCTTGATAGAATCCAATTCTTCTCTGAAGGCGGCTTGCTCTTGTTGAATCTGCTCCATCATTTATCTAGTATTGGCTCGAGTTGCGTACTGGTATTGAGGAATCAACTTGATTTACTGGAGAAGGAAGGAAGTTGAAGTGAGATTCTGAGGTTGAAAATGAAATGCAAGATACGTAACAGATGCAATGCAATGACATGATATGAGATGCAATGCAAGATGCAAGATCCAGGATCGCAGATCACAGGTTCAAGCAATTTTGAGGTTGGCCGTTCACAGGTAAATAACCAAAGTCTCCGATCAAAGAAACCCTAATAGGTAGACTCTATGAGGAAAGTTCTAGGTTCTTTACCCACAAACCCACTCACGGGATGGTTTCTACATTGACGGATAAGGTTCCCAGGATTACGGATACAAATCGCATCAATGTCAGGCAACAGGCTAGCTGCATTACGACGATAATGACGACTAGGTCTCCCCTGAGCGGGGTTTTCATGTTAGGCGCACCAGGAGCGAGTCCTTGGAGACTAACACTACACGACCACCAATACAGAACTTGGTTCTAAGAGTGGTTCATAGAGTCACAACCCCTTCATGAATCAAGTCGTGCGACAGGCTAGCTGTGTTACAACAGGATCTACGAAAAGGTCTACTCTAGGGGAGCTTTCATGCTAGGCACGCAAGGAGCGAGTCCTTGGGGACTAACACTACTCGACATCCAATTCTAAGCTATGTGTTATCTCTGCTTTTACCAAAGCTCGGGTGTAGAGCTTTACTCATGATATCATCCCAAGATCCAACAGATAAGAATAATAGGAGAAAGCAATAAGAGAACAAATACGTAAACGAGAAAAAACATGCAAACAAAGATAACGCTCCTCACAAATTGCTCTAAGTTAGGCTCGACTCTCTCTTGCATGGAGCAATTGGTCCCCAGCAGAGTCGCCAGCTGTCGCACCTCGAAAAAATCGCTTAATCGAAGACACGACCCTCGCGCGAAAGGCGCGGAAAACGGTTCGACAGAGTCTCCACCGAACTTTATTTATCCCAAAAGAGGGAAAGGAAAATATCGAGAAAATCTTTAAGGAGAAAGATAAGAACGTGGTCGTCGCAACCACATTCCGGGTTCGGGAGTCGGTTACGTGAGGGGAAGGCACGCGCACCCCCTCACGTCCGTTGTACTCAACGGGAACCTCTTAGTTCGAATTGTGAGGAATGTTATCTAAGCTTGTTTGTTTTCTTCTCAACGATATGTGCAAAAAGGTAAAGTAAAAGGTTTTGATTGCTAAGGGAAAAAGGGTGGTTTTGGGATAGGGTGCTCGGCAAGGTCATCGCGACCTCGGACCTACGTATGCTCATTCGGACGAGAATGAGAAATCAGAGCAATCGTAGTTCGACTACGGGAAGGGATGGAGGGAAGACGGAAAATGGAGGGAAGGTAGACGCAGACGGGGGAAAAAGAAAAAGTGTGGACACAAACGAGGGAAAAAGAAAAAGGTAGCTCGCCAAGATTATCGCAATCTTGTGCCTACGTATCTTTATTTGGACGAGAATAAAGAATCAGAGCAGTCGTAGTTCGTGGTACGCCCATGAAAAAAGGGTTAGGGTTTGAATTTTAGGAGGCGAAATATTGAATGACATACAACCCAAGGGCGTGCCTCGAGAGCAATCACTCAAGAATCCAAGGAATGCTAGACTCCAAGAATTCAGTTCTTTCGTGAGTTGATTGCAAAAATGTTCGATAATGGTTAAGTGTTTTAAGACGAAACGGTGAATGAACAACAACCCAAGGGCGTGCCTCAAGAGCCATTCATTCAAAGATCCAAGGAATGCTAGATTCCAAGAATCTCCTCCTTTTGTTAGTTGATTAAGAAAACGGTTTGAAAAAGATCGAATTGAATTGGTTGAGGAAAGAAGTGAGGATCGATACTAGTCCCTAGGGGTGCTCCTAGTAACGAAACCGCGAGATGTGCGAAGGGTTGATGGCGAATGCTAACAAGCACTCGACCTACGAGAATGTTTTGAAGAGTGGCTCGACGACGATTCGAGAATTGGTTTGGAAATGGTTTGATTTGTTAAGTGTTTTAGGGAGAATGACGATTATTTGATAAACAAGACGTAGGCCTCGCAACCAATTGATCGGGGCATTATTGGGATGCTAGATCCCAACGACACCTTTTTCATTCGATTGATTTACGAAATATTGTTTGATGAACAACGAAAGTACCATATGGAATGCTAGACTCCAATGGCATTCCTTTGTCCAAATAGTTAAGACGAGTGTTTTAGGAGCGAAAGGTCGAGTGATCACCACCTAAGGCGTGAGCCCCAATGGTGGTCACTTAAGAACCCAAGAAGTGCTAGACCTCAAGAATTCAATTATTTCGCGATGTAATTAAGAAAAAAGGTTTGAGTATGTGTTGAATATTTTAATCGGGGAGTAAGCGTTTGAACAAATAAAAATAATTAGATAAATATGAATGTGAATGTGATATGGATATGAATAAGAATGAACGATAATATAATCGAGATAATATTCGACGGAGAATAAACAAGATAATATTGACAAGAGATTAAAGTTGACATAAAATAAAAATTGGTCTCGTCTTAATCGGATTTAATCGAGAAATCGGTAATCGACGACTTTTGACTTTCATTGACCAAAAGTGAATAAAAGAAATATAAAGTGACCATTAAATTGAAAATGTGAATACAAAGAATAAAGGTCTCACCTTTATCGAGATTTAATCGAGAAATCGATAAATCAATCGATATTTAGTTTTCATGGACCCAAAATGAATAAAAATGATAAAAAATAATAGAAATACAATAAAATCGGAAAATGATAGAAAAATAATAAAGGTCTCACCTTTATCGAGATTTAATCGAGAAATCGATAAATCAATCGATATTTGGTTTTCATTGACCAAAAAGAGGATAAAAATGAAATAAAAATAATAGAAATGAAATAAGATCGAAAATGTCAAGAAAAAGAGTAAAGGTCTCACCTTTATCGAGATTAAGTCGACAAATCGACAAATCGTCGATGTTTTGGTTTTCATTGACCCAAAATAAGTGAATAGAAATAAAATAATGACATAAATTGAAATAAAAATAAATAAATAGGATAAAGGTCTCACCTTTATCAAGATTTAATCGATAAATCGATAAATCATTGATGTATGGTTTTCATCGACCCAAAATGAATAAAAATAGTTAATAAATCAAATAAATAAATAATAGAATAAAGGTCTCACATTTATCGAGATTTAATCGAGAAATCGATAAATCAATCGATATTTGGTTTTCATAGACCCAAAAAATGAATAATAAATAAAATAATGAAGTAAAATCGAAATAAAATAAATAAAAAACAATAGGCCTCAAATAGCTCAAAATCTAATCGGTTTGATTAAATTATGAGTGGAGTCATATCATTGGCTCAAATAAAAATCAGAAAAAAGAAAATAAAATGATAAAATCACATGAGTAAAAACATTATGCATCAAGTGAAGCAATACCTTTTTTATAAAAAAAAAAAAAAAACTAGTGAAAATCAAAAGTAAAAATAAATAAGGATAGAGAGGGGGTGCTGTTGAAAAGAAATTGGCGTGATAATGAATCCAACGTGGGCCTTAGCCCATCATCATCCTTCAACAACCAATATATAAAAAAAACTTATTAATCGGGCCATGAAGCCCCAAAACCAAAACAGGCTAACTGAATCCACATCAAGCTACTGTTGCTAGTAAACACAACACACACACAAACTATTACACAAACGAACAAAAATGAAGCAGGGTGCGACTATCATGTTCAGAAGAAAGACCCTTCATCAGCGCCCGTGGAAGGTGAAGTCAACATCAAACACAACATCAAAATAACACGATCTAGATCAAAAGGAATGAAATCGAAACCGAATCACCTCCTCCTTCAACACATTTTAAGTTTGTGTCTCGCTCATTCTTTCATCTTTCTCGCTCGCTTCCGTCCGACCTCTCCGCTCTGCTCGTCACAGGTTTGGTTTATGGTTGAGTTATAGTTTGGGTTGTTTATAAATCTCTCTACTTCATCTCTTCTGATTCTGTTATGTAAATGGGTTTTGAATGGTTGGTGTGATTTGTGATTTTTGGATTTTGAGGGGTAATCATGATGAGTTGTTGAAGAATATTTCGTTGAAAGTTTGTGGGTTTTATTGAAGATTGGGTCGCTGTGAGGTTGTTGTGGATTTGAGTTTGCAGAGACAAAAAAAAATTAACGGGGGAAGGTTGAAGAAAGATTTCGC
This sequence comes from Lathyrus tuberosus, assembly GCA_022829125.1. Taxonomy (NCBI): domain Eukaryota; kingdom Viridiplantae; phylum Streptophyta; class Magnoliopsida; order Fabales; family Fabaceae; genus Lathyrus; species Lathyrus tuberosus. The sequence continues at coordinate 12,959,024 of JALAZF010000039.1, read as the reverse complement.
AGGGGAATTTAAGCAGGGTCTCTTTGGCTCTTGAGGCTTGAATCTGAGAGTGAAGAATTAGGTTTATTATATAGAAGAATTGTGAGGGTGTTTGAGGAAAACTTGGGGATAAAGATTGGAATATTTTTGAAGAATATACTGTGTAGAATCACGTGGAATTGCGTTTTATGTCTTGGTAATGCGTTGTGGATTGGAGCATTGCGTCTGATTTTGCAGGTACAGACTTGGATGGCTGAGATTGTTTTGGGCAGTGCTTGCTATGGTGATTCCATCGTTTGCGCAAGTTGTACATTTTGTGGGGTCAGGGAAGGTTTTTTGTGAATTTGGAATTGGAATTGTTGCTGCTGTGATTTCTCGCGGCTTTGTGGTGTGTTGGCTTTTCATGTGCATTTTTAAAATTGTTGTGACTTGAAATGGACTGTAAATATTGGTGGGCCTTGCAAATCAAAACAAGTAATTTTTTTGGTAATATTTTTCCATGTAATGGGCTCACAAAAGATGGTAAAGAAAACTTTGTGTAACTTTTCTTAGACAATGGGCTTTATTTATAACTTTGTAATTTTTGCCCTTTTTTGGTAATATGGATAAAAAATGGAAATTGGTTAATAAATGGATTTTTGAATATAAAATAAAAAATGGAATTGGATAGTTATGGATTTAGAGAAACTTATAGTTAATGGACATTTAATTGGATAATGGACTCTAAAAAAATGGATATGGATATTGACAAATGGATTTGAATAAATTACGGTTATGAAATGGATCAAAAAGTAAGAAAAAAGGATTTTAAATGAATGTGGGTTTAATTACGGATTTTGAATTGGACACAAATTTGGATTTAAAAGTGGGATGGATTAAAGTTATGGTTTTGGATATGGTAGAAAATGGATATAAACATTGAAGGTGGTGAAAATGGATATATGGATATATTTGATAAAAAATGGATCAATTGAAAATATTGCTGGTTTAGAATGAGAATTTGGACAAAAAAAGATATAATTATGGATCTATATTTGGAAAAATTAAATTAGGAAAATGATTTGGGGTAGGACAAATTTGGGGTATGACAAGAATCAGAATCAGAATTTTCGACTTCACTTATGTAGTATCGAGGGCGGAAAGCTAGTATGTGCGCATAATAAGCAAGAGGAACTGTATCATTAATATACAAGTTATAATATATATGTTGGTGTACAAGGTGAAAATAATGAAGATGAAGAAGAGAATATATTATATTGAATGACGGCTGCAAAAGGATAAAAAGATACAAATGATTGGAATGACAACTACCCTATTTATAAGCTAAAATTAGGGTTACCAAAAGCAACAATAAAATACTAAAATACCCTCTAACAAACTTAATGACTAAGTTTGTGAATATAAAATAAAATATAAATTATTATTCTAATACCATCCCTTAATTTATATTTCCTCAAAACTAACAACTCCAATTCCATCCCTAGAAAGTATGTCATTTTCCCGAGATCAGTCATTTCAAACTCTGTCTCGCTACAGGTGCAAACACTTCAGAATAATCCAGCCCAGGTTTCTGTAGAAATCCTCTTGCTACCAACCTCGCTTTGTATTTGCCAATTGATCCATCTGGCTTTAGCTTCTGCTTGAAAACCCATCTGACGCTGATGGCTTTCTTGTCCTTTGGAAGTTCTGTCAGCTTCCAAGTCTTGTTTCTTTCTATGGCCTCAAGTTCTTCTTTCATGGCCTTTAGCCAGAACTTCTGCTTGAGAGCATCTTCTGTACTCACGGGTTCAGAGTCTACTAACATGGCACACTGAATAATCTCTCCCTCAGAATCTACTTCAGTGTCTTGCAACATGTCAAACTCTTCAAATCTTCTTGGAATGTTTCTGATTCTCTGTGGCCTCTGACCTCGTTCAGAACTTTCTCCGGATGCTTGAACCTCAGAAGTTCTGTCCTCAAAAGTTTCTCCTTCAGAAGTTCTTGCTTCAAAAGTTGGACTTCCTCCAGAACCTTGACCACCTTCAGAGTCTGGCATATTCCCAGAATCTGAATCACCACCAGAATCTTGATCATCATCAGAATCTGGATCATCAGAATCACCTTCATCTTCTGAGTCTTCTTCAGAGTCAGAATCACCATCAGTTTCAGAAATTCTTATTTCTGACCTTTCTTCAGAAGTTCTAACATCAGGATTAGATTGAGACTTATCCCAATTCCAAACTTCTGATTCCTTCACAATAACATCTCTGCTGAACTCAACTTTATTAGTTTCGGGACAATAAAGCTTGTACGCACCCGTACTGTGGTACCCCACCAGTAACATTACTTTGCTTCTATCATCCAACTTCTGTCTTCTAGCTTCTGGAACATGTTTGTAACAAACAGAACCAAAAACCTTCAGATGACTAACACTTTGCTTTTCTCCCGTCCACTTCTGAATAGGAACTATTTCCTTCAGCTTCTTCGTTGGACATCTGTTTAGCACATATGCTGCAGTGGCAACAGCTTCTCCCCAGAGGTTCTGAGGAAGCTTCTTCTCCTTCAGCATGCTTCTCACCATGTCAAGCAGAGTACAATTTCTTCTTTCAGCAAGACCATTGTGTTGAGGAGTGTAAGGAGCAGTAACCTCATGCTCAATTCCATTCTCCTCACAGAACTTCTGAAACTCTTTGGAGTTATACTCACCCCCACCATCGGTTCTGAGAATCTTCAGAGTCTGACCACTCTGATTCTGAACCTTCATTCGGAACTTCTTGAATTCACCAAACACCTCGTGTTTGAACTTAATAAGGGATACCCATATCATTCTTGTGAATTCATCAACAAATGACACGAAGTATTTATTCCCTCCGAACGATTCTACTGGAAATGGACCACACACATCAGAATGTACTACTCCCAAGGCATGTTTTGCTCTTGGAGCAATTTCTGATGCAAATGGCAATCTTGGTTGCTTTCCTTCCATGCACACTCTGCATGATTTCTCAGGCTTCTTAATTGTAGGAATTCCATGTACCAGCTTCTTCGAATTTAGATGTTCTAAGCTTCTGAAATTCAAATGACCAAATCTTCTGTGCCACAGCTCACTTTCTTTCACAACACTTGTTGCACTAAAACATTCAGAATTAGAAGTTCTGACATTCACCTTGAATGTTCTATTCCTTCCTTGTTCTGACTCCATAATCAGCTTCTGATTACAGTCATACAGCTTCAGAAGATTGTCCTTCATGGTAACTGAAAAACCTTTCTCAATTAATTGTCCCACGCTCATCAGATTGCTTTTGATGCCAGGTACATACCATACATTCTGAATCAATGTTGTTTTCCCATTGTTCATAACAACTCTGACATTTCCCATACCTTCAGCGTTAAGATATTTGCCATCAGCACATCTGATCTTTGTTCTCTTCTCAGAATCAAAATCAACCAGCCATTTCTTATTTACAGTAAGATGATTTGAGCAGCCAGTGTCCATATACCACCAGTCTGTTAAATTCGTATCATCAGATTCAGAAGCCATCAATAGCACAGATTTATCATCAGAACTTCTGGCTATATTTGCTTCTTCTGACTTCCTTTCCTTGTTTGACCAACAATCTCTAGCAAAGTGACCAAACTTCTTGCAACAGTAACATTGGATCTTCTTCTTGTCATACTTCTCTTTTCCCTTCTGAGCATTCTTTTGCCTATCAGAAGTTGAGGTTTCTGACTTCTGACCACCATCAGATCTTCTCCTAGCTTCTGACTGCTTCTGATGCTTCCTATCAGAAACTGCTTTCAGAGCCTGCTGCTCTACTTCCCTTTCAGAAGTTCTCTCAGTCAGACGCAACTCTTGCGCTTCTAGACTGCTTTGTAGCTCTTCAATTCTCATGGTGCTCAGATCTTTAGAATGTTCTATTGCTACCACAATGTAATCAAACTGAGGAGTAAGGGATCTCAATACCTTCTCAATGATTACTTGTTCAGAAAGAGTTTCTCCACACGCCTTCATCTCATTAGTGATCACAATCACTCTAGAGATGTACTCAGAAACTTTCTCATTGTTCTTCATGTTCTGATTCTCATACTGCTTACGTAGAGACTGAAGTTTCACCTTCTTCAGTGATGCGTCACCACCGTAACATCTGACCAGTGTGTCCCACGCCGCCTTTGCCGTCGTTGAATCTGCTATCTTCTCAAACACATTCGCATCCACACACTGATGGATGTAGAACAATGCTTTCTGATCTTTCTTCCTTGTATCCTTCTGCGCGTTCTTCTGTTCCTCCGTCGCATCTGCTGCTACCGGAACATAACCTTCGGTGACAAGATCTAGAACATCTTGAGCACCGAACAGTACTCGCATTTGAATCATCCAACGATTCCAGTTTTTGCCATCAAATACTGGGAGCTTGGTGTTCATTCCGCCGCCGCCGTTCATCATCTTCAACCTTCAACCTTGTACAGTACACTCAGAACTTCACCGCACACAGTGTTTCCCAACCCACAAAATCACAAAAAAAATGTGATTCTGATCAGATTTTGTTCAAGATTCAACAAGAATCACGAACCAAAATCAATCACACAAAGAAATCCTCACGTTTCACGTTTCCCAATGATCCGAACCGGAGCTCTAGATACCAATTGTTGGTGTACAAGGTGAAAATAATGAAGATGAAGAAGAGAATATATTATATTGAATGACGGCTGCAAAAGGATAAAAAGATACAAATGATTGGAATGACAACTACCCTATTTATAAGCTAAAATTAAGGTTACCAAAAGCAACAATAAAATACTAAAATACCCTCTAACAAACTTAATGACTAAGTTTGTGAATATAAAATAAAATATAAATTATTATTCTAATAATATACATATACATCAATAGACATCAGTATGTATCATTTAGAAAAAAAACCAACGCGAATTATCCTATCATGAGGAATACACAAATCTAACAAAATTATCTTATCATTCTAGCGGGTCGATTTCCCTTCTAAGGACCCACTGTTATTTTAAAGAGATATTGAATTATCTCCTCGCAATGAATCTGAGAAGAAACAATTCCTCTGTATCTTGTGACCCAAAGTTAGTCCATTGGTTCTTCAAGTGGTAATAGGAGTACCACCAACTTTGTGTCGACTCTGGTGTCATTTATCTTGGATAACGTCAAAGAAGTAATGTTTTACTGTTGATCTTGATTTGTCCTACAATTTTCGAGGATAGATTGAGAGTTCGGATATTCACAGTGCCTTTTTTGGATATATAACTGATGGTTACAGAGGTCATGTTTGTCACGATTGCTGGATGATCGTTACTCTGTCAAAATACATTATTATTATTTTTTAAAATAAATATATCATTTTAAATGTGCACATCCAGAATACGTGTAAATTGTCATTCTGGATTTGCACATCCAAAAAAAGGCAACGTTTTAAAAAAAAAGGGTACGTCCGGATGTGCACATCCAGAATGAGGGACAAAAACGAAATTTTACGTGATGTATAAGAAACATAGGTGATGTATTAAGAAATTGTCAACATTAATCTTACATTAAGAGGACAAACTGCTATTGAAGACATTCCAAATGTCAGTTACATATGAGATGTGAATGTAATGGTTAATTTTAGAACTTAACCAACTTTATATATTATGAGCATATGGATAAGTGCGGGACAAATATAAACTATCTTCACTTTCCTTTGTCTAAGGGAACACATCGAAGGAATTTGAAAAGCTTTAATCTTGAAAATTTTCACATGTAGGAAGCTTGTTGTGTATCCATTTTCAACCTTTAGTCTTTGGTCAATCAGAATTAAAATTCGTTGAACTAAGTGATGCAAAGTAGGATAAGCATTTAAAATACCTGAAGTAATGCATCACTGAGATACTGAGAATCGTTGATGAAATCTTTGACGCATTAGCCTTTGTTGAAATAATGAACCTCCATAGATTATAGATTTTTGAGGACTTATAAATTGTCCAGAGATTTCAACATATTTATAAAAAGAAAGAGTAGGGTTTGAATATTGGATACTTTTCATTTGCAAAATACCACGATATTATTTTTGTATAGAATAGGATATGGAACCATTTGTACCATGAGAACCTTTGATCAAATTTATAAAGTTGCATTCTCCAAGTTTGATTATACTAATGCCGAGAACTTTTTCATCGAAGTAAAAAAGTAAATGTGACAAATATCCATCTTGCCTAATTCTTTTTTTATAAAAGATATTCTCTGAGTGTTGACCAATGGTAGAATTTAAGACCGTAAATGTGAGTAAAATGTCAACTGTCTAGTTGCAAAATTTTGTACGAGAGTCAAAAGCGTTGAGGATGTTAAGAAAATTTTCCAGTTAATTGTACCCAAAGTTTTCCCTGTGTCTGTTTTTGTAGAAATTCCACCTCAAAAGGATGTGTCATTTAGAATATTGATAGCTTCAAATATCATACATATGAAATATGCAATATATATTTCATTAATGAACCCCTTTTACTCAACACACACCAATTTGGCATAATGCGTGTTAGTGATATATTTGCAAGAATTTGATGATTTTGAATTAGAAATTGGCTATAGAGCTATCGACTTGAATTTAGTTATGGCATTATCCTTTAGTACTTTTAAAATGGGAACAACGAATTTGATATTCAAGTTTGAAAAAAACTAAGCTTTGTTGAAGAATTCCATCATTGCATTGGTTAAATCTAGCCTAATAATTTTGAGAATTTCTTATCACATCACCCAAGTTTCTTAGACACTATTTGAATTTTCAGTTTTTTCCCCTGATTCCGGATGTGCACATTCGGACGCACCAATTTTTTAAAAAACGCAGATGCGTTCCGGAAGTGTACATCCGAAAACTTTCCTGATCTGCAGATCCGGAAAACAACAGAACTTATTTTTTTTTTAAAAATTGGTTTTGTTGCTTTGTCGCATATGTTAATATATCGTCGCAACTTAATATACGTTTGACAACATCAATATATAAAATAAACATCTGTCAAAATACAGTACATACATCTAATATAAATAGAATACATCAAACAAAAAACTACTATGTATGACGAAGGATCTCTCCTGGCTCCCCTGCTCCTCTGCCCCTACCCGCCATCCTAGATCGATGTCTGCGGTACTGAAGTGCCCCCCGAACAATCACAATAATCATGTCCACGGCAAGTCTGGCACCAGAGCCCTCAGGGAGGTGACCGACCTCAATGGCCTGCTGCGCTATCTGCTCTATCTGACGACAGCGTGGTAGGACATCCTGAGTATGGTCCAGCTGAGACTGCCGCTCCCCTAATATCTCCTGATGAGCAGGTCTGGGTGGCGATCCCTCAGCAGTGGGCACCATGCATGGGTGTGAGACGGTGTAGAACCACACGATGTACCAGGCAACAACGCTTCAGTCTCTCTCCGCTCTGGTCGCCCGAACCTCTTCCGGTACCAAGTGGGACTGGTAGTCAGCATATAGCCCATCTATCTGCCTGCGGGTCAAACCTAGAGCAGCAGACTCATGAGGCATCCCGGGGATCGTCTGCGTGTAACCGAACTGACGCAAGACGCGCTCCGGCAGGTATCAGGCAGTAACGGTCGAACTGCATGCCAACCATCCTGAGAACAAACAAACCTCATCGAACGGGCGCGTCACACGGTGCTCGGCATAGGGGCTATACAAAACGTCCTCAACAGTCATCTGATCAAGATACACTCTGAAGGGGTCTGGCACCTGGTTCCCTCTGAGCAGGACAAATGCAGCAGCACGTGGCATATCCTTAGTGTACTCGGCGACACTCACCCAACCAGTAATGTTGGGAAAATGCTGTAAAATTCACGCCTGAAATGGAAAACATAACATGGGTGTCAAACATTATAATGAATATAGAAAGAAAAGAAATGAAAAAAGCACTTAGAATATTGGCTTAAATGCACTTTTGGTCCTCTTAGTTTTGATTTTTTGAACTTTTGGTCCCCCTATTACAAAACCTGCGATTTTGGTCCCTAAATTTTAATGGTCTTTGCAATTTTGTGGTCCCCCTCCAATTTTGATCCAAAACCGTACATGAACAGTGCATGACCGTACATGAACAGTGCATGAACAGTTGGATCAAAATTGGAGGGGACCACAAAATTGCAAAGACCATCAAAATTTAGGGACCAAAATCGCTGGTTTTGTAATTTAGGGACTAAAACTGTGAAAAAACCAAAACAGGGGGACCAAAAGTGCATTTAAGCCTAGAATATTAGATTGTTACCACGTATAGCGTACAACTACCTGCCACAGTCTTGGCTGCCCAGCAGCAACCGTCAGCATACTGTACATGATCAGGGGATACCCAATCCTAGACAGACCTCCAAGACCAGAGGTAGCAAGTGCAGACGTGAAGCACTCATCCCCTGGCAGCACCGCAAGCATGTCCATAACCTTGCCCCCAAGGTTATAGAACTTCTGTGAATCTTTCTCCTGAAAATTTCCAAATAAAACAATGTTACAAATGAACATATTTTCAACGAATACAATTCTATAAATAAACCGAGAAAGGTTACCTGTCCTAGCCAGACATATCTGGCAGTATGCTCAGAGTACCCCACGAGTAGGAACATATCAGACGGTCCCCCAGGGTAACCGCCCAGCTCATCGAAATCATCATCAGCGTCAACACCCTCATGTGCTGGGTGATCACCCTTTGGAACAGGAACAAGAACAGGGGAACGAGGAGGAGCAGCTGATGGAGCTGGAGTCTCCCGACGACATCTACGTGCGGGTTGGGACCCTGATGAACTACCAGTAGAAACACGACGCCTACAAGATGTAGAATCGGCGGCTGAAAGGGGAGTGACCTGTACCTGAGATGTGGAAGTGGCCTGAACCTGTGATGTAGATGGCTGTGGTGTAGGATGTCCCTCAGCTGTAGGGTCTACCTCAACTCCCTCTGCGCCGGAAGCCTCGGCTGTAGACTGCATCCGCTCACGTCGGACAGATGCGTGCTAAGCTGTCCGTCCATGTATGATACGATCGTCTCTGCCAGCCATCTAATCTGCAAAGCATAATAAATAAATTAGATTTTTTTTAAAATAATTAAACAAAAACAAACAAACAAACAAAATAAATAAAAAATAGTCTTCGGGATGTGCACATCCGGAAGGACACATAATTTTTAACGTTGGGTATTTTCGGATGTGCACATCCGGAAACACTCAGAATACTAAACGTTAAAATCTTTCCGGGTCTCCACATCCGGTACGTTTTTTGAAGTTTAAAAATGGCAGCCATGGCCACTGTAACATGCAAAATGCCCTGATCGTCCGTTTGAAGTAGTAAAAAAGACCTACATTGTCTCTAACCTATGTTATTCATACAACCTAACAATTTTTACACCTAAATATCTACTCTAAATCGATTACTCGAAAATTACTCCGAAACTCTTAAATTTGAAAACTTACCGATTAAAATGAGATACGGAGAATTTGAAGTCTCTTGATCGTTGTAGATGTTGCTTTGTGCCGAACTCGAGAGGAAAAAGTCGAGATTTGAGGTGATTGAAAATTTGAGAGTTTGAGAGAGTTTGAGGAAGTTTGGAAATGAAAAAGTGAAGAATGAGGGGGAGGAAGAAGGTCTAGCGCGAATTAATAAGAAATTCTTCCGGAAGTGCACATCAGAATTATTTCCGGATATGCATATCCGGAACACTTCGGCGTTTTTTAAAAATTTGGTGCGTCCGGATGTGCACATCTGAAATCAAAGAGCAAAAAAATAATTTTACGTGATGCCTAAAAAACTTGGATGATGTATTAAAAAATGCTCATAATTTTCTAATGAGTTTGAGAGCAAAAAGCCCCAAATTCATTTGGTTATGTGCACCTTCTTTGTTCATAGAAAATACAACATTGTAAATTTCATATGAAGAAAGAAATATAGTTAATAAATTGTTCAAATTCTTAGTCACTGAGTTGGGATCACATTTTCAATCAATCCATTATATCTTGACAGAAAAAAGTGAGACATGTTGCAAAAAATAAAAGAAGAAAACTTGAGGAGTAAAATTAATTAATGCGGAAAAAATATTGAAGAATGTAGAGAATATAGAGTATGGAAAAAATAATTTTTATAATAATAGAAAAATGATGTTTTCTCTAGACCTTGCACTGACATTGATGTCAATACATTCTTAGTTTCTCCATCCAATCCACTAGGGCTGGACAAACGGGTGGGTTGGGTCGGATTCGGGTCCAAACTTTCAATCCGGCCCAATCCATGGGTGCAAAATAAAGATCCACTTTCGACCGCTTTTCTTACGGTTTCGACGGTTTTCGGTTTTTCGGATTTTGCGGTTTTTCGGATCGGATTATTCGGTGAACTTGTTCAAGCAAAAAAATTATTTAAAATACAAAAATCAAGAATATAAAAGAGAAATTCATAGATTGATTTCTATCTAAAATAATCTGAACATTTACAAAGAAAGTTTGATAGATGAAATAAATTGTTTTAAGATAAATAATTTGTGAAATCTGTATATGCAGTGCCGTTGATAAAACAACCAGATCTTGTGATATCTGCATGTGGGTTGTTCATGTATTCTTCTTCTTCTTCATTGAGAAAAAAACCAGATCTTGTGTTGTTGATTCGTCTCTCCCATTTAGCCCAGAAAATGAATCTCATAAAGTGATTGAAGGTTACAATAGAAAGAGTTTATTTGCTCTGAAAAATAAAGACCGAAGAACAAAGATTGAAAGATCTGGAAATAAAGAAAGATTGAAAGAATTTTTTTTAGAAGAAAGTACCATAGAAAGAGAAAAGGAAAAGTTGAAAGAGAAACAAAATCTAGAAGAAGCGGCGGCTAGGGTTGATGTATACGCTTCTAAGCTCACAATTTATTTGTTTCAGTTAAACAAATATAAAAATAATATTGTTATTTCGGGTGGGTTCAGTTTTGAATGGATCAATTTTATTCAACCGATCCGATCCAATTATAACCGTGTGGAACTGCATCTTTAACCCGTATAACCCATGACCCGTATGAATCCACCCACAAGTCATTTTTTTATTCCGGTTTCACCGGTTTACGGACGGGCCGGATTGTTTTGTCCAGCCCTACAATCCACCGTCAAATCACAAAATTGTGCAACTGACAATTGTGAGCATCCCATCATATTAGAGTCTAAACATAGTAAAAACTTAAAATCGATTTACATCTAGAATAAAACATCTATCAAAATTTTTTTAGAGTTGGATTGAATTTTTTTCCTTCAAATAAATCGTGAACAATTTGCAACTCTCACTCCCTTATTTTTATAATTCTCTTGAAAAAATTATTCATAGGTTTATTTTTAAAATGGAAATATCAACTTTCTTACTCCCTCTGTTTTAAAATGAAAATCTTTTAAGATTGTTATACATAGATTAAAAAAAATAATGATTGAAGAATTAAATGTAATAATTTTACAAAATTGTCCTTAATTACTATTAATTGTCATAAAGGTGTAATGTGATATAATATCTTAAAAATTGTATAAATAATATTTATTAGGGATAAAGTTGATAAAAATCAATAATTATTATCTTGATAATATAAAAAGATTTTTATTTTAAGATAAATTTTTTTCGCTAAAAAAACTCTTATTTTAAAACAGATGGAGTAATTATTATACAGATTGATAACCATATATGGGTGGCTGATTATGAAAATAGTCCACTCAATCATATTATGTCATCTCATTTTCTTCACTTTCTTGCAACCTTTTCTTAGATTTAGCATTTTTCTTAACTTTTATAATATGTTATTTAAATTGAAAGTGGACGATACATTAATAGAATAGAAAATCAAACCAAACTCTTTCTTCTTATGTATTTGTTGTTGTAAAAAGTGAAACACTCGGGGTCTATTTAAAATTGTTCTTAAAATCAAATTTCGTTATTAAATTTTTAAAATAATATATAACTTATTTAATCAATTTATTTTGTAAACTAGTTTTTAAAAATAATATTTTTTTTGTTTTTGTTTTAAAATTGAAAATAAAAAACATGCAAAAGAATTTTTAGTTTTCTATTTCTTGAGAAGTGAAAACCTATAAAAACCACATGAAAAAAATGTTTTCATTATTAACAACTATGTATATAACATAAACTTTATAGTTTGACTTATAAAAAACTATTAGTTCTAATTTTTTTTCTTCTAAATTTTTATGTTATATTATAAAAAAGTAAAATTTTGCCTACGTATGACAAACAAAATTTAATTTTCTCATCTCTAAAATTGTTCACAAAATATCAATATTTCCAAACAATTTTTAATATTTTATTTTTATATAAAACTAATTTAAAAAACAAAAATTGAGGACACAATCAAACAACTTTTACTTATCAATTAATTTTTTTTTTGCATCACCTAAATTCATCCCATTATAAGAAGAGAGGGGAAGGAAGATAACTCACTATTAGGAAAACCCCTTTTTACTTCGGTTGAAAAATAGATTTTATCTTCACGTGCGAGATAACAAAGGTCATCCTAAAAACTTGTCACTTTTTCCCTCGGACAAAATTCCATCAAGAGAAAAATTGTATTGGTCATCGATTCGATCCCTAACAACGACAATATTTGAGGTAAAATAGTTTGTTTACATAATGTTTATTTTAACTTGTTTTTTTTTCATTTCAATATGCAAAACATCACATTTATTGACAAATTTTGAATCTTCCTTCTCATCATCATCATCATCAACAACCACAACAATAAAAAGAAATAAATAATCAGAATCGTTGAATATTAAATCTCAACAACAACAACAAGAAGTTCAATAAAAACTTTAAATATTCAATTTTTAAGACGACAACAACAATAAAAAATAAATAAAATCAATAGAATCATTAAGGCTCTGTTTGGTAAAAATAGCGTTTGACTGATAAGTTAGCTGATAGCTTATAGCTTATGACTGATAGCTGGTGACTGATAGCTTATAGCTTATAGCTGATGACTGATGACTGATGACTTATAACTGATAAGTTAATTGAATTATTTGATAAAATTAGCGGTTTAATTAGGTGATAAAATAAAATGACATAAAAGATATTTAATAATTATTATTTTATTTTAAATTATAATAAATTATAAAGGATAGTGGTGGATTTTAGCTAAAATAATAAGAATAAAGGTGAAAGAAAAAATGATAAGCTATAAGTTATAAGCTAAAACGCTATTTAAAATAGCATCTAGAAAATAAGCTATAAGCTAATAAAATAAGCTATAAGCTCGTGATGAAAAAACCGTTACCAAAAAGGTCTTTTATTGTTATATGAGCTTATAAGCTACAAGACATAAACTATACGTTAAAAAAGTATCTTCCCAAACAGAGCCTAAATATTTAATCTCAACAATAATAACATTAAACATTTTATTTGACACAACATAAACAACAAATAACATTGCTAAGTTACATTCATGCTTTCCTAACTAACATTAAACATTTTTAACAAGCAATTAATAAAAAAGAGATTATATTAAGGAACCAGCTTTGAAACTTTTTCCTACTCTTGCAATCAATCCCAAAGAATGGTGTTGTACTTCATTTTGTTGCTTTCATTATCATTGTTTTCATTGCGTTAAATTTGCATTTAAGCACTTTGCATCCAAGATAGATAGTTAAGGCATTTACGTTCTGATTGGCTGGTTAGAGTTCACACTGATCAATGATGTTTCATGTAGATTGATGAGTTGACAATATCTTGACCTTTGTTTGTAATACCCCGTAAATTATTACACTCTAGAAATAATATTATTCTGATTAACTGGGTTCCGGTTTACTCTGAGAATTTATTGTACTAAATAATTAGAGTAAACTGATGGGCTCAGAGCAGATCAAATTAATATTATCTGACTCTGAGGTTTTAACTTTTGGTGTTATAAAGACTTTTTGGACTTTTAGTAGTATTAATTCCTATTAATGCTTACTCTATATACTTTATTTTCCTCCCTTTGCCAAACAAAAGAAAAGATAGTAAGAGAAGGAAGAAAGAAGGAAAAGGAAAGAAAAAGGGAAGAAAGGAAAAGAGAAGAAATCCAAGGATTTCAAGAGCTAAGATCATCATCAATCCTTCATCAAAGCATCTTCCAATCTTCATCATCATCTAATCTCGAGGTGAGTTATAGATAGAAACTTTTGTTTTAGATTTTCTTGAGGTCTAGAATCTAGGTTAGAATTGTGAGAAAATGAATAATCTTGACTTTAACGGTTGAAATGCGGTATAAACTGTGTAGTATACTCATTAGCCATGTATGATCATCTGTTAATGCATGCTTGTATGTTGGGTGAAGTTTTGGGTGGTTTTTTGGTCATAAAACTATGTTTTCACGCTGCTGGGAAACCCAGTTTTCGCAGGTTCGCACTGTGAGTCCCCTAGCGAAGGGGAAAGGGAGCGTTCGCTGGATATTGGCACGGCGAGTGTAAAGGCGAACATTCGCTAGAGGTTCGCACTGCGAACGTTACCTTGTTTTGGGTTCTGCCACGGTTCGCCAGACGTTCGCACTGCGAATGAGACAGCGAACCTAATTTTATTAAGGCATTCGCTGGGAGCTTCGCACTACGAATGAGAAGCGAGCATTCCCTGGATGCTTCGCATTGCGAACATAGCAGATCCTCCAACTTGTTTCTTTCATAACTTTTGACTCGTTTATCCGATGTGCGTATTCTTGGTATCGTTGTAAAGCTATGAATATCCTCTAGCTAATGGAAGTGAGAAATATCTGTTTATTGCCCGATTAAATAAATTGGAGGGAACCGTGAATTGGTGTAATTTATGGTATGTTGAATTATGTGTTTCCATTATGTGATTGATGACTATATGCCTATGCTCTTATTGTTAAACATGTTTGAATATGTATGCATGTTAAAATACGAAATAGGTAGAGTGAGGAATATTACCGTAAACAATTGTCGGATAGTGTGGAAATGACATAGTGACAACGCTAGTGCCTGAGAGGCCGAGGCGTGTGTCTAGTAATCATAACCAGTTTATCTTACGGTGTAGTTTCATGAGACTCGAGCACCTCCTCTGAAACGTATGCACAATTACTTGGTAGGTTTGATTCCCTACGTGTAGTACGATTGGAGCCTATGCATTGGGTAGAGACTTGTGATGGTTAACAGGCCATGAGAAGTGACGGCTCACGGTTAACAGGCCGATGATCCCGAATCCAATTCGTATGCCAAGTAACTACAAGGATCCATGACTCGGATCGTCTTCTAGACGTAGAAGCGGACGGGAACAGGGGATGCCTTGGTACGGTTATTGATTAGCGAGATTCTTGAGTTAACAGCCTCAGGACTTCCTTTGGTACTAGTGTGAGTTAACAGGCTCACGAGTGTAAATCCATATATGGCGTGTGTGTACTCAAAGTCACTTCCCTTCCCTTTTGACTTGAGTTAGGCTTGTTAGCACCTTGTAAAGCCGAGAGGACATATAAGATAGATAACTCACTGAGATTTGATGTATCTCACCCCACGTTGTTGTTTACATCACAGGTACTACAGGTTCAGCGAAGGGTAAGGATAAAGTGGTTTGACTTTTCCTTACAGGTCGTAGCTTTTGAGATGGCATGGCTTCCGCTATGGCGTTTTATTTTGAGATCATTGTATTGATCTAGTTCTTAGTGCATTTTGGGACATCTTGTATATGTTATGCCGTAGACTTTAGAACTTTGTAATTAGGGCATTTAATGTATATAATGTGTTAACTAGGAACTTATGGTATTTCAGTACCAAATACTTGGATTCATGTATAATATATATGCTTTGATGTATGTTGTTATATATGGGTGTTACATTGTTACTATATACCTAGATGGAAAAGATTCATTACCCAATTTTTTCGTCAAATTAGATAACAATTTTACCCTAATATGTCATAAATAAAAATTAAAATTAAAATAAAATATGCTAAAATGCAGATGTTGAAATTCGAAAGGGGGTTGATCAATACTTTTCCCATATGTTGTCAGCTCAACCGAGGTAATAGGTCATAAACAAAAATAAAATAAAATAAATAAAAGGTCCTAAAATGCAGTTGTTAGGATTCAAAGACGTGTCCCCTGAATAATTTTTTCCTTGTTTTTCAGCTCAGTCAAGGTAATAGACTATAAAAAATATTTTAAAAAATTAAAAGTTGATAAAATGCAGTTGCTGAAATTCGAAGATGCGTCCCCTGAATACTTTTCCCTCAATTGAGTTGTCAGCTCAACCGAGGAAATATGTAGTATTTAAAAAAATATATGGTGCGCCTTTGGTTTACATCTCAGTTGTTCGTTACATAAGGTGAAAAATGTATCATTCAATGTATCAACTTCAACTATCAACCCATTAAAATTCAATTGCATGGACTTCCTAAATTGTCCTTTCAGTACAAATTATTTACATTAACAAAAAGACATTTAAGTAATCAAGTAATGTTAATCTTTTATATTCTCATCTCTTATAAGAGCATGACATGTGACATTCATTTTCAAACATTCTTCAATTAAATCACAATTAAATATTGCATTCACCCATTCTCTCTTGATTCAAATTTTAAATTTCTTTCACATTTCTTTTTCCCACACTTTCTTACTTTCATTTTAGTTTTTTTCTCTATTTATTTATTATCACTATAAATACTAAAAATCTATTTTTTAATTTTAATAAAATTAAATTTTATTTTATTTTAATTGACCATTGTCTTAATTTGAGAGACAAAATCTTTATTTCTAAATATTATGTTTTTTTCTTTAACCATCTCATAGTTTTTTTTGTATGAATAGTTAATACAATTAGATTTATATGATTATTGTTCATTTTACAATTAAGTAAATCATTTTAAATTTTGCATGTATATCTAAATACATTTCATATCGTATCAAATAATTTTTTGATCTCACGGGTCATTATCATCACAATGTTTATTTTATTTTAATCAATAATTTTCCTAGATTTGCAAGATAAAATCATTATTTTAAAATATCAAAATTTCATTTTTTTTTCTTTTTTCTTCTCACGAATTATTTTTTTTCTTCTTCTTTTTGTATGATTATTTAATATAATTGATTTTATATAACTATTTTTCCTTTTACAATTAAGTAACTAATTTCAAATTTATATCAGTAAATAAATATATTTTATATTGTATCAAATAACTTTCTATTTCACAGGTCACTATTAGCACAATATATATTTTATTTTAGGGTAATACTAACTTGTGCCCTTGGGGCACATGTTAAAAAACCACAAATAGAAAATTCGTATTGAAAAAAAAACAATAAAATCATTAATTGTAAATTTGTATTAAATTCAACACACAATTTCCAATAAATGTTTATTATAACTTGTGCCTTGGGGCACAAGTTAATATTGTCCTTTATTTTAATCAACAATTATCTTAATTTAAAAGATAAAAATTTTATTTTTAAATATTAAATATTCATTTTTCCTTTATCTCACGTGTCCTTTTTTCTTTTTATATTTTAATACAATTGAGTTTATATAATTTAAAATTATCCTATCAAATAAATTTACCCGTGCGGCCACAAGGGTATCTGGCTAGTTATTTATAATAATGACTCCTTTTACATGTACATATAATCATACAATGCATTTATGGCATCCTCACATCAAATGACACATCCTATTTATGTGTCATATATCATAATTAATACTTAACATTTTAATGTTGTTTAATCAACTAATGATTTATCATTTAATAACAAAAAAAATGTTACGTGTACATTATTTTTGGTGTCCAACACTTAATTTTTATATGGTTTTGGTATAATATATTTTAATTTTTGTATCTTATTGTCCCACCAACACTTAATAATATATATTTGTGTACGTTGTTAAAATATGGCATAATTTTTTTTGTTTGGTCAACGTAGTCAATGAAAGAAGGGATATCAGAATATACTTGCTCAAAATATTGTAAGTGTTGCTCATACTCAACACCCTTACATTTAGCCCCAACATTTTTCCAATATGATGCGTACATAAAAGGTGGATTGATAGTGGGAAAACAACTTCAATGACATTCATTAAGGCAAGTTCTCAATCATTCATAACCTTGAGAAACATCTTTTCAAACGTGAACGACTCATTCAACTTCTCCAATGCCCGTGTGAATTTGGCTTCCCTTTCATGTTTTAAGTAAGCAAACCAAACTGAAAAAGTTAACTTAGTTCATGTAACACCAACAATCTCAAGTAGTGGTAGTCAATATGTGTTAGTTTTATATGTGAAGTCAAATATCATAACTAGATGAAACATATTATGAAGTTTCACTAAATTGGGATGTGTCCAAAATATATCATCAACAACATCTGAGTCCTCCCTATTTCTTGTCAACTCAAATATCTCTCATCATGAATTAAAATCACCGAGTGTTGCATTTTTGTGAATGAACGTCTCATAATATTCTAGTGTGTATGATTTTTCAAATTCTGATATTTCAATGCACCAATTAAGAACCTCAATGCCATGTGATACTTTGTAATATCATTCACAGTTTGTCTTTCATCAATTTTTAAATGATAAAATATATCATGATTGTCTAAATCCTCAACTAGCTCATGGTTATCAATACCAAATCTAACCACAACCACTTGACAAAAATATAAAATGAAAAGACACTTGACCTATTTGCTACAAGTAACAATCATATTCCTTTTGTTCTTGCAATTTCCTCCCCTTTCACAACCAAGAATTAGTTTGTCGCGCCTCTCAGACATCCAATTTAGTATATCAAAGCAAATGATAACTACAATAATATCATACTAAAGGCCAATTTTTTGTGTCCAGGATAATACTTCTATCAGAGACGCACATTTTTATCAATTATATCATAAAATAAATTATTGACAGTCATACATAATGTCAAATGAACAAATATGGAATATTAATGGTATATACCTATGTAGTGGTGAAAATATGTGTACAATTTATCAGTGCTCCATCAATATAACCTTCGTTCGTTTAAGACAGCTGAAATAAAAAGACAAGAAATCAACCCATTGAATATTTAAAGGGTGTAAAAAAAGCGATGTACCGGATTTTGTATAGTTTGCGTGCCAAATATAATACGCATAAGATTTATAAAAATTTGATTTAAACACATACCCGAGATACCATTAACTCAAAAAATCAGTATTTTCCAATAGTTTCGTTAAAATAATGTTTAATTTCTCACCAGATTTATCTAACAACTACCATTTTTTTTTATTTTACTAATTTATGGAGAGTATTTTTTTTTTCAACTTTGTGAAAGCTAAATTGTGAAAGGATTACAATTGACATTTTTAAAAATATGTGAGATATCAAGTGCAATTTTTGGGTGCTAATAATTTTTTTTCTCATTTAACTCACATAAAAGGGATCGGGGTTGACTGGCCCATCAAGCTGCAGACAAATCCACAATTTTGTTATCTCTAAGATTGTAATGTGTTTTTTTTTGAAATGTGACACATATTTTTTACTTTTATGTATATGTAATATATATTTTGCATGAATGTTGATTTGTTGAATATTTTAAATATCATTTTATAAAGTCTATGAAAGCAAGAGGTTTATTTGATGAACATATTTGATAACATGTATTTGCATTGATTTGTATAAATATAATGTTGGTGCATTCCTTACCAATCCAAATTTCACATGTAGGATGCATTTTTATTTGTAAATATAGTTTTGGAAAAAAATTATTAATATTATTTTTTATTTTTTATGTGTGAAAAATAAAGTGTTTTTGTTGTACATTATATTTAATTTTAAAATTAAAATAGTAGTATTAAATTATAGGTTGGACCATCCCATTGGACCACATAGTCAGTTAATGTTTCAACTTCATTCAATTTTAATAGTCTATATAACAAATGTACAAACTCAAACCAAAACATTTACGGGACGTTCATTGCACCTTTACTAGTACTCTCAAATCATATGAAAACACGAAAATACTCTTTCGCACCGTTCAAAAATTAAAATTTAGACACATCCAATGCTAGGAAAACACCGCAATAAAACAAATATTTTCATTAAAAATCCATC
The DNA here is from genome assembly GCA_022829125.1 of Lathyrus tuberosus. NCBI lineage: Eukaryota > Viridiplantae > Streptophyta > Magnoliopsida > Fabales > Fabaceae > Lathyrus > Lathyrus tuberosus. Next base: position 12,939,001 of record JALAZF010000039.1, on the reverse strand, counting down.
AAATGCAAGTAAAAATTTGTCAAGATTAAAAATTCCAGACAGTCCCTTCGACAATTGAAATTCGAAGTAAGTTGAGCGGAAAAATGAATTATGTATTACGTTGTGTTAAACAATGCATACGTGGTACTCTTTAAAATTATAACATATTTTCTTAAACCCTTTCAAAAATGTCTTACATTCTTATTCAAGCATTTCATTTGCAAACACAATTCTATTATATTTCGATGTCAAAGGGCACAAAAACTATTGAAATTAAAGGTAATGTAGATGTATATCATTGATGATCATTGAGATAATCTTTTTTTTTTGTAACATGAACATATATTCCAGAAATTTTAATCTATATCCTTTAAGGAATTCCAGATTTTTTTTCTTCTAAATTCCAAATTATTTGAATGTTTATTAAAATTGTCTTTTTTATTGGTTGTATGTATGATGCACCCTGACGCAATGAACAAAGCTAATACATCTAAGGGTGGAAATTTGGAATATCCTCAAAAATGTGTTGTACAAGTTGATTTTGGAAAAGAATTTACCAATAAACACGAACTTACTTTCCGTGAACATATGTTTCAATGAGTCTACATGGAGGCTGCCAAATTAGGGTTTGACATTGTTATTGGGAGGTCGGATTTTGGTTCTGATAGAAGACAAATATTTGTTATGATGAGATACAAAATAAATGGCTAGTATAAATAACCTATCTGAAAGTTGAGTGGGATAATCAAGCACACACACACAACAACTCTTTAGTGTAGTCAGAAACATACTCCTACTAATGATACCTGGAAAATGTTGGAGAATCCATGCCTAGAAAATGATTCATGTGAAATATCATTAAGGGTGTAGTACAAGTATTATGAAATTAATAATTGACATGTAAATATATTACCTGAAATAGATAGTTTCTCCAAATCACATGTCTTGTATTCCATCGACTGCCTTCATCTAACTTGAAGTACACTTAGACTAAACAAGATACCCTCAATTATACTCATGAATCCTCTCAAAGTCCACAAAGTATTTAAGGTAGACAACATTGACATATGTCGTACTTTTGTCCACAAAAATGGTCCTACCAACCAAAAACAAGAAGTATGTCTTCATTGCACATTGTCTATGATAGGAAACATGTGCATCATCACCAACATTATTTCCAGAGATAGTCAAGTGGTCAATATAATTATCCTTTAGAACTGAAAAATCTGGCATGACATTCTCTAGTGTCTAGAATCTCATTATGGGTCTTAGTTAGATCAGCTCCTAATTTTGTCACCATCAGGTTGAATGCCTCATACATATGAATTGTAGAGTAATCCAACAATCTTCTTGTGATCAGATTATGGAGGATGCACAACACATCATCAACGATGATACTCATATCACTAATGGAAAGATGAAATGGTGACGTCTCTACGTGCCATATCTCAATATATGCGGATAGAAGACTATAGTCAATATAACCATATTTTGTCCTACACAAGTACTTTAGTCCATATAGCTCAAAGACTCCATATAACCACTATTCACCTGGTTTTGGAATCTTTGCTATCTTCCTAACATTGTTTATAAACTTCAATGTGTCACGGTACTACAAAATAAATACACCAACGTCAAATGATTCAATTAGTAATATACAAATGTTTAAAACAATAATTAAACATTTATGTTACCTCTCATTCCCACACGTGCGTAGTAGTATGATTTGCATAACGATGATGTAATAACATGTCATCTAAACCTCTAAGAAAACCACCAGGTGCAACAACAACAGGTTCAAGTCGAGGATGTAGATCATGCGCATGTACAATAACATTACGAGCATGAACGGCAGCAGCGAGTGCATAATTATGAGCCAAAGACACATGATCACGGGAAGAAAATCCCTCAGCACCTGAGAATTTAGATTTCTCCCTCTACACTAAATCATGTTGACATAGCCGACCATGTGTGTGTACCTTTGTTGTTCGTCAACCATTTTTCTAAAATCATACATGACAAGACATATCATAATCACAATTTGGGTACACTTAAAAATTTAACAAACATAATGATAAACAAAATGACATACTATATATAGGGTTTTTTTATCCATATAATTAAAAAATTAATCAACAAAATGACAAACTATATATATTAGCAATCTGGATTTTGTTATCCGTATGCGTAGCTCAAAATTTTTGAATTTCAAATTTATTACATTAGAACCAAAATCATTCAAGCATGAACCTTAACCCTCAAAGGTTCCAAATTGGAATCAGATCTAAGTAGGAGAAAAATGTATTACATTTGTATTGGATGTAACATGTTGGGAAAATCTCAAGTCCCACGTTGGTTAGACTGAGAGTCTCTAAAGAGTTTATAGTGTGGCACCCTCACCTTACAAGCCAATTTTGTAAGGATGATTTAGGCCAAACTTTAATATGGTATTGAAGCCTATCGATCAAACCATGGGTCACCCACTGTTAATATTCACACACCAAGCCAAGAAAAGAGTGTTGGGTATGAAAGTGTGTATTGGAAAGATCTCAAGTCCCACATTGGTTAGACATATCTCTAATGAGTTTATATAAAGTGGCATCCCCCACCATACAAGCCGATTTTGTAAAGATGAGTTAGGCCAAACTCTAATACCTTCTCTCATATTCCAAATGTTTCCCTACCACCTCTTCATCCCAATTCTTATCCTTCCTTATCCTTAAACAACACTAGCTCTCACAATTTCTCACCCATACCCGAGTCCTCTCAGTCTTCCCCTGTTTTGTCAAATATTGTCCCACCTATTCCTATATTTACAAGTCACTCCTCTCAAGAGCTAGCGCCTTCACCTGAATCTTCTCATGAGTCAGTCATCTCCCGAAGCTCAACCATCCTCTTTCAATTAGTTTTCTGTCTCTAGTCATGATCCTACTACTCAATGCAGTGAGTCAAAAGGCATGCCAAATCTGAAACTTCTCAGGCATCCACTTCATCTTATGTACCTATTCCACCTAATGTCAATCATGTTACTCATATACATGTTAACACTCACACCGTGAAGACTAGAGCTAAATATGGGTTCACTCAACCTATGCTTGAACCTAGACTCTTACTTGCCACCTCAGAACCAAGGACTGTCAAGCAAGCCCTTATTGACTTGCACTAGAAGACAACCATACAAGCAAAGTATGATACATTAATTCATAATGACATTTGGACCCTTGTTCTCTTGCCCCCTAAAAGTCAAAACATTGGTGTTAAATGGGTTTTTAGATTCAAGGAGAACCGTGATGGCACTATAAATATGTATAAGGCTAGACTTGTACCCAAAGGTTTCCATCAAAGGTATGGCTTTGATTTTATTGAGACATTTTTTTCTTGTGGTTAAACCTATCACCACCAGGATTATCTTGTCTATTGTCATGCCTTCCTCAATGACCTGTTTCATCAGGAAGTATATATAGAACAATCTATATAGTTTGAGAGTTCCAATCCCTCATTGGACTCCAAGCTTAAAAAGGCTCTCTATGCCCTTAAACAAGGACCTAGACAATGGTTTGAGAGCCTTCAAACTACTTTACTCCAACTAGGCTTCAAGGCTAGCAAGTGTAATCCTTCTCTTTTCACATATTTCTCTCAAGGTCACACCATTTATCTACTGGACTATGTAGATGACATTATCATCACATGAAGTTCCTTCTCTCTCTTTCAAACCTTCATTAACAAACTGAATGTGACATTCTCTCTCAAACACCTTGGTGATCTAGACTATTTTCTAGGGATTGAAATGAAATAGATAACTCAGAATTCTTTGCTTCTAACTCAATCTAAATACATCAGAGATCTCCTTCAAAAGACCAACATGCTAGAGGCTAGCTCTGTCACCACACCAATGCAGGTTTCTTGCAAGTTGACCGAGAGAGGCTCTGCTGCTATGACTGATCCCTTCATGTACAGGTCATTTGTAACGACCCAGTTTTCGTGTGCGTTTTATTTAATCGAGTCGTTTGATTATTATATTATTATTTTATTTTATTTTCGACTTTTGTCTGAAAATATGTTAATTTTCAATGTTGTGATATTTTATCGGGTTTTGGGATCGTTTGTGAGATATTTGAGTGTGGGGGTATTTTGGTCATTTTAGGATATTTTTTATTAAGTAAGAAAAATAGAAAATAGTAGAGAGAAAAAGAGAAAGAAAGAAAAGGAAAAGAAAGAAAAAGGAGAGAAAAGAGAAGAAGAACTGAAATAGTGGAAAACTTGGAAAAATCAAAGAAAAAACAACTTCTAGTATCGATTTAATCGGGTAAGGGTGCAAAATTCAATTATTGTATGATTGTGTATGATTATGTATGTATATTTGTGATGTTTGTTGGATTGAAATGGAAATATTTTAGTAAACCCATTTTTGGTAAAATTGATTAGAAATTGAGTAAATGTGTTGAAAATCATGTGTTAAGTGTTCATTCTTGTTGATACATGATAGATACTTGTTATTGGACATTGTATTGGCAATTTTCTGGTGTGTAGGTGAGATTTGGGGGGATTTTTGGTTGAACCCGTATGAAAATTATGTAGAAGAATTTTTCTGAGATTTCCAGGTCATACGCGTATGGGGCATGTTCATACGCGTATGAACCTTGGCAATACGTGTATGGTAGGTGATCCATGGTGCCAATACGCGTATGGGTTGCTTGTTTTCTCAGCCATCTGCCCATTTGCGTATGATACACGTAGTTTTTTAGGTCAATACGCGTACGGGCTTGGGCATTACACGTACGGACATTTACACGTGAACCTTGGGAAGAATGATTCTCTTCTCATACGCGTATGGCTCAGGGCAATACGCGTATGAACAGGACTTTTGCAAAATGTGACTTTTCAAAATATCGTTTTTCGTTTTTGTTCGTAACTTTTGATCAGTTTATCCGATTTTTACATTCTTGGTATCATTGCATAGCTATTGAGCTGTACTTTCTTGTTATGATGATTGTGGAATTGTTAGCCGATTTAATTATGTTGGGAAGTCGGGAATAGTGTCAGTTGTCGACTTTTGTCGTTATACTTGTACGTAATTGAGGTGTATTGTGCAAGGTGTTGTTGTATGATGTAAACGTATGTGTTTAGATGATGTTGTGATGATTGTGGCCGTATGGAAATTAAATGCTTTGTTTTGGGCATAAGTGCAAAGTGTGATTTTATCGATGTAAATGAATATGTGCGTGTGTGCATATTAAATGTCATGGGTCATTGTATGCCAAGCATCATGATATGCATTGTGGAAACGTCCTGAGTGACGGTTTGGATTCCAGAGGAAATTTGCTATAACTTCGTGTGCCCATGTGGGGTGTGAGCGATGATTATAGACGATCGTGTGCCCATGTGGGGTGTGAGCGATCGGGTCGTGTGCCCGTGTGGGGTGTGAGCGATCCATAAACACCATGTGCCCGTGTGGGGTGTGAGCGGTGGGGACCATCGTAGGCCCGACGGGGAGTTACAGTGATGTAACGAGCGATGGTTCCAGCAGAGTTCCTGAGTGAACTAGTGATGAGAAACAATGGAAGTCGGTACCGCATGTGCATATGCATAGATTCGTTGTGTCGGTCTCTTGCATTTGCATAAATTATTTATGGTTGGTTATGTGTGGATTTGTGGACTAATTGATATATGGATTTGTGTTGGTGATGGAGATATGTATTGTGTCTTGTAATGCCTTGTGTTTTGAATTATAGCGTGAGTTGTGGTGAGAACCGTATACATGTGTATTTTTGTGTTATATATATAATTGTATGCAATTATATTATGGTTGTTTTTCTCGCCCTTCTGCTGTTTTATAATGCTCTATGAGGCATTGCAAATTAGAGTTGCTGGAGGTATTTTTGTGAAGCTTTGCGTCTTCATTCTTTTGTCGGTCGGCTCTGATATGTGACACCGGGTAGTTAGGGAGGCCGTTTGTGATAATTGTATATTATGTATATGTATAACTTTTGGCTTGTGCATGTATAACCTGATGTATGACAAACTTTTCATGATATATATATATATGTATGTTATTCAGTTTTAGATTTTCCGCTTTTATTCTAAATTCTTAAATGTGGGTGTAAGGAACTGAGTTCCTCTGTTGATTGCTACCCCACTGTTGCATATCTTTATGAGCAGGTGTTGTATGAATTGTTTCAAATTGATGTGACCCTCCCGGTCTATGCCATGATAATTTAGATATACTCTGATGAAATTTTGAATTTTCTTTTACTGCTTTCTATTAATTAGGGGTTTAGATTGGGGGTGTTACATTAAGTGGTATCAGAGCCAGTTTGTGTCAGTCTGTGTCAGTTGTGACAGTCCTTGTTGGTCGTTGTGGTTGGTTGAGCTGTTTGTTTAACCATAGTTTCTGTTATTGGAAATGAACAGAATATGGCTGGTAGGAATGATGCTGCTTTGGCTGTGGATATGCAAGCTATGGCTCGTGCTGTGCAGGGTGCACCTAATGCTGCGGGTAATGATGAGTTCAGGAAGAACAAACTGCCTGTCTTCAAAGGAATATATGATCCGGATGGTGCACAGATTTGTCTGAAAGAGATTGAAAGGATTTTCTGAGTGATGGATTGTAATGAAGACCAGAAGGTGAGACTAGGTACTCACATGTTATTGGAAGAAGCCGATGATTGGTGGGTTAGTACTCGACGTATGTTGGAAGCTGCAGAAGAGGAAGAAATTACTTGGGAAGTTTTTAGCCGGGAGTTCTTGAGGAGGTATTTTCCTGAAGATGTGAGAGGGAAGAAGGAAATTGAGTTCTTGGAGCTAAAGCAAGGTAATATGTCTGTAGTTGATTATACTGCTAAGTTTGTGGAACTTGTGCAGTTTTATCCTCATTATGTTGAAGCTACTGCTGAATTCTCTAAGTGTGTGAAGTATGAGAATGGCTTGCGTCCTGAGATAAAGCAGGCGATTGGATATCAGAGGATTCAGAGGTTTTTTGATTTGGTAGATTGTTGTAGGATTTATGAAGAGGATAGTAAGGCTCGTTCTACTCATTACAAGAGTGTGAGCGAGAGGAAAGGGAAACAACAGTTCTGTGGTGGTCCGTATGTGACACCAGCTGATAAAGGTAAACAGAGAGGAAATTTTGAGAAAAGGTCAGGTGGAGGAGGTATGTCTGGTCCTATGAGGTGTTATAAATGTGGTGAGTTGGGGCATCGTCAGTTTGAGTGCAGGAAAGATTTGAGGAAGTGTACTAATTGTGGAGGTGTAGGACATGTTGCTGTTGATTGTGCAAGGAAGAATGTGGTGAAATGTTACAACTGTGGTGAACCTGGGCATATTAGTACCAAGTGTCCGAAACCGAAACAAGCTCCAGCTGATGGAAAAGTGTTTGCATTATAGGGGACTCAGACTTCGAGTGCAGATCGTCTGATTCGAGGTACTTGTTTTATTAATAGTACTTCTTTGATTGCTATTATTGATACTGGAACGACTCATTCGTTTATTTCGTCTGAGTGTGCGAAGCGTTTGAATCTTGTGTTGTCTGTGATGGGTGGTGGAATGGTTATTGATACTCCAGCAATGGGGTCAGTAACTACGTCTTTGGTTTGTCTAAGATGTCCTTTGACCATTTATGGTAAAGACTTTGAGATGGATTTAGCGTGTTTGCCGTTGGAAGGTTTAGATGTGGTTTTGGGTATGAATTGGTTGCAATTCAATCGAGTCCATATTGATTGTTATCATAAGCTGGTATGGTTTCCTTCTCTTGAGGAAGACGAAGACTCGAGTTTCTTATCTACCAAAGAGTTGAAGAAACTTTTGGCGGAGGAAGCTCAGTTGTTTGGATTGTTTGCATCTTTAACTGTGGATAGTCAAGTTTCACTTGAGGTGTTTCCTGTTGTGTGTGAATTTCCGGAAGTGTTTCCTGAGGATATTTCAGACTTGCCGCCAGAGAGAGAGGTGGAGTTTTCTATAGATCTAGTTCCTGGTACTAGACCTGTTTCTATGGCGCCTTATCGTATGTCGGCATTGGAGTTGGTGGAGTTAAAGAAACAGTTGAATGAGTTGTTGGAAAAGAGGTTCGTGAGACCAAGTGTTTCTCCTTGGGGTGCTCCAGTTTTATTGGTGAAAAAGAAGGATGGGAGTATGAGGTTATGTATTGATTATCGCCAGTTGAATAAGGTGACGATCAAGAATAAGTATCCTCTTCCAAGGATTGATGATCTGATGGATCAGTTAGTTGGTGCGTGTGTGTTCAGCAAGATTGACTTGAGGTCAGGGTATCATCAGATAAGGGTGAAGGAAGAAGACATTCAGAAAACGGCCTTTAAGACACGATATGGTCATTATGAATATTCTGTGATGCCGTTCGGGGTTTCTAATGCGCCAGGTTAGTTTATGGAATACATGAATCGTATTTTTCACGAGCATCTGGATCGTTTTGTCGTGGTGTTTATTGATGATATCTTAATTTATTCTAAGTCTCGGAAGGAGCATGCAGAACATTTGCGTTTTGTTTTGCAGGTTTTGAAGGAGAGGAAGCTTTTTGCTAAATTATCCAAGTGTGAATTCTGGTTATCGGAAGTGAGTTTTCTTGGACACGTAATTTCAGGTAATGGTATTACTGTGGATCCATCTAAAGTAGAAGCAGTTCTACAATGGGAGGCTCCGAGATCTGTTACTGAAATTCGAAGCTTTTTGGGTTTGGCTGGTTATTATCGGAGGTTTATTGAAGGTTTTTCTAAGCTAGCATTTCCTTTGACCCAGTTAACTTGTAAAGGGCAAGCATTCATTTGGGATATTCGGTGCGAAGAGAGTTTTACTGAGCTGAAGAGAAGATTGACGACGACTCCGATCTTGATTTTGCCGAATCCTAATGAACCATTCGTGGTCTATTGTGATGCTTCTTTGATTGGTCTAGGTGGGGTCCTGATGCAGGAAGGTAAGGTGGTGGCTTATGCTTCAAGGCAGTTAAGAGTTTATGAGAAGAATTATCCTACTCATGATCTTGAGTTAGCGGCTGTGGTTTTTGTGTTGAAGATTTGGAGGCATTATCTCTACGGTGCAAGGTTTGAAGTCTTTAGTGATCATAAAAGTTTGAAATATTTGTTTGATCAGAAAGAGCTAAATATGAGGCAACGTAGATGGTTAGAATTCTTGAAGGACTACGACTTTGGCTTGAATTACCATCCTGGTAAAGCTAATGTGGTAGCCGATGCATTGAGTCGGAAATCGTTACATATGTCCGCTTTAATGGTTAAGGAGTGGGAACTTTTGGAATTGTTTAGAGATTTGAGTTTGGTCTGTGAAGTGACGTCGGATAGCGTTAGGCTTGGTATGCTAACGATTACTAATGATTTTCTGATGACGGTTAGTGAGAAGCAAAAGCTGGATGTGAAATTTGTGGATTTGATGTTGGTTGGAGGAAAAGATGCGAATAGTGATTTTCAAGTGGATATTAATGGTGTTTTGAGATTCCGAGGTAGGATTTGTATTCCAGATGATGCGGAGTTAAAAAGGATGATTTTGGAGGAAGTACACCGGAGTAATTTGAGTATACATCCGGGAGCGAATAAGATGTACCAAGATTTGAAGAAGATTTTCTGGTGGTCACGATTGAAAAGAGATGTGGCTCAGTTTGTTTATGCATGTTTGACTTGTCAGAAATCGAAGGTGGAACATCTGAGGCCTAGTGGTTTGTTGCAACCGTTGGATATTCCTGAATGGAAATGGGATAGTATTTCCATGGATTTTGTAACAGGGTTACCGAATACTCAACGAGGGCATAACGTTATTTGGGTGGTTGTTGATAGACTGACTAAATCGGCTCATTTTATTCCGATTGACATCAGTTTTACTTTGGAGCGGTTAACTGAGATTTATATCAGTGTGATTGTGAAGTTGCATGGAGTTCCATTGAGTATTGTTTCTGATCGAGATCCTAGATTTACATCGAGATTTTGGGAAAGTTTACAGAAGGCTTTGGGTTCTAAATTGAGATTGAGTTCGGCTTATCATCCGCAGACGGATGGTCAGACGGAGCGGACGATTCAGTCTTTGGAGGATTTGTTGAGAGCGTGTGTTTTGGAACAAGGTGGTGCGTGGGATAGTTATCTTGCATTGATTGAGTTTACGTATAATAATAGTTTCCATTCTAGTATTGGAATGACACCGTTTGAAGCACTATATGGGCGAAGGTGTCGAACACCTTTGTGTTGGCACGAATCTGGTGAGAGAACGGTGGTTGGACCAGAGTTGGTGCAACAGACGACAGAGAAAGTAAAGTTTATTTGTGAGAAGATGAAAGCTTCTCAGAGTAGGCAAAAGAGTTATCATGATCGAAGACGGAAGGATCTTGAGTTTCAATAGGGCGATCATGTATTTCTGAGGGTTACGCCGGTAACAGGTGTGGGTCGTGCTTTGAAATCGAAGAAACTTACTTCTCGGTTTATTGGTCCGTACCAGATATCCGCGAGAGTGGGTGCTGTGGTTTATAGGGTGGCGTTGCCGCCGAATCTGTCAAATTTGCACGATGTGTTTCATGTTTCACAGCTTCGGAAGTATGTTCCGGATCCTTCGCATGTGATTCCGATGGATGAGGTTGAGGTAAGGGAGAACCTTACAGTTGAGGCATTACCAGTTAGGGTTTTGGATCGCGAGGTGAAGAGGTTGAGAGGCAAGGATATTGCACTTGTGAAAGTGGCGTGGGGCGGCGCTGCTGAGGGCAATTTGACTTGGGAGTCGTATCCAGCTTTGTTCGTCTCAGGTATATTTTCGAGGACGAAAATTTCTAAGTGGGGGAGAGTTGTAACGACCCAGTTTTCGTGTGCGTTTTATTTAATCGAGTCGTTTGATTATTATATTATTATTTTATTTTATTTTTGACTTTTGTCTGAAAATATGTTAATTTTCAATGTTGTGATATTTTATCGGGTTTTGGGATCGTTTGTGAGATATTTGAGTGTGGGGGTATTTTGGTCATTTTAGGATATTTTTGATTAAGTAAGAAAAATAGAAAATAGTAGAGAGAAAAAGAGAAAGAAAGAAAAGGAAAAGAAAGAAAAAGGAGAGAAAAGAGAAGAAGAAGAGAAATAGTGGAAAACTTGGAAAAAAAAAATCAACTTCTAGTATCGATTTAATCGGGTAAGGGTGCGAAATTCAATTATTGTATGATTGTGTATGATTATGTATGTATATTTGTGATGTTTGTTGGATTGAAATGGAAATATTTTAGTAAACCCATTTTTGGTAAAATTGATTAGAAATTGAGTAAATGTGTTGAAAATCATGTGTTAAGTGTTCATTCTTGTTGATACATGATAGATACTTGTTATTGGACATTGTATTGGCAATTTTCTGGTGTGTAGGTGAGATTTGGGGGGATTTTGGGTTGAACCCGTATGAAAATTATGCAGAAGAATTTTTCTGAGATTTCCAGGTCATACGCGTATGGGGCATGTTCATACGCGTATGAACCTTGGCAATACGCGTATGGTAGGCGAGCCATGGGGCCAATACGCATACGAGTTGCTTGTTTTCTTGGCCATCTGCCCATTTGCGTATGATACGCGTAGCTTTTTAGGTCAATACGCGTACGAGCTTGGGCATTACACGTACGGACATTTACACGTGAACCTTGGGAAAAATGATTCTCTGCTCATACGCGTATGGCTCAGGGCAATACGCGTATGAACAGGACTTTTGCAAAATGTGACTTTTCAAAATATCGTTTTTCGTTTTTGTTCGTAACTTTTGATCTGTTTATCCGATTTTTACATTCTTGGTATCATTGCGTAGCTATTGAGCTGTACTTTCTTGTTATGATGATTATGGAATTGTTAGCCGATTTAATTATTTCGGGAAGTCGGGAATAGTGTCAGTTGTCGACTTTTGTCGTTATACTTGTACGTAATTGAGGTGTATTGTGCAAGGTGTTGTTGTATGATGTAAACGTATGTGTTTAGATGATGTTGTGATGATTGTGGCCGTATGGAAATTAAATGCTTTGTTTTGGGCATAAGTGCAAAGTGTGATTTTATCGATGTAAATGAATATGTGTGTGTGTGTGCATATTAAATGTCATGGGTCATTGTATGCCAAGCATCATGATATGCATTGTGGAAACGTCCTGAGTGACGGTTTGGATTCCAGAGGGAATTCTCTATAACTTCGTGTGCCCATGTGGGGTGTGAGCGATGATTATAGACGATCGTGTGCCCATGTGGGGTGTGAGCGATCGGGTCGTGTGCCCGTGTGGGGTGTGAGCGATCCATAAACACCATGTGCCCGTGTGGGGTGTGAGCGGTGGGGAACATCGTAGGCCCGACGGGGAGTTACAGTGATGTAACGAGCGATGGTTCCAGCAGAGTTCCTGAGTGAACTAGTGATGAGAAACAATGGAAGTCGGTACCGCATGTGCATATTCATAGAGTCGTTGTGTCGGTGTCTTGCATTTTCATAAATCATTTATGGTTGGTTATGTGTGGATTTGTGGACTAATTGATATATGGATTTGTGTTGGTGATGGAGATATGTATTGTGTCTTGTAATGCCTTGTGTTTTGAATTATAGCGTGATTTGTGGTGAGAACCGTATACATGTGTATTTTTGTGTTATATATATAATTATATGCAATTATATTATGGTTGTTTTTCTCACCCTTCTGCTGTTCTATAATGCTCTATGAGGCATTGCAGATTAGAGTTGCTGGAGGTATTTTTGTGAAGCTTTGCGTCTTCATTCTTTTGTCGGTCGGCTCTGATATGTGACACCGGGTAGTTAGGGAGGCCGTTTGTGATAATTGTATATTATGTATATGTATAACTTTTGGCTTGTGCATGTATAACCTGATGTATGACAAACTTTTCATGATATATATATGTATGTTATTCAGTTTTAGATTTTCCGCTTTTATTCTAAATTCTTAAATGTGGGTGTAAGGAACTGAGTTCCTCTGTTGATTGCTACCCCACTGTTGCATATCTTTATGAGCAGGTGTTGTATGAATTGTTTCAAATTGATGTGACCCTCCCGGTCTATGCCATGATAATTTAGATATACTCTGACGAAATTTTGAATTTTCTTTTACTGCTTTCTATTAATTGGGGGTTTAGATTGGGGGTGTTACATCATTTGTTGGTGCACTACAATATGCAACCATTACCATACCTGATATCTTATACTCTGTCAACAAAGTGTGTCCGTTTATGGTCCATCCTCTTGAAGCCCATTGAGTAGTAGTCAAGAGGATTCTTAGATACCTTAAGGGTACTCTTGTACATGGTCTTCAATTGTCTCCTCTTTCCACCATGTTTTCTCCTTCCGTTTATGTCTTTTGTGATGTAGATTGGGCTTCAGACCTAGATGATAGAAGAAGTACTCATGGAGCTACTATTTTCTTTGTCCATAACCTAGTTTCCCAGCCCTAAAACATAAACTCAGGGTTGTCACCTCCACATGAGTTTGTCTATATGGGGGGGGGGTATATATTACAGAAGTTTTTAGGATAACTTGAATAGAAAATGCAGAAGTCTCAAGACTAACACTTGTCAGCTTAAGTGTATAAGAAACCTGCTATAACAGGTCATTTGTTTTGCCAAGGATAAAAGCAAAACAATTTCCATTGTTGTAACTAACTAATTTCAAAAAGCAAAAGTTAGTTAGAGTTCAAAATGAATCTCTCTACTCTACCTACTGATTCTAATATAACCTAATGTAGCTTAACTAGAATTTATTAAAAAGTTACAATGCATGCATAAAAATTAGAAAAAGCAAGAATGAGAAATTTGCCAAATGTGAGAGATGAAGGTACTTGTATTGAATAAAAATTAGTTGAAATTGATGAAGGTGGCTTCCTTTTATTATTATTTGCGAATAATTATATATTGTTGTGATCGATTATATGTTGTTGTACTTTCGTTGTGTTTTGTGTACCCGTGGTGAAGGGTAGTGGCCTTAAGTAGTAGGTCTTGGGCCTAGTAGGGGTGTATGGCTAATAACATAGAGATTAGCGGTGCGTTGAGTAATGTTGATTGGATTATTTAAATTTATCATTTGTTGACTAATTTATTTCATTAGTTGAGTGATAATGTTAATATAATAAGATAATTAAAATAATTAAGAGGTGTAGTGAGTGGAAGGGCTTTATGGTAATTAGGCGAGGGTTAAGTGAGGGCAAATAAGGAGATTCATTAATTGGGGTATATGAGAGAATTAGAGAGTGAGAGTTCATTATTCTCATTCCACGTGAAAAAGTGAAAGAGGGAGAAGAGTTAGGGCAAGAGGAAGAAAGGGAGAATCCATTGAAGTTAGGGACGCTCATCACTTTAAGGTAAGGGTGGGATTTCTTTCATCTCTCAAGGGTTAAATGATGTAAGTATTGAAGTAGAAATTGAAGTAGAAATCACTAAGTTGGAATCCATGGGGTTGAATGAGGGTTTTAGGAAGATTTTGTGATAACATGATTGGAATTGATGAATTAGTCTTGTTTGATTTGTTTGGTTGAATTGCAAATGTTAGATGTAGGCTATTGGTGAAAAATCTATGAAAAATTGCTGTTAAAAATCGATTTAGTGCAGAAAAATGCAGGTGGTTTGTTGCTGTCATTGCAGGGTTTTGGGCTGCAGAATCGCGGGGCCCGCTTAGTGCGGTCTGGAGAAATTTCGCCTCTTCGAGGCAGAGAGCTGCGCTCTTAGCGCAGGTGGGGCTCGCTTAGCGCGACCTGGGACTGAAAAATATTATTTTATTGACTTAAAATTCATGGAAAATATCTATTTTATATTATATTAATGATGTGTTGTTGCTGTTGTATGGTGAGCATGTATTGAGGTGTTATGTGCTTGTTTTGTTGATGTTGATGTGATAATGTGAAATGCATGATTGAATGATGCAAAGATGTGTAATTGTTGTATTGGTGCAATGATGTATGCTTAGATGAATGCATGTTGACTGTTAAATGATGTTGGTATGAAGATGAGTATGCTATGTGTATGCATGAGTCGTTGTTGCACGTTGTCATTGATGGTGCATGACATGTGCATAGTTGTGGGATGGCGTGCCCAAGTGGGGTGTTATCGTCTATCCGAATTCCTTGATGGAATCGTTGTTGTTGGTGTGATTGTGTGCCCAGATGGGGTGTAAGCAATCACAGTTGTTGGTGCGATCATGAAATAGGGGTCGTACGTGACCATGAAATAGGGGTCGTTGGTGTGATCATGAAATAGGGGTCATACTTGACCATGAAATAGGGGTCGAGAGTTCCGACGGGAACTGTGATCATGAAACAGGGATCTATTTTGGTACCACATGCATTGAGTCTAGTTGAGTCTCCTTTGCATTCTCTTGTTGGTTGTGTCACATGATGGTTGGTATAATTATCGGTGATTGTCTGTGCATAAGTTGAGGTGTGTGATTCTTGTTGGATGTTACGATATGGTGAATAACTTGATGATGTATATTTTTCTATTTATATCATCTCTCTCTTTTGTTGATTTAATAATCTCACCCCTTTTGTGTTTGATGATGCTTTATACGGCATCCTGCAAATACTCAAGAGTAGTTGGAGTCATGGTCGGTGAAGACGAGGTACTTCACCTTGTGGCGTCTTCTCTGATATGTAACATGGGGAGTCGGGAACGCTTATTGCATGAGTTGTTTTGTTAAAAGGATTTTGTTGTCTTTATAGTTTCGAATTAAAAGTTGTCAGTTAAAACCGTTATGTTTCCTTATCTTTGTTACGATTGATTTTTCCGCTGCATAATAAAAGTTGGTTTATTGAATTATACAATATGTTACATGTATAATAAAGAGCAAGTATGTATGTCGAAAGTAATGCCTTAAATTGAATTGGATGATTTTACTCTGATTTTTCGATTAAATATTACGGGGGAATTTAGGGTGTTACAAAGTGGTATCAGAGCCTGGTCGGTCCGTCTGACCAAGTTGTCGAGTCATTGTCGTGTGTGAGTTGTTTAGTGTCGGGGTCGTTTCCTTATCCATTGTGTTCTGTTGTTGGCATGTGACAGATTTAGAATGGTTGGAAGGAACGATGCTGCTCTTGCTGCTGCCTTGCAAGCTATGGCTCAATCACTACAGAATCCGCCGCGTGCTAAGGAGAATGATGAGTTTCGAAAGAACAATCCGCCTACTTTCAAGGGAAGATATAATTCGGATAGAGCACAGTCTTGGCTCAAGGAGATTGAGAGAATCTTCCGGGGTTATGGAATGTCCTGAGGCACAGAAGGTGCGGTTAGGTACTCATATGTTGGCCGAGGAGGCTGATGACTGGTGGGTTAGTACTCGTCAAGTATTGGGAGCAAAAGGTGAGGCAATTACTTGGGCCGTGTTCAGTAGAGAGTTCTTAAGGAAGTATTTTCCCGAAGATGTCCGCGGAAAGAAAGAGATTGAGTTTTTTGGAACTGAAGCAGGGTAATATGACGGTTACCGAGTATGCTGCTAAATTCTCATATTTGGCTAAATTTTATCCTCACTACAGTGTGGCGACAGCTGAATTCTCGAAGTGTGTAAAGTTTGAGAATGGGTTCAGATCTGAGATCAAACAGGAAATTCGGTATCAGCGGATCAGAAGGTTTCCTGATTTAGTGGATTGTTGCAGGATATTTGAGGAAGATAGCAAGGCTCGATCGGCTCACTATAAGGGACTGGCCGAGAGAAGAAGAAAATAACCGGTGAATCATGGGAAGCCTTATGTAGCTCCCACTGAGAAGGGTAAACAGAAACATGATGATGACAAAAAGCCAAGTGGGGGAGGTGCATCTGCTCCTCTTAAGTGCTATAGGTGTGGTGAGTTGGGGACATCGTTTCAGTGAATGCACGAGCGATGTGAAGAAGTGCTTCAAGTGTGGTCAGGTATGACATCTGATTGCTGATTGCAAAGCTAATCCGGTTACTTGTTACAATTGTGGGGAACATGACCATATTAGTACTCGTTGTCAGAAACCAAAGCAAGCTTCAACTGGAGGAAAAATGTTCGCTTTGATAGGGACTCAGACTTCCAGTGAGGACATATTGATCATAGGTACATGTTATATTAATAATACGCCTTTGATTGCTATTATTGATACAGGTGCTACTCACTCTTTTATTGCTGCTGATTGTGTAAGAAGGCCAGGCCTTGTTATTTCTCCTATGAAGGGAGAGATGGTTATCGAAACTCCTGCTAAGGGATCGGTGACTACTTCTTTGGTCTGTTTGAATTGTCCATTATCAATCTATGGTAAGGACTTTGGTGTAGATTTGATTTGTTTACCATTGGTAGGTCTCGATGTGATTTTGGGTATGAACTGGTTGGAGTACAATCATGTTCATATTAACTGTTTTAACAAGTCGGTTTGATTTCTTACTCCTGAAGAAGAGGGAGATGATCGTTTTCTGTCTGCTAGCGAGTTGAAGGAGCTCTTGGAAGAAGAAGTTCAGGTGCTTGCATTGTTTGCATCTTTTTCAGTGGAGAGTAATTTAGTGATTAACGAATTGCAAGTGGCACGTGAATTCCCTGAAGTGTTTCCAGATGACATTACTGATGTGCCACCAGAGAGAGAAGTAGAGTTTGCTATTGATCTTGTCCCTGGTACCAGACCTATCTCTATGGCACCATACAGGATGTCGGCGTCAAAATTTTCAGAGCTGAAGAAGCAACTGGAAGACTTGTTAGCAAAGAAATTCGTGAGACCGAGTGTATCACCTTGGGGAGCCCCAGTGTTGTTGGTAAAGAAAAAGGATGGTAGTATGAGGTTGTGTATTGATTACAGACAGCTGAATAAAGTGACGATTAAGAATAAATATCCACTTCCGAGAATCGATGACTTGATGGATCAATTAGTGGGTGCCCGTGTGTTTAGTAAGATTGATTTGAGGTCAGGTTATCATCAGATACGAGTAAAAGAAAAAGACATTCAGAAGACGACTTTCAGAACTCGATAAGGACATTATGAGTATGTGGTAATGCCATTCGGAGTTACTAATGTACCTGGTGTATTCATGGAATATATGAATCGTATCTTTCATGAGTACTTGGATCAATTTGTGGTTGTCTTTATTGACGATATCCTAATCTATTCTAAGTCAGAAGAGAAGCATGCTGAACATTTGCGGATTATGTTACAAGTGTTGAAAGAGAAGAAACTCTATGCCAAGTTGTCTAAGTGTGAATTCTGGTTGAGAGGGGTAAGTTTTCTTGGTCATGTTATTTCTGGTGATGGTATTGTTGTAGATCCATCCAAGGTAGACGCTGTTCTACAATGGGAGACTCCGAAGTCGGTGACCGAGATTAGAAGTTTCTTGGGTTTGGCTGGTTATTACCGAAGATTTATTGAAGGGTTTTCGAAGTTGGCATTTCCGTTGACTCATTTGACGTGCAAAGGTAAGGCATTCGTGTGGGATGTCCATTGTGAAAAGAGTTTCATTGAATTGAAGAAGAGGTTGACCACAGCTCCAGTGTTGGTTTTACCTGAACCAAATGAACTGTTTGTAGTGTATTGCGATGCTTCTTTGATGGGTTTGGGAGGTGTGCTGATGCAGGATGGTAAGATTGTGGCTTATGCTTCACGACAGTTGAGGGTACATGAGAGGAGTTATCCGACTCATGATTTGGAGTTAGCCGCAGTGGTTTTTGTATTGAAGATTTGGAGGCATTATCTCTATGGTTCCAGATTTGAAGTGTATAGTGATCATAAGAGCTTGAGGTATCTGTTTGATTAGAAGGAATTGAATATGAGGCAAAGAAGATGGTTAGAATTCTTAAAGGATTATGATTTTGGCTTGAACTATCATCCCGACAAAGCTAATGTCGTGGCTGATGCTCTGAGTCGAAAATCGTTGCATGTATCTGCTATGATGGTTAAAGAGTTAGAATTAATCGAACGGTTCAGAGATATGAGTTTGGTTTGTGAACAGACACTGCATAGTGTAATGTTGGGTATGCTGACGATTAATAATGAATTTCTTAATAATATCAGAGACAGTCTAAAGTTGGATGTGAAGCTAGTGGATTTGATGATTGGAGATAACCAAGCAGAATGTAATGAGTACAGGGTGGACGAACAAGGTGTGTTGCGATTCCGTGACAGGATTTGCATTCCTGATAATACGGAGTTGAAGAGAATGATTTTAGAAGAAGGTCATCGGAGTAGTTTGTGTATCCATCCAGGAGCTACGAAGATGTATTAAGATTTGAAGAAGATATTTTGGTGGCTTGGATTAAAACGCGATGTGGCTCAGTTTGTGTATGCTTGTTTGACTTGTCAGAAGTCGAAAGTGGAACATCAGAAACCTGCTAGTAAGATGCAACCGTTAGATATTCCAAAGTGGAAGTGGGACAGTATTTCTATGGATTTTATGATAGGGTTACCTAATACGCCGAGAGGACATGATTCTATTTGGGTGTAGTGGATAGACTGACGAAGTCGGCACATTTCATTCCGATTAATATCCGTTTTCCTTTGCAGAAGTTGGCAGAGATTTATATTCAGGTGATTATGAAGTTGCATGGAATCCCGTTGAGTATTGTGTCGGATCAAGATCCAAGGTTCACTTCCAGATTTTGGGAGGGTTTGCAGGAAGCTTTGGGATCAAAGCTGAGATTGAGTTCGGCTTATCATCCGCAGACGGATGGTCAGACGGAAAAAACTATCCAGTCCTTGGAAGATCTGTTGAGGGCTTGTGTACTTGAACAAAGAGGTGCTTGGGATAGTCATTTGCCGTTAACTGAGTTCACTTATAATAATAGTTATCATTCCAGTATTGGAATGGCGCCTTTTGAAGCGTTGTATGGTCGTAGGTGTCGAACGCCTTTGTGTTGGCACGAATCTGGTGAAAGTGTAGTGCTCAGACCTGAGATTGTTCAGCAAACTACCGAAACAGTAAAGCTGATCCGGGAGAAGATGAAAGCTTCGCAGAGTAGGCAGAAGAGTTACCATGATAAGAGAAGGAAATATCTCGAGTTTCAAGAAGGAGACCATGTGTTTTTGAGAGTCACTCAGGTGACCGGTGTTGGACGTGCTTTGAAGTCGAGGAAGCTTACTCCTAGATTTATTGGTCCGTATTAGATTTCGGAAAAAGTTGGACCTGTTGCATATAGAGTGGCGTTGCCGCCGTGTTTGTCGAATATGCATGATGTGTTCCATGTTTCGCAGCTTCGGAAGTATGTTCCGGATCCGTTGCATGTGATTCCGATGGATGATGTGGAAGTGAGAGATAATCTCACAGTCGAGGCCTTGCAAGAGCGTATTGATGATCGCGAGGTGAAGTAGTTGAGGGGTAAGGAGATTGTTCTCGTGAAGGTAGTATGGGGAGGTGTTGCCGGTGGGAACATGACTTGGGAATTGGAGAGTAAGATGCGAAAGTCGTAGCCGAGTTTGTTTGCGTCAGGTAAATTTTCGAGGACGAAAATATTATAAGTGAGGGAGAGTTGTAACGCCCCATTTTCCTTTTATTATTATTTGCGAATAATTAGATGTTGTTGTGATCGATTATGTGTTGTTGTACTTTCGTTGTGTTTTGTGTACCCGTGGTGAAGGATAGTGGCCTTAAGTAGTAGGTCTTGGGCGTAGTAGGGGTGTATGGCTAATAACATAGAGATTAGCGGGGCGTTGAGTAATGTTGATTGGATTATTTAAATTTATCATTTGTTGACTAATTTATTTCATTAGTTGAGTGATAATGTTAATATAATAAGATAATTAAAATAATTAAGAGGTGTAGTGAGTGGAAGGGCTTTATGGTAATTAGGCAAGGGTTAAGTGAGGGCAAATAAGGCGATTCATTAATTGGGGTATATGAGAGAATTAGAGAGTGAGAGTTCATTATTCTCATTCCACGTGAAAAAGTGAAAGAAGGAGAAGAGCTAGGGCAAGAGGAAGAAAGGGAGAATCCATTGAAGTTACGAAAGCTCATCACTTTAAGGTAAGGGTGGGATTTCTTTCATTTCTCAAGGGTTAAATGATGTAATTATTGAAGTAGAAATCACTAAGTTGGAATCCATGGGGTTGAATGAGGGTTTTAGGAAGATTTTGTGATAACATGATTGGAATTGATGAATTAGTCTTGTTTGATTTGTTTGGTTGAATTGCAAATGTTAGATGTAGGCTATTGGTGAAAAATCTATGAAAAATTACTGTTAAAAATCGAGTTAGTGCAGAAAAATGCAGGTGGTTTGTTGCTGTCACCGCAGGGTTTTGGGCTGCAGAATCGCGGGGCCCGCTTAGCGCGGTCTAGCACGCTTAGCGCGGTCTGGAGAAATTTCGCCTCTTCGATGCAGAGAGCTGCGCGCTTAGCGCAGGTGGGGCTCACTTAGCGCTACCTGGGACTGAAAAATATTATTTTATTAACTTAAAATGATGGAAAATATCTGTTTTATATTATATTAATGATGTGTTGTTGCTGTTGTATGGTGAGCATGTATTGAGGTGTTATGTGCTTGTTTTGTTGATGTTGATGTGATAATGTGAAATGCATGATTGAATGATGCAAAGATGTGTAGTTGTTGTATTGGTGCAATGATGTATGCTTAGATGAATGGATGTTGACTGTTAAATGATGTGGGTATGAAGATGAGTATGCTATGTGTATGCATGAGTCGTTGTTGCATGTTGTCATTGATGGTGCATGGCATGTGCATAGTTGTGGGATGGCGTGCCCAGGTGGGGTGTTATCGTCTATCCGAATTCCTTGATGGAATCGTTGTTGTTGGTGTGATTGTGTGCCCAGATGGGGTGTAAGCAATCACAATTGTTGGTGCGATCATGAAATAGGGGTCGTACGTGACCATGAAACAAGGGTCGTTGGTGTGATCATGAAATAGGGGTCATACTTGACCATGAAACAGGGGTCGAGAGTTCCGACGGGAACTGTGATCATGAAACAATGATCGATTTTGGTACCACATGCATTGAGTCTATTTGAGTCTCCTTTGCATTCTGTTGAATGCGGAATAGGGCAAGCAGCAAAAATATTTATTTTCGGAAAGAATTCCCTCCGGGATTTATGTCGTGTCCACAGAGATCAGTTCGAGGGAAAGAATGTCGTTCGACAGTCTCTCGCATTTATGAGTTTGGATTAAAATAGTTTCAAACAAGAAAACATAAAAGTAAATATCAAAACTAAAAAAAAATCATTCTTCAGAGAGAAAAACTCGTCCGACAATGCATATAAATCACTCCTCACAAACTTAAACTTACCGACAAGTTATACTCCACCTGCAATACTCCTCAATATCACCCAGCATCGCTCACAGCAAAGGTTATGTCTAACACAAAGTTGAGAAAACAACCGTGTTACCCTCGCCGATACTCTCGCTCGCTAGCTCAAGGCACGAAGGCATTAAGATTCGACGCCTATTGAAGATTCTTAGCTCCTAAATCTATCTCTAGAGTCCAGAAACTAACAGATAACCATCCCTAATCGAAGTTCGTGAGGGTTATGTCTAACGCAACCCATACCCCGCACATAAAGCAAAAATTAGAGATAATCACCAATAAAGATTTGTAAAGCAAGTTTCATATAACACCATGGGCGACAAATATACACGAGTTCAGAACAAATACATATACATAACCCAACAGATGAAGAAAACACAAAGAAAAAGAGAAATGAACCAAACATCTCGCGGTTTGTCAGAGCCGGTCGACGATAAATCCTCCCCGATTCATCCGTATGCAAGCTCCATAGTTGTTTTCTAAGCTAATCTACTGAAAAATGAAGTTTGATGGAGTTGGAGCAAGAATCCCCAAAACCATCCTCTAAAAAGTGACTGAAATAAACTATATACAATTTCCATTATGTACTGTTCGCACAACGAACACTTCATTCGCAAAGCAAATGGCTCAAAAAATGGCACTTAAAGTGCCTATGATTGTCAAACCGCCTCATATTTTCTTCGTGAGTTCACAGTGTGAACGAATCATTCCCAAAGCGAATGCTCGCTGCTCAGTTCGCAAAGCAAACTTTGGTTCCTTTTGGCTCTACCTCATTCTGGGACCATTCGCTGAGGAACTCGCCAACCATTCGCAAAGCAAATGTTCGCTGGCTTATTCGCAAAGCGAACAAGCTGAACTCTGCATTACTTCAACTCACTTTTATTGCCTCTAATGACACATCTTGGAGCCTTTATTTGCTCATTGCTCCAACAATGCTTTATCACCTACAAAATTAATGGAAAACCATTAATCTTTACATAAATGAATCAAAAACACAAATATATCCTAACTAACGTATTTATACACAAAGTGGAGTTTATTCGACCGATATTTAACAAAAAGTATAGATAAGTGCAACAAAACTTATATACAAAAATAGGTACATTATGCACTTATCAAACTCTCCCCAACTTACCTAATTGTTTGTCCACAAACAAGAATCAAACAAACTTGCAAACACAAAAGCGATATCCAAAGAAAGACGAATCAACAGGTTTTGAAAAACGGAAATGAATGAATGGTTCAAATGAAAACGGTACACACAAAAAGTAAATACTTACCACTAAACTACGACGACAACATAGTCATGAAACAAATGCAAAATACAAAAATCATGCCAAAAATTCTAAAACAACACAAGTTCCAAAGTGAATCACACCTAGTAAAAACAATCATCGGTAGATGAAAAACACACAATAAGGTACTTTACACTCACACAACACTCATGCAAACAAAAGACTAAATTATGCATACATCCACAAATTCATATTGAACATACAAAGGCAAGAATCACAAGGACCTTCAAGGTTGTAACGTGGTCGGGTAAACAAACAAGGGGCAATTTCTAAAGGTAATTGAAACGAAAACTTGCCTAAACCTAAGGGAGTGAAAACTCACAAAGATTCACACACACAATTTCAACCAACTTCTTCCACAATCCCAAGTGCTACACAACACACACTACTTATTTAGCACAATTATTGAAATTTTTTTTGTTTCCTTTTACAAGGATTTTTCTTTTTCTTCTTTTTTCTTTCTTTTTCTCTTTCACAAATTTTTCTCTTTTTTCTTTTCTTTTTCAATCCGCATAGAATCCAACCAATGAGTACACACAATCATCCTCTCCCCAACTTGAATTCAACCGCACCATCATGTGAATACTCCCTACTTTCTAAGGCAAGGAAAAAATTCATACAACAACACAAAGTTAAGGTAAAAAAAAACAAAATCCATTCAAAAATAAGTGAACTAAATACTCATAGACAAGCATTAAGTTCAAATAGAAACATGGATCAAAAAGCTCAAAGGGGTTACGAATGATCACACGCTCACAAGGTGAATTGACTATTTGGCTAAGGTGGTTGTGCTCAAAATGAAACAATTGCCTTGATCCTTTTCATGCATTCATATAAACAACATAAACAACAGATTCAACATAATAAAATCCAGTAAAACAAGAATGTTGGTTCTCCGTGCATATATGAACAATAGAAGGCTACCTCACAAAAAGGTTGGGAACTAAAGTGATTCACAATAGAACAAGTATACAACAGAATGGATGGCATGAAAGTTTGTAAAAAGCCTAAGTATCATGAATATGCTAAAGTATAGAAAGCGATAAATACATACCTCAGACGTGTACAAAACTTAAAAAAATCATTACCAAACATCCGCAAGTTGAAACGAACCAACTTGGAAAATCACAAAAGCATCCTCAAATAAGTCAATCAAAATCTGTGAGCAAACAACAACCAAAAACATTCGAAAAGAAAAACTATAAAACATGCTTGTTTTACGTCGTAAGCTCGACGCCATTACGGTGCTTAGCTAGAAACTTCCTTCATTCATGCCATGGTGATGCCTCACCGCGCAACCAAAAGCAAGTGTCCTAACCAAACACTTGAACAAACGTTAAAAGAAACAAAAATGTACAAGTATCAGTATAGACAAGTGAAAATATACAAAATATACGATATCTACAAAACTAAAAAGCAAAGAAACTATCGCAATGCGATTCAATATCAAAACCGATCCCCGGCAACGACGCCATTTTGTTGAATGCAGAATAGGGCAAGCAACAAAAATATTTATTTTCAGAAAGAATTCCCTCCGGGATTTATGTCGTGTCCACAGAGATCGGTTCGAGGGAAAGAATTTCGTTCGACAGTCTCTCGCGTTTATGAGTTTGGATTAAAATAGTTTCAAACAAGAAAACATAAAAGTAAATATTAAAACAAAAAGAAATCATTCTTCAGAGAGAAAAACTCGTCTGGCAATGCATATAAATCACTCCTCACAAACTTAAACTTACCGACCAGTTATACTCAACTTACAATACTCCTCAATATCACCCAGCATCGCTCACAGCAAAGGTTATGTCTAACGCAAAGTTGAGAAAACAACCGGGTTACCCTCGCCGATACTCTCGCACGCTAGCTCAAGGCACGAAGGCATTAAGATTCGACGCCTATTGAAGATTGTTAGCTCCTAAATCTATCTTTAGAGTCCAGAAACTAACAGATAACCATCCCTAATTGAAGTTCGTGAGGGTTATGTCTAACACAACCCAAACCCCGCGCATAAAGCAAAAATTAGAGACAATCACCAATAAAGATTTGTAAATCAAGTTTCATATAACGCCATGAGCGACAAATATACATGAGTTTAGAACAAATACATATACACAACCCAACAAATGAAGAAAACACAAAGAAAAAGAGAAATGAACCCAACATCTCGCGGTTTGTCAGAGCCGGTCGACGATCAATCCAACCCGATTCATCCGTATGCAAGCTCCATAGTTGTTTTCTAAGCTAATCTACTGAAAAATGAAGTTTGATGGAGTTGGAGCAAGAATCCCCAAAACCATCCTCTAAAAAGTGACTGAAATAAACTATATACAATTTCAATTTTGTACTGTTCGCACAGCGAACACTTCATTCGCAAAGCGAATGGCTCAAAAAATGGCACTTAAAGTGCCTCTGATTGTCAAACCGCCTCAGCTTTTCTTCGTGAGTTCGTAATGTGAACGAATCATTCGCAAAGCAAATGCTCGCTGCTCAGTTCGCAAAGCGAACTTTGGTTCCTTTTGGCTCTGCCTCATTCTAGGACCATTCGCTGAGGAACTCGTCAGCCATTCGCAAAGCGAATGTTCGCTGGCTCCTTCGCAAAGCGAACAAGCTGAACTCTGCACTACTTCAGCTCCCTTTTATTGCCTCTAATGACACATCTTAGAGTCTTTATTTACTCATTGCTCCAACAATGCTTTATCACCTACAAAATGAATGGAAAACCATTAATCTTTACATAAATGAATCAAAAACACAAATATATCCTAACTAACGTATTTATACACAAAGTGGAGTTTATTTGACCGATATTTAACAAAAAGTATAGATAAGTGCAACAAAACTTATATACAAAAATAGGTACATTATGCACTTATCACATTCTCTTGTTGGTTGTGTCGCATGATGGTTGATATAATTATCGGTGATTGTCTGTGCATAAGTTGAGGTGTCTGATTCTTGTTGGATGTTACGATATGGTGAATAACTTGATGATGTATGCTTTTCTATTTATATCATCTCTCTCTTTCGTTGATTTAAGAATCTCACCCCTTCTGTGTTTGATGATGCTTTATACGACATCCTGCAGATACTCAGGAGTAGTTGGAGTCATGGTCGGTGAAGACGAGGTACTTCACCTTGTGGCGTCTGCTCTGATATGTAACATGGGGAGCCGGGAACGCTTATTGCATGAGTTGTTTTATTAAAAGGATTTTGTTGTCTTTATAGTTTCGAATTAAAAGTTGTCAGTTAAAACCGTTATGTTTCCTTATCTTTGTTATGATTGATTTTTCCGCTGCATAATAAAAGTTGGTTTATTGAATTATACAATATGTTACATGTCTAATAAAGAGCAAGTATGTTTGTCGAAAGTAATGCCTTAAATTGAATTGGATGATTTTACTCTGATTTTTCGATTAAATATTACAGGGGAATTTAGGGTGTTACAAGAAGTACTCATGGAGCTACTATTTTCTTTGTCCATAACCTAGTTTCCCAGCCCTAAAGCATAAACTCAGGGTTGTCACCTCCACATGGGTTTGTCTATGTGTGTGTGGGGATATATTACAGAAGTTTTTAGGATAACTTGAATAGAAAATGCAGAAGTCTCAAGACTAACACTTGTTAGCTTAAGTGTATAAGAAACCTGCTATAACAGGTCATTTGTTTTGCCAAGTATAAAAGCAAAACAATTTCCATTCTTGTAACTAACTAATTTCAAAAAGCAAAAGTTAGTTAGAGTTCAAAATGAATCTCTCTACTCTACCTACTGATTCTAATATAACCTAATGTAGCTTAACTAGAATTTATTAAATAGTTACATTGCATGCATAAAAATTAGAAAAAGCATGAATGAGAAATTTGCCAAATGTGAGAGATGAAGGTACTTATATTGAATAAAAATGAGTAGAAATTGATGAAGGTGGCTTGTCTTGAATGAACATGAGTATAAATTGAGAGAATATTGAAAGAATTTGAATTTGAATTTGAATTTTTGAGAGGCTTGTTCGTGTTTCTAGAACTGATTTCACATGTAAGAGAATGTGGGAGGAAAAGACTGATCATGTAACTTAAATAAGTGTGTCTTAAATAAGTGTGTCTGAATTCCAATCTTCAAGCGAGAAATCCGAAATCTAATCTCCATACATATTTTTACTTACATTGGGTGTGTTTCTGATGAAGTGAAGTGGTTTGTTGTAATGTGGTGTTTCCGAATTTCAAACTCTAGACAAGAACAAAGAGGTGTGTTCAGTTTTTCACCAGGGTGAGAGAGAACTAATAAGGGTGCAATGAGGTAACATATTTGATGAGTGAAAGTTGTTCATATACACAATGAGAAAAATAGCTCATATACATTCAAGCACCATACATGTTAGAGTATAGGAGTTCATGAACAATAGGCAGTCATGTAGCAAAATACAAGTATCCCTAAATTAATAATGATGAATACTCATTACAATATATTGGTAAAAACTCTTTCATACAAACAAAGAAAAACAAAAAAATTAAAACCCTCAACACTCTTCTACTCATAACATTGCTTCATATCATATTTTTCTTATGGCTTGAAAATTAGTCTTAATTACTACTTCCTAGCTCTCCAAGCTGTTGTTGAAAACAATGACCTATCTTGCCAACAAATTACAACACATCCATTTTCTTCTCTCATTCTGTATCCCTCACAACCATAACTCTGCAGAAACCTTCTTGCTTGTAACATACCATAATAGCTTAAAGGCACATTACCAAAACCACACAAATCAAGTCTCATAAACCACTTATCAAGCTTTTCATGTCTTTCCTTTCTTTCGGCTCCTTCACAAGCAATAATGTTCTTGATTTCCTCGCCAAACAGCATTTTCTCAACCTTTAATCTCTCTAGTGATGTTCTTGGCACAGTTGATTCCAAACAATCAAACAATGCTGCATAAGAATATAGAGCTTCAAGCAGCCTCTCCATTAGAGTTGAACCGTTGTGATTTGAATCCTGCTCGGTTACAACCATGACTTTCGGCGATAAACTCCACAGGGCGTTGAGAAAGCTTTCTGCATTCATTGAAGCAGTTGAAGATGCTGGCGAAGACGAAGACGACGCTGAATCGGGACTTGGACTATAGCCATTAACCATATCTTTTTCAAGTAAATCACCTAATGACGAGCTTTGGTTCATAAGCATGACTTTTTGAAGGTGAAGTCCATTTGAGTTTCTTGATAGAGTAGGAGTTTTTCTCCTTGAGGAGGATGATTCGTCATCCAAAGCCAAAAGAGAATGTAATTGCAGTATAGAACTTATTGCAAGTGCTTCCCCGGTTTTCACGCGAAGTTTGTCGAAATCAAGATTCTCTAGCTTGCTAACAACAGGATTGAATTGGAACGGTATATCCAATTTTTCAGCTTCTTCGGAAAGCTTATGAGCCATTTGATCCAAAACCTCTTTCTGCTGATGAATCCCTGTGATTCTCAAATGAGGAGGACCTTCGGGACGAGCACTCAAAACTTGAAAAAGAGCAATCCATTGTGCAGGCTCAGCAGCATTTAGATCAATGATATGGACCATTTTCTCACCTTCCATAGATTCAACAATAGCTTGATTTGTCATAATATACGCCACTTTCAAGAAAGGGAAAAGCTCAAAAAAGTACTTTTGAACAAGAATCTCTTCAGAAAGCATAACAATTCTTGTTGAATTCAAGGCTCTGTGAAGTCCAGGCCAAGTTTTGAGTATCCTATCAGCAAGTGCTTCAGTGAAGTATGCAGCAATTCTCTGCATAGTGTCTCCATCAGGAGATGAAAGCTGAGAAATCTGCTCAAGTGTTGTGTTTGCATTTTCAAGACTACCAGAAGCTACATGGTTTGCACAAGTGAGTAACAAATGAATCAAATACAAACCCCTTTCTTCAGATTTCAATTCTCTACTCAGCCATGGATAAGGAGATCCTATTCCTCCAATACCAGGAGAAAGTGACATCATGGAAAATAACTGTAGAGGTGAACAAGTTACAGATGAAGACCCTTCTTCTTGAAACATAGATTCCATTCCATGTAACATGCAACAACAATCTCAATCTTAAGATTTAGGAAAAATCAAGAAAAAATATAGAAGAAAAAAAATATGATTTTTATATCAATTAAATTAAACAAAACAAGTGTTTGTGGCTCTAATATATTAAAATCTCAAACTTGACAAAAAAACACACAAATTTTAATAACAGCGTTTAGCAAAAGGAACTAGGGTATAAAATTAAGATTATTTCAGACTCAACTTCTGCAGATCCTACACGGAAAGTAGAGTGAGACACGTTCAAAATAAAGAAATTGATGAGAAGAGTAAAAGAATTTCCACTGATTTAAGGAATGTTTATGCAGGAAAGCATGAAGAACCCTAGAAAAGGCACATTAGTAGAACGAAGGAATGGAAGAAGGAAAAGGTTAATCCTTGGCGGGTTTTGTAATTGAAGAAGAAAGAAGAAGAAGCCCCATGAAAAAAAGAAAGCTTGGTGATTGAAAGCGTAATGGGTTGATGTGGGAGTAGAAATCAATGTTTGGAGTGAAGTTGTTGATCATGGCAACGTTGTCGACAATGTAATGAAGGGTCCCTTTTGTCTTTATTGTTTTGTTGTATGTAATTAGTGAGTGGAGTATGGAATTGGTGAGAAGTGTGAGTCTAGGTTGTTTCTGTCTTTATGTCTAGAAAGTTTTGTTTGTTTTCAAAGAAAAACATTCAATTAAGATGTTTTTGTTTTGTCTTTACATAAGGTGGATAGGGAATCGAGGCTGGCCAAAGAGTTTTAAATATTCTCAAAGTTAGCAAGAGTCCAAACATGCCATAGCAAAGACAAACATTGCCCTTGGTTTTGTTTCTTAGTGGGGGAGAGAGTGAGAAACCAAAAAATGGTTTTGTTTTTATATTGGAAAGCAACGACCATACAATTGGTATTATCTTTCTTTTCTATTAAGACAAACAGACAAAGATGTTAAGGAAAACTACAAAAGTGGATTGTACGTTTATCTCTATTTGTGGATTCTTAGGTGGCAATTAAGAATGCACCTTTGCTATCTTCCATTTTTCTTAGGAATTCACAATTCTTTTGGGAATTTACCAAACCCAAATAACATGCCAACACACTTGCTTTTGCTTGGTTAGGTGCCGTGTAATAACATAACATATCACTAATGTCTTCTAATTAGTACAAATGAATATTTCATTAGATAACAATTGTAATTTTTGGTAAGTTGATTAAAAAATTATTCACCATCCCCAAATCTAAAATCAATAGAAAAAATCAATTGTGTTAAAATTTGATGCAATCACCGAGTTTAAATTTTGAAACCGGATACTCATTATTATTTGTATGAGTTTTAGTAATTATTATCACTTGGTTTATAAATAAAATAAATTATGTGTTAAATGCCATTAATCTTATACATTTTTATGTAAATTATAAGTAAAATTTATTGTCATTTTATGTTTAATGAATTGGCTATTTATATTAAATATAAATAAATTATGAATTTAAATAGTTTTAAATTAAATATAAATAAATTATGAATAATGATTAAGATACAACGAATTTACTGTATATATATTAGTAAACCCCAGTGAGAATCATATAACTAACTTCAATACCTAATTTAATTACTAACTAATTTAATAATAATAATAATAATAATAATAATAATAATTAATATATGTCTAGGGGTGTACATGGGTTGGGTAAACCCAACAAACCCAGTAATACCCATCCAAACCGACTCAAAAAAATGGGTTGGATCAGATCATTGGGTGAACATGGTTTTCAAAAATGAAAAACCATTCAAAATAATTGGGTTTTAGATAAACCCACATCCAACCCACAAAATCCATGGGTTATTGAGTGACTATTTTTTAACTATTTTTTATAATTTGATGAGTGATGACTTTGATGTATTTAATCTTGGTTGCTTCAATTACAACCCTTTGAACATCTTTAATTTTATAAGTAATGATTTTAACTTATGTATGATGTCACACTTTTATTATTTTGATGTTAATTCTTATAAGTTGTAAATATTTTATAAATTTTATGTATTACTGTAATGTAACTTTGGTTTTTGTAAATATGTTTATGATGGATTTTATTGTGCATTTAGACATTTGATGTTTTAAAAAATAACGGTAATAAGTTAAATTATTTATTAAGAAAAAATGTGACAAATCATTTATAATTATATAAGGAAGAAAAAAAGGAAAAAAAACTGGGTAACTCACTACCCAACCCAATCCAACCCACAAATTTGTGGTTTTACCCAACACGACTCAATGATGTTGTGGGTGGTTATTTTACCTCACCCAAACCAGTGTACCCTATATGGGTTGGGTCATGGTTTTTGCTAAATTCAACCCAAACCGACCCATGTACACCCCTAAATATGTCCTCTAGTTATACCTAATACAAAGTTTGGAAAATGGATAGACTTAAAAGAAGTCTACTAAATTAGTAGGTCATTTAATTATTAGTTGAAAGTAGGGGTGGACAATCAGACAGGTAGGTTAGAATCGAACAAAAACCTCAATTTAAAGGACAGTCGCGAATGGTCAAAACAAATCTATTTTTGACCATCACAACCCTCGATTACGACAGTGACAAATTGGACGAAATGTGGGTTAGATGGGTGGTTTGAAACAGGTTAAAGTAAACAAAAAACTCCAAACTTACACTAAGATAAATCTCAGTTACTTAACACAAAAGTTTACAAGTTTCACCATTGATGAATATCATAAAGCCCAACAATATACATACATGTTGGGGTCATAAGAAGGAGCATTAACATTTGGTCAAGAGCAACACAAGTGAGAGACAACACATATTCACCTAAAACCTTAAGGTAATAGGTGTGCGGGTTCTCCCACTTATAAATGCTCAACTCTCTACATTTATAATCAATGTGGGACTCCAAATCACACTTGAATTTATTATTCTCAACAATACAATCTCAAAAAAAAAAACTTAGAAATATTAAACTTTAGCTTGCATAGAAAATAAAAACACAAAAAAATGTCATTTCAACAAGATCTCATCACATTGAAGATTTGATTTTTTTTATATATTTGAATCACATATTGAAGCTTTTGTAGATCTACAAATCTTGAACAGATTTGATGAAAGATTAATTGCATTTCTTTTTCTTTCTTAAAACTATGGTCATGCTAAGAAATAAGCTTACAAGAGATGCTCACAAATGATAGAAACTGTGGCGTGTAAGTATGAAGAAGAATGTCTTTGAGAGAGTTAACATAAAAGGGTGTGGTATAAGAGAGAGAGAGAGAGAGAGAGAGAGAGAGAGAGATACAAGGACAATTGTATCACCTAGGACAAGGACTATAGATGGCATAGTTGAATATTTTTTTTGGAACTAGAAGAAAGATAGTCATGATAGTATCCACATCTGAAACAGGCCCAACCTTTAGCATGTGCAAGAAGTGTTATAGCTCTGGGCCCCAAAATTTGGAGGGCCCATATTTTTTTTAATGACTTCAACTATACATTTACATCTGTTCTTTTAAAAATAGGTGTTAAATCATAATGTTTTCAAAATCTATTTTACATATATTTGTTAAAAATAGGTGTAAAAACATATTTTATTTTCAAATCTTATGATTTTATACCATTTTTTTGTAATTCGATATAAATTCATATTCTTTTAGGCCCATTTTTTAAATTAGATCGGGGCCCCCAGATTGATTGGGCCTGCCCTGATCTGAAACACCAACACATCCCAATATATGATCATGAATGGTAAAAAAACTAAGGTAAACCATACAGGGCAAACAACCTGTAGAAATTGTTGTGTTGATCACATTTCTTCTATTGTTTAGCTGGAGCACTTGCACCCGAAGGGAGAAGTTCGCTAAACTCATGAAATGTAATATGAACATGACCAATATATGTAGAAATAAATGCATCTATTTCATGTGAATTGATGATATTCATCAATAAGTGATATACGTCATAGAGGCGTTGGGGGCATTTGTGTAGAGTTTCTTAGCCTAACTCCAAACCGATTCTCATGTGGCATGAGAACGAAAGATTAATTTGATGTCAGGATGAAGTGTAGACTTAATGATACTATACAAATAAGCATCAATCTTTTTCAGCGTAGATATTTTAGTTAGATCCACATTTTCAAGCTTTTTCATAAGACAATCCTCATATTTTTGACCTTCAACTCATAATTTCAGGTCACTAGTCCAATTGTCATAATTTAACCGATTCAATTTCTCAATTGAAAAAGGGAGATGTGACATAGTTAGTAAAAAATTCTCTTTGAAATATTAAAGTACTAGTAGTGACCGTGGATATTACATTAGAGAAAGAAACAACACACAAATAAATAGATGAAAATATTGGTTGTTTGAACAATAATACTTATTTGTGTGGAGTGAAACTAAAAAGAAGGGAAAGATATATAACCAATATATGAAGAAGATTCAAACTAGACCAACGATGGTCAAAATGGCAGTTTGACGAGACAATAGAACATGTGTCCATGCGCAAGCAGCGCTTGTGGCGAGAAATGACAACAATATTTGAGGGACTTGTCGATCCAGTGGAAACGAGACTGATAATGATCGTCACTTGTTGGAAAAGTCATCAGAGATGATGGTTGCAATGGTGGCAGTTGTAGATGTCGCTAAATAGTATTACAATAGAATATATTTATGTGTTGTTTTCCATTGATGATATAAAAAGAATAAAGTGATTTCAAAATGGGTGGAATTCCCGCCTCTTGCTAGAAGGGATGAAAACCATCTGATATATACAGAAAGACCTAAAAACTAAAGAAGCAGGCCCTACCCAACATGGCTCAGGCCCAATAAACCTATTTCTCTAATACCCCCATAAGCTGGAGGATATATGCAATGTAGACCAAGCTTACTAATGTTTGACAGAAAAATAGATACATCTAATGGTTTGGTAAAAATGTCTACTAATTGCTGAGAAGTTGTGACAGGAAGCAAGTGGAAAAACCATTGTTGAAGTTTTTCACGAATAGGGTGGTCGTCGATGTCGATGTGTTTGGTTCTTTCGTGGAATGAAGGATTGTTGGAAATATGGATAGCTGATGCGTTATCACAGTATAACAAAGTAGGAGTTTTGAAAGGGACTTTGAGTT
Source organism: Lathyrus tuberosus (assembly GCA_022829125.1). Taxonomy (NCBI): domain Eukaryota; kingdom Viridiplantae; phylum Streptophyta; class Magnoliopsida; order Fabales; family Fabaceae; genus Lathyrus; species Lathyrus tuberosus. Next base: position 12,904,389 of record JALAZF010000039.1, on the reverse strand, counting down.
CAGTTAGGAAATTTGTTAGCCATTGTAGTTCACAAACCGTGGATGCCATGGAGCGATACTCGGCTTCAGTTGAGCTACGAGAGACGGTGTGTTGTTTCTTGGATTTCCAGGATATCAATGAGTCGCCTAGGTAAATGTAGAAACTGATTATGGATTTACGTGTTTCGGGGCAGGTGGCTGATAAGTGCAAATTGTATCTATTTTTGTATATATGTTTTGTTGCACTTATCGATTCTTTTTGGTAAATATCATGCGAATAATACCCGATTTGTTTATAAATACGTTTACTTTACATTTTAGTGTATATATTGCGTATATTGTAAATATCATTGAGTTTAATTAATTTTATCTCATTCTTGCAGGTATTTAATTAAGGATTCCTAGCCATATTCATAAAGAGCATTGAATAAGCTTTACAGCGCTTCAAACCGTGCGTCAAACGGAGTTACGGTTCGGAAGTTACGAATAAAACAGTGCAGGATTTTTGCTGTTGCTGTCAGCTGCGCCTCTGCTGCGTCGGGCGGTACATTTTGCTGTGCCGGGCGGTGTGTTTTGAGCGCCGGGTGGTGCTGCGGCGGAGGAAATAAGAGAGTTGAAATAAGAGACTTACAGGAGCGTCCCATATTTTTTGGGCTAGAGCCGGGCGGTATTTCCAATGCCGGGCGGTGCTAGATATTTGTTACTAGGCAGTTTATGTACGCAGCTGATGCGAGAGGAAAAGTGGGCGCCGCCGGGCGGTGCTTTCTAGCGCCGGGCGGTGGGTCTGAAACTGAATTTTGTATATTAGTTCATTTTACTTCATTTTTAAAGGGGATGTTGTTTGGAGGTGATTTTTCCTCTCCAACTTCATCAACCTCATTCTTTGGTAGATTAGCTTAGAAAACAACATGGAAGCATGCATACGGATGAACCGGGGTGGATTGATCGTCGATCGGCGTTGACAAATCGCGAGATATTTGGTTCATTTCTTTTCTTTTTTGTGTTTTTCTTCTATGTTGGGTTGTGTATATGCATTTATTCTGAACTCATGTATATTTGTCACCCATGGCGTTGTATAAAACTTGCTTTACAAATCTTTATTGGTGATTGTCTCTGATTTTTGCTTTATGCGCGGGGTTTGAGTTGCGTTAGAGATAATCCTCGCAAACTTCGATTAGGGATGATTATCTATTAGTTTCTAGACTCTAGAGATAGATTTAAGAGCTAACAATCTTCAATAGGCGTCGAAGCTTAATGCCTTCCGTGTTTCGAGGCTTCGCTCGCGAAAGTGACGAAGAGAGTGACACGGTTGTTATCTCAACTTTGCGTTAGACATAACCTTTATTGTGAGCGATGCTGGGTGATATTGAGGAGTATTGTAGGTGGAGTATAACTGGTCAGTAAGTTTAAGTTTGTGAGGAGTCGATTATGTGCATGCCGGATAAGTTTGTCTTGCTGAAGAATGAATTTGTTTTATGTTTTGATATTTACTTTTCTGTTTCTATGTTTAAACCATTTAAACCCAAACTCATTAACGCGAGAGACTGTCAAACGACATTCTTTCCCTCGAACCGATCTCTGTGGACACAACATAAATCCCGAAGGGAATTCTTTCCGAAAATAAATATTTTTGCTTGCTTGCCCTATTCTGCAACCAACAAAATGACGCTGTTTCCGGGGATCGAACCCGGGTCACCCGCGTGACAGGAGGAAATACTTACCACTATTTATTACTAGGCGGTTTATGTACGCAGATGATGTGAGAGGAAAAGTGGGCGCCGCCGGGCAGTGCTTTTTAGCGCCGGGCGGTGGGTCTGAAACTGAATTTTGTATATTAGTTCATTTTACTTCATTTTTGAAGGGGATGTTGTTTGGAGGTGATTTTTCCTCTCCAACTTCACCAACCTCATTCTTTGGTAGATTAGCTTAGAAAATAACATGGAAGCATGCATACGGATGAACCGGGGTGGATTAATCGTCGATCGGCGTTGACAAACCGCGAGATGTTTGGTTCATTTCTTTTCTTCTTTGTGTTTTTCTTCTATGTTGGGTTGTGTATATGTATTTATTCTGAACTCATGTATATTTGTCTCCCATGGCGTTGTATGAAACTTGCTTTACAAATCTTTATTGGTGATTGTCTCTAATTTTTGCTTTATGCGCGGGGTTTGAGTTGCGTTAGAGATAATCCTCACAAACTTCGATTAGGGATGATTATCTGTTAGTTTCTGGACTCTAGAGATAGATTTAAGAGCTAACAATCTTCAATAGGCGTCGAAGCTTAATGTCTTCCGTGTTTCGAGGCTTCGCTCGCGAGAGTGACACGGTTATTATCTCAACTTTGCATTAGACATAACCTTTGTTATGGGCGATGCTGGGTGATATTGAGGAGTATTGTAGGTGGAATATAACTAGTCGGTAAGTTTAAGTTTGTGAGGAGTCGATTATGTGCATGCCGGATAAGTTTGTCTTCCTGAGGAATGAATTTGTTTTATGTTTTAATATTTACTTTTCTGTTTCTATGTTTAAACCATTTAAACCCAAACTCATTAACGCGAGAGATTGTTGAACGACATTCTTTCCCTCGAACCGATCTCTGTGGACACGACATAAATCCCGGAGGGAATTCTTTCCGAAAATAAATATTTTTGCTGCTTGCCCTATTCTGCAACCAACAAAATGGTGTCGTTGCCGGAGATCGGTTTTGATATTGAATCGCATTGCGATAGTTTCTTTGTTTTTGAGTTTTGTATATATCTTATATATTGTTTATTTCCATTATGTTTGTTCAAGTGTTGTATACATTATTTTCCCGTAACGTTTGTTTAAGTGTTTGGTTAGGACGCTTGCTTTTGGTTGCGCGGTGAGACATCACCATGGCATGAATGAAGGAAGTTTCTAATTAAGCACCGTAAATGCGTCGAGCTTACGACGTAAAACAAGCATGTTTTATAGTTTTTCTTTTCTAAAGTTTTATTTGTTGTTTGGTTGCAAGTCTTGGTCGACTTATTTGAGGATGCTTTTGTGATTTTCCAAGTTGGTTCGTTTTAACTTGCGGATGTATGGTAATGATATTGTTAAGTTTTGTACACGTCTGAGGTATGTATTTATCACTTTCTATACTTTAGCATATTCATGATACTTAGGCATTTTACAAACTTCCATGCCATCCATTCTTTTGTATACTTGTTCTATTGTGAATCACTTTAGTTCCCAACCTTTTTGTGAGGTGGCTTTCCATTGTTCATATATGCGCGGAATACCAACATTCTTGTTCTAACTGGATTTTATTATGTTGAATATTTTGTTTGTGTTGATTATATGAATGCATGAAAAGGATCAAGGCAATTATTTCATTTTGAGCACAACCACCTTAGCCAAATAGTCAATTCACCTTGTGAGTGTGTGAGAATTTGTAACCCCTTTGAGCTTTTTGATCCATGTTTTTATTTGAACTTAATGCTTGTCTATGAGTATTTAGTTCACTTATTTTTGAATGGATTTTGTTTTTTCTTGGACCTCAACTTTGCGTTGTTGTTTGGATTTTTTCCTTGCCTTAGAAAGTAGGGAGTATTCACATGATGGTGCGGTTGAATTCAAGTTGGGGAGAGGTTGATTGTGTACTCATTGGTTGGATTCTATGCGGATTGAAAAAGAAAAGAAAAAAGAGAAAAAATTGTGAAAGAGAAAAAGAAAGAAAAAAAAAAGAAAAAGAAAATCCTTGAAAAAGGAAACAAAAAGAGTTTCAATAATTGTGCTAAATAAGTATTGTGTGTTATGTAACACTTGGGATTGTGGAAGAAGTTGATTGGAATTTGGTGTTTGAGTCTTTGTGAGTTGATCACTCCCTTAGGTTTAGGCAAGTTTTTGTTTCAATTACCTTTAGAAATTGCCCATTGTTTGTTTACCCGACCACGTTACAACCTTGAAAGTCCTTGTGATTCTTGCCTTTGTATTCTCAATGTGAATTGTTGGATGTATGCATAATTTAGTCTTTTGTTTGCACAAGTGTTGTGTGAGTGTAAAGTACCCCATTTTGTGTTTTTCATCTACCGATGATTGTTTTTACTAGGTGTGATTCACTTTGGAACTTGTGTTGTTTTAGGACGTTTGACATGATTTTTGTATTTTGCATTTGTTTCGTGATATGTTGTCATCGTGGTTTAATGGTAAGTATTTATTTTGTGTGTACCATTTTTCATTTGAACCATACATTTGTTTTCCGTTTTTCAAAACCTGTTGATTTATCTTTCTTTGGATATTGCTTGTGCATTTTCAAGTTTGTTTGATTCTTGTTTGTGGACAAACAATTAGGTAAGTTGGGGAGAGTTTGATAAGGGCAAATTGTACCTACTTTTGTATATATGTTTTGTTGCACTTATCGATTCTTTTTGGTAAATATCGTGCGAATAATACCCGATTTGTTTATAAATACGTTTACTTTACATTTTAGTGTATATATTGCGTATATTGTAAATATCATTGAGTTTAATTAATTTTATCTCATTCTTGCAGGTATCTAATCAAGGATGTTTGGCCATATTCATAAAGAGCATTGAATAAGCTTTACAGCGCTTCAAACCGTACGTCAAACGGAGTTACGGTTCGGAAGTTACGAATAAAATAGTGCAGGATTTTTGCTGTTGCTGTCAGCTGCGCCGGGCGGTACATTTCGCTGCGCCGGGCGGTGTGTTTTGAGCGCAGGGAGGTGCTGCGGCGGAGGAAATAAGAGATTTGAAATAAGAGACTTACAGGAGCGTGCCATATTTTTTGAGCTAGCGCCGGGCGGTATTTCCAATGTCGGGCGGTGCTAGATATTTATTACTAGGCGGTTTATGTACGCAGCTGATGTGAGAGGAAAAGTGGGCGCCGCCGGGCGGTGGGTTTGAAACTGAATTTTGTTTATTAATTCATTTTACTTCATTTTTAAAGGGGATGTTGTTTGGAGGTGATTTTTCCTCTCCAACTTCATCAACCTCATTCTTTGGTAGATTAGCTTAGAAAACAACATGGAAGCATGCAAACAGATGAACCGGGGTGGATTGATCGTCGATCAGTGTTGACAAATCGCGAGATGTTTGGTTCATTTCTTTTCTTTTTTGTGTTTTTCTTCTATGTTGGGTTGTGTATATGTATTTATTCTGAACTCATGTATATTTGTCGCCCATGGCGTTGTATAAAACTTGCTTTACAAATCTTTATTGGTGATTGTCTCTGATTTTTGTTTATGCGCGGGGTTTGAGTTGCGTTAGAGATAATCCTCGCAAACTTCGATTAGGGATGATTATCTGTTAGTTTCTGGACTCTAGAGATAGATTTAAGAGCTAACAATCTTCAATAGGCGTCGAAGCTTAATGCCTTCCGTGTTTCGAGGCTTCGCTCGCGAGAGTGACGAAGAGAGTGACACGGTTGTTATCTCAACTTTACGTTAGACATAACCTTTATTGTGAGCGATGCTGGGTGATATTGAGGAGTATTGTAGGTGGAGTATAACTGGCCGGTAAGTTTAAGTTTGTGAGGAGTCGATTATGTGCATGCCGGATAAGTTTGTCTTGCTGAAGAATGAATTTGTTTTATGTTTTGATATTTACTTTTCTGTTTCTATGTTTAAACCATTTAAACCTAAACTCATTAACGCGAGAGACTGTCGAACGACATTCTTTCCCTCGAACCTATCTCTCTGGACACGACATAAATCCCGAAGGGAATTCTTTCCGAAAATAAATATTTTTGCTTGCTTGCCATATTCTGCAACCAACAAAATGACACTGTTTCTGGGGATCGAACTCGGGTCACCCGCGTGACAGGAGGGAATACTTACCACTATTTGTTACTAGGCGGTTTATGTACGCAGCTGATGTGAGAGGAAAAATGGGTGCCGCCGGGCAGTGCTTTCTAGCGCCGGGCGGTGGGTCTGAAACTGAATTTTGTATATTAGTTCATTTTACTCAATTTTTGAAGGGGATGTTGTTTGGAGGTGATTTTTCCTCTCCAAATTCATCAACCTCATTCTTTGGTAGATTAGCTTAGAAAACAACATGGAAGCATGCATACGGATGAACCGGGGTGGATTGATCGTCGATCGGCGTTGACAAACCGCGAGATGTTTGGTTCATTTCTTTTCTTCTTTGTGTTTTTCTTCTATGTTGGGTTGTGTATATGTATTTATTCTGAACTCATGTATATTTGTCGCCCATGGCGTTGTATAAAACTTGCTTTACAAATCTTTATTGGTGATTGTCTCTGATTTTTGCTTTATGCGCGGGGTTTGAGTTGCGTTAGAGATAATTCTCGCAAACTTCGATTAGGGATGATTATCTGTTAGTTTCTGGACTCTAGAGATAGATTTAAGAGCTAACAATCTTTAATAGGCGTCGAAGCTTAATGTCTTCCGTGTTTCGAGGCTTTGCTCGCGAGAGTGACACGGTTATTATCTCAACTTTGCGTTAGACATAACCTTTATTGTGAGCGATGCTGGGTGATATTGAGGAGTATAGTAGGTGGAGTATAACTGGTCGGTAAGTTTAAGTTTGTGAGGAGTCGATTATGTGCATGCCGGATAAGTTTGTCTTCCTGAAGAATGAATTTGTTTTATGTTTTAATATTTACTTTTCTGTTTCTATGTTTAAACCATTTAAACCTAAACTCATTAACGCGAGAGATTGTCAAACGACATTCTTTCCCTCGAACCGATCTCTGTGGACACGACATAAATCCCGAAGGGAATTCTTTCCGAAAATAAATATTTTTGCTGCTTGCCCTATTCTGCAACCAACAAAATGGCGTCGTTGTCGGAGGTCGGTTTTGATATTGAATCGCATTGCGATAGTTTCTTTGTTTTTGAGTTTTGTATATATCGTATATATTGTCTATTTCCATTATGTTTGTTCAAGTATTGTATACATTTTGTTCCCGTAATGTTTGTTTAAGTGTTTAGTTAGGACGCTTGCTTTTGGTTGCGCGGTGAGACATCACCATGGCATGAATGAAGGAAGTTTCTAATTAAGCACCGTAAAGGCGTCGAGCTTACGACGTAAAACAAGCATGTTTTATAGTTTTTCTTTTCTAAAGTTTTGTTTGTTGTTTGGTTGCAAGTCTTGGTTGACTTATTTGAGGATGCTTTTGTGATTTTCCAAGTTGGTTCGTTTCAAATTGCGGATGTATGGTAATGATATTGTTAAGTTTTGTACACGTCTGAGGTATGTATTTATCATTTTCTATACTTTAGCATATTCATGATACTTAGGCATTTTACAAACTTCCATGCCATCCATTCTTTTGTATACTTGTTATATTGTGAATCACTTTAGTTCCTAACCTTTTTGTGAGGTGGCTTTCCATTGTTCATATATGCGCGGAATACTAACATTCTTGTTCTAACTGGATTTTATTATGTTGAATCTTTTGTTTGGGTTGATTATATGAATGCATGAAAAAGATCCAGGCGATTGTTTCATTTTGAGCACAACCACCTTAGCCAAATAGTCAATTCACCTTGTGAGTGTGTGAGAATTCGTAACCCCTTTGAGCTTTTTGATCCATGTTTTTATTTGAACTTAATGCTTGTCTATGAGTATTTAGTTCACTTATTTTTGAATGGATTTTATTTTTTCTTGGACCTCAACTTTGCGTTGTTGTATGGATTTTTTCCTTGCCTTAGAAAGTAGGGAGTATTCACATGATGGTGCGGTTGAATTCAAGTTGGGGAGAGGATGATTGTGTACTCATTGGTTGGATTCTATGCGGATTGAAAAAGAAAAGAAAAAAGAGAAAAATTTGTGAAAGAGAAAAAGAAAGAAAAAAAGAAGAAAAAGAAAATCATTGAAAAAGGAAACAAAAAGAGTTTCAATAATTGTGCTAAATAAGTATTGTGTGTTGTGCAACACTTGGGATTGTGGAAGAAGTTGATTGGAATTTGGTGTTTGAGTCTTTGTGAGTTGATCACTCCCTTAGGTTTAGGCAAGTTTTTGTTTCAATTACCTTTAAAAATTGCCCCTTGTTTGTTTACCCGACCACGTTACAACCTTGAAAGTCCTTGTGATTCTTGCCTTTGTATTCTCAATGTGAATTGTTGGATGTATGCATAATTTAGTCTTTTGTTTGCATGAGTGTTGTGTGAGTGTAAAGTACCCCATTTTGTGTTTTTCATCTACCGATGATTGTTTTTACTAGGTGTGATTCACTTTGGAACTTGTGTTGTTTTAGGACGTTTGACATGATTTTTGTATTTTGCATTTGTTTCGTGATTATGTTGTCATCGTGGTTTAGTGGTAAGTATTTACTTTGTGTGTACCGTTTTTCATTTGAACCATACATTTGTTTTCCGTTTTTCAAAACCTGTTGATTTATCTTTCTTTGGATATTGCTTGTGCATTTTCAAGTTTGTTTGATTCTTGTTTGTGGACAAACAATTAGGTAAGTTGGGGAGAGTTTGATAAGTGCAAATTGTACCTATTTTTGTATATATGTTTTGTTGCACTTATCGATTCTTTTTGGTAAATATCGTGCGAATAATACCCGATTTGTTTATAAATACGTTTACTTTACATTTTAGTGTATATATTGCGTATATTGTAAATATCATTGAGTTTAATTAATTTTATCTCATTCTTGCAGGTATCCAATCAAGGATGTCTGGCCATATTCATAAAGAGCATTGAATAAGCTTTACAGCGCTTCAAACCGTACGTCAAACGGAGTTACGGTTCGGAAGTTACGAATAAAACAGTGCAGGATTTTTGCTGTTGCTGTCAGCTGCGCCGGGCTGTACATTTTGTTGCGCCGGGCGGTGTGTTTTGAGCGTCGGGCAGTGTTGCGGCGGAGGAAATAAGAGAGTTGCAATAAGAGACTTACAGGAGCGTGCCATATTTTTTGGGCTAGCGTCGGGCGGTATTTCCAGCACCGGGCGGTGCTAGATATTTGTTACTAGGTGGTTTATGTACGCAGCTGATGTGAGAGGAAAAGTGGGCGCCGCCGGGCAGTGCTTTCCAGCGCCGGGCGGTGGGTCTGAAACTGAATTTTGTATATTAGTTCATTTTACTTCATTTTTGAAGGGGATGTTGTTTGGAGGTGATATTTCCTCTCCAAACTTCATCAACCTCATTCTTTGGTAGATTAGCTTAGAAAGCAACATGGAAGCATGCATACGGATGAACCGGGGTGGATTGATCGTCGATCGGTGTTGATAAACCGCGAGATGTTTAGTTCATTTATTTTCTTCTTTGTGTTTTTCTTCTATGTTGGGTTGTTTATATGTATTTATTCTGAACTCATGTATATTTGTCGCCCATGGCATTGTATAAAACTTGCTTTACAAATCTTTATTGGTGATTGTCTCTGATTTTTGCTTTATGCGCGGGGTTTGAGTTGCGTTAGAGATAATCCTCGCAAACTTCGATTAGGGATGATTATCTGTTAGTTTCTGGACTCTAGAGATAGATTTAAGAGCTAACAATCTTCAATAGGCGTCGAAGCTTAATGTCTTCCGTGTTTCGAGGCTTCGTTCGCGAGAGTGACGAAGAGAGTGACACGGTTGTTCTCTCAACTTTGCGTTAGACATAACCTTTGTTGTGAGCGATGATGGGTGATATTGAGGAGTATTGTAGGTGGAGTATAACTGGTCGGTAAGTTTAAGTTTGTGAGGAGTCGATTATGTGCATGCCGGATAAGTTTATCTTGCTGAAGAATGAATTTGTTTTATGTTTTGATATTTACTTTTCTGTTTCTATGTTTAAACCATTTAAACCCAAACTCATTAACGCGGGAGACTGTCGAACGACATTCTTTCCCTCGAACCGATCTCTGTGGACACGACATAATTCCCGGAGGGAATTCTTTCCGAAAATAAATATTTTTTCTGCTTGCCCTATTCTGCATTCAACAGTGGCCCAATCCGAATCAGAGAATGCCTTGAGTTGTAAGTTGGAATGACTGGGGAAGAAGAGACCTTGAGCAGGGGATGATTTGAGATATCAAAGCACACGTAGAGTAGCATTATAATGAACATCTGCTGGCTGACTCCTGTGTTAGCTCAGTTGTTGAACAGAATACGAGATATCATGTATTGTATTCAGGAGGTAGATAAGCTGGCCAACAAGTCTACGATATTTTGTAGGATCCAGCATAGGAGTGCCATCAGTAGTTGCCAATCTGGTGTCACGAGCCATAGGTGTTGAAGCTGGTTTGCAACCAAGCAAGCCTGTGTTTGAGAGAAGATCTAGAGTGTACTTGCGTTGATTGATGTTGATGCCGAATTTATTTCTATCTACTTCAAGGCCTAGAAAGTATTTGAGTGTGCCCAGGTCCTTGATATGAAAATGGCTATGCAGTAATTTCTTTGTTGTGTTAATGACATATAGATTGTTTCCTGCAAGAAGAATGTCATCAACGTATATAAGAATAAAAGTGAATTGTGAGTGATGTTAATGTATGAAAAGAGAATGGTCAAAAGAACATTGAGTAAAGTGATTAGCTAACAGAACTTTAGACAATTTTTCAAACCATTGTCGACTTGACTGTTTTAAACCATAAATGGATTTGAGAAATTTGCAAACTTGGTTGGGGTAAGATGATGTAATGCCTTTTGGAAGGGTCGTGTACACTTCTTCATCTAAGTTACCATGTAAGAATGCATTATGGACATCCAATTGATGAAGATGCATATTTAAAGAAGATACAATGGCAAGTATAAGTCTTACTGTAGTTAATTTAGCTACAGGAGAATAAGTATCAAAAAAATCAATACCTTGTATTTGATTGAAACCCTGAGCAACTAACCTTGCTTTATGCCTTTCCAAGGAACCATCTAAATGAAATTTGGATTTATAAATCCATTTACATACAGCCTATAACTTTCTTACCTTGAGGTAAAGTGGTGAACTACCATGTGTTATTCTTGGTGAGTGCCTTAATCTCATCATTCATGGCTTGGATCCAATGAGGAGAAAGGTTGGCTTATTTGTAAGATGTAGGATCACACGCAACAGTGATAGCAGATATGAAAGTAAAATGTGCAGGAGAAATTACATAGTAGGAAACATATTTTGAAATATCATGACTAGTATTATTAGAAGTAGTATTACACACAAAATCTTTCAAGTAAGCTGAAGCTGATTTAGCTCTGGTAGAGGTTCTAGGGACAGGTATATGTGAAGTTTCAGGATCAGTGGAAGTGTTAGTAGGAGATTGGGGGATGTTTGAATGGGGGAGTTACTATGAGTTGTTGGAGTATTTGGAGTAGGCTGAGAAATAGGAAGGGTTTGTGCTAGAGGAGATGGCTTAAGGAAAGAATTCATATAAAAAAGAAAGGGAATGGAGGAAAGTTCGATATCTAGAATATTACGAGAATTAGAATGTGTCTGTTGAGGAGAAGTATAAGGGAAAGTATTTTCATGAAAGACACAATTTCTAGATGTGAACACAGTTCTTGTGGTAAGATCAAACAAAATAAAACCTTTCATACCAGTGGGAAAGCCTAAGTAAATACATTGAGTAGCACGCAGATCTAATTTATCTCTATGTCTAGTTAGAGTTGATGCATAGACAAGGTAGCCAAATATCCTAAGATTATGGAAGGTAAGAGGGGTTTTAAAGAGAAGTTCATAAGGGGTATTGTTATATATTGTAGGACTAACTAATCTATTAATCAAGTAAGTAGCATGGCAAAGTGAGTATGACCAAAAACATTTAGGCAAATGAGATTGAAATAAGAGGGACCTAGTAACATTTAGGAGATGCCTATGTTTTCTTTCAACAATGGAGTTTTGTTGAGGGGTTTCAACACAATTCCTTTGATGAATAATTCCAAGAGAAGCATAATAGGAAGGCATTAGAAACTCACTGCCATTATCACTCATAATGCTTTTAATTTTACAATTAAATTGAGTTTGAGCATATGATACAAAATTTTTAATATGAGTCCTAGTGTCAGATTTATTGTGCATTAGAATAGTCTAGGTATATCTAGTATAATCATCCACGATAGTTAGAAAATAATGAAAACCATTCAAGGAAGAGACAAAAATGGGGCCCTATATGTCCATGTGGACCAAATCAAAGCAATTGGAAGTAATAGATGTACTTAAAGGAAATGAAAGTTTACATTGTTTAGCCAAATGGCAAGTATTACAAGGTGAAATCTTGCTGTAAGTAATATCAAAAAATTGTTGAGACATATGATGTAGCACTTCATTAGAGGGGTGACCTAGTCTATGATGCCATAAGGCAATATTATTGGTGACATTTTTGTTAATACTATGAGGGTTCCTAGTGCTAACAGAATTAGAATTACAGGTAGTATTATGTATGTCAGCTTGTAAAGGGTGCTTGTGAAGGATGTAAAGATTATGAAGCTGAGTTACAGGCCCAATCATCTACATGGTAGACACATCCTGTATATGACAGGAATTGTGTAAGAAGGAAATGCTATAGGGAGAAGTAGTGCACAGTTTAGATATGGATATGAGATTTTTTTTTTTGAATCAAAAGGTATTATATTAATTCAAAATCAAGTAGATACAAGGTGATCAAAGATCCAACCATCTAACAAAACAAAAGGCTACCTATGTCATCAAGGAATCAACATGTTTCCTAAGCTTCTTTGACCCCCACCCTCTATACAAAATTTTCTCTATAATATTTTGACTAACATCATCATAAGTATTTCTATGAACTTTATCTCCAAAAATCATATCATTCCTATACCACCAAATACCATACAAAGTTTCAGCAAAAGCTATTTTCAGTAAACTAGCTCTCCAACCCTTTTTCACTGTGCTTTTAATAATCCAATCAATCTCCTTATACCAAATCTGCGGATCATGGTGGATTCCAATCCAATTCAAAACAGACTTCCAAATATTCTTCGAAATCCTGTAGGCAAAAAATAAATGATCGAGCGACTCATCATCTTCCTTGCACAAGCTGCATTTTTTATCAACTATCATACCAAAACACACAAGTCTATCCTTTGTGCCAAGCTTACCATGGCAAGCAAGCCAAACAATGTGAATTGCTCTAGGCCTGGCACAGTTTCTATTAAGAAGAAACCTCCACTGCATTCTCTCTTGATCATCAATCATGAGATCATACATTATCTTCATCTTAAATTTATTACCACTTAATAAAGACTCCCAGCAATTCTGAAAGTGGTTCGCAACCTCTCTTTGATTCAGCACATTTTTCATTAACCATGAATTGCCCTGCTTCACACCAACATCCATAACATTCAGATTTTTTATATAGTGGATATGGACCCACTTAACTCACAAATTATCAGACTTCTTGCATAAGTTCCACAGACATTTTAACAAAGTAACCTTGTTCCAAATTATTAAATTAGGAAGGCCAAGACCACCTTGTCTCTTAGGACTACAAACCTTGTGCCAAGCCACCGGGCTTTTTCTGCTGGCTTCAGTTTTCCCTGTCCAGATAAACCTAAACTCAGGTATGTAAAACACATGTTCCAGATGAAAATTAGTAACAAACTTGATTGTGCCAGAAAATTAAGCATTAATGCATGTGCCATTAAATGTATAGGCATAGGATGGATAGCATGAATTTCAAAGAAACAATGAATGTAAGGGCATACATGATGTGAAGTACCAGAATCAAGTATCCAAGTAGAATGATTAAAAGGATATTACCTGTTTGTACAATACCTGAAATCAATGCGTTGTTAGAAGGTTCAACCTTGTCCTACTTGGTAATCTTCTTTGGAGAAAACACCTTCTTTGTCATGAAACTGAGATGGCTTGGCATCTGAAGCATTTTTGGTAGTCTTGTTTCTGCATCCAGGAGGGAAACCATGCTTGAAGTAGCAATTTTCGACTGTGTGATTCGTTTTCCTGCAATTGGTGCATAACATAAGTGTCTTGGAGTTGGTTTTTCTCTTGGCCCTTGTGTTGTTGTTGTTAGCATATAGAATGGTCGAGGGTGTTGTAGCTGTTGCAGGATTGATTTGTTGTTGAACAACAAGAGAATACACACGGCTTAGGCTAGGGAGAGGATAAAGAAGCAGAATTTGGGTGTGAATATTGTGGTAATTGTCAATGCTTGTAATTGCGTACCGCTTTAGACAAATCACAGGTACAAGGTGTGGGACAAGAACAAGAAGGGGTAGGTCGTAAATTTTCCAATTCATCCTATAGGATCTTCAGGTCAGTAAAATAAGTGGATAACGATCGATCCCCTTGTTGAATAGAATGCAATTCGCGTAATAGATCTGAGAATCTGAAATGATTACCTTTGGTGAACCGTTCACGATGATCTTCCCATAGATCGTAAGCGGAGTCGAAGCAAATAGTGCTCTGAGCAATGTGAGGGGAAAGAGTACGGTTAATCCACGAAAGCACCATGCTCTCGGCGCGCTCCCAGAGTTCATAATTAGGGTCAGAGAATGAGGGTTTTGGTAAAGTACCGTTAATGAAAACAAGTTTGTTCTTGGAGGTTAATGCACGACGCATTGATTTGCTCCAATTATGGTAGTTGTTATCATCCAAAGGTGGTGCAACAATGGTGGCGCCAGAGTTTTCTCCAGGATGAAGATAAAAGGGGTTTATGGGGTTGAGAACGGGATCCGCGCTATAATTCTTGAGAAAGTCGTTCTTGATAGGAGATTTTTCAATGGAGTCATCATCGGAGGCCATGATTGCAGGAGGAAAAGGTTAAGAAGAAGGTATGATGCAAAAAGAAGGTGCAAGATTAAGAATGGAAATGGTGCGTAATGGATATATGCGGAAGAATGATGCAGAAAAGAATATAGTCTACTGATACCATATTACAATACAATAGAATATATTTCTATGTCGTTTTCCATTAATGATAGAAAAAGAAGAAAGTGATTTCAAAATGGGTGGAATTCCCGCCTCTTGCTAGAAGGGATGAAAACCACCTGATATATACAGAGAGACCTAAAAACTAAAGCAGCAGGCCCAACCCAACATGACTCAGGCCCAATTAAACCTATTTCTCTAATAAATAACGATCAAAATGACTGCCAAAATAGGTGATGAAAGTAGAAGAAGAGCAAATCGGAGTTGAAACACGATTTGCCAAAAAAAACTCACATAAAAATAAAGGATCTACTGAGTAAGTACAATGTAGACCCAATAAACTTTGAATACCATATAGAAAGAGATTAAAAGACATGGTTAACCTATATATTTAGACTGCATCACAAGTTTTATTATTTAGACAATAAATTATATAAAGAGTATTAATTACAAAGGAATATACTAAAGAATAATTTATAAATATCTTATGCTAAGGGGAATCTTAAAATATGCTAAAATATATTTACAAGTTATTCCTATATATTGTTTATTTAATATTTAAATATCAACAGTACATTAAAAAAACATTGTAATCATAGTAGAAAAGAAAAAATCAAAAAGAAAGTGTGAAGAAAACATGGTCATGGCCCTAAATGCAGTTGCCTCTATAGCTACCGAATGTACATAAATGTGAAATATCAGTGCATCAAAAATCTGAGTCCGTCTTTTATATGGAAAATAATCTCTTTGTATTAAGCATCAACTTTTGCACCATACATAGTTCTAATCAACAACAGATGCAGAAAAACTCAGCACTTATGTAGAGCCATTGGTTACAACTACCAACTACTTGTGATTAACTAACATCATATAATATCAATTTGCCTTCTGAATTACCATACCCTGCAAGTGCATAGGATAGCACATTTTAGTGTGTTCACCATTCCATATATTGGCTGCCAGAATTCCATTCACTGTATCAGTTGGATGGAACTGATCCCACCAGATATAGTTGGAAGCATTCCTGCACGCCATTTCAGACGATAAGCACATGAACCAACCCTTGTACTTCCCAAATCCACAGCAGGCCTCAGACGTAACGGTAAAGCCTGATTAGGGAGCACAAAGCAAAGTAAGGTATAATGTTGAAGTTACTATAGTTTCTTAATAGATTGAGAGGTGCAAAAAACAGAAACTTTAGTACCATAGCTTTCATGATTCTTCAAAATATCCATGGAACCTTCATACACATCACAGAAGATGATATTGGCGTTAGGGAGCTCCTCAGCAAGCTTTTCAACAATGTATCTCATGAGAAAGTTAAATTCAACGGCCATGTCATTTATCGGTTCAACGCATTCTCCATTCTGAATACCGTACTCCCACATGTAGCGAGGAGCACAACCAATAGGAGCAAGTCCCGTGACCACCATTTTCCTAACATTTAAGTTGTACAAGTTCTGCATCATCAAGGTTAATACACCAGCAATCAATTTAACTCCTTTGGTTTATGAAATCAAACTAATTCTAATTAATCATGTATAAATGAAAAATGAAAGTTTAGTATGTTACCTTAATTTCTCGCCTGAGTGAAGATGCTAAAAACTGGTTGAATTGCCATGGAAGGTACATGTTATTGACATTGGAAACATTGAGCAAATAGTAATGAATGTAGTCATTGATTCCAATAGAGATATAAAAGATAGAATTGGATATGAAATTGGTTGCAGTATCCTCTCCCATACTTAATATAAACTGCTGATATGTGTCACTAAATTGTTGAATTTGCTGAGTGAGGGAGATATGTTGGCCCTGCATGCAGTAATATTTCATTACAATCAATAGCATGTTTAAATTGACTTACACGAGTTTATCTACCAACATAACATAAGCACTACTTGTGAAACTATTTAAGCAGTTTTACAAAAACTGCTTACGACATGACATGTTTATAACCTGTTTTCAGCTTATTTTCATAAGCTCTCCAAGGTAGCTTATCATACAAACAAATACCTTAAACTCGTATTAACTTGTTAGCGAAAACGGAAACTTACCAATTCAGAGCCACTTGAGGCAATAATGCCTGCACCAGCAGAAGCATAATTCACACCATGACTCATATCCTCCACATTTCCTGCCTGACCAAGATAACTTGGCACAAAAGGAAGTCCAAGACGCAGTGCTAATACAAATGTCACAAATTAAACATAAATAATTAATCAATGAAATAGTTTTCCATTCCACCTACGCAGTTTACTATAATATTAACGTATGAAGCACGGACATCGGAAACACGACACCGACTCTGACACATCGATTATAATTTAAAAAAATAAATTAATTAAATGTATAATCCTTTTTCAACACACACTCATTATCATGATGTAATAATAATCAAGTAGTATCTATTAAAATAAAATAAAAAAGTAATTTAAAATTGAATGTTGAATTACCAAGAAAATCTACTGGTATTCTTCCGTTGGAGAATCTTCCGGTGGGTCGATGAGTGTCAAAGTCTCTTCCATAAGGAAGGCGATCGGCGCGAGCAAAGGTGCTGAGATAATTGTTGGTACCGGAATCAACGGAGGAGTCTCCGATGACGAACAAAGCGGGAGCTAGGGTTGAAATAGCGGGTTCTGGTTGTGCAGTTGAGGGAGTGCATAAGAGCGTGAAAGATAGAATAATAGGTATGATAATAATACTTGCATCCATTATCTTGTTCTTGCGTTTTTGTTCTTGTTCTTGCTTGTGGTATAGTAAATTCTGAACTCATTATCTTTCTCTCGTTTCAGTTTTGAATTTTCTTCTTCTAAATTGAGCCAAGAAGAAGAAGAAGAAGAAAGAGTTGTTTGGGTTTTGTGAAGTTAAGCGAAGAAAGGATGATTGAAATGAATAAGGAAAGGGATGGAATGAGTCACGAGTTGGGAGGAGGGCGGAGGTCGTCACCGGCACGGTGGTGATGAGAAGTGATGTGGTTCAATCCGATGGCGCTAATTTTGGCAATTGATCTGAAAGACTTGTAAGACCGTGTATGAAAATTCAAAACATAAGGAGAAACCAGCGGGTTTTTAAGGAAAGACGTAAATGCCCTCGCCTAATTTTCAAAAAGTATTTAGCAATAAAGGGGATTTTTATACTCTCATCTATAGAAATAGAATGATATCCCTCTTCTCATAATTTACACTTTAAAAAGTCTATAATAGTGAATATGATATATTTACAAACAGATTACAAAGGGCGACATACAAAGGAAAAGGCATAACGAATTGTTCCAACAATTTCTTGATCGCTTGTTTGTTAGATTGAGTGCTCATCATTTTGATGTGATATTCATTTATCATATCTGTCGTCTTTTTTAGAAAATTAGAAGAGATGTGTTCTAGTCCACATCAGAGTAGAGAATGAGTTAAGGTGAAATCTATCATGTTGTCATGAATAATAAGGTACTAATTGTCGTCATTCCCATGCTCTGGAGCGGTTACTACCTCTTAGCAGTCCTAGATTCAGACCCAGAAACTTATATAAATACCTCAACCCTTTGAGGAGGATCCAATATCATTACGCAGATACGCAAATACAAAGCTTCTCACATATCTTTATGAGCTAGCTCTAAACCCCACAACAAACCCAAAAAGCCTATGACAGCCCTTAATCACTAAGGATTGTCACATATTATACATTTAACAAGTATAATTGGCGTCCACCGTGGGTTCTGGTAAAATTGACCTAGGCCACCATTACAAGATTCACCTAGATTATTGCTCTCACATTCAACCTCTTTGTCTGTCATGGTGAATAAGAAGGCAACAACTTCGACCAACGATGAATCTAAAGGCAAGGAGAACGCCATGGAAGAAATGTGTGTTGCCATGGATGACTTACGCCGCCAAATTCAGACTTTGGAGGATAACGTCCTCCATATCCAACAATGTCAGTAGGAGGTTGTCCCTACAAAAGAGGTTGAAATACTTGACCCACAGTTTCTTTCTGATGAAATATGGGAGGCTATGGTGCCAAAGAATTTCAAGCATCTCTCGTTGGCTAAGTTTAATGGGTCCAGTGACTCGTATGAGCATGTCGACTTCATCAACACGCATATGACAATTATTAGGCTCCTGATTATTTAAAGTGCAAGCTCCTATTTGGCACATTCAGAGATGCGACTCTAATGTGGTACATTAGCTTGTTTCGACTCTCCATCACCAACTATCAGTACTTAGTGAAGAAACTAGTCTACTTGCTTGTAGCAAGCATACACAGAAAGATGGCCACCACCAATCTTTTCAACATTCATGATGGCCGCTCTGAACTTATGAGGGAGTGTCTTGCATGTTTTAATGAGATGATAATCAAGTTTGTCCACCTAGGGGTGTGCAAAATATCCGGTTATAAGGCCTAAATTCATAACCATATCCAAATTCATTTTAAATATCCAGATATTATGAAATGGTTATTAACCAGATTATTTATAAATGCTTGGTTATCCATCCATATTTATTTTTGGATCCGATTATAATCCGGTTATTAACCAAAAATCCAAAATGCACCCAATTTCAAATTTAAAGTTTCGATTTCAAATATCAACTTATTTTCACTTCTAATGTGACTTACTTCATCTTCATCCCCAAGAACCTCAAGACATTTTTCTTCTCCATTGCATCAAGTTTTCAGGTAGACTCATTTCCCCTAATCACTACTCTTTTTTTCCTTAATCAAAGCTTATCTTCTACCATTTTTTTTACTTCAGTTTCATGGCTTAGCTCAAATTTGTGAGGAACCCTAATGCCAAATTCCACTGCAAATTTGCTCTATTGTAAGTAAATTCTTATATCCACTAAAACTTTTGAAGATTAGGTTAGAATTTGATATTGTGGATGAATAATAAAGTAATAAATGTTCCTATGAAATCTGGTTGTTATAAGAAATTTCTTAAGAACTTTCCTTTGAAGTTTTGATGGGTCATAATCCCAATTATGTTTGGTTAACCCTTTGTTGCAATGTAGATTAAGAAATCCCTGTTTAATGAATTATGGGTCCAATTTCCTGAATTTTGATTTGATACACTCTGTTTTTGACCGCATAATGTAAAACAAACTTTACATTGCTACTTTAAGCTTCCAATGTATTTGTTTGGAAAAATAATTTTGAGCTTCTATGAAGCAAAAAAAACATTTAGCTTCAAAACTATTGTACAAAATCAACTTTTGCTGCCACAGAACACACACACACAGTAAGCAAGGCAGGGATGAAAATACAATAAAACCATAATCAAATATTAATCAGCTTAAATAAGTATTGAGAAACATTAGAATAATGATCAAATAGAAAAATTCCTTCTACTATGAAAGTTGACTGTAAATGCCATGTCATGAATCAATGAGTTCTATAACCTGTTTTCTACAATTTGAAATGAAATTCAAGTAATAAATGAATCCTTTTTCAAAAATATAAGAGAAATGATATTTTCAGCCAAAAAGAAACACAACTGCTTATTCCTCATTGCCATTGAATAGTTGAAGAGCTTGTATAACCGTTTGTCTTTCAAACCCTAGCTCAACAAGCTTTGCAACTTTGCTTTCAACTAAGATAGTACAGCTAAGCCTAATAGCTTCACAACTTGCCTCTGATGTTGTGCTACCAACAGTTAAACCCCCTTGAATCATGCTCAATGTATCAGCTTTAGGAGATAGAGCTAAAATATTCATTAAATCTTCAAAATCTATGACTAATTACTAGTTTCTTTTTTTGCCTCATCCAATAAACCTTTAATTAACAACTCAAACCTCGAGATAAACCAATATTTACCATTTTACGCATACAACCAGAGCAAAAATAGAAGAAAAATCAAAGCAACATACTCATATAACAGTAAGCAATTAAATTAAACACATAAAATTAAAACCAAAGAAAAACTCGAAAACAAAATTAGAAACCGAAAAACATGAAGTTAACTAGAAACCGTACCTTTATAATTACATTTTCTGACAAGTGTTGTTATAATCTGTCTAGTGCAATCATCAGCTTCAACCAAAAGCACTCTCAAAACCATCTTCGAAAAAAACTTCTCCCATCTCAAAAGCCCTTTCATTTCACCACCTCCTCTGCTCCCAGTTCCACTCTCTTCCTCTTCTTCAACTCTCACCAACTTCTCACCACTCGCCACAGTTTTACCCATTTTTCACAATATAGAGTTTATGTTGTGATAATGGCTATAACAATAAACAAAATAGAAAAATGAAGAAAGACACGGTTGTAGTCCTAAGACTACATACCAAATATATTTTAAGCCGAGTTTTGTAGCCGGACATGGCTAAGCATGAACTAGGAACTAGACCATGATAGCAAGAAAGGTCGAGCAATGCAAAGAGCTATGCAAGTATCATCCATAACCCGGGCCAGTCAGGGAGCCCGACTCCCATCATCCTAACTCCTATGAGGCCGGGTACTGACCTCCATCAACCCTGTACTTACGTCGAGCAAGAACCCAACTGGCACACTAACAGTTGTAACGGTGGCGGCGCATCAATGCGGATGTTACCAGAGCTTTAATGCCTACACTCATGAAGGGGAGTTACAGCAATGACGACCACGTAACATCAGAAGGCCAAGAGACTTCCCTTAATGGCATATCCTAATGGAAGACTATAAAAGAGGCTCCCACATGAGGGTTAAGGAAGACACAATCATCTTGAGACAATACACAGCATGAGTATAACTCTCAAATCCCCAAATATCCCTCACAATATAGACAGCGTAGCTCTTCTTGTCCAAGACAAGGAGAGTTAGCACTTTTGGTGTATCTAACCATTTTTGGCTAGAACACTAAGTTCCATACATAACTTATTTTTTCATGTAGGGTAGATATTTGGATTAAGGAGTTTGTTGCCTACTGTTATTATTTAATACATCTAACTATGAGGGGGGAAATAATTTAAATGTGTAAAACATGGGTATGATTAAATAACATGTGGGGTTTTGATTTTCACAAATATAGGAATTGATACTTGTCATGAAATAATGATTACTAATATACTTGGAATTATTCATTCTATCATTCACATAATCTACAGTTAGTTTAGAAGCTTTTCATAAATGTGTGTTGTATGAAATGAGTGCAGTAGTTTTATTCTAAGTTGTTTCATTAGCTAATTTCTAACTCAAGTTTTAGTATGTTGAAGTTCTGTGTTGTGATATTGAGTTTATTTTGCAGCTTATATCAAAATGAATGGTGAATCCAAGCCAACAAATTTATTTGCTACTCCTTCACCAGTTGTCCAGAACTCTACTACTATGTTACCACCCGAAACTAGAAGTCGTAAAAATCGATATGCTATATGGAATGACTTCAAGCTAGATCCTAACTCCAAAAATATAGCTATATGCAACCATTGTGATAAGAAGCTCAAGTATAATGGGACGAGTTCGATGGCAGTACATTCTAAGATTTGCAAGAGTAACCCAAATAATGATTTTAACAAGAGGCAAAGAACACTTACGCCATCAATGAATAGTGAAGGTCATGCTCTTTCTACCCCTTCAGTTCCTAGGTTTAATCAAGATAGATTGCGGTATTTGCTCGTGAAAATGTTTGTAGCCTTGGAGTTACCTTTCACAAAAGTGGAGCATCCAGATTTCATGAATTTGTAAATGGCTTGAATCCAAAATTCAATATTATATCACGTACTACACTTGCACGTGATACTTTGTTGCTATGGGATGCAGAAAAGGAAAAATTGAAAAACTTTCTAGCCTTGCATTGTCAAAGATGTTGTCTCACTTCCGATACATGGAAGTCTATCCAAAATCTCACATATATGTGTATCACTGCCCACTTCATTGCCAATAATTGGAGCTTGCAAAATAGGGTTCTATGTTTTGTCCAAGTCCCGGGCCACTCGGCAGATATTATAACAAACACTATTGATGTGTGTTTGACTGACTAGGGACTTAATCAAATATTAACTATCACACTTGATAATGTAGCCTCAAATGAGCTTGCAAGAAGAAGCTATTATCTTGTAACCGCTTAGTATTGAATGGAGAATACATACATATGCGTTGCTGTGCTCATATCTTAAACCTCATTGTTAAGGAAGGGTTAAAAGATCTTGACAAGTCTATCTTGAGGATCCAAGGTTCTGTCAAATATGCCAAGTCTTCTGCTAATAGGTTTGAAAAATTCAAAGAATGTGTAAAACGGTCAAACACTGAGTACAAAGGTCTTGTGTGCCTTGATGTAGAAACAAGGTGGAAAAAAAGTTAAGAGAATTGTTAGATACTCACTTGAATAAACTATTCATGGAGTACAGTGATGTCAGGCATGAGTCCCAAAGTGATTTACAATTGAATCGATTTAATTTAAATGGTAAAGAAGGTCTTTATAGTTACAATCGTTTTTTTACAGTGCACTGGATCTTCCTCTGCAAAAATGAATGATTTGGAAAAATATCTAGAAGAATCTTTAGAGATTCAATTTACCATGGACTTTGTTATTTTAAAATTGTGGAGGGAAAGTTCTAATCACCTTCCAGTCCTTGCAAAGATGGCAAAAGACTTGTTTGTCATACCTATCTCCACTGTAGCATCTGAGTCTACTTTTAGTCTTGGAGGATGAGTGATAGATGAATATCGCAGTTGCCTCACACCTCAAACAATGGAAGCCTTTGTTTGTAGTTACAGCCACCATAAAGCATCATGTAAATGCTCAATCATTGAATCTCTTTTAGTTGAGAACTACAAGGAGCTAGAGAAATTAGAGGAAGGTAAAATACTTATACATGTTTTAAGATAAGTAATCATTTATTAGATTATAACTTGATTAATAGTAAGTTGTAATTCTTGTTTATTTTTTTATTTTTTATTTCAGAGATAGCTTCTTCAAAAGGAAGTGGTAGTTGTTCAGCTTCTAATGTTCTCGATGAAGATTGATAATGGTATGAAATTCTTGGTACCATTTTTATATTTTTTGGACTGCACCTCGGAGATCATTTGTGCATGTGATGCCTAGTTCTCTTTGTAGTATTATTGCCTTTAGTTACACTAGGAAAGATAGTTTACATATTTCAGCACATAAAGTTGCAGCTTTTGTTGGATATATGACATCAAAGTAGAACTGTGTCTATAAACATTGGTCCTCAGAATTGCCAACATGTTTTCTTGTTATTCAATATAATTGTTTCTTTCACAAGGTCTTCAATTTTGATGAGGTGATTGGGCAATATCCTTTGTAGCAATAATTCTTTTTTTCTTGAAACTTTTTCTTTGGTTATCTGTCCTTTTTATATAATTATAAAGTGGGATAAGCTTGTTGCATTATAATTATTATCGGAAACTTTAATTTGGATATTTTTGGAAAAATTTATGTTGTTTGCCATAAATGCCATTTTATCCTCAAATGGGTTTTTTCTATAATTTGTTCCCTATGAAATTAAGGAGAATCCTAGGGTACTCATCTGTTCAAGAATTTGGCATGTTTACTGTTATTTAAGTCAGATTGTTTGAAGGTGACATAATATAGGACACTAGGAAACTGCATGTGTGAAGCATAAGATGGGTTAATCTTGAATATTTATCTCTGTATGGTTAAAACTGGTTGCTTTTTGTGGAAGTGTTGTATAGTTGTTCCTGTTTGATACATTGAAGTTAACTAACCTGTTAGACTTGTTTCATATTACACATGTCTCTTTATACTGTTTGACCAAGTGTTTATTTTGTATGTTTTCTGATCTCGAGTATTCGATCAGATCCACGCACGCTGGTCGTCAGATGGCAAGGTGCTCGGCAGATGATGGTCGTTAGACGTGCTGGGTGTTCGGACTATTGATGAGGAGAAAAGGGGGTGTACCTGTAAGGCACTCTGACGCTCAAGTAAGAAAGGGTCAGAGAAAAAGGGGCAAGTACAAAGTGTATTCTTAAGGTGAAAATGTGATACCTGACCCTCTCAAATGAGAGGGTTTATATAGAGCCCCCAGCGCGTGGCCAACGGTCCTATTTTCGGGGCGAACTAACCGTTTTTCCCAAAGAATAGGTAACTGCCCAAACTAGCCATTGTGACGGGCAGGTTGCCATGAACTAGCCGTTATGTCGGGCATAAACGCAGTTGCGGACACCTGCCCGTTGACGTTCGGGCAGCGGGGAAGCCGTGCGTAACGGGCATCAGAACCGGGGAGGGACGTTGCGTTCCTTGCCCGGGTGTAGGGGCAGAAATGTCACTTTTTCCCTTCTGTGGATTGGGCTTAGGCAGTTTGGGCCGCTCTGGAGCAGAAGCGGATTGGGCCAATTCTAGCCATTGGTCCAGTCCAGAACAGGAGCCCCCCAAGTCGTTGCTCCCAAGCATGGGAGTGATGACTTAAGGACTTCTCATCGCGCAGAGTCGTCGCTTGGAGACGAGGAAAATTTTCTCGAGGTGCCCGTGGCCCTCCGTGCTCGTGATGTTTGTGGTCGTGACCACGCTGCCCGGTATTCGGGAAGATCAAGTGTCAGACAGAATGGGAAACGTTGGGCTGCCACGTGTGCATCGAGCCCTGCGTAGCAGTTAATAGGTAATTATGGCTAGTGGGCAGTCATTATTACCTACGGGCACGTGTGTGCACGTGCCCCCCCAGTATAAAAGGGGGAAGGTTGTCCCATTTTTCACTTTTTTCCTTCTGATCCCTCTTCGTCGTCATCAGCGTTCTTGCCCGTACCGTCTTAGAGCAACCGACCACCGTGTCAAGTTTCGAGCAGCCTTCTCTTCTACTTAAAAACAAGTAAGTTTTCTGGTTTCCAGCTTGTTTTACTTCCCTTCACTGTCAATGGTAGATTGCATACGGCTAGGGTTAGTTTTAGGTGACAAAGTAGGTAGATTTCTGGCGAGTGTTGGTGGTGGGCGGCGGTTCTGCCCATATGCTGCATCAAGCATCTCGCTGGAGTAGGTAGCGCGTTTGGTGCACGTGGTGGTCCACGTCGTGGTCGCGAGTCATGACCACCGCGTCTTACCATCTTCCGGTGGATTGGTGACTTTTCCGGTGGAGTGTTTCCAGATTCCGGTGGAGCTTCTAACGGAATTCGAGTGCGGGGAGGTTCCTCTTAGGAAGAAGGCGTGTCTCGGTCGCCTCCTTACGGGGAGGTTTTCCTTTCTTTGTTTGATGTTAGGGCTTAGGTCGGGGACGTTGTCCTTAGCCTTCCGCGCGCCCTTTCACTTGACTTAGCGGTGGAAGGGTGGATTTGATTTTCTGTCGAATTCACTGTCTTTCTCTGCATTTTCAGGTGATCATAGAGGCGATGGAGCCAGAGAGGGAAGTAATCCCCGTTACCTCTGAGGAGGAGACTGCGTCCAAGGAGAGCAGAGTGCAGCGGTCTCGAGCTCTGCATCCTCGAGTTCGTCGGCTTCGAACTCCTCGAGCGAGGTTGAGGGGGAAGCGAGCGATGCTGAGGAGGGAGATGATTTGGAGGTCGTGGAGGAGGACGCAATGGAAGAGGACGTTGAGGGGTTCTGTCCGGAAGAGTGGGAGGTGGCCGAACCTTCAAACCATATATCCACGTTTGCCAGGTCTGCGGCGGACGTTTTTACTGAGGTGGGGCCAGCGGGTGAATGGAGAGTGCTTATGCCTAATCTGGACGAGCGGATCTGCTCGAACTTCGGGGACTGCTTCGCCATGTACGAATATGCCTTCAAGGAATTGGGGCTGAGGTTGCCCTTTACTGACTTCCAGCGGTCGGTGTTCGAGCACCTGAAGTTGGCTTCTTCCCAGCTCCACCCCAATTCGTTGGCCTTCATACGGGCTTTTGAGTTGGTGTGCGAGCACCTTGCTCTGGGGACCACCCTTCCTTTGTTCTTTGCTGTCTTCAACCTACAACGGCAGCTGGCGGGGAAGAGGTATGGATGGGTCTCTTTGAAGCAGCCCAGAAAGCTGTTTAAGCCGTTCTCAGAGTCCATCCGAACGTTCAAGGGACGGTATTATATCGTCGAGCCCTTGTCCGAAGCTGCACAGGACAGCGTGTATGTCTGGGAGGTAAAGTATGATGAGAACGGGGACGAGTTGCTTACCGAGGAAGGGAAATATATCGGGGAGAGATTGTATAAGTTCCCGATCCGATGGACACCCGAACACTTCTCAAAGAAGCCCAGTGCCTACGTCTTTGAGTCGAGCGCGTTGCGCGGGCAGGATGCTGTGGCCTATGAGGCGTTGGTGAAATGGGTAAACTCATTCGACCTTGCGACCTGCTGGACGAGTAAGGGTGCCCCTATCTATGAGGACGACGGGAGTCAGAGAGTCGAGCGCAGGTTTATTAATGTGAAGGCTCTGCTGGAGTGCAAGACTCACGCGGATGCCATGAAGTTGCTCGGTAGTCTTAGATACTTAGACTTTATCTGTTGTTTCTTTTTCTTCCCCGTTGCTAACGTGTTTGTTTCATTTGTGCAGGTGAAATGCCTCAGGCTCGTGATCGTGTGGTGAGGAACGCCATGGCGCGGGGCAAGGCTGGAGCGGCTCCTCCCAAGGCCCGTCCTGTTGGTGGTGCCCGTACTCTTCCCCTTGCTCAAGCTGTGGTGGGGACCTCTGCTTCTCCTACTCCGGCTCCCCGGGACTCTCCATTGGCTCTGGCTGGGCGAGCGAAGTGGCAAAGGTCATCGAATGCCGTGGACCTGACTCGGGCACCCGAGAAAGGGAAGTTTGAGCTTCCTCCGTGTGTCCTTGACCGGAGGTTCTTTGAGGGCAACACTTTGGTCGTTCCGCGGGCAGAGTCACTCAACCTCGGAAGCATGAACCGAGCGAGCAAGAGGGCGATGGTGGCCCAGGATGCTTCCGCCATGGTGAGGATGTTGGAAATGGCGGCCGTTTATGCGGAAGGGGACTCTGTGCTTGAGGCTAAACTCACTACTGCCCGGGCCTCCGAGGCGTCCCTAAAGGAAGAAGTCAAGGGTGCTCGCGAGGCTAGGAGGAAGGCCAAGGAGGAGACGGTTAAGTTGAAGAAGGAGGTAACCCGGCTGAAGGCAGAGAAGAAGGCTGCGGAGGACTTAAATAAGGAGCTGATGGCGGCCAGTGCCCCGGGTGCTGATGAACCAGACGTGATAAAGGTGCTGAAAACTAGGGCGGAGCTGGTCGCCAACATACTGCAAGCCGAGGAGGATGGTATTGTTGTGGCATCGGAGTCTTTTGAAAGTGTCGTGGCCCAGTTGCGGGTGGTGAACCCCGGGCTTGACATTTCGACCGATGGTATCCACTATCTTGCACGGGTGGAAGATGACCGCATCGTCTTACCCGCAGGCCTAGTTCTTGACACCCCCGAAGCTCAGACCGAAGATCAGCCCGCTGAGGAGCAGGAGACCGAGCCCGAGGCGACCGAGTATGTGGAAGGATGAGAATTCATGTCGTTTTGATGTTGTTGTGTTTTGTCCGGCCTGCGTGCCGTTGATTAACTTGTAACTTATTTGGTTTTGGGGGGGGGCATGGCCCCCTTTTTATGTAATATGCACAGTTTTTTGGCCCTTGTGGCCTTTTTATTTAATGCCCGATACGTTTATACAATTCTTGTTGTACTTTATCTTAGTTGTGCGTGTATGACGGCCCGTCGGAGGGTGTGTCCGTTAGTGGAGCTTTCTTTTGGAAGGTAGCCCGCTGCGTGTGAGTTCGCCAGTGCAGGGAACTGGGCGAACAGCCGGGGAAGTCCCTGGCGAGGTTGCGGATCTCAGGTCGCGATTGAGGCCTGAGGTCGCGGCGTGAACGTCCCATCGCGAGCTGGGGTTCTGCCAATCATGGTACCTGGGGGAAGGCGGTGCTCGGTTGAGGACCGCCGACGAGCAGAGTTCCGGCTTGTTTGTTTGAGCGGGATTCTACTTTGTGTGCATGTGTCGCTTGTACCTGAGCGAGCATGATGACCGCTAGGTGGTCTCTTGATACGAGGAAGCCTAAGGTTACTTTAGCTGTAGTATTGCTTAAGTTTCTCAGCGTTCCATGGTCGAGGGAGTGCCTCCCCGGTGAGGTTTTCTAGGAAGTATGCACCATTTCCCGTTTTGGCACGGACTCTGTATGGCCCTTCCCAGTTGGCCGCTAGTTTGCCCTCGCGAGAGTCCTTGTGGTTTCTTCGCAGGACAAGGCTGCCCTCGCCGAATTCTCGTCGTAAGACTTTGGCGTTGTGCCTGATTGCTATTTTTTGCTTGAGAGCCGCTTCGCGGAGGGCTGCTCCTGTCCGGATTTCCTCGACGAGGTCGAGCTCTTCTCTTATCGCTTCGTTATTCATCTCCTCGTCTAGAGGTGACTCGGTCCTCCTGGACGGTACGTGGATCTCGATGGGTAAAACAGCCTCCATGCCATATGCTAAGCGGAAAGGCGTCTCCCCGGTGGTGGACTAGGGAGTAGTACGATATGCCCATAAGACGCTGTGGAGCTCCTCGACCCAGACCTTATTCGTTTCATCCAGTCTTCGTTTGAGGCCACGAAGGATGACACGGTTGGCCGCTTCTGCCTGCCCGTTGATCTGGGGGTGCTCGACCGAAGCGAAGTGTTGCTTTGTTCCGAGATGGGCGACGAAGTCTTGGAACTTCTTGTCCGTGAATTGTGTTCCATTGTTCGTGACGATTGCTTGGGGAATCCCAAAACGGGCAAGGATATTCCGCTTGTAGAAGCGTAGAATGTTAAGTGTTGTTATCTTCGCTAAGGCTTCTGCTTCTATCCATTTTGTGAAGTAATCTACGCCCACTATCAGGTATTTGTTTTGGCTATACCCCGTCACGAAGGGTCCTAGGATGTCTAGGCCCCACCAGGCGAATGGCCACGGGGATATCAAGCTTTTCAGCTCGTTAGGGGGAGCTAGGTGCATATCCCCGTGCCGTTGGCATTTGTCGCATTTCTTCACATACTCTTTGGTGTCTTGCTGCATAGTTGGCCAGTAATATCCTGCCCGGAGGGCCTTGCGGGCAAGGGACCTTCCCCCCAGGTGCTGGGCGTTAATGCCTTCGTGGATTTCTCGTAATACGTGGGGGACAATCTCCTCCTCTATGCACTTTAGTAGTGGAATGGAGAAACCCCTTCGGTAAAGTTTGTTTTCGAGGATGACGTACGAGCAAGCTCTTCGTCTGATGGTGCTGGCCTCTTTGGGGTCATCCGGAAGTTCTTCCCTGGTGAGGTAGTTGTACACGGGCGTCATCCAGCAGTCAGTGTCCCCGATTGTGTGCACGTGTAGGGTCGAGGGCCCCTTGTCGATGCTGGATCGGGGAAGTATCTCTTGGATGACTGACCTGTTTCCGCCTTTCCTCTTGGTGCTCGCTAGTTTGGATAGGACGTCTGCTCGCACGTTGTGTTCGCGGGGAACATGTCTTACTGCTACCGTTCTGAACTTCGACATCTTTTCCCTAACTAGGGAGAGGTATTCAGACAGACTGTCATTTTTGGCCTGATACTCCCCGGAGACCTGGTGGGCTACGAGCTGAGAGTCCGTGCAGATGACGATTTCTTCTGCCCCTAGGTCTTCGGCTAGGCGTAACCCAGCGAGGAAGGCTTCATACTCGGCCTGGTTGTTCGACGTGGGAAAGGATAAAGTGAGAGACGCTTTGACTATGGTCCCTTCGTCGTTCTCCAGAATGACTCCTGCCCCGCTGCCGCTCGAGCTGGATGCTCCGTCTACGTAGATGGTCCATCTGTTTGCTACGTGGGGAGAGGAGTCTGAAAAGGTTACTTCTGCCACGAAATCGGCCAGGGCCTGTGCTTTGAGAGCCTTTCTGCTTTCATACCGGACGTCAAATTCGGACAGCTCCAACGACCACTTGAGCATTCGACCGGCCATGTTTGGCCGTCCCAGCAACTGCTTGATGGCCTGATCCGTCCTCACCACGTTCATGTGGGCCAAGAAATAGTGCCTCAGTCGTCTGGCAGCGTTAACGAGGGCCAGTTCTACCTTCTCTATCTGCTGATATCGTAACTCTGCGTCTTGCAACGCTTTTCTCGTGAAGTATACGGGCTTTTGCCCGGCGTGATTCTCGCGGATGAGAACAGCGTTCACGGCCTCGGCGGTGACGGCGAGGTATAGGAACAAAACTTCCCCGGTATCTGGCCGCGATAACACGGGAGGTTTCGACAGAGATCGTTTTAAGTGAAGGAGGGACGCCTCGCATTCTTCGGTCCATTCAAACGCGGCTTCTTTTCTCAAGAGCTTGAAGAAAGGAAGGGCGTGTTGGGCGGATTTCGCGACGAAGCGGGACAACGAGGTGAGTACCCCGTTGAGGGACTGGATGTTTTTCTTAGACGTGGGCGTTGGGAACTCAGAGAATGCCCGGCATTTGTCGGGGTTAGCCTCTATTCCTCGTTCCGTTAGGTAGAAACCAAGGAATTTACCTGCCCGTACGCCGAACGTGCACTTCTCTGGGTTAAAACGCATTTGATATTTTCTTGCTTGCTCGAAAATTGTTCGAAGATGGGCGACATGGTCTAGTTCCTCGTGGGACTTGACGATCATGTCGTCCATGTATACCTCGAGCATGTCGCCTATTTGTCCTTGGAAGACTTTGTTCATCATTCGTTGGTATGTAGCGCCGGCGTTCTTCAGACCGAAAGGCATCACGTTGTTGTAATAATTGCCCGATTCGGTCATGAAGGCCGTGTAAGTTTTATCCCTCGCGGCCATCGGGATTTAATTGTAGCCCGAGTAGGCGTCGAGGAACGATAGCAGCTTAAAACCTGCTGAGTTATCCACGAGCTTATCTATATTGGGGAGGGGGTAGGCGTCCTTCGGACAGGCCTTGTTAACATCGGTATAATCAACGCACATTCTCCATTTGCCATTATTTTTTCTTACAAGTACAACATTTGAGAGCCACGTAGTGTATCTGGCCTCGGAAATAAACCTAGCTTCTAGAAGGTCTTTAACAGCTTTCTCCGCGGCTTCCATCTTCTCCAGGGACTGTTTCCTTCTGCGCTGGGCAACGACTTTGATGGCCGGATCGATTGTAAGCTGGTGGCAAGCGACGGAGGGGTCCAATCCTGGCATTTCAGCAGCGCTCCATGTGAACAGGTCTGCGTTCTCCCTGAGGCACGCTTTTAGTTGTCTCTTGGCCAGGTCGGGGAGGTCTGCTCCGATCTTTACTCCCCGTTGGGGGTCTTCTCCGAACGGGACGATCTCGAAGTTGCCATCTGGTATGGGGCGTAGGAGGTGGCCGTTGTTGTAGGACTGGCTACCCGAAGTCGTCGGGGCTTTGGCGTGATCCTCCTCGTTGAAACGGCTGTCCAAGTCGATGGATTCGACCTGGGGGAGTGGCTTTGGCCGCCCGGAGCTGCTGGGCAGAGGAGGGCGACCAGATGTCCTCGGCTTCGCTGAGATTGTGCTCAATCCTTTTGATGCTGCTTCAAAGCATCGACGGGCAGCTTCGATGTCGCCGTGGAGGGTGGCGACCATCCCTTCAGAAGTGTAGTACTTCATCTTGAGATGTACGGTGGAAGGCACTGCAACCAACTCTGCCAGGGTTGGCCTTCCAAAAATGCACTGATATAGTGACGGGCAGTCGATTACCAGAAACTCTGCTTTGATTGCTCGGGTTGTCTTTCCTGAACCGAAAGTCACGATGAGCTCTACGTAACCTCGAGGCCTTGTTACTGCTCCGTTGAATCCCTGCAGGTCGGATCCAACGTATGGAGTAAGGTGAGAGTCGTCTAACTGCAGTGTCTCGAACAGGTGGTTATACATTATATCAACCGAACTGCCCTGGTCCACGAGTATCCTGCAAACGTCGAAGTTCGCCATCCTTGCTCGGATGAGAAGCGGGATGCTTGAGTTTGGTGACCCGCCGAGGAGCTCCTCTTTGTAGAAGGAAATAGGAGAGGATCCTTTGCGAGTGGTATCCAGCGTGGTGACTTCGTTGGCGCTCTTGCTGATCAGTTGATCGAACTTCCTCTTGACCGAACCAACCGTGATTTTGTTGAATCCACCACCGGAAATGACCATGGACGACGGGAAGGTTTCCCACGGGCTGTGCGCGCCGAGGAACGTGGAAGTGGGCAGAATGTCGGGGATACAGAAGTCTTCTGGTCGAGTCACGGACATAGCGACCTGTACGTTGGTGTCATCGGAGGGCGGAGTCTCTTCAGCCGCCTTCTTGCTCTCCTGGGTTTCTTGTCGGGGAGCTTCTTTTTTCTTCGCGAACTGCTTCAGATGGCCGTCGCGAATGAGGATCTCTATGGCATCTCTGAGGTGGATGCATTCTTCCGTCGTATGGTCGTGGCTCTTGTGGAAGCGGCAATACTTGGATTTATCCACACCTGGCCGGGCCGGCAGCTGTTTGGGGAAACGGACCCCCGCCTGCTTGAACTTTGAGTTGGCACATTCGGACAAGATTTTCTCCCTCGAGGTAGTGAGGGGGGTATAGTCATGGAACCGTCCAGAAGGTCCCTTCTATTCGCATGCATCGCGAGGCCGATCGTCGCGTCTTTTATCTCCTCGACACGTCGAGGGCTCTTCAGCTCTGGATGTCCAGGCGCCTTCTTGGTGACGGGAGGCCCAGACAGAGTGGGCAGCGACCTTCTCCTCGTACTGTATATGCGACTGGGCTAGGTGGAGGGGGGCGTTGAGGTTCCTTGGTGGATCTAAGCCGATGGCTTTCGCGAAATCTGAGCCAGGACGTAATCCCTGCTCGAGCAGGAATTTTTTCATCTCGTCGGTTGTTGGCACCTGGACGGCTTCCTTGTTGAACCGCTCAATGTAGTCCCGAAGAGGTTCCTCTCTCCCCTGTACAACAGCTCCAAGGGACGCCTCAGTCTTAGGAAGGCGTCGTGATGCGGTAAAGTGTCGGGAGAAGATCCTCCTGAGCTGCCTCGAGGAGGTGATGGATTCCTCTGGCAGTTGTTTGTACCAGGTCATTGCTCCCTTCTGGAGCTTGGTTGGGAACAGGTGGCACTTGATGGCTCCTCGTACACCTCGGTAGTCCAGAAGAGCATCTATGTTTTCTATGTGCTCGTCTGGGTCCGTGGTTCCATCATAAGTCCCTAGAGACGGAGGCTTCTCTAGTCCTTTGGGGAGACGGGTGGCCAGGATCCTGTGGGACAACGGGCCGCGAGGCTCGTCGTCGCTGTCCGAACTTGAAGTCGATGGTGACCGTCGTCTGCGCTCACGGCGGCGGTCTCTGCGAGGCGAGGGCGATCGTGGCCGGTCGCGAGGTCTGACCGGTGGAGAATGCCCGTCTTGCCTCGTTCTCTTGTGTCTTGGTGGCGAATGGTCCCGCGGGGAGATCTGGTCGCGTTTGCGAACGCGTAGTGGTTCGGGCCTCGTCATACGGTCTTCCCGGCGCCTAGGTGGCGGGCTTCTTGATTTCTGGTGTTTCCTCTTGGGAGGAGAATATCTTGGAAGAGCTGCTTCTTCGAGGGCTCCTATCCTTTCGCCTTGCTGTAAGATAAGGAGGTTCGTGCGGTTGACAGCATCTAGGAGGGCTGCAACGGCCAGATCAGCGCTGGGGGGGGCCAGGAATTGGTCGCTCCCCCAACGGTGACTGTTTTTCTCCTTGCTCGGTGGGAGGAGGAGTTGGAGACGCAGTGGCCCCGTCTCGAAGGGAACGGGGATCAGAAAGTAACAGCGAACTGCCATTAACGTCCACCTTGTTGACGGGGACAAGAACTGTAGCGTCAGCACTTTTTGCGGAGTTCTGAGCGGCCATGTGTGGGTGGATTAACGAAAGTATGTTTTGATCTTTAGTTTCCGAGTAAGAAAGAAAGAAGGGGAGAACAAGGAGTTCCCACAGACGGCGCCACTGATCTCGAGTATTCGATCAGATCCACGCACGCTGGTCGTCAGATGGCAAGGTGCTCGGCAGATGATGGTCGTTAGACGTGCTGGGTGTTCGGACTATTAATGAGGAGAAAAGGGGGTGTACCTGCAAGGCACTCCGACGCTCAAGTAAGAAAGGGTCAGAGAAAAAGGGGCAAGTACAAAGTGTATTCTTAAGGTGAAAATGTGATACCTGACCCTCTCAAATGAGAGGGTTTATATAGAGCCCCCAGCGCGTGGCCAACGGTCCTATTTTCGGGGCGAACTAGCCGTTTTTCCCAAAGAATAGGTAACTGCCCAAACTAGCCGTTGTGACGGGCAGGTTGCCATGAACTAGCCGTTATGTCGGGCATAAACGCAGTTGCGGACACCTGCCCGTTGACGTTCGGGCAACGGGGAAGCCGTGCGTAACGGGCATCAGAACCAGAGAGGGACGTTGCGTTCCTTGCCCGGGTGTAGGGGCAGGAATGTCACTTTTGCCCCTCTGTGGATTGGGCTTAGGCAGTTTGGGCCGCTCTGGAGCAGAAGCGGATTGGGCCAATTCTAGTCATTGGTCCAGTCCAGAACATTTTCCTTTAAGGAGCTTAGTGTCAAATCTTAGCTTTTTCATTTATTTAGGCTTTGAGGACCGATGATATTTTGGACCTTTGTGAGCTTAGCATTTCATAAATTGTGTCAAGTAATCCATGGATTTGAGTTTATTTTGATACTATTATACAAGGGGATAAAAATAGACATGCCATTTCCAGGAAGATATTTCCAACATGTGTCTATTATGATATTAGAATTCACCATTTTTCTATTTGATATCTACAAGCTGATGTCATTTTCCTTAGTATTATCTGCTTATCTTTGATGTTAATTAATATGCTTCAAGTGTTTTATTATACGTTTTTCCAATTTATTCGGTACAACTGAGTCATTGCTTGTGGATTCATAGCAAATATTCATATGCTGGTGTGACTGTGAGCTCTAATTTAACTTCGAAGTTCCATTATGATTAATGTAGGAAATTCAAGTATATATGCAGACACATTCCACATGAATTAATTAAAGACATTCCTTGTATGTAACACCACTTCATCATTCTCTTAAATTATATGTATTTTTCATCAATTGCTGCCATTTGTTCCTCAAAAGTCAAACTGGCATAGTTCGTAGTTATCACGATGTTTCAAAATTTTGCAAGTTTTTCTGGATCTGATAACTTGTATTTGGGTTTTTGGGTTAAAGTTGCATGTGAGTTGTGCAATCGAATTTTATTTAATGATATCAAATGCCCAAGTTGTCTCTGATGCTTGGTAACTGAGCATTGTGCAGGTTGCCATGATCCTCAATACAATCGGCTTGGGAACAACATAGGTTCAACTTCTTCATCACGCCATGTTATTGGTTTTGTACTCTTCTCACATAATTGTAATTACTTGATTTTATGGGAAGGGCATGTTTTTATCTTGCTACATCCCATAACATTAGCTACAACCACATCATATGAATAGCCCGTTAGTATAATTTAAGCATTCCCATTAACTAAAAGTGTTTCCAAGCACAAACCATTATTTGCTTGCTTGATTTTTTGTTTTCTCTTGTTTTGAATGAGAATACAATAAACTGTGTTTTTGTTTCTTTCAATGTGGAGGCATGTTCTTGGCACCAATGATGTTGATGGAATTAACATTGCCCTCGGAAAATGTATTATGCATGATCACAAAAGTGACATTACATGTTATCTAGCTTTGGTCATAATGCACAAAGTTATAATGTTAATGTTGAGGATTTGAGGATTCTTCTTGTTACCATGATCTTTTTCTATCCCTTTTTCTATACACAAAAGTGACATTACATGTTATCTAGCTTTGATTGTAATGCACAAAATTTATATTGTTAATGTTGAGGATTCTTCTTGTTACCATGATCCTTTTCTATCCTTTTTTCTATGTTGTTTAGTTATTTGAAGCTTGTATCCCTTTTAAAATATATTGTTTTGATTTCTTCTGCTAACGTAATTGAAGTACAAGAACAAAATTTGACCAAAATATCGCCAAAGTATGTCATAATTGAAATATCATGATTAATAGAACGAATTTTAAATATATGATTTTTTTCGTAAAATTTGGGTCTTAAAAATCAGTTTTAAAAAATAAGTGGCTTTTAAATAAATTAAAACCGATTTTTATCCAGTTTTAAAATTAATCTGGTTTAAAAAGAAAAAAGAAATTTATCCAAATTTATAAATAACCAGTTTAAAACAGTTTTTCAAATAACTGGTTAAAAATCGAATTTGTAAAAAAAACCGGTTGTGTAACCATAACCAAATTAATAAACGGTTTCATAACCTCTTTTGATTAAAATGTGGTTATGGTTATAAATTCAAACCATTTAAATGGTTTAAAAATGGATATGGTTTGGTTTCTAAAATTAACCAACCATGCACACCCCTATGTCCACCCCAATCATGAAATATTTTTAAGAACATTTTGAAATTGGCTTAAGGCGGGATATTTTAATGAATCTTTCGCCCCATGTTTGAGGTGGTGACACGTGCAGGATGTTATTTAAAGGACGATGAAAACAATATTGAGAATAAGGCTAGAGATGCAAAAGGATATATGTACCTCTAATCTTGACAACTCACAATAGTCGTGGAAGAATCACTACACCTCATCCATTAAAGTCGGGACGAATTTCAAGCAAAGCGAAAAATACTTAGAGAGCTTCACACCTCTGAATGCTAGTCGTGAGAAGATATGGCGAGAAGTCCTCCACATGCAAGACATTCCACAATTGCCAACTCCTAAGTCAGAATACACGGGGCCTGAGCCTAGCAGGTGATGCAAGTTTCACAAAGTCAAGGGCATCATACATATGAGTGTTATCAACTCAAGAAGAAGATAGAGCATCTGATCCAAGAAGGTCACCTGAAGAAATATGTAAAGGGAGACTCCGTGCAAAGTTTAGAAAGATCTAGATCTCAAGGGATATGTGCTTATGGGAACCCTGGGTCCAAAAAGATCAAAGAACCAAGCAGGGGTGACGAAAGAGCATTACGTCACACCCTTAATACCATCGCAGGAGGATTCGTAGGGGCGGAGATACTCGTTTCGCTCGTAGAAGATACGCTAGTCAAGTTCTAACCATCAAAAGCTCGTCCACCAACTCTGATTTGGACAAGATGGAAGCTCTAAAATCTAAGATTTCTATTTCTAAGATAGAAGTTGCAGGCATTTACCCGCATAACGACGACCTCATGGGCATCACCTTAGGGTGTCATAGATTGGGAGATTAAGAGGGTATTAATTGATCAAGAAAGCTCTGTAGATATCATCTATTGGGATGCTTTTGAGAGTATTTGCCTAGACTTGGACGACCTCAAATATTTCCAAGGATCATCGGTAGAATTATCGAGCGAGCAAGTACTGGTGAAGAGTTATATAACCATGATGCCACATTTTGGGCTGAGGAAAATTCCACGAATATTAGGGTAAAGTTCCTTGTTATAAATGCCCCTTCCTCATTTAACATGATTATAAAGCAACCTACTTTCAACCAGCTGAGAGTCATCCTATCCATATTGTACCTTTGCATGAAAGACCCACTCCCAAATGGATGAGTGGTGGTCATCCAGGGGGATCAGGATATCACAAGGAAGTGTTACTTTGAGAGTCCAAAGCTGGAGAAAATGAGAGCCGCTGGAGAAAATGAGAGCCATAGGAGTAAACATCGTAGGCATAAATTTTTTAGCCAAATAACGAGAAATAACTCTCGGGGATGAAGGCACCGCCGATACACTCCACAGAAGCACGAAGGCAACAACACGAGATTGGTTGAAAGCTTTTAATTATTTAGGCGTAAAGCCATATTTAACTTAGTTTTATTTACATTTTTTGTTTATTTAGGCGAGTAATGATCTTTTTCGCTCGTAAGTTTAAATTTGTGACATCCTTTGTTTGGTGGGGAGCATTCTTTTCTCGTGCATTGTAAAATGTATCACAAGGGTTTTTAATTAGGCCCCTCACATTGTTATAAAATTAGGAATATTGTTGCTTTATTTGCATGAAATGGAAGAACGAAAGAAATCTTATCGAAACTGGACTATGAGGCAATCATATATGTTAGATCCTCACAAAGGAATCCTTGTCTCCCTTTTGAGGTGATTACACGTGTTGGATCCTCGCAAAAGAATCATTGCCTCCTTTTTGAGGCTATCACATATTGGATCTTCATGAAGGAATCACTGTCGACCCTTGAGGCTCTCACAAATGTTGTACCCTCTTTTAGAATTCCTTGTCGCCCCTGGGGAAACATCATCATCCTTCTGAAGGAATCCTCGCCATTACAAAGCTACGAAAATGCCAATCCTGCCATATTGTGAAGTAATCCACATAAATAAGATGAGGGTGTGCAAACCTATCACTAAATTAAGCCCCAAATAGAGCAAAAGAGTACTGAAGAACCTCTAAGGGTCGGGGAAAGAAAAATAACTACAAAACCTCTTTGAGAACCATTACAAAAAAAGTTTCTAAAGGCATGAATAAGTAAGCCCTAAGCTCATTAATCCTCCAGAGTATTCTCAGGGAAAACAACGCCTTTATCATCTAGTGATCAGTTAGGGAGACCCTGCCAATAGGCGGGACCTCCTCGTCATCTACTAATTGGCCATCGTGAACCACCCTGAATAAATCCATTTGACTCAAGTCAAACCCCGAATAGAGGAAGGTTATCGGCTCCTTCGCCCACTCGAAGTACTAGTCAAAAGTTTCCACTAGATTATCCTTGAGTGCAGAAATTTCTCCCTCGAGTTTCTTCAGAGAATTGAGGGTTCCCTCAATGGACCCTCTTAGGATCTTTTATAAGTAAGCATGAATCTGTGCGTCTAGTACCACCTTTTTTAGTAGGGATTTTTGTGGATAAGAGCTTCTCCTTAACCCTGGCTAGGGTTTTGATGAAGAAAAATACATCATCAAGATAAGAAAAAAAAGATAAAGTCAACAATGACATCAAAAGGCAATAAAGATGAAAACAATGATTGATGAATGATGATTGGAAAATATCTTCAAAGTTTAGGTTAAAAGTCTTAATCTTTAAGATACCATGATTCATCTCTTATATCACTTAATAACTCATAAAATATCACTCAAACTTCATCTTAAAAGTTCTTAAAGATCGTGCATAAAAATATTTCAAGCAATGGCATGGAAAAGTTGATTTTTCACATTCAAAGTTGGTATAATCGATTACATAAAAGTGGTAGCCAGTTACCAGTTCATTCTATTTTTTGTAAATTACGGCAGTTGAAACCGTCTTGTAACAATTTCATAACCACCATAATTATCTTATCTTTGAAACAACATTATTAGTTGATTATGTTTCAAAACATTTTAATATTTGAAGAGTTGTAATCGGTTACACCCCGATGGTAACCAGGTACACCCCGAGAGAAAGTGACTTTTCATGAACCAACTTCATTCCAAACCATGTAAAAGCTTTATGGAACCTTTCTATACTTATGCACCAATTCATAGAGGGTATTTAGAGTGTATATAAGGAAAATTAACATTAAAAACATAACAAAAATTTTAATATCATTTTTAATACAATTCAAAGTTCATTTTTAAAAATCATTCATTTTCAAATTGCTTTGAAACTTTGTAAAAACTTTCATAAACTAGAAAAGTTTTAAAACAAAACAGATATATATATATATATATATTGATAAGGATCAATAAACAAAGTTTGAATTTGATTATGATATAACCTACTACAAATTTCTTCATTCTTCAACAACATTGAATGTTACTCGTGTTAGGAAAAACAAGCAAAGCATAGAGAAAAAAAGGAGAAACACAATCACAACACAAGAAAATAACGTGGAAACTCCAAAACCGGAGAAAAAACCATGACCGTTGTCAATAGACAACCAGAGAATAACACTATGTGAAAATTGATACAACATATAATTTACCCTCACAAACCCAAATCCCCAGTACACTTGCACCCTCCAAAACAAATATTTAGCTACATCTCACAACACTCTAGTACAAGAGCATAAGAGAACAAAGAAATTCAAATACAAGTTTAAAGTGCTTTTGACTGGTGCATCTTGGAATGAAGAACTCGAATCGTATATATAGCATTGGACTCCCACTTCCTTCACAAAACTAAGTGATGTGTGACTTCAAATAACTTGTATCATATATTAGCCTTGGACCCTCTCGTCATTGACAAAACTAAGAGATGTGGGACTTCTTTATCATGTATATTTTCAAAAAACTTCAGCAATCTCCACCTTGATTTAAAATAATACATAAGCTTTCATTGTCTTCACCGACAATCATACTCCACCATAAAGAGTATAGTCACTTGAAGCTACACCTCTCCTCCTTGACAAAACTAAGAGATGTGGGACTTCTTTATCATGTATATTTTCAAACAACTTCAGCAATCTCCACCTTGATTTAAAATAATACATAAGTTTTCATTGTCTTCACCGACAATCATACTCCACTATAAAGAGTATAGTCACTTAAAGCTACACCACTCCAAGAATTTCACATTGTCATCACCGACAATCATAGTTTTCAAAAACTACCATACTTCACCTAAAGAACAGTATACTTCACTTGAAGTTAAACCACTTCAAGAATTTTCCCATATCGAAAACCAGGTTGAAACTTTATGGTGCAACTTCCTTGTTGGCAGGAAGCTCTTAAACCATCGACATAATCTCACAACACACTTTTCATTAATGCCCATGTGTTAATCCACTAGCAATAACTCGTCCTTTTCCATGACGGCGGAAATGTCATAAGGATACACTTCTTAATTTTTCGGAGGAGATCATCCTCTCTCACAACGAGAGAGACATTGCTAGCATTTGACTCATAGTCCTTCTCTGACGCAGCCCCATCGAGACACTTATACTTTATATGTCTAAGCTTTCCACATTTCCAACATCTCACACCTGTTTCATTGTTTTTCTTCACATACGACCTTCCTCTAGCAACCAACACTAAGTTTAATGAAGTATTCTCCTCACCCTTCAATCTTCTTTCTTCACAAATAATTTTACTAGCAACTTCTTCAAAGCTCAAAGTTTCCTTCCCATATATTAAAACAGATTTAATATGCTCATAGGAATATGGAAGAGACCATATGAGTCTCAATATTTATATTCATCATCAATCTTGACTTCAATAGTTTCTAATTCAGAAACAATACCATTTAGAACACTTAGATGATCAGATATTTTTGTATGTCCATCCATACACAAGTTATGAAACTACTCGTTCAACAATAAATGATTTGATATACCCTTTCCTTGATATAGCCCTTCAAGTTTCTCCCAAAGCTCTTTGGATGACGACGTAGCAAGAACATTCGCAAAAACATTCTTAGCCAAAGACATGCGAAAAGTACTCGAAACTCTCAAATCTAATTCCTCCCACTTCTCGTTGTCCATGTTGGAAATGTTTACTTTCAACGCCTTGTGTAATCCTAATTGTATCAAAACATCTTTGACTTGAATTTTCCACAATCCAAAATTAATTATTCCATCAAATTTCTTTAAGTCAATCTTCATTGCACTTGAAAAACTTGACATTTCAACCAAAACCTTCCTTGCAGCAAAACAAAATTTTCCCAACCAACACATAGTATAAAACTTATTTTCTAATGTCGAAGATCAGCCAAAAATGCAACCACAGAGCATACTAAAAAATTGATACCCACCAAACGAAGTCTCTGATACCACTTGTTAGGAAAAACAAGCAAAGCATAGAGAAAAAGAGGAGAAACGCAATCACAACACAAGAAAATAATGTGGAAACTCCAAAATCGAAGAAAAAACCACGACCGTTGTCAATAGATAACCAGAGAATAACACTATGTGAAAATTGTTACAAAACATAATATACCCTCACAAACCCAGACCCCTAGTACACCCACACCCTCTAAAATAAATATTTAACTACATCTCACAACACTCTAGTACAAGAGAATAAGAGAACAAAGAAAGTCAAATACAAGCTTAATATGCTTTTGACTGGTGCATCTTGAAATGAAGAACTTGAATCTTATATATAGCATTGGACTCCCACTTCCTTCACAAAACTAAGCGATGTGAGACTTCAAATAACTTGTATCTTATATATAGTCTTTGTCTATCTCTTCATTCACAAAACTAAGCAATGTGAGACTTCTTTAACATGTATATTTTCAACCAACCCCAACAACTCGTTCATCATAGGATTTGGTGAAAAGTATTTTGTAAATAGAAAGTTATGTACTTTATGATTTGTGAAAAAGGTCTTTTGAATTGGGTTAATTCAAAGTTCACTATAGTGTTTGGTGTTTGTTAAAAATGTCATTTCAATTAGGGTGATTCAAAGTCCATCATAGGTTTGATATTTGTGTATGTTTTAGAAGGTTGTAAAGAAGGCATGGTGTGGGAATTATACAATGATCTATATATAGTGAGAAATCCTCTAAGGTGTATGACCTTTGGTTATAAGGGTAACTAGTAATTGTCTTGTATCCTTTACTTTTCATCACTTTAATTTTCTACATTTTATTATCCTAAGAACATAACATATTCATAACTTCCGAAAAATAACAATTTAAGAATTATTTTGTAAAAATGAGAAAAATCAGGCAACCTTAATTCACACCCTCTCTCCCTTTAGGCTGCATCTCATAGTTATAATTAGCATCAGAACAAGAGTTAGGTAACTTGCTCCTAGATCTGGGTAAATGGCTCATGCATAAGCATTCTTAAGAGAAGGTGGAAGCATCAATAGACCACCATGTTTTGCCGATGAACACCATAATTTTTGGGAAATTAGAATGCAAATATTTTTAGAATCACAAGGTATAGAAGTTCGGAATTAAGTAAAAAAATAGTATACACATTCCATTGTACTTGTTAATGGTGTAACGCAACCAAAACCTAAAGATACATGGAATGATGATGATAATAAGAAATTTATTCCTGATAAGAAATCCCAAAACATTTATTATCTATTATAATATATTAAATCTAAAGCAGCAAATTATATTACGACACCTCATATGTCATGTAGTTAGATATTGCCACATCAATTAAAATCTTATGTGTCACACTTAAGATTGAATCTAACAATAACTTTACATAATTTCACTCCAACTTCTATCCAAAATTCATATGTTACAACAACCTTATCATCTTCCCACAAGAGTTACTCATAATTAAACACAATTATCACCAACCTTATATTCCTAATTTAATTTTTATAATTTTTTATTAAAGTTTCTCATCTTCCCTTTAAACTTTATTGCATATCCTTTATTTATTTTTGTATAGAGTCTAATATCCAAACAACATAACACTATTTTAATATAAATAAATAAAATACTTAGTACAAAAATAAATAGACTATTAAAAAATACACTAAAATAACTAATTAATGACTCATAAGAAAATTATATTTAAAATATACCAAACTATTATAAAATTTATTAATAACAATAACAAATA
This sequence comes from Lathyrus tuberosus, assembly GCA_022829125.1. Taxonomy (NCBI): domain Eukaryota; kingdom Viridiplantae; phylum Streptophyta; class Magnoliopsida; order Fabales; family Fabaceae; genus Lathyrus; species Lathyrus tuberosus. Next base: position 12,860,403 of record JALAZF010000039.1, on the reverse strand, counting down.
TTTTAAATTAAGCAAACATTACTAATTAATAAAAATTTAAGAAAAAAAGAATAGATTATCCCAAATTATAAGAGGTTATCTCTATGGACAAACATAAGATACTATACTTACACCTTATTTATCTGCACTATCCCTAAAATCTATAAATAACAAATGCGTTTTAGATTAAAAAATACATTAACTAACCAAATAAATTTAATAAAAAAATAATACAATTGAACTAAAATTATTTATATCTAATTATATAGATTTATCCCCAATTACATAGAATTATCCTTATCATATAATGTATGTCATATAATCTATTTTTGTCACGTCAATTAAAATCCTATGTGTCACTTTTAGAATTGAATCTAATAACAAATTTGTACAATTGCTCTTCATTCATAATAATCATAAAATTTAAAACTATTTCGTATCATTCTTTATTTAGTTTCATACCATAAACTTATATTATCAACTATAATTATGAAATTTAAGAATTACATTCTTTGTTTAATATCATCTCATATATATTATTTTAACATGTGTACTCTCGAATCATCTCAATAATTAGGATATATATTTCAAGTTATTGGATTGTGCATAATTTTTTTATACACTTATGTATATATCCTCAAAAAAATTTTAATAAATTATCTTAATAACATTGCATAAATTCGCATAAAACAATTAAATGTATTTGAAACTATGCGGATAAAAAATGGAAAAGATTTATTTTTTAAAAATTCAACATATTTATATTATTTTACTTGATTATCTTAAATGTGTAGTTTGAAATAAAATATTATAAATATAAGTTCACAAATCATAGTTATCAAAATAAAATATTTTATTTGTCACAAATAAATTACCAACTAGGGAAGAAATTTTTATTATTATTTTTTTTTTTCAAAAAACGGGTCAAACCCAAAAGATGTATTAAAATGGAAGGACAAAAATGATGGGAACTAGGCCTAAACCTCAAAAACTAGTCAACTCTGAAACTAGACAACCCTTGAAGGTTCGCTGTATAATCACTAATTACATTTGAGTGCATATTATTCCACCAAGTAAAGTTCTTATATTAGCTACAATTAAAATTTCAATACAAAAAACAAATTAATGCACACCCGCGCATCGCGCGGATCCTAATCTAGTATTAGAATATTCCTTAGGTATGGATGAATTCTTTAGGGTGTCAAATCATCAAACCGCTAAAGAAATATGGGACACCTTGCAAGTCACACAAGAAGGCACTGATGAAGTTAAAATATCTAAACTAAACACACACACACACACTCTCTCATTCTCTCTCTCTCTCTCTCCCTCAAAAATATGAGATGTTTAGAATGAAATTGGGAGAAAGAATACTGATCTCGAGTATTCGATCAGATCCACGCACGCTGGTCGTCAGATGGCAAGGTGCTCGGCAGATGATGGTCGTTAGACGTGCTGGGTGTTCGGACTGTTGATGAGGAGAAAATGGGGTGTACCTGCAAGGCACTCCGACGCTCAAGTAAGAAATGATCAGAGAAAAAGGGGCAAGTACAAAGTGTATTCTTAAGGTGAAAATGTGATACCTGACCCTCTCAAATGAGAGGGTTTATATAGAGCCCCCAGCGCGTGGCCAACGGTCCTATTTTCGGGGCGAACTAGCCGTTTTTCCTAAAGAATAGGTAACTGCCCAAACTAGCCGTTGTGACGGGCAGGTTGCCATGAACTAGCCGTTATGTCGGGCATAAACGCAGTTGCGGACACCTGCCCGTTGACGTTCGGGCAGCGGGGAAGCCGTGCGTAACGGGCATCAGAACCGGGGAGGGACGTTGCTTTCCTTGCCCGGGTGTAGGGGCAGGAATGTCACTTTTGCCCCTCTGTGGATTGGGCTTAGGCAGTTTGGGCCGCTCTGGAGCAGAAGCGGATTGGGCCAATTCTAGCCATTGGTCCAGTCCAGAACAGGAGCCCCCCAAGTCGTTGCTCCCGAGCATGGGAGTGATGACTTAAGGACTTCTCATCGCGCAGAGTCGTCGCTTAAAGACGAGGAAAATTGTCTCGAGGTGCCCGTGGCCCTCCGTGCTCGTGATGTTTGTGGTCGTGACCACGCTGCCCGGTATTCGGGAAGATTAAGTGTCAGACAGAATGGGAAACGTTGGGCTGCCACGTGTGCATCGAGCCCTGCGTAGCAGTTAATAGGTAATTATGGCTAGTGGGCAGTCATTATTACCTACGGGCGCGTGTGTGCACGTGCCCCCCAGTATAAAAGGGGGAAGGTTGTCCCATTTTTCACTTTTTTCCTTCTGATCCCTCTTCGTCGTCATCAGCGTTCCTGCCCGTACCGTCTTAGAGCAACCGACCACCGTGTCAAGTTTCGAGCAGCCTTCTCTTCTACTTAAAAACAAGTAAGTTTTCTGGTTTCCAGCTTGTTTTACTTCCCTTCACTGTCAATGGTAGATTGCATGCGGCTAGGGTTAGTTTTAGGTGACAAAGTAGGTAGATTTCTGGCGAGTGTTGGTGGTGGGCGGCGGTTCTGCCCATATGCTGCATCAAGCATCTCGCCGGAGTAGGTAGCGCGATTGGTGCACGTCGTGGTCCACGTCGTGGTCGCGAGTCGTAACCACCGCGTCTTACCATCTTCCGGTGGATTGGTGACTTTTCCGGTGGAGTGTTTCCAGATTCCGGTGGAGCTTCTAACAGAATTCGAGTGCGGGGAGGTTCCTCGTAGGAAGAAGGCGTGTCTCGGTCGCCTCCTTGTGGGGAGGTTTTCCTTTCTTTGTTTGATGTTAGGGCTTAGGCCGGGGACGTTGTCCTTAGCCTTCTGCGCGCCCTTTCACTTGACTTAGCGGTGGAAGGGTGGATTTGATTTTCTGTCGAATTCACTGTCTTTCTCTGCTTTTTCAGGTGATCGTAGAGGCGATGAAGCCAGAGAGGGAAGTAATCCCCGTTACCTCCGAGGAGGAGACTGCGTCCGAGGAAAGCAGTAGCGCAGCGGTCTCGAGCTCTGCATCCTCGAGTTCGTCGGCTTCGAACACCTCGAGCGAGGTTGAGGGGTTCTGTCCGGAAGAGTGGGAGGTGGTCGAACCTTTAAACCATATATCCACGTTTGCCAGGTCTGCGGCGGATGTTTTTACTGAGGTGGGGCCAGCAGGTGAATGGAGAGTGCTTATGCCTAATCTGGACGAGCGGATCTGCTCGAACTTCGGGGACTGCTTCGCCATGTACGAATATGCCTTTAAGGAATTGGGGTTGAGGTTGCCCTTTACTGACTTCCAGCGGTCGGTGTTCGAGCACCTGAAGTTGGCTCCTTCCCAGCTCCACCCCAATTCGTTGGCCTTCATACGGGCTTTTGAGTTGGTGTGCGAGCACCTTGCTCTGGGGACCACCCTTCCTTTGTTCTTTGCTATCTTCAACCTACAACGGCAGCTGGCGGGGAAGAGGTATGGATGGGTCTCTTTGAAGCAGCCCAGAAAGTTGTTTAAGCCGTTCTCGGAGTCCATCCGAACGTTCAAGGGACGGTATTATATCGTCGAGCCCTTGTCCGAAGCTGCACAGGACAGCTTGTATGTCTGGGAGGTAGAGTGTGATGAGAACGGGGACGAGTTACTTACCGAGGAAGGGAAATATATCGGGGAGAGATTGTATAAGTTCCCGATCCGATGGACACCCGAACACTTCTCAAAGAAGCCCAGTGCCTACGTCTTTGAGCCGAGCGCGTTGCGCGGGCAGGATGCTGTGGCCTATGAGGCGTTGGTGAAGTGGGTAAACTCATTCGACCTTGCGACCTGCTGGACGAGCAAGGGTGCCCCTATCTACGAGGACGACGGGAGTCAGAGAGTCGAGCGCAGGTTTATCAATGTGAAGGCTCTGCTGGAGTGCAAGACTCCCGCGGATGCCATGAAGTTGCTCGGTAGTCTTAGATACTTAGACTTTATCTGTTGTTTCTTTTTCTTCCCCATTGCTAACGTGTTTGTTTTGTTTGTGCAGGTGAAATGCCTCAGGCTCGTGATCGTGTGGTGAGGAACGCCATGGCGCGGGGCAAGGCTGAAGCGGCTCCTCCCAAGGCCCATCCTGTTGGTGGTGCCCGTACTCTTCCCCTTGTTCAAGCTGTGGTGGGGACCTCTGCTTCTCCTACTCCGGCTCCCCGGGGCTCTCCATTGGCTCTGGCTGGGCGAGCGAAGCGACAAAGGTCGTCGGATGCCGTGGACCTGACTCGGGCACCCGAGAAAGGGAAGTTTGAACTTCCTCCGTGTGTCCTTGACCGGAGGTTCTTTGAGGACAACACTTTGGTCGTTCTACGGGCATAGTCACTCAACCTCGGAAGCATGGACCGAGCGAGCAAGAGGGCGATGGTGGCCCAGGATGCTTCCGCCATGGTGAGGATGTTGGAAATGGCGGCCGTTTATGCGGAAGGGGACTCTGTGCTTGAGGCTGAACTCACTACTGCCCGGGCCTCCGAGGCGTCCCTAAAGGAATAAGTCAAGGGTGCTCGCGAGGCTAGGAGGAAGGCCGAGGAGGAGACGGCTAAGCTGAAGGAGGAGGTAACCAGGCTGAAGGCGGAGAAGAAGGTTGCGGAGGACTTGAACAAGGAGCTGATGGCGGCCAGTGCCCCGGGTTCTGATGAACCGGACGAGATAAAGGTGCTGAAAACTAGGGCTGAGCTGGTCGCCAGCATACTGCAAGCCGAGGAGGATGGTATTGCTGTGGCATCGGAGTCTTTTGAAAGTGCCGTGGCCCAGTTGCGGGTGGTGAACCCCGGGCTTGACATTTCGACCGATGGTATCCACTATCTTGCACGGGTGGAAGATGACCGCATCGTCTTACCCGCAGGCCTGGTTCTTGACACCCCTGAAGCTCAGACCGAAGATCAGCCCACTGAGGAGCAGGAGACCGAGCCCGAGGCGACCGAGCATGTGGAAGGATGAGAATTCATGCCGTTTTGATGTTGTTGTGTTTTGTCCGGCCTGCGTGCCCTTGATTAACTTGTAACTTATTTGGTTTTGGGGGGGGGGCATGGCCCCCTTTTTATGTAATATGCACAGTTTTTTGGCCCTTGTGGCCTTTTTATTTAATGCCCGATACGTTTATATAATTTTTGTTGTACTTTATCTTAGTTGTGCGTGTATGACTGTCCGTCGGAGGATGTGTCCGTTAGTGGAGCTTTCTTTTGGAAGGTAGCCCGCTGCGTATGAGTTCGCCAGTGCGGGGAACTGGGCGAACAGCCGGGGAAGTCCCTGGAGAGGTTGCGGATCTCAGGTCGCGATTGAGGCCTGAGGTCGCGGCGTGAACGTCCCATCGCGAGCTGGGGTTCTGCCAATCATGGTACCTGGGCGAAGGCGGTGCTTGGTTGAGGACCGCCGACGAGCAGAGTTCCGGCTTGTTTGTTTTAGCGGGATTCTACTTTGTGTACATGCGTCGCTTGTACCTGAGCGAGCATGATGACCGCTAGGTGGTCTCTTGATACGAGGAAGCCTAAGGTTACTTTAGCTATAGTATTGCTTAAGTTTCTTAGCGTTCCATGGTCGAGGGAGTGCCTCCCCGTTGAGGTTTTCTAGGAAGTATGCACCATTTCCCGTTTTGGCACGGACTTTGTATGGCCCTTCCCAGTTGGCCGCTAGTTTGCCCTCGCGAGAGTCCTTGTGGTTTCTTCGCAGGACAAGGTTGCCCTCGTCGAATTCTCGTCGTAAGACTTTGGCGTTGTGCCTGATTGCTATTTTTTGCTTGAGAGCCGCTTCGCGGAGGGATGCTCCTGTCCGGATTTCCTCGACGAGGTCGAGCTCTTCTCTTATCGCTTCGTTATTCATCTCCTCGTCTAGAGGTGACTCGGTCCTTCTGGACGGTACGTGGATCTCGATGGGTAAAACAGCCTCCATGCCATATGCTAAGCGGAAAGGCGTCTCCCCGGTGGTGGACTAGGGAGCAGTACGATATGCCCATAAGACGCTGTGGAGCTCCTCGACCCAGACCTTCTTCGTTTCATCCAGTCTTCGTTTGAGGCCACGAAGGATGACACGGTTGGCCGCTTCCGCCTGCCCGTTGGTCTGGGGGTGCTCGACCGAAGCGAAGTGTTGCTTTGTTCCGAGATGGGCGACGAAGTCTTGGAACTTCTTGTCCGTGAATTGTGTTTCATTGTCCGTGACGATTGCTTGGGGAATCCCAAAACGGGCAAGGATATTCCGCTTGTAGAAGCGTAGAATGTTAAGTGCTGTTATCTTCGCTAAGGCTTCTGCTTCTATCCATTTTGTGAAGTAATCTACGCCCACTATCAGGTATTTGTTTTGGCTAAACCCCGTCACGAAGGGTCCTAGGATGTCTAGGCCCCACCAGGCGAATGGCCACGGGGATGTCAAGCTTTTCAGCTCGTTAGGGGGAGCTAGGTGCATATCCCCGTGCCGTTGGCATTTGTCGCATTTCTTCACATGCTCTTTGGCGTCTTGCTGCATAGTTGGCCAGTAATAGGGATGGCAATTGTACCCAAGCCCATTGGGCACCCGCAAAAATTACCCAAAATGGGTAGGGTAAATACCCGCTTTGTTGGGTACGGGTGCGGGCTCGGGTAATTACCCGCAAATTTAAATGGGTATGGGTGCGGGTACGGACACTCTAGTACCCAGCCCGCCCCAGCCCGCAAGTATATGTATTTATAATTTTATTTAATATTATTATTATAACTGGTACATTAAAATCTAAATTATTGTTATAAATATTAAAACCTAAACCTAAAAGTTTCTTTAAGACTATATATACACTACCGCTGCCGAACTCTGTTGGAAATTGCCGTCATATTTCTAATCAATTTGAAGCATCTACCACAACAGGTATTACTTTTCTCTGCAAATGTTGTTCTATTATTACTATTATTATTAGAATGTTCATGCTAGTGTTGTTATGTCAATTCTTTTTAATTACATTTTATATTGAAATTTTTAGATTACGTACTGTACCTATGTTGTACGAATGTCGAACAACTTAATTATACCTTCAGGTAGTATCAAATATACCTTCAGTAGTATCAAAAAGTTCTACTACCAACTTAATATATAACAAATAAAACCAATTCTAATACTGGTTGCTACAATAATATTATATATTATAATTATATAACTAAAAGGAAATAAAAACCAATATTAAAATATATCTTTAGAATAATGTGTTTAACACTTACGTTATTGGCGAATGAATCAAATAAAATAATGCCACAACTTTAATTTTTAATATGATTTATTTTTATTTTCATTTTAATGTGGATTATTATTAAACGTGTTATATTCTTCTAAACAAAAAAAATTTAAATTCCATAACAACAAAATTTTGCTTATTTAATTTTTTTTTTTTTTTTAATTTGATATAGGTAAATTATTGTTTTTAGTTTTGGTCGTCATGAATATATTTTTGTTTATATGTGAGCTAAAACATAATATCAATTATTAACGATTGTTTATTTTTAGATGGAAAATTCTTTCGATATCATCCAATCAAGAGAATTGGAAATCAGCTCTTCTCCTACACAACCTGAAAATACTCCTATTAATAGTGTGGGTAATTCTGAAAAAGATCAATCTCAACCCGCATCTGATAGTGTTCCTCCTATTACTGGTGATGTTGATGTTTATGAATTGACCAAAGATGGAAAAAGAAAACTGACGTCGTTTGTTTGGAACCACTTCAAAAGAAAAACAATTAATGGAGAAGAAAAAGTTGTGTGTAATTATTGCAACAAAGCTTTGACAGGTAGAAGAAATGATGGAACTAAGCATTTGAGTAGACATTTTGATAGTTGTAAAAGAAGGCCATATAAAGATATAAGACAGTCAATCTTGGTGAGAGAAAATAAAAAGGTAGATGGGTCATCTAGTTATATGAGTAACTACCATTTTGATCCAGAGAAATCAAGAAAAGACCTTGCTTCCATGATAATAATTCATGAGTATCCACTTTCAATAGTTGATCATTTGGGGTTTAGAGCATATTCAGAAGGTCTTCAACCTTTGTTCAAAGTTCCTAGTCGAAATACGATTAAAAGTGATATTATCAAAATTTATGAAAATGAAAAGTTGAAAACTATGGGACTTTTAGACAGGATTGAGAGTAAAATTGCTTTAACGTCAGATATGTGGACTGCTAGCAACCAAAAGAAAGGGTATATGACCATTACAGCTCACTACATTGATGATGATTGGGATATGCAAAGTCGTATTTTAAGGTATGATATTTATAATATTTTTGTTAACTTTATCTTACATGTAGAATTTTAAAGTGTATTAATATCTAATAAATTATATTGCATAATAGGTTTGTGTATGTAGAATATCCACATACAGCTAAAATTATCTCAAGCAAGTTGTTTGAATGTGTAATGGCTTGGAATATTGATAGAAAGTTGTCAACCATCACTTTGGATAATTGTAACACTAATGATTGTGTTGTTGGTATGTTGCTAAACAAGCTTGATAGTTATACTCTTATGCTTGATGGTCAGTTATTTCATATGAGATGTTGCGCTCATATTTTAAATTTAATTGCTCAAGATGGTTTGAGTGTTCTTGGAGATGGCATAGAGAAGGTTAGAAATGGCGTGGCTTTTTGGACAGCCACACCTAAGAGAGAACAAACTTTTAGAGAAGCAGCACGCCAAATAAAAGTTTCAATCACAAAGAAATTAATTCTTGATTGCAAAACTAGGTGGAATTCTACTTATCACATGCTTGTTGTTGCATTAGCTTATAAGGATGTTTTTGTTCGTTTGAAAATAAGAGAGAACTTGTATACATCTTTGCCTACAACAATCGAGTGGGAAACCGCAAAAGAAATTTGTAATAGATTAGAAGTCTTTAATCGTGTAACTGAGATGTTTTCAGGTACACAATATCCCACAACAAACTTATTTTTTCCATTAGTTTGTGAAATAAAACTATCTTTGAAGAAGTGGGAGACTTGCACTATTGAGGCAATTAAAAATATGTCTTTAAAAATGATAGGTAAGTTTAACAAATATTGGTCGGTTATTCATGGAATTATGGGCATTGCAATTGTTTTGGATCCAAGATATAAAATGAAGTTATTAGAGTACTTTTTTCCTTTACTTTATGGAAGTACATCTTTAACTGAAATTAACAACATCAAACAATTATGCTTTTCATTGTTTGAAGAATATCAAGCAAAAATCAACAGGGTGGTTGAAACTTCAATAGAAAAGTCAAATGACATTGATTCATATTTAGATAATGTCTGTAATAACAATTATCTTAGTGGTTATGACTTATTTGTCAATGATACTAGTGATATACAATTAAAGTCTGAACTAGATATCTACTTGGAAGAGAAGGTATTGCCTAGGAGTGTTACATTTGATATACTTGGATGGTGGAAAACAAATGGGATTAAGTATCCAACTTTGCAAAAAATTACTAAGGATATTTTGGCCATCCCAATTTCAACAGTTGCTTCAGAATCTGCTTTTAGCACAGGTGGCAGGTTATTGTGTCCTCATCGTTCTAAGCTTCATGAAGATACTTTAGAGGCACTTATGTGTGCACAAAGTTGGATGAAGAATGAAAAGAAAGGTAAAATTTTTTACATTTTTATATTTCTTCAATGAAAATTTTGTTTAGTCTTTTTTTGCTTTTCAGCTTCTATTGGTATGATTGGATCAAAGCAATATTTGCATGTGAAAGACAAGCGATTGCATTCTTTTCAAGATTCTGATTCTGAAGAAGAGGTAAAATAATTTTTAAAAATATTATTATGACTACAATTTTTATTATTAACTACAACCTTTTAATATAAAGTATTATATTTTTTCAGGATATGGAGAACACAAGTTTAGGAGTCACAAATTAATGACTATATACTATTTTTTATTACATAATTCTATTAAGTTTCATAGTTTCGCAACATACACTTTTATTTACATATTTGGTATGAGTTTTATTTTTATAAATACTATGGTTTGTAATATTTTATTAGTTGATTTGAAAGTTTTGAATCACATTTAAATTCAGTTGTGATGTTTTTATTTATTTATTTATTTTTTGTTGTTAAACTACGGGTAATGGGTACGGGTACGGGCACTCAGATGCCCAAAGGGTACGGGGACGGACTTTAAAATTAGTGCCCATGAGGGTATGGGCTCGGGCACGGGCGCTTTTTTAAAATACGGGTATGGGGACGGACACTATAGTACCCTGCCCAAAGGGTACCCATTGCCATCCCTAGCCAGTAATATCCTGCCCGGAGGGCCTTGCGGGCAAGGGACCTTTCCCCCAGGTGCTGGGCGTTAATGCCTTCGTGGATTTCTCGTAATACGTGGAGGACAATCTCCTCCTCTATGCAATTTAGTAGTGGAATGGAGAAACCCCTTCGGTAAAGTTTGTTTTCGAGGATGACGTACGAGCAAGCTCTTCGTCTGATGGTGCTGGCCTCTTTGGGGTCATCCGGAAGTTCTTCCCTGGTGAGGTAGTTGTACACGGGCGTCATCCAGCAGTCGGTGTCCCCGATTGCGTGCAAGTGTAGGGTCGAGGGCCCCTTGTCGATGCTGGATCGGGGAAGTATCTCTTGGATGACTGACCTGTTTCCGCCTTTCCTCTTGGTGCTCGCTAGTTTGGATAGGACGTCTGCTCGCACGTTGTGTTCGCGGGGAACATGTCTTACTGCTACCGTTCTGAACTTCGACATCTTTTCCCTAACTAGGGAGAGGTATTCAGACAGACTGTCATTTTTGGCCTGATACTCCCCGGAGACCTGGTGGGCTACGAGCTGAGAGTCCGTGCAGATGACGATTTCTTCTGCCCCTAGGTCTTCGGCTAGGCGTAACGCAACGAGGAAGGCTTCATACTCGGCCTGGTTGTTCGACGTGGGAAAGGATAAAGTGAGAGACGCTTCGACTATGGTCTATTCGTCGTTCTCCAAAATGACTCTTGCCCCGCTGCCGCTCGAGCTGGATGCTCCGTCTACGTAGATGGTCCATCTGTTTGCTACGTGGGGCGAGGAGTCTGAGAAGGTTACTTCTGCCACGAAATCGGCCAGGGCCTGTGCTTTGAGAGCCTTTCTGCTTTCATACCGGACGTCAAATTTGGACAGCTCCAACGACCACTTGAGCATTCGACCGGCCATGTCTGGCCGTCCCAGCAACTGCTTGATGGGCTGATCCGTCCTCACCATGATCGTGTGGGCCAAGAAATAGTGCCTCAGTCGTCTGGCAGCATTAACGAGGGCCAGTGCTACCTTCTCTATCTGCTGATATCGGAACTCCGCGTCTTGCAACGCTTTGCTCGTGAAGTATACGGGCTTTTGCCCGGCGTGATTCTCGCGGATGAGAACAGCGCTCACGGCCTCGGCGGTGACGACGAGGTATAGGAACAAAACTTCCCCGGTATCTGGCCGCGATAACACGGGAGGTTTCGACAGAGCTCGTTTTAAGTGAAGGAGGGACGCCTCGCATTCTTCGGTCCATTCAAAAGCGGCTTCTTTTCTCAAGAGCTTGAAGAAAGGAAGGGCGTGTTGGGCGGATTTCGCGACGAAGCGGGACAACGAGGTGAGTACCCCGTTGAGGGACTGGATGTTCTTCTTAGACGTGGGCGTTGGGAACTCAGAGAATTCCCGGCATTTGTCGGGGTTAGCCTCTATTCCTCGTTCCGTTAGGTAGAAACCAAGGAATTTACCTGCCCGTACGCCGAACGTGCACTTCTCTGGGTTAAAACGCATTTGATATTTTCTTGCTTGCTCGAAAATTGTTCGAAGATGAGCGACATGGTCTAGTTCCTCGTGGGACTTGACAATCATGTCATCCATGTATACCTCGAGCATGTCGCCTATTTGTCCTTGGAAGACTTTGTTCATCATTCGTTGGTATGTAGCGCCGGCGTTCTTCAGACCGAAAGGCATCATGTTGTAGTAATAATTGCCCGATTCGGTCATGAAGGCCGTGTAAGTTTTATTGCTCGCAGCCATCGGGATTTGATTGTAGCCCGAGTAGGCGTCGAGGAACGATAGCAGCTTAAAACCTGCTGAGTTATCCACGAGCTTATCTATATTGGGGAGGGGGTAGGCGTCCTTCGGACAGGCCTTGTTAACATCGGTATAATCAACGCACATTCTCCATTTGCCATTATTTTTTCTTACAAGTACAACATTTGAGAGCCACGTAGTGTATCTGGCCTCGGAAATAAACCTAGCTTCTAGAAGGTCTTTAACAGCTTTCTCTGCGGCTTCCATCTTCTCCGGGGACTGTTTCCTTCTGCGCTGGGCAACGGCTTTGATGGTCGGATCGATTGTAAGCTGGTGGCAAGCGACGGAGGGGTCCAATCCTGGCATTTCAGCAGTGCTCCATGCGAACAGGTCTGCGTTCTCCCTGAGGCACGCTTTTAGTTGTCTCTTGGCCAGGTCGGGGAGGTCTGCTCTGATCTTTACTCCCCGTTGGGGGTCTTCTTCGAACGGGACGATCTCGAAGTTGCCATCTGGTATGGGGCACAGGAGATGGTCGTTGTTGTGGGACTGGCTACCCAAAGTCGTCGGGGCTTTGACGTGATCCTCCTCGTTGAAACGGCTGTCCAAGTCGATGGATTCGACCTGGGGCAGTGGCTTTGGCCGCCCGGAGCTGCTGGGCAGAGGAGGGCGACCAGATGTCCTCGGCTTCGCTGAGATTGTGCTCAATCCTTTTGATGCTGCTTCAAAGCATCGACGGGCAGCTTCGATGTCGCCGTGGAGGGTGGCGACCATCCCTTCAGAAGTGTAGTACTTCATCTTGAGATGTACGGTGGAAGGCACTGCAACCAACTCTGCCAGGGTTGGCCTTCCAAAAATGCACTGATATAGTGATGGGCAGTCGATTACCAGAAACTGTGCTTTGATTGCTCGGGTTGTCTTTCCTGAACCGAAAGTCACGATGAGCTCTACGTAACCTCGGGGCCTTGTTACTGCTCCGTTGAATCCTTGCAGGTCGGATCCAACGTATGGAGTAAGGTGAGAGTCGTCTAACTGCAGTGTCTCGAACAGGTGGTTGTACATTATATCAACCGAACTGCCCTGGTCCACGAGTATCCTGCAAACGTCGAAGTTCGCCATCCTTGCCCGGATGAGAAGCGGGATGCTTGAGTTCGGTGACCCGTCGAGGAGCTCCTCTTTGTAGAAGGAAATGGGAGAGGATCCTTTGCAAGTGGTATCCAGCGTGGTGACTTCGTTGGCGCTCTTGCTGATCAGTTGATCGAACTTCCTCTTGACCGAACCAACCGTGATTTTGTTGAATCCACCACCGGAAATGACCATGGCCGACGGGAAGGTTTCCCACGGGCTGTGCGCGCCGAGGAACGTAGAAGCGGGTAGAATGTCGGGGATACAGAAGTCTTCTGGTTGAGTCACGGACATAGCGACCTGTACGTTGGTGCCATCGGAGGGCAGAGTCTCTTCAGCCGCCTTCTTGCTCTCCTGGGTTTCTTGCCGGGGAGCTTCTTTTTTCTTCGCGAACTGCTTCAGATGGCCGTCGCGAATAAGGATCTCTATGGCATCTCTGAGGTGGATGCATTCTTCCGTCGTATGGCCGTGGCTCTTGTGGAAGCGGCAATACTTGAATTTGTCCACACCTGGCCGGGCCGGCAGCTGTTTGGGGAAACGGACCCCCGCCTGCTTGAACTCTGAGTTGGCACATTCGGACAAGATTTTCTCCCTCGAGGTAGTGAGGGGGGTATAGTCATGGAACCGTCCAGAAGGTCCCTTCTGTTCGCGTGCATCGCGAGGCTGATCGTCACGTCTTTTATCTCCTCGACGTGATGTCGAGGGCTCTTCAGCTCTGGATGTCCGGGCGCCTTCTTGGTGACGGAAGGCCCGGACAGAGTGGGCAGCGACCTTCTCCTCGTACTGTATATGTGACTGGGCTTGGTGGAGGAGAGCGTTAAGGTTCCTTGGTGGATCTAGGCCGATGGCTTTCGCGAAATCTGAGCCAGGACGTAATCCCTGCTCGAGCAGGAATTTCTTCATCTCGTCGGTTGTTGGCACCTGGACGGCTTCCTTGTTGAACCGCTCAATATAGTCCCGAAGAGGTTCCTCTCTCCCCTGTACAACAGCTCCAAGGGACGCCTCAGTCTTAGGATGGCGTCGTGATGCGGTAAAGTGTCGGGAGAAGATCCTCCCGAGCTGCCTCCAGGAGGTGATGGATTCCTCTGGCAGTTGTTTGTACCAGGTCATTGCTCCCTTCCGGAGCGTGGTTAGGAACAGGCGGCACTTGATGGTTCCTCGTACACCTCGTTAGTCCAGAAGAGCATCTATGTTTTCTATGTGCTCGTCTGGGTCCGTGGTTCCATCATAAGTCCCTAGAGACGGAGGCTTCTCTAGTCTTTTGGGGAGACGGGTGGCCAGGATCCTGCGGGGCAACGGGCCGCGAGGCTCGTCGTCGCTGTCCGAACTTGAAGTCAATGGTGACCGTCGTCTGCGCTCGCGGCGGCGGTCTCTGGGAGGCGAGGGTGATCGTGGCGGGTCGCGAGGTCTGACAGGTGGAGAATGCTCGTCTTGCCTCGTTCTCTTGTGTCTTGGTGGCGACTGGTCCCGCGGGGAGATCTGGTCGCGTTTGCGAATGCGTAGTGGTTCGGGCCTCGTCATACGGTCTTCCCGGCGCCTAGGTGGCGAGCTTCTTGATTTCTGGTGTTTCCTCTTGGGAGGAGAATATCTTGGAAGAGCTGCTTCTTCGAGGGCTCCTATCTTTTCGCCTTGCTGCAAGATAAGGAGGTTCGTGCGGTTGACAGCATCTAGGAGGGCTGCAACGGCCAGATCAGCGCTGGGGGGCCAGGAATTGGTCGCTCCCCCAACAGTGACTGTTTTTCTCCTTGCTCGGTGAGAGGAGGAGTTGGAGACGCAGTGGCCCCGTCTCGAAGGAAACGGGGATCAGAAAGTAACAGCGAACTGCCATTAACGTCCACCTTGTTGACGGGCACAAGAACTGTAGCGTCAGCACTTTTTGCGGAGTTCTGAGCGGCCATGTGTGGGTGGATTAATGAAAGTATGTTTTGATCTTTAGTTTCCGAGTAAGAAAGAAAGAAGGGGAGAACAAGGAGTTCCCACAGACGGCGCCACTGATCTCGAGTATTCGATCAGATCCACGCACGCTGGTCGTCAGATGGCAAGGTGCTTGGCAGATGATGGTCGTTAGACGTGTTGGGTGTTCGGACTGTTGATGAGGAGAAAAGGGGGTGTACCTGCAAGGCACTCCGACGCTTAAGTAAGAAAGGGTCAGAGAAAAGGGGGCAAGTACAAAGTGTATTCTTAAGGTGAAAATGTGATACCTGTCCCTCTCAAATGAGAGGGTTTATATAGAGCCCCCAGCGCGTGGCCAACGGTCCTATTTTCGGGGCGAACTAGCCGTTTTTCCCAAAGAATAGGTAACTGCCCAAACTAGCCGTTGTGACGGGCAGGTTGCCATGAACTAGCTGTTATGTCAGGCATAAACGCAGTTGCGGACACCTGCCCGTTGACGTTCGGGCAGCGGGGAAGCCGTGCGTAACGGGCATCAGAATCGGGGAGGGACGTTGCGTTCCTTGCCCGGGTGTAGGGGCAGGAATGTCACTTTTGCCCCTCTGTGGATTGGGCTTAGGCAGTTTGGGCCGCTCTGGAGCAGAAGCGGATTGGGCCAATTCTAGCCATTGGTCCAGTCCAGAACAAATACTTTATTTACAAATGAGGTTCACTCATTTAACAAATTATTTGACCATTCTTTGAAAAAACTTTCATAAATTATGAATTAAATCTAAAAGTGCTTAGATCCTTAATAAGAGCATGGCAACCGAAAGTGACATATATTTCAAAAGAGGAAATTTATCCGAGATTACATTGGCAACATTATTCAGAAATTTGCAAGAACATGAATTGGAACTTGAACGAGTGGAGAAGCTCAAAGATAAAGAAGACGATGTACTAGTCAAGAAATTTGAAATTTTTTCTTGATAAGAGAAAAGACAATGGCAATTGGTCAAAGAAAGATGTTAATTGAAGCATTCTCAAGAAAGAAAAATACATGTTTTGAATGTGGAAGATCGGGACATGTTAAAAGATAATACCCTACACTTCAAATAAAAAATGACTTCAATGGCAAGATGAACAAAAGGTCAAAAAAGGCATATGACGCATGGCAACACAATGAAGTAAGTTTATCTTCAGATGAAGAATAAGCACACATGAAATTAATGGTTTCACATCACTTTAATGATGATAATGAGATTAGTAATGATAAACCTTTTTATGATGAATTACATGATGCTTTTAATGATTTGCATGGTGAATGTTTGAAGCTTTATAAATTATATGCTAAGAAAAATAAAATGATTTCATCTCTAGAAAGTAAATCTAATACCATGTAAGTAGAGTTGGACCAAGTTAAAACAATTTCATCATGTAATAAATGTATATCCCTTGAAGCAAAAATTATTGATCTTAGTCAAGTTATATGCAATTATGAAAAAGGCACTAATGAATTGGATAGTTTGATAAGTAGTCAAAGATATGTTAAAAATAAAAGTGGATTAGGATATTCTAAATTTAAAATTTTTAGTCAAATTCAAAAGACTATCTTTATCAAATCTAGCAATATTGGTAACAATATTCAATCTAAAAAAGTATGTCATAATGTGCATCCTAGAAAGGCATATAACAAAAAATATTTCTATGATCATAAGAAAAAGCCTATCATGATACATATTTGTTTTTATTGCAATTATAAAGGTCATACCACTAATGCATGTTATATTAGAAATTTTGATGTACCTAATGGTAATTATGTGTGGGTTGAGAAAAGAACTAATCCAAAAAGACCTAAACAATATCAGGTATTTAGAAAGTATTATTTATTGTTTTTGTTGGTACTTGAAAACCATCTGCTATCATTTTAATATAAAAATTAGTTGCTCAAGACACAGGGATACCATTTGATATGGTAAGTTAAAATTTCATTTTGAAAATGAATTCATATATTTGGCAAATTAAATTGGCATAAATTACGAAGGAGAGTGAGTATATGTTATTATATAATTTTATCTAACACTTTATAATAAAACTTTGCCCTATGGATTAATTTGTATCATAATATGAATTGCACTATTTCCCTTCCCATTGTGTTCTTTTGGATTATTCTACTTTTTTTTTATGATGTCAAAAGGGGGAGAAATGGTAGGTAGGTTTGTTCTTGTTCATGGTATTTTCCAGGAGAAGAAAAGTCATGCATTTCAAAATATAGAGGGAGATATACAAGATATGTGAAGTTTCTAGTTGTTGCACAAATTGCAAAATCCATAAATATTGAAGCAACTCATTGATGAACATGAAAATTTTGAAAGGATATTTGTCATCATCAAAAAGAGGGAGATTGTGAAGAAGAGATTCTCTTTGACCTTGTCTAATGTTTTGATGAAGACAAAATACATCATCAAAAGAAGGAAAAGATAAAGTCAACAATATCATCAAAAGAAGATAAAGATAAAGACAATGATTGATGAATGACGATTGGAAAAGATCTTCAAAGTTTAGGTTAAGAGTCTTAATCTTAAAGATGTCATTATTCATCTCGTATATTACTTAATAGCTCATAAAATATCACTCAAACTTAGTCTTAAAAGATCTTAAAGATCATGCATAAAAACCTTTCATAGCTGGTGTAATCGATTACCTGAGAGTGGTAACTGGTTACCAGTTCATTATGTTTTTCATAAATTATGGCAGTTGAAACTGTCATATAACACTTTCATAACCACTGTAATTATCATATTTTTTTTAAACAACATTACGGGTTACACCCTGAAAAAAATTGATTTTTCATGAACCAACTTCATTCCAAACCATGACAAAGCTTTATGGAACCTTTCTATACTTATGCATAAATTCATAGAGGTTTTTAAGAGTGTATATAAGGCACTTTAACATTAAAAACATAACAACAATTTTAATATCATTTTTCATACAATTAAAAGTTCATTTTTAGGAATCATTCATTTTCAAATGGTTTGAAACTTTGTAAAACTTTCATAAATCAGAAAAATTTCAAACCCAAATAGATTATGAGCATTATGTAATACACACACGCGCGCGCGCGCTCACGCACACGCATACACACATACACATATATTGATGAGAATCAACAATTAAAGTTTTGATTTTATTATCATATAGCCTACTACAATGTTTTTCATTCTTCAAAAACATTAAATTTTACTTGTTCGCCATAATAGGCTTTGATGAAAAGTATAGTGTAAATAGAAAGTGGTGTATTTTATGATTTGTGAAAAATGTCCTTTATATTGGGTTAATTCAAAGTCCATCATAATGTTTGGTGTTTGTGTAAAATGTCCTTTGAATTTGGGTGATTTAAAGTCCACCATGGATTTGGTATTTGTGTATGTTTTAGAAGGTTGTAATGAAGTCTTGGTGTGATACTTGTACAAGGATCTAAATCCTCTGAGGTGTAGAGAGACTATATGTACCCTTGGTTAT
Source organism: Lathyrus tuberosus (assembly GCA_022829125.1). Lineage (NCBI taxonomy): Eukaryota > Viridiplantae > Streptophyta > Magnoliopsida > Fabales > Fabaceae > Lathyrus > Lathyrus tuberosus. The sequence continues at coordinate 12,841,968 of JALAZF010000039.1, read as the reverse complement.
AAAGGGAACTAATATAATTGCCTTGTGTTCTTTATTTTATAACACTTTGATTTTCTTCATTTTATTATCCTAAGAACATAACATATTCATAACTTAAAAAAAAAAACAAATTAAGAATTGTTTCGCAAAAACAAGAAAAATCGGACAACCTTAATTCACCCCCTCTTAGGTTTCATCTCATAATTACAATTTTAAATACCTCATTCTCCTTCACCGGGGTTTTCACCTTCTCCTGACACAGGTTGATTCTTCTTTGAGTCATTGCAAGCTTAAACTTCAACTCACCGACGACTTGAATATATTTTTCTCGTTAGACCCGCTCCATCAGAAGCTAATAACCATCCATTATGGAAGTCTATCACACAAAAGGCTTTGGTACTGCCCTCATAGACAGAACCCATTTATTGTAGTTTTTATCATTCATCTTAGGGACATTAACTTTGAAGGAGGTTGAAGAAACCTCCTGGTCATTGAAACACGTGTCAAATTCTCTATCATCGTCGATCTTGTTGTCATCATCGAGATCTTCGTCGCCACCATGCCCAATACCACTATCGTTGTTGTAATTACCAGTATTAGGGGTGTTCATGGTATAGTTCACTTAGATAACCAAACTGTACCGAACCGAACCATAACAATTAGTAACAGGAATTGAACCGAACCGTTTTGATTTTTTTTAGAACCAAACAATTGGTTTGGTATACCGATTCTTAATTCTGAACCATACCAAACTCTCAGCAACCATTTTGTAAAAGAACTGTTTGTTACCGTAAACATAACCGGTAATTTTATAATAAAAAGTAATTTTATAATTTTTAAAACTATTTTTGTAAACAATTTTTATCATTAATATGTAATGTAAAGGTAAAAAAAAATTCTAACTCAGTATGTAATAATAATATTTCATTTTAGTGACATTTTTCAAAACCAACCAATAACATTTCATTTATACTATATTCTTGTCTGCTTGACTACTCATATCTTCTGTTACTTGTTTTATAGTCAGAATATTCTAAACTCCATTTTTGTTCAAAACAACATTTTTATTCAAAACAACATTATTGGTTATTAGCATTAATTTTATTTTATTATTAACGTATTATCTATATTTTAAATATCTAGATGAAAAATGAATTTTCTTTTACATAATTGATTAAATGTTCGGTCAATTTTTTATCACATTTATCACTCATTAGAAAAATAAAATATTATTATCGTTCAAAATATTTTTGGTTTAAAAAAATAATTAATTTTTAATATTTTAAATAAATTTTAATGCTAAAAATTCAATGTAGGAAAAATATGAACCAAGTTCCACAATCAAGTAGTAATACCATGCTATAAATATAGTTAATTAATTGTGGTTCAGTTAACTGCAATTCAGTTTGGTTAATTGTGGTTCGGTTTGGTTATTAAACTGTTTAATAAATTTTGGTTCGGTTCATGAACCAGAGATAACAGTTCGGTTATTTAATAATGGTTCAGTTCAGTTTTATGGTTCAGTACAGTTCTATGGATTTTTTGAACACCCCTAACCATTATCACAACCTCTAGTGTTCTCATTTTTGTGGCCCTTATCGTTATCGTTTCCATTGCCGCGTCCTATGCCGTGTCTGGTGTCAATTTCTGAAAAACATCATTGTTGTTCATGGTTGAACCAATCAGGATTTACTGCCATCGAGTAGGTTCCACTGTCATTAAATTAGGTCAAGTGATAAAACGAGTCATAAGTACTAAATTTTACATTAGCACTACGACCCTAACCACACTAGTTATGAAAACCTTTACAATAACATCATAACCTTAACTAAGACTCGTGATATCATATTAAAAATAGAGAATATTATTATATTTTATTCTTTAATAATAGCTGGTATAAATAAAGAGATTACTGTTAAACAAGATATACCCACCATGTAAATGAGATTACTTGTTGTACAAGTAACAAACTAATTCATAAGTTTGTTAGATAGTTAGTTATAGAATAACTGTAATTAGTTAGAGGATAACTAACTGTGGTATTCTATATATACCAATGTGTACACTATGGTTCAATCAGTTGTGAAAATAATACACTTGATCTTCTTCCTCTTCCTTTCTCTTTGTTATGTTAGCTATTTTCTTTGTTCATTAATGGTGAATCTTTAAGCTTTAACATGGTATCATCGACCTGTGGCTTATTCTTCCCATTCCGCTGCATTCATTGACTTCATATTCTTCACAACTCTTCTTCTTCTTCGTTTTTCTGTCGATCAGTTCTTGCTTCATCATGTATCTTGAACATTCTTCTTCGTCCAACCATGAAACTCACTCCAATCTCAATGCGAACAAGGGTTATCAAAATGATACCCTTAACCCATACTTCATGCATCCCAATGAGAATCCTGCTCTGGTTCTTGTGTCTCCACTGTTGAATGCTAGCAATTATCATTCTTGGTCACGCTCCATGACAATGGCATTACGATCCAAGAACAAACTCCATTTCATCAATGGTGCCCTCCCTCGACCACCTGATGAAGATCGCGATTCTATCGCATGGGACAGATGCAACACGATGATCATGTCATGGTTGAACAATTCAGTGGAATCAGAAATCTCTCAAATTGTTTTATGGATGGAAACAGCTTCAGGCATATGGCAAGAACTCAAGGATCGGTTTTATCATGGTGATGTATTCAGAATTTCTTAAATTCAGGAAGAGATTTGCACTCTTAGACAAGGTGACTCTTCTATTTCATCTTATTATACAAAGTTGAAAATGCTATGGCAAGAACTAGACAATTTTCATCCTATTCCTGTGTATGAAGGCAATATTTCTTGCATAGCTGTTACTAAGATGCGTACCTATCGTGATTCTGATCAAGTGATCCAATTTTTGAAAGGTTTGAATGATACTTACTCTGCAGTAAGATCTCAAATCATGTTGATGGATCCACTCCCTAATATTTGTAAAGTGTATTCTTTACTTGTTCAACAAGAAAGACAATTTATTACACCTACTGATGAAGCCAAGATTTTGGTTATTCCTAGTAATCAATCCCAAGGCAGAGGCAACAATGGTTTTCGAGGCAAAGATTCAAGAGGTGGCAGAACCTCTAATGGTCGTGGCAGAAATATGAGAGTGTGCACTCATTGTGGCATGACCAATCACACTATTGACACATGCTTTTGGAAGCATGGCTATCCACCCCACTGGCAGCAGCAAGGTCAAATCAACAACATTTCTACTGATCAAGACAATGAAGATAAAGATCCACAAGAGACGTCTGAAGAATCATCTAAGGACAATTCATCTGGCATTACTGGTTTCACACCTGCTCAACACAAAGCTCTTCTAGCATTACTTCAGCAATCATCCAATTCTCATAATGTAAATCACATGGTTACTCATAATTCATCCAATTCAGGTATTATTTGTACCTTTCCTTCTCAAGACACAGTTGAGTCTTTCATTTTGGACACAGGAGCAACTGACCATGTATGTTTCTCTAGAAGATTATTTACTTGCCTAACTAAAATTCCTGAGCTTACTGTCAAACTACCAAATGGTTCTCTAGTCTCAACCACTTTTGCTGGTACCATACATTTTGATGATGATTTTGTCTTGACCAATGTATTATACATGCCTCATTTTACTTTTAATCTCATTTCTGTGCCTAAGCTCACATCTAATTTGACTTGTCAACTGATTTTTGACAAATCTTCTTGTTTCATACAGAGCACTTACTCCAAGAGGATGATTGGTGCAGCTGAATTGAAGGGAGGACTGTACATTCTCAATAAACCCTCAGTTACAATACCTTCCCCTATTCATCCAACCATCAACACTCTAGATAGTTCAACCAATCCCTTTGTAAATCATGACCACATAACTACCTGTAATATTTGGCATTGGAGGCTTGGTCACCTTCCCAATGCCAAGATGATTGAAATAAAGAAACATTTTTCTATTGTGACTATTGCAACTAATAATGCACCTTGTGATACCTGTTTTTATGCCAAACAAAAACGCTTTCCTTTTTCTGATAGCAACCACAAATCTAAATATTTTTTTGATTTAGTCCACATGGATATTTGGGGACCTTTGTCCATTGCATCTATCACTGGTCATAGATACTTCCTAACTGTTGTTGATGATAAGAGTCATTTTACCTGGATTTTTCTCATGAAACACAAGTCAGAAACTAGTAACTTACTCAAAGCCTTTGTGACTATGGCCTCAACCCAACACAACAAAACCATTAAATGTATCAGAACAGATAATGGCAATGAATTCCTACTGGTTGATTACTATAAATCCAAAGGAATTATACATCACACCTCATGTGTTGGCACCCCTCAACAAAATGGGATAGTTGAGAGGAAGCACCAACATCTCCTTGCCATTACTAGAGCACTCATGTTTCAAGCCCACCTTCCCCAAATTTTTTGGTCATATGCTATCAGTCATGCCACTCATCTCATTAACAGACTTCCCACCCCTTTTTAAAATCAGAAATCACCCTTTCAACTACTGTATGACACCATTCCCAATATCCAATCCCTTAGAGTGTTTGGCTGTCTATGCTTTGCTGCTACATTGCCAACACATAGGAAGGAACTTAATCCCAGATCCAAGAAGTGTCTTTATCTTGGTTTCAAAACTGGAGTTAAAGGCCACATATTATTTGACTTACAATCCAAGGAACTCTTCTTATCTAGAGATGTTGTTTTCTTTGAAACCATATTTCCTTACCAACAGTCCTCATCTTCATCTGCCAAACACACTTCCATTCCTCCCTCAAATCCTAACACAATCCTTGACTTTCCCTTCATTATTGATCCTGATACACAACACAACACTCCTTCTCATTCTCCTTCACCTGACCTTACACCACTATCTTCTTCAGATAACACACATATACCTATTATCTCTGACAGTCCTCCATCCTCTCCTAATATCCCTACCACCTCCTCTAATCCCAATCCTCCTTTAAGAAAATCTACTAGAGATAGCAAACCTCCAAACTATCTTCAAGATTACCATTGCAACCTTATTGAGAATACAGTTCCACCTCACAATTCAGATGATGCTCAATTATCTTCTACTAGTAAGTATCCATTATCTGATTTTCTATCTTACCATAATCTATCTCATGCACATAATCAATACATTCTTCATCTATCTTCTATTTCTGAACCTCACACTTATGAAGAAGCCATTGGTAACAAACATTGGCATGATGCTATTCAGTCTGAACTAAAAGCTCTCCAGCAGACAGATACATGGACCTTAGTTACTCTACCTCAACACAAAAGAGCCATTGGATGTAGATGGGTTTTCAAACTCAAACAACATGATGATGGTTCTATAGAGAGGTATAAAGCTCGATTAGTGGCCAAGGGATTTACTCAGACTGAAGGTTTGGATTACATGGATACCTTCAGCCCTGTTGTAAAGATGACCACCATTAGAGTCTTCCTCACCATTGCTGCTGCTCATTACTGACCCTTGTTTCAACTTGATGTCAACACAACCTTCTTACATGGTGATCTAAATGAATAAGTGTATATGCAGCCTCCACCTGGCTTACATTTACCACAATCCAACCTGGTGTGCAAACTTCAAAAATCCCTCTATGGCTTAAAGCAAGCCAGTAGGCAATGGAACACCAAACTTACTGAAACACTGCTTCAGTCTGGTTTTGTTCAGTCCAAGTCAGATTACTCTTTGTACACCAAAACCAATGGTCAACATTTCACAGGCATCCTTGTTTATGTAGATGATCTGGTCTTAGGGGGGACAGACATTGATGAGATAAACAATGTTAAGACCATCTTGCACAACAAATTCAGCATCAAGGATCTAGGAGATCTCAAATATTTTCTTGGCTTTGAAGTAAGCAGATCCAAAGATGGCATTACTATTTGTCAAAGAAAATATACATTGGATTTGTTGCAGGATGCAGGCCTAACTGGAGCAAAACCATACAACACACCTATGCAACCTCATCTCCAACTACACACAAAATCTGGCAAGTTAATCTCAGATCCCACTGAATATAGGAGATTAATAGGAAGATTGTTGTATCTGACACATTCCAGACCTGAGATCTCATATGCAGTAAGTAAGCTAAGTCAGTTCTTAAGCAACCCTACTGATGAACACATGATAGCTGGCATTCATGTGCTGAAATATCTCAAAAACAATCATGGCAATGGTTTGTTCTTTAGATCTTCATCAGACCTTGCTCTCAAAGGGTTCTCAGATTCAGACTGGGGAGCTTGCCCTAACACTAGAAGATCTACCACTGGCTTTTGTTTCTTCCTTGGTGATTCATTGATAAGTTGGAAAAGCAAGAAACAAACAGTTGTATCCAGATCTTCATCAGAGGCTGAGTATCGAGCTTTGGCACAAGCAACATGTGAAGGACAATGGATTTTGTACCTGTTAAGAGATTTGCATGTCAAACATACATATCCCTTTGTGATTTATTGTGACAACAAATCAGCACTTCATATAGCAGCCAATCATGTGTTTCATGAGAGGACAAAACACATTGAAATTGATTGCCATGTTGTAAGAGATAAAGTACAGGCAGGAATTGTTCATCTTCTGCCAATTGCTTCCAAAGATCAAGTAGCAGACATTTTTACTAAATCTCTGCACATTGGACCATTCAGTAATCTTCAGAGCAAGCTTGGAATGATGGACATATATTCCAGCTTGAGGGGGATGTTAAACAAGATATACCCACCATGTAAATGAGATTACTTGTTGTACAAGTAACAAACTAATTCATAAGTTTGTTAGATAGTTAGTTGTAAAATAACTGTAATTAGTTAGAGGATAACTAACTGTGGTATTCTATATATACCAATGTGTACACTATGGTTCAATCAGTTGTGAAAATAATACACTTGATCTTCTTCCTCTTCCTCTCTCTTTGTTATGTTAGCTATTTTCTTTGTTCATTAATGGTGAATCTTTAAGCTTTAACAATTACAATTTCATAATCTCATTAATTTTAGGAGTACATTATTATAATAAAAATAATAATTATAGACAATGGATTAAGAGGATTATACAAACCATCACACTTAAATTAAGTAACCAAGAGGAGGTTCACGATAAACATTGGAGAGGGACCTAAACGTCGGTAGTGGGCATAGTTGGTCAATCAATATGTCAAAACCTTTGATTCTCTGAGTGTAATGAAATGTAACAAAATGAAATTGATCAGAATTGAATAGAGACTATATACCATTGTTTAACTATTTATATAATATATTAAGTCGGAAACTGCATATTATATCACGACACATCATATGCCACATACTCTATATTTTTCACATCAATTAAAATCTTATGTGTCAATTTTAAGATTCTATCTAACAATAAATTTGCACAATTGCACCTCTTCACTTCAACTTCTATTCTAAAAATTATATGTTACAAAAACTTTATTATTATCTTGTCCAATCTATATTTATATCTATATAATATACTCTCTCCAATCCTTTTTATAAATAACACTTTATATTTTTAGATTTATTATATAATTAATGTATCTAGTATGTATTATAGGTCAGATATATTAATTATTTAATGAATCTTGAAAAGTGAAGTATCTCTTATAAAAAGGACCGGGGAATTATTAAGTCTGAAGCGATAAATTATATCACGACAAATCATATACCACGTCCTCTATATTTGCCACATCAATTAAAATCTTGTGTCAATTTTAAGATTGTATCTATCAATATATTTGCACAATTGTACATCTTCACTTCAACTTCTATTCTAAAAATCATATGTTACAAAACCTTATTATTATCTTTTTCAAAAAGAATCACTCACAATTAAACACAACTCTCACCCTTAATTTCTTTATTTATTTTTAATAGTTTTGTCACTCTCTTTCAAATATACTCTCTTTGTTCCTTTTTAAGTATCACTTTTTAGAAAAAAAATTGTTCCTTTTTAAGTGTCGTTTCAAAGGTCAAAGTAATATTAATTATTGTTTTGTCAAAATTATCCCTAATTATGTATTATAGAGAGAGAGAGAGAGAGAGAGAGAGAGAGAGAGAGAGAGAGAGAGAGAGAGAGAGAGAAATCAAATAAATTAATAAAAAGTTAAGGGTAAAATAGGCAAAAAAAATTATTTAAAAAGTAACAATAATTATTAGTCAGGGAGAAAAACAAGCATAAGGGTCTCTACTCTCTCCAAGCTATGAATGGAGCAATTCTCACTAAGCATGAGGATATTGAGAATGAAATTGTGGTGTTTTACACTAAACTTGTAGGTACTTATAATCAGAGCTTAAGGAGCATTGAGATCCCTGTCATTAGAGAAGGCAGAACTTTATCTCGGCTGGATGCTCAATCTCTCATCAGACCTGTGGAGGATAAAGAAATTTGGGAAGCTCTTATCAGTATTGGAGATACCAAGGCACCAGGCATTGATGGATACAACTCATACTTTTTCAAGAAAACTTGGTAAATTGTGAAATATGATATGAGAGCAACAATCAAGGATTTCTTTGAGGGCAGTCAAATTCACAAAGCTTTTAATTGTTCCCTCATTACACTGGTCCATAAAACTCCTGAGGCAAAAACCATTAAAGATATGAGGCCCATAGCCTGCTGCAGCACTGTCATAAGATCATCTCCAAAATTCTCACCTCTAGGCTTGGATCAGTGATTGGTACTATAGTCTCAGATTCCCAGTCTGCTTTCATTCCTGGCAGACTAATTCAAGACAACATCATAATGACCCAGGAGTTGATAAGAGGTTATGGCAGGAAGCAAATTTCTCCAAGGTGTATGCTACAATTAGACATCTAAAAGGCATATGATACCTTGGACTGCAGCCATTGACTCTAATAATGAAGGAGCTAGGTATACCACATATTTTTTTCAACTGGGTTATGAACTGTGTGTCCACTGTCTCATACAGGTTTTCAATTAATGGGTGCCCATCAAAGTTACTCAGAGCTAGAAAAAGCTTGAGACAGGGTGATCTTATCTCACCTCTACTCTTTGTAATCGCAATGGAGTACATGCATAGACTGCTTCACACTTTGGCAAGAAATTATGACTTTAACTTCCACCCAAAATGTGAAAGACTTAACATTATTAACTTGTTCTTTGTTGATGACATTATGTTATTTGCTAGAGGGGATGTCATATCCTTACAACTGATAATGCAAAAGGTTCATGATTTTTCAGCTACCACAGGTTTGTGTATCAGCAGCACTAAGAGTAAGCTCTATATTGGAGGAGTTGATGATGCAACAAAGTTCCATCTTTACCATGTCACAGGCCTGGCTGTTGGAGAGATGCCTTTTAAATATTTGGGGGTCCCTCTCAGTAACCGAAAACTAACTGTCAAGGATTGCCAACCCTTGATAGATAGAATACTTAAAAGGATTCATCATTGGAGCACCAAATTCTTGTCCTATGCTGGTAGATTGCAGCTTGCAAAAAGTGTGCTTTTCTCCATAGCCAACTACTGGATGCAAGTGTTTCCACTGCCCAAGAAAGTGACTCACCATATTGAAAGCTTATGCAGGAGGTTTATATGGACTGGCATGGAGGAAAATAAGAGGAAAACTCCCATTGCATGAGACCATGTTTGTGACTCAATTTCAACAGGTGACAGAAACATCATCTCACTATAGGAGTGGAATATGGCTACTATTGGGAAGCTACTATGGAATTTATGGACAACGAATGACATCCTTTGGATCAAATAGCTTCACACTTATTTCATCAAACAAGTCCAAGTTGCTCATTATACACCTGGCCTGAGTTGCTCATGGATCATTAGGAGCACTTTCAAAACCAGAGACATTTTTACTAACTCTAACCTTTGGCAAAATCTGTTAAATGCAGGAAGATACAACACAAGGGAAGTGTATCACTTCTTGAGAGGAGAGAGACCCAAGGTGGAATGGAGAGACATGATGTATGGAAACATAGCAAGACCAAGGGCGACCTTCACCACTTGGATGGCCTGCCAAGGGAGGCTTATGACAAAAGACAGAATTGCTCGATTTGGGATTCAAACAGATGTCATGTGCATTTTTTGCTCCAAACCTGAAACTAATACTCATGTCCTATTTGATTATGAAGTCAGTCATCAAATCTGGCAGCAAATTATGCAGGAGTTCAACATTTCACTCCATGCTCAAAGAAAAGTGGATCTTTGCTGGCTTGTCAATGCAACCAAGGCAAGGGACCAAAAGCAAGCTTGATAAAATGTGTCGTGACTGAAACCATATACCACATTTGGACTTGTAGGAACAAATGCATCTTTCAACATGGAAAAATTGAAGACCTGAGAAGTAACAGGATCAAAGAGATGGTGATGACTAGAATTGAAACTAGCAAGAAGATGTTAGAATACTATCATAGATATGTGTAGGGGTTTGCTTTGATGTACTTGTTGTTAAGTCATTTTGTAGCCTAGATCGTCTAGATCAGCATGTACTAACTGTTTTTGGTTTAATATATTTTTCTTATTCTTAAAAAAAAAAAGTCAAAAAATAATACTTAAAAAGAAACGGAGGAAATATCATTTAATCTTCTTACATTTACCTATGTTTTAATGTATGTCCTTTCTATTTTCTTCTTTTATTTAGTCTAATATCTAAAAACAATAATATTTTTTTAAATAAGAAATTTAGCATAAAAATAAATCAATGACACAATTAAAAAAAAATATCTAATAACTACCAAAAAAAATATCTATATAATATATTAAATCTAAAGCGCAGATTATATCACAACACATTATATATTATATATTTTATATTTGTCACATCAATTAAAATTTTATGTGTCAACTTTAAAATTTCATCTAACAATAAATTAATACAATTGCACCTCTTCACTTCAACTTTTATTTTAAAAAACATATATTATAAAAAATTTATTATTATCTTTTCCAACAAAAATTACTCATAATTAAACACATTTACCTATGTTGTGCTACATGTCATTTCTATTTTCTTTTTTTATTTAGTCTAATATCTAAAAACAATACTATTTTGTTAAATAAGAAAATTAGCATTAAAATAAATCATTGACGCAATTCAAAAATAAAATAAAATATTTTACAATTAACAAAAACAAATAATACTAAAAGAATATTTAAAAATTTTATAAAATTTAACACGACAATAATAAATATTTTAAACTATGCACAATAAACATATCTAATTAACTAAAATTAAAAAAAAAAAATCAGACTTTTTCCATTTATCAGGATTTGTCTAATAGCAAAAATAAAATATTATATTTACACCTCCTGAATTATATATGCATTATTCCTAATATGTATAAATAATAAATATACTTAGATTTTAAAAAAACACATACTCAACTAATTAAGAGAATTAAGATTTAAGAGAATTTGTTACACTTACATACCACACAAAAATACTAAAATGTCCTAAAGATTTCAAAGATGTATCTTCGAACGTACCTAATATACACACTTCGTTTTTTAGTCACATCCAAAATTTATGAATAAAAAGATGAAAAAAAATACACTTCTATAATCATACACCCCAAATTAAATTAAATAAAAAGTGAAAATTGTAATTCCATCATCACTTCATCCATTATTTATAAGAGGAATGCTATAATGACACGCAAATCTTAACACCGTTACACAGTAGCTTGTAAACTTGATTTTGAGTGGCACGGATTTCAATTTACATTAAAATAATAAATAAAAGAATAAAAGTAGATTATACAGTAACAAAATACGGTGTAGATGGTAATTTTAGTGTCATTGTATCATTTCTCTTATTTATAAATGCAAACAATGCAAACAATAAAAATCTTATTGTTCACCACTCTACTTTATTCCATCACATACTCCTCACATTCCTAGTCTAAAACAATAAATACTCTGACCTCACATTCCTAAACACAACAATCCTTCCAAATTCTAACATGCCTCACATGCCTAGTCTAAAAAATTACATTCTCTGAACACTATTATAAATAAATTTGACTTTTTTAATGTATTTGACTGTTAATGTATATATAAACTAGATATATTAACAGTTAAATATACCAAAAAAGTAAAAATTACGGAGTGTGGATCCTTGACCTCACGTTTCTAAGCACAACAATCCTTCCAAATTCTGACCGTGTTACTAAGGATGAGAATCACTACACTCATTCCTGGTAAGGTAAAATGCCACTAGGGAATCGCAGCACTCAATGCAAAGCTTTCAAATTCCAAGCTGCCAGGCAACTTAAAAGCTGAAATAAGTCCCCACAGTTCAGTCTTAAGCCCAATAGAGGACCCCAGATTTGGAGTAAATCCCAGAAGCTAATGACCATTTCATTTCGGAAGCTTGCCGCACTCAAGGCTTGTCTACAGCCACCATAGACAGAACCACCAACATTGCCTTTTCCACCCATATTGAGGGGATTCTAGTGAACAGAAAATGTCTGGTACTGTATATTTCAGAGAGGATATCAGGACTTTTTGTAAATACTCTTTAGCTGTATTAGATACTATTCAATGTTAATGTCATTTTAAACGATAAATATTTTGTACATCATTCTGCGCAAGTAAAATGTTACAGTTAATATGTCAATGTAAACTGGATCTCTTCCTCAAATTGCACCACAATCCATTTTTGGTATGGATAGTTGCCCCAGTAACTAGTTCAACCGATTCAGGGGTCCCCTTCAGCTTCACATCGAAATTCTGTAGGAGCATAGCTAGCGCTACAGTGGATTCCATGAGAGCAAATTGGTCTCCAACACATTTTCGTGGTCCTCCTCCAAAAGGCAAGAATGCAAAATCCGATATAATCTGATTAGGGAAACACAACTTGTCAATGTTCAAGAATGAATCACACAAACCAAAAATAAAATTTTGACATATCTAGCAGAAATATCCATTTTAAAAGAAAAACCGGGGAGTAACAAATTATAATGATTGATTCAAAATCAACTCTTGATATAGGTAAACATGTATCCCTCCTTTGTTTACATGAGTTAAATCTTCCCAGGAAAAAAAGAGAAGAAAAAAGTAGGAAGAAACCTCGTTCGGATACAAGGCTCCAGGACTTCGAGATGGGTCAAAACCAGCCCACCCTTCAATTTCTTCATTCTTGTTTTGCACTAGAAATCGTTCAGGCTCGAAGTCATTAGGGCGGTCCCAAAAATATGGAGATCGATGGAGATTATATACCTGGATACAAAAATATTTGAGCAGCCATACAGACGTGACGTCAAGGAAAATGTATTGGTGCTGAACCAAGAAACAAGTACTATACTATTATTTTGGTAACAAAAATAGCAGTAATGATAGGTTACTCCAACACTACCAAGATATCAACGACATGCATAGATTCAAAGGCAATGGTCCACACCTAAACTTAAAAGGATTGCCTACAAAACACTCCTACGAGAAAATTGCCACAGAACAGTGGGGATTTTCCATACAGATCCCCTTTCTTGGATTTTCCATATGTAGGTTCAGGTGCAAACCATATTTACACTTCCTCACTATGAAACAAGGTGTGAAGGCGTTTGTACTCACAGAAATGAAGACATCCGTCCCAGCAGGAATTGTATAACCATTTTTGTCACCTTTATGCCCTCCTGGAGAAATGGTACAAGTCCTTGCATAAATAATCTCAAATGCAAGAAACATACAAAAATTAACGAGACAAGAAAGATAACTGTCATTCAATAATGATAGAAATTGCAGATAAAAAATCTCAGCTCAGAAAACGATGCATAAAATGTCTGACAATAGTTCTATTTGACTTCATTCATCATCGAATCCGTATCTTTTGAAATCAGAATTGTGTTAATGCATCTTAGAACCAAAGGAACCAAATTATGTCGATGCACCTGAAAGTTGAGTCAAGCCGTTGTAAAAACATGAACTATTTGACTTCATTCTAAGGACCTCATTCAGTTTGGATCCTTTTATCACCATCAACCTTGACTCTTTTCAAGGCATTTGTTATTCCTTTAAGATCTCCATTGCTAATGTTGAAATATTTTTTTAACAAAAATTATCACCCATATATTTTTTTACATGGTATCAAAGCTCTGTTAGGGCTTGGGTGATACTGTAAAGCTTTCCCTAACTAGTGGGGTTCAGTTTATTTTCTGACGACCCGTTCTTTTATCCGACCCGACCGATCCAAACTATGGTGGACCCTATCCAAACACCACCTCATTCCGGAGGTGGTCGTGGAGGCGGCGGCGCCAACAACAATTCCAGAGGTGGTCGTGGAGGCGGCGGCGGCGGCGCCAACAACAATTCCGGCAGCGGCGCCAACGTCAATTCTGGCGGCACCAGCAACAATTCTGGCGGAGGAAGTGGATTTACCATGCCAGAAATGCCCAGGTTCATGACAACCAATAATTTTAACGGTGGGTTCGGTTATGGCAGAGGTGATCCCAATAACAACCTTTTTGGCTCCGGTTATGGCTACCCATTTGATGGTGGTTACAGTAACTCTGGAGGTGGAGGTCAAAATAACTCTTTTCAGGTTAATGTTCAGAAACTAGATGGCTCAAACTACGCTGAATGGTCCCAAACTGTTCGACTTATTCTAGAAGGCAAAGGGAAGTTGGGTTTTCTTACGGGTGATGTTCCGATGCCTGCAACAACACATTCTAATTACAGGTTCTGGAAATCTGAAAACTCTTCTATTATTGTCTGGCTTATTAATACTATGGACGTAGGTATGAGAAAAACATACATGTATCTGCCTACGGCAAAAGATGTTTGGGAGGCTGTAAAACTGTCTTACTCTGATATTAAAAGTTTCTCTCAAATTTATGATCTAAAATCAAAGTTATGGAATTTAAAGCAGAATGACATGGATGTCACTACCTACTATAATGAATTGATGGCCCTTTGGCAAGAGTTGGATCAGTGCTATGATTATAACTGGAGGTGTACTGAAGACAGTGTTCAGTTTATTAAGGCGCAAGAGAACGACCGTGTCTTTATTTTTCTTGCTGGTCTCAACAAGGAACTCGATGAAGTAAGAGGTAGAATTCTTGGAAATAATCCACTGCCAACTATCCGAGAAACCTTTTCAGAAATCTGAAGGGAGGAGGCTAGACAAAGAGTGATGATGGGAAAATCAAAATCAGCAACGGATGGTTCTGCCCTTGTCACAAACAACTTCAATAAAGACAACAAGAAAAATGGTAAGAAAGATGGTAAACCCTGGTGTGATCATTGCGGACGTTATTATCACACACGTGAGACTTGTTGGAAAATTCATGGAAGACCTTCTAATTGGAAAAAGAAGGGTGAGGGTCGTGCACTTCAAGCAACTTCTGATCAAGAGCCACAATCCTCCCCAAATGCATTTCCATTCACTAAGGAACAACTAGACCAAATGTACAAACTCCTCGAGTCTCAAACACCTTCGTGTTCCATAGCCCAGAAAGGTAACTTTCCAAAGTCAGCCCATCTTAGTGTCATTCCTAATCGTACATGGATCGTTGATTCTGGAGCCACCGATCATATGCCCGGTGAATCTAGTTTATTTTCTTCATATAAACCATGTGTAGGCAATTCCAAAATTAAAATAGCTGATGGCTCTCTTTCAGCCGTGGCAGGAAAAGGTTCTATTGTTTTGTCTCCCTTACTAACTATCCAAGATGTGTTACATGTCCCAAATTTGTCTTGCAACTTATTATCTGTCAGTAAGCTAACCACAAATAAAAACTGTCAAGCTCATTTCTTTGATACTCATTGTGTATTTCAGGATTTGATCTCGGGGAGGGTGATTGGCACTGCTGAGGAAAGTGGTGGACTCTACTACTTGGAAGATGAACAAAAAATCAGACATCAATTTGGACCAATAAGTTTTTCTTTTGTTAAATCCTTTTTTGTTTCAAATAATAAGGATGATATTATGTTGTGGCATTTAAGGTTAGGCCACCCTAGTTTTAAATATTTAAGTTCATTGTTTCCTAAACTTTTTGTTGAACAAGACATTTCTTCACTTCAATGTGAGGTTTGTGAGTTTGCTAAACATCATCGAAGTTCTTTTCCAATTCAATCTTATAAACCTTCAAAACCTTTTTCAATGATTCATAGTGATGTTTGGGGGCCAAATCGAACAAGTACTTTATCCAACAAAAAATGGTTTATCACTTTCACAGATGATCATACTAGACTTTGTTGGGTATACTTGTTGAAAGAAAAATCTGAGGTAGGTCAAATAATTCAAAACTTTTGTAAATTGGTGCAGACACAGTTTAACACCCAAGTACAGGTGTTTAGATCTGACAATGGTACTGAATTTTTTAATAAAATTGTTGGAAATTTTTTCCTTGAAAATGGAATTGTGCATCAAAGTTCATGTGTTAACTCACCCCAACAAAATGGGATTGCAGAGAGGAAAAATCGGCACCTTCTTGAAGTTGCACGAGCACTACTCTTCTCTACCAATGTCCCTAAATATTTATGGGGTGAAGCTGTCTTGGCAGCTGCACATTTGATAAACCGTATGCCATCTCGTGTTTTGAAATTTCAAACTCCTTTGCAAAGTTTCTTGAAATATTTTCCAATTGCTTTCGTTCCATCTGATTTACCACTTAAAATATTTAGATGCACAGCTTTTGTTCACGAACATAAGCATCTTGGTAAACTTGAACCCCGTGCAATCAAATGTGTTTTTATTGGGTATTCATCTTCTCAAAAAGGTTATAAATGTTTTGATCCCAATACCAAGAAAATATTTGTAACAATGGATGTTACTTTTTTTGAAAACAAACCTTTTTTTGGTAATGATCATCTTCGGGGGGGGGGAAACAAATGAAGATTCTCCTGAATTGTTTGAAAACTTAATTATCTCAGAAGATGTGTATATATCACATAATTCTGATTCTTGTACATCTGTACCTAAAGAAAATGCCTTGAAAAAATTAGATGAACCTACTCCTTCCATGAGTAAGGATCAATCAAAATCTGAGGCAACAAATCAAAATAAAGATCAAACAAATGTCTTTTCTGAAATTAATCAAAATGCACCAGATAAAGATCCTTATAATGAAACAGAAAATAGATTTGAGGAAGGAAATCCAATTTGGAAAGGCAAAATTTATACCAGAAGAAACAATGATCAAGTAGTAGAAGACCCTATTCCTCAGCTCAGCCAAGAATCTGAATCGAGTGAAAGTCAACTTACTCAGACAGGTAAATCTCTCCTTGATCCTAATTCTCTATATACCGACCTTGATGTCCCCATAGAACTTAGGAAACAATATACTGATCTTAATGTTCCCATAGCCTTTAGGAAGCCAGGTAGGCCATGTACTAGGCACCCCTTGTCTAACTTTGTATCGTATTCAAACTTGTCTCCCTCTTTTGCTACATTTACTTCTAATCTATCTAGTGTCAAAATTCCTAAGAATGTACAGGAGGCTCTAGAAATTCCAAAGTGGAAGGAAGCTGTTTTTGAGGAGATTAAAGCTCTTGAAAAGAATAAAACTTGGAGTACCACAACTCTGCCGGCAGGTAAAAGAACTGTGGGATGTAAGTGGATGTTCACAATAAAGTACAATTCTGATGGATCAATCGGAAGGTACAAAGCTCGATTGGTTGCAAAAGGATTCACTCAGACCTATGGCATAGATTACTCAGAGACCTTTGCTCCTGTTGCAAAGCTGAACACAATCAGAATACTCTTATCCCTTGCTGCTAACTTAGACTGGCCTCTCCATCAGCTAGATGTCAAAAATGCTTTTCTCAATGGTGATTTAGAAGAAGAAGTATATATGGATTGTCCTCCAGGTTTTGAAGAAACCTTTGGGTCACAGGTGTGTAAACTAAAGAAGTCCTTGTACGGGTTGAAACAATCTCCGAGAGCTTGGTTTGAAAAGTTTACTCAGTCTGTGAAGAAACAGGAATATACTCAAGGACAGGCAGATCATACTTTATTCACAAAGTCAGGTCAAAATGGAATGATAACTGTTTTGATAGTCTATGTTGATGATATTATTCTTACAGGTAATGATGAGATAGAAATGGAGAGATTAAAAAGAAACTTAGCAGCAGATTTTGAAATCAAAGACTTGGGTCCCTTCAAGTATTTCCTTGGCATGGAAGTAGCAAGGTCAAAGAAAGGAATTGTTGTTTCTCAGAGAAAATATGTTCTTGATCTCCTACAAGAGACAGGTATGAGTGGTTGTAAGCCTGCTGACACACCAATGGACCAAAGTGCCAAACTTTGGGAGAAAGGGGACACACCAGTTGACACTGGAAGATATCAGAGATTGGTTGGAAAATTAATATATTTGGCTCATACTCGTCCTGACATTGCTTTCTCTGTTAGTGTTGTGAGTCAATTCATGCATGCACCATATGAAGAACACCTTGAAGTTGTGAACAGAATCTTGAGATACTTAAAAGCAACTCCTGGAAAAGGGTTATTCTTCAAGAAGACCAATGATAAAAATGTGGCAATATTCACTGATGCAGATTGGGCAGAGTCCATTATTGATAGAAAATCAACTTCAGGTTATTGCACATATGTGTGAGGGAACCTAGTGACTTGGAGAAGCAAAAAACAAGGAGTAGTTGCAAGAAGTAGTGCTGAAGCTGAGTTTAGAGCAATGGCTCAAGGAATTTGTGAAGGTATGTGGATTCTCAGAGTCCTTAAAGAATTGAAGATAGAGGTAGAACTCCCATTGAAATTGTACTGTGACAACAAGGCAGCTATAAGCATAGCTCATAATCCGGTTCAACATGATCGTACTAAACATATCGAGATCGATCGTCATTTCATCAAAGAAAAGCTAGACTCTGGTACTCTCTGCTTGCCATTTATCCCTTCCAATCAACAAACCGCTGATATATTGACCAAAAGCTTGGGAAGATCAACATTTGAATACTTAATCAGCAAGTTGGGCATGATTGACATCTATGCACCAACTTGAGGGGGGGTATTGAAATATTTTTTATTTAATGTTATTTATTTTCTTGTTTAAGTGTCATTATATTACTCCTAAAATAAAGGAGTTAATTTTGTATTTTTTTCTCCTATAAAAGGAGCCCTTTTCTCTTCATAATAAAATAACAAAAATTATCACCCATATATTTTTCTACAGCTAAAAAAGTGGGCCCTTCAGTTCTTCCATTACTGAATCCTTATTTCAATCTCAGCTTTGAAATCCACTTTTTGTAAAGTTAAACATCCATCTAACGTTAGGGCTTGTGTTTGGGAAGCAAAAGTCGAAATAGACTTTAATTGATGGTAGAATATGTTTTACAATAGAAACAAATTACACACATAGAGAATGCAATATTAACACTTAAACTAAGAAATGAGGTAATTTATTGTTACAACTTACAAGGCATTTCCCATCCAAAAAAATTTATAGTGTTGGTCTCCCTCTTCCAAGAATTCAAGAGGTTGGTATCTCCCTCCTATAACCACTAGGTAACTATCTAATAATCACTTTCTTCTTTCATTTTTCTATTTATTCCTAAAATTAAATAACATATGCCACAAACAGTTTGTTTGCTTTCTCCACTCCACCAAGCTTTGAACTCTGTTTCCACCTAGAGTGGAGTGCATTCCGCAAGGGTGCAATGACAGTGTCTTATACAGAAATCCCTTTCTTTCTATGTTCTCCAGGAATATGCTTGTGCAGTTGTGCTTGACCCCTCTAAATCAATCTCAGTTGGTAAGAAAGCCATTGCTCTCTCCGTGTCCATATGCATGCATGGGCACTGATTTGTTCCTTGGACTGATGTTTTACCTTGGGTGTTTTCCTTTTATTTTTTCTTACTTCCCCGTGTTAGTTAGAGTTCTGGTATTATGCACTGTACCTTTTTCACTCTGACTTAATTCTATCATCTCTATTTTGATTCTATATAATAATTTGTACTGTTCCTGTATAAGACTTTTAATCCATGTTGGTTGTGCTACATCAGCAAAGCATGAGTGATGCATGATCAATCTAAACAGTTGATCTGCTCCCCGTGTTTCATTAAGCTCGTGTAGAGTATTGACTATTGATCATTAGATTCTAAGCCCTTAAATAACTGTTATGCAATATTTTCAAGTATAAAAAATCATCAATAAAATTTGTTTAAATTCATTTTTGTTGAGTATTCTGTAGAAATTGATACCTGGCAAAACATCAGGTTTGAGTGAACGTCTAATCAGCAGAGGTGGTTGTGGATATAATCGAAGAGTCTCCACAACAATTAACCTAATGTACCTGGGTGCATGCAATGGACATTATCATAACTGGTTTACAGTAGTAGCTTCAATGATAACTAGGTACAGTAGACTCAATGTAATTGTTGTATAGTGGTATGATTTGATATGATTGATGATGCAAAAGACTAAGTTCTAACCCTTAACTCTAACTTAACTAATAATGGTAATCAAATAGAAACGAAAATCATGGTTATAATAACTAAAAAATATGGAAAATAATCCTAAGAAATAATCGAAGAAACTGATCCTAAAAGATAATAAACTCCAAGATAATATCAAGATATTTCAATTTCACCTAACAGTAATATTCTATAGAAACATTGAATAGCCCAAAGCCAACACTCGGTGACAAACATTACTACGCAAGAAAAGCTGACTGATTATAAATTTTACATGATGAAAAACTAATTGGAATTAACCACTTGTAATGTTTGTTTTCATGTAGATATGTCATATTTTGCCCCCTTTTGCTTGAAAAATAAAATTATTGCTAATGCATCATAAATTTATTTAAGCTTTCTGAATTATATAATATCCATCAAACCAGTATTGAGGTACCAGTGAATATGAAAGGTAATATGAAATGGGAACCTACTCCAACTTTTTAAGCAATTCAAAAGTTGGCTTCCCCGTCCCCAGCACCGAATCCACCTCTGCTTGAGCCTTCTTCATTTTGTCAGGATTCTGCAATAAAGAAATTGGTAAGCATTAAGATGGCGCTGCACAAAGAGAGAAAAAATGAAAAGAAAACATGGCAACCAACGCCAAAAATTAGTCTATCATGAACAGTCATGTTGAGGTATTTTTAATTAACATACTTGAGCTAGCAGGAAAACTGCCCATGTAAGAACTGCAGCCGTCGTCTCATGACCAGCAATAAGCATTGTCATTAAATCATCCCTCAACTGTCAAGAGAGGGAAAGAAGTAATAAAAACCTTATTTGAAAAGCTACCTGAAAAGATAGATGTTGTCTCTAAACTCCAAATTAGCATTTTTAGTCTATATAGTATCCAGTGTTGTCGATGGCGGTCCATGGCGGACAGGCAAAATCCCTCCATACCGGCCGCTTTGTGGCGCCGTTATAGCGGATTATGGCGGGAAAACCCGCAATAGCGGCCGATATTTACCATTGCGGCGAGCTCAAAAACCGCCATGTAAATCCGCCATAGCGGCCATGGCAGGGCAATTTGATAACACTGATAGTATCTAAAGCAACGAAGTTCTAACCAAAATGGTTTCTTCAGAAGAATGATAAATCAAGAAGAGTTATACCTGACGATCATCAACATCAACTCCCCGCATATCAACTAGGAAACGCAGAAGACTTGCATCCTGTAAGCTTCTATCTTAGTAAACAGTGTGGAATATATCAAACTCCTAGTTTTGATGGACTTAACCTGAGAGCTTAACATTATCCTTTGGTGTAATGTCCCTTAAAGATTAAAAAAATACCTTCAAATTTGAGTAATCCCTTTGCTGCAGTTTCTCAACATCTGTTTCCTGCAAAGAGAAGTATAATCAAGACCATGTCATGTACAGTCGACACAGTAAAAGTGAAAAAAGATAACAATTCATGCAATGACTCGTAAGCACCAATCATAAAATCTCAGTATTATCTCACCTGCCTGCTCTCTTTTGCATTGCTGATAAGTCCATCGAGACAAGTATTAATGACTTTAAGGTCATCCTGAAACTTCCTTTGCCTGGGCACAATCCACCTTGCTAATGGAAATTTCCAATATGGAATATAGAAAGTGGATCTATGTTCGGCTTCAAAAAGAGTGCCATAGACAGCCTGTAACAGATTTAACAGTAGAGGGTTCATCTTCATCAACTCTTTTAACATATCGTAACAAATAACAAATGATTGGCTTGAAAAGCATATTCTCAATGTTATAATTTTGACTTGCATGTTCATCGAGTTTATTATGGAAAATATGATAAAGCTTCTAAGAACTAGATGTTTTTTACATATCAATGACAATGAGCCTTTATCTTACCCACAAAATGACATCATTGTTCCCATAAATTATCTCAGAACACTAAGCATTCAGTTGATTAAGATTTTTGACAACCTATTTTAACATGGTTGTATACTAATTATTATTAACTAGACAATTTTAAGGAAACGTATAAGAAAGAATCGTAGCACTTCTAGTTGAATTTAGAAGAAATACAACAGTATCATATATTTGAAATGCATAATCCTTTAGTCAAACCTTAATAACGGGAGATTCATTGGTGACAGAACCAAAGTCATAGTTGAACACACCTAGCCCAATAATATCAAGAGCCAAATTTGAAAATTCTGCCTCAAGGTCCAATTCAACTGACTTCTGTCCATCATGCCCCTCTCCTTCGAGAAGCTTATTGACCTTTAACACTGTTCTTTCTGAACAGGAAGTGAATAGTTGTACCATAGCTTCCAAGTATGAGGTATGAAAACCCGGAGCAATCACTGAAAGTTTCATAAATACCATGTTAAATAAAAAAAATTAGGTTATTGCTATAATTCCAAAGCTAGACCACGTGGGAATTATCAGTTACGGAGAGAAGTGGGACTTGGGGATGTAAGCACCAATGCCATGCAGATGTGGCAGAAGAGGAAGACATTAGAATTAAAGATAGCAGCAAAGGGAGAGATAGGGAGAGGTTATCCACTCATTGAGATTTATTCTGATACTTGTAATGACAATTATTCCTATTTCTTTGTAACGATTCTAATGAATACTTAGTTCCGATCTTTTAAATTCATAAAAACTCTTGACACTTCCTAAGAAATGCAAGCTATAGAAAACACAGATGATTCGAAAGCTCTTTGTAGAGAGCAGTAATTTTATAGTATATAGGATGAGCTCTGACAGGGAAAAATCTTGGGCAGTTTGAAGAGTTGAGAATAGAGACCTTCCATTGGCTAGAGCACAAGCATTAAAATGTTTATGGATATTTCATTAGATTTTGAGTAAAAGGTATACCACTTTCTTCTTTACACTTTTTCCCATTAAAGAAGTCGTCTAATTAAAGGAGAAAAGAAGTAAAAGAAAATGGAGGATCACAAGCCTTCAAAAAGCTACAAAAATAACAGGGGAAAAAGAAAAGGGAATATTCATAATAAGCTCTAAAAATAATCCCATTCCATAGCAGATCTGAGAGTTGAAAAGCCCGTGAGTAGAAAACATCAGGAGCTACAAAAGCAAGCATGACCCTATATATGAAGGAAGATAATTATTGTTAAATATTTTGGAATTACTCCAGAGGCAGATACACCAAACTCCAGCAAAAAAAAAAAAGATAGTACTGAAGTGTAATTTAGGATTTCTCCACCACAAAAAATTTCATTAGTAGAGAAGATAACTTCTAAATCTAACAAAGTATCATATGTAGAGTGAAGGAGAAAAAAGGGGGAAAATGACAGAAAAATAATAGAGATCAAGTTTGCACACCTCTTCTCCTTTGCTTCCATGTCTCAAGGTCTGCAGGTATGAGTCCTTTTCCCATAATTGGTTCTAGGATATCAGCAAGTACTCCCTAGTTTTTCAATTAACAAGCACAAGCATTAATTTAAAAACAATAAATAAATAAATAAAACTGAAAATGAAGTACAAAATAGAAAGTTAGAAACTAATTGAATGACAGAGGCACATCAATCTACAAGAAAACCAAAGCATCAAATTCAAGCTCATGTAATCCATAAGGAAGCACATGCTTTACATTTGGCCACAGTTCAATGGATAGCTTCTGTTAAAAAATTCATGTTTCACATTTTTGCACCCACATTGGCAGGATTTACAATAGTTACAACAGAAATAACACAAACAAAAAGGGCAGAAGCCTTTTCCAACTGCAGGACTTATATGATTTAATACAGTTGTTTATTTACTTAATTTTAAAATAAACATCGTGCACTAGTTTCTACTGTTATAATGCATCCTTGACCTGCCAGGTTTGGCCAAGTGAACTGTCAGCTAGTAAATCCACAAGCTATGAAAAGGCTCAGAATCATGATATCATTTCAATCACTATTAGGGGTTAAGCAGGGAGCTGGTAAAAGGATATAAAGTTGAAAGCTATAGTTTTGTTGTAGGAAACGACAGTTGAAGTTATAGATGCTGCACAGTTTGAGGACATAAATCCTACAGTGCAAGCATACTCTTCTAATCAAATTCATTCAATATTTCCGGGTTAATCTGAACATCGATTAATGGATGGAAAATTAACTGTGCATTGAACACCAGTTCCAATCAGCTATCAGGTCAGCCAAAATAACATTCCAATCTTTTTCATTGTATTCTTTTCAGATTCTTACTCATATTAGTAAAAATCAACAGAGTATTAATCCGCTTAACATAAACAACTTCTCAGACTATTGACTGAAGAGAGCACGATACAAAATAAAGCGAGATAAGATTGTACCTTGTCATAAGAAAATGCATTTTCTCGCAGAATATGTCTTGCAACCATGGGATCTGATACAACAACAAATGCTTTCGGTCCAAACGCCAGTTTATACACAGAGCCATGCTGTCACGTTCAATAATATCTTCATAGGAATAACTAAAAGTGATACTGACCGAGTAAAGTGGAAAGCAAACAAAGTAGTAAAATTAACAAATTCAGCATTGCAAGCAAACAACAAATTTTCACATACAACAACTATAATTGATAACACTAAGTTGAAATTCCCACACCAACATTAAAAAGTGGATAAGTGAAAAGATTGAATACCTCTAAGAACCAATCATATAGCGAGAAAAACAGCGGCCGGTCAAACAGATCTGTGACGGCACCTTCAGCTATGGGCATAGACCCTAAATTTGCACCACTTAACAAGCTTGTAAGGAGGTTGCTAGCATTGTCAAACACATTTCTACTACTTTGTTTCCGCTTTTCACCCTTAACCGATTGGCATCTACATTATTCAAATTAGTTAATAATTGATTATGTCAATCTGTATTTGATTAATTAAATAATTAATCTAACACTTAAACATTAAACACTAAGCAGATTAACATAGAGAGCATTAATTAACTAAACTAATAGAAACGTTATCTAAATTGATTTTAGTTGAAAATTAGGTTAACATGAAATTGAGGTTGATGAAATTATCTTACTAGCTGGATGTAGATTTGTATTTTTGTTTCATTTTGTTATAGAGAAAGTAGAAGCATGCATGAGGGAAAAAACATGATTTGAGAGTAATTAAGTATGAATGAAGAAGATTAGAAGGACCTGATAGAAGAAAAGCGTTTGGAGTGAGAAGAAAAGCGAAAATGAAGAGAGAGTGGAAGGCTGAGGGTGAAGGGAGTAGAAGAAGAAGAGGAGTGAAATTTGGTGTGAAGATTGGCATCAGGGAGTTTGACGGTTGAGGTAGCGACGTCAACCATGGCTGTGCGGTGACAACGGTGTTAAGTTGAGAATGGTGCTTGCAAGTTTTAGTTAGTGGTAAGTGATGACATTACACCAAGGCTCTGTTTGGTTCAAATAATGGGGAGGGGGAGGGGATTTTAATCGGATAAGTGTTTGATTTAAAAGAGGGAAGGGAAGCGATGAGTATGGTTGGTTAATTTTAAAAACTAAATCATTTATTTAAATTTATAATCACTAACGCCCACGTGCCCGTCTGTCTGTTTTTTATAATACTTACGCGCGTAAAATATAAATTATATTATTATTTTTATTTAATTTTTATTTTATTATTTATTATTCCCTCCGTCTCATAAAAAGTGTCTCATTTACACTTTTTTATTGTCTCAAATTAATTGTCCATTTACATTACCAATGCAACATTTATTACTCTTTTTTCACTATTATACCCCTATTTTTTTTTACTAAGCCTATTATACCCCTATTAATTAACTTTCACTTTATTTAACTACTCTATTAACTATATTTAATAGGGATATTCTAGTAAATGATATTAATTTTTTCTTTAAATCCAACACATCTAATTATTTTTTTAAGAACTGCGCATGGCTCAAATAGGACACTTTTTATAAGACAGATGGAGTATTTATGAAATAGTAATTAATGAGGTTATCATTGCTAATAAAGATAGTAATGATGTTGTTAGGAGAAAGTGGAGAGCAGTTGCGCAAAAGCAATCAAAAAGGCAGAATAACTTGGCGACACATGGAGCTGAAGGATTCAAAGGAAAAACAAGTGGTGTTAATATTAAAGAAACTAGTAACTAAACTGTACGTTCGCACGAGCATATCTGTTCGAGGATTTTATGTTATGAACGCGTAATTGTTAATCAAATTGAAAAGAAAAATGTTAAAATTATAAAAATAGATATGATTGAAATTAAAAATTTATATTGGTAAATATAAGAAAATGTTGTGTGTTGCTAAAAGAAGAAATTAAAGTTGTGCTCGTTTATAAGATACTCCTTCCGTCCCAAAATATAAGAGAAAAAAATACATTTTTCTTGTCTCAAAATATAAGAGAAAAAATCAATTTTCATCATTTTCAAAGTAAAATTAAATGCAAATTGCATTTAATTTGCTTTCTCTCTCATCTTTTCTATAAACAACAACCAATTAGAATTGTTTTTACATCTTTCAAAATAAATTTTTTCAACAAAATCTTAGTCAAACTATTATGTTTATTACTTTTCTTAATAAGTGTGTTTTTTAGTTTTTCTCTTATATTTTGGGACGGAGGGAGTATGTATTTTATTCGTATATAAAAAAATTGGAATAAAAAAAAAGTTGTGCCCGTTGATTACAAAAGTATTTGTTTCGTAGATTAAAAAATTGAATCAAACTTAAAGTTGCGCTCGTTTATAACAAAAGTATTTGTTTTGTATATTAAAAAATTTGAATCAAAATTAAAATTGTGTCCGTTTAAAACATTTGTATAATTTTTTTGTATAACAAAATTTGAATCGCACAAAAAGTTGTGCTCGTGGATTACAGTAGTATTTGATTCGTATATTAAAAAATTGATTCAAAATTAAAGTTGTGCTCGTTTATACGATATGTATTTTATTCGTATATAAAAAAATTGGAATAAAAAAAAAGTTGTGCCCGTTGATTACAAAAGTATTTGTTTCGTAGATTGAAAAATTGAATCAAACTTAAAGTTGCGCTCGTTTATAACAATAGTATTTGTTTTGTATACTAAAAAATTTGAATCAAAATTAAAATTGTGTCAGTTTAAAACATTTATATTATTATTTTTTTGTAGATTAAAACATATGATTAAAACATATGTATTATTTTTTTGTATTACAAAAATTTGAATTAAAAAAAAAAATTGTGCCCGTTCATTATAGTAGTATTTGTATCGTAGATTAACAAATTGTGGTGGTTTTTAACATATGTATTTATTTTTATATAAAAAAAATTTGAATAAAAAAAAAGTTGTGTCCGTTGGTTACAATAGTATTTGTTTCGTAGATATTTTGTATATCTAATATTGTATAATATATGTTGAATCAGTGTGATGGCTAATGCAATGTTTACAATATATTATTAGTCCATTAAATTGTCTGATAATTATAGATATTTTATAGTGATAATATCATCAAAAATAAAGCAAAATGTATAAAATAAATTATAAAATTTCTATTGTTTAAAGTTTAAAACAAAGTCATCGTGTAATATATATAACTCCAAAAAACCTCAATTTTATACATATTAGAACACTCAAAGCTTGTCAAGGCTTGTTAAAGATCCTAAGATTAACTATTTTTGTTTAATTAGAAAAGCACAAGTAAATGTTTGAAAACAAAATAAAAGAACCACAATAAACATGCCAAGCTTAATTAACTTATAAACTACACACTCAATATATAAAGTAAACACCTATATCATTATCATGTTCTCTTCAGATACTGAAAGTACATTAGAAAGATAGTCCATCTTTTTCACTGTAGAATCATCGTCATTGCTGGAAGAGAAATGTATATTTCATACATGGTCAAGTTATCATTGTTGACAACAACTTTTGTGGCTTGATCATAAACCTTCATTGCTCGATTCGTTAGTCTATAATTCTCCTCCAGCTTAGCAGTGGCATACTGCAGATAAAGAGGCTTCACTTGACCAGTCAGAGCCTATTTAGTCAAACATGACAAATTGGTTAGCAAATAGATTTTATAACTTTTATTATGACTAATGAATTACTTCATAAAGAAGAAGATGGATGCCAAAAAACCTGTGATATGGAGATTCCAAACGAACAGTCATTAATGCAAAATCAAAATCCAAGAACTAATCCTGGAAGAAGTTTGTCATTATTAGCAGAAACAGAGAGAACTTTTATCAAAATATAGTTATCAAAAGCCACACCACAAGTAGGTAAAAAAATAGTACAAATTACAGTTATATCGTATGCTACCTGTCAAATCTTAATGAGTATCTCAAGACACAATATGGTACTCTTAGATTTCAACAGCGAGTCAGTTTGGGGCATGTTTTTTATGTCATCATCATCTTCTACTTTTGATCTTGGGAAACAATAACCCAAACCATTAGGTTCCTATGTAAACAGACATGTGTCACTCATAAACGTTAAATTATGTCAAGAATCATACATTCAAACAAAAAAAACTTGAATGACAAAAGCTGTATTTGTAAACATGTATTTTAATAAGTATAACAGATTTCTACTACAATTGTATGTAACGCAGAAAAGGAAATCAAAAAATCAAAACCAATTTCATTCATATGAATTGAATCCTATATCATTCAAAATGGTCGATTCAGAAATGAAAGTTACAACATTAAGAAAATTAAAACTCCTAATAGTCAAATCTAAAAGGCCTGAACGACATGAAATTGCTCCAACCGATTGGTGCTAAGTCTTCATCATCTGAATCAAACGTACGTTTCTTCCGTGTCCTTCTTGCTCTGTTAATTCTCCTCCTCCTCCGTCTTCTTTCAACTGAGACCGAGTGCAGCCTCTGCACAGCTTCCTCGGGCTGGACTTGCTGGGTGTGAACTGGCTGTTGAACATTAGAAGTAGGTCTTTGAACATCTGAAGTTGGTTGTTGAACATCTGAACTTTGTTGGGTATAGACAGCATCATTGGAACTCATGTTCGTTTTCCTTCTTGAATGATATTGGTTGTGTGATAAAATGAAGAGGAAAACGTTTATATAATGGTTTATGTTGAAATTTTAAACGTTTTTTTTATGTGATTATTGGTTGGGTAGTTCAATAACCAGTGCTGGTTATTGAATATCAATGGTCAAGTTTATCATTTATTTTAAAATACATTATTATTTAATATGGGGCATTGGGAAGCAAAACATTGTTTATTGTTATTATGGGCCCAAAACCTATTTACATCAGAAGTGGTAAATAGATTTCAAAGGCATAAATATAATTTGAATATTTCATATTTATATAAGTATAAATTAAGAAACACAAAATTATATTAAACCATGGGATATTAGATGTGCTATTTAAAACAATATAAAGTTATGTTGCAGAAAGTAGATGTACCTTATCTATGTAGCAGTAACCAGAGTTAAATAGTGTCACTACAATTAGACATATGTCACCCTTGAGAACCAATCAATCATGAAGCCCAAGAAGAGAAGCTCACCTAAAAATACGGAAAAGAGCATTTGAGAAATAAATATACCAACCATCAGCAAGCTAAAGATTGGTTCACCATGTAGATCATTTCGTATAAGGAAATTAATTACCAAACCATTAAGAATACAAAATGATCCTCTTAAAAAAAGAATATAGAAAGAAATCCTAATGCCAGAAAAAATTTATCCAGTCATAGCATCACAAATATATTAAGCAAACAGAATGGTAAGAGACACGAACCAGTACTGCACCAACTAAGGCCAATAACACACCACCGATATCCATAGCATGCATGTGTAAAAAATAATGAATACCATTTCAAAACCACCTTAACTGAGTATATTATTTCACATAACATACCAAGAAAGCAAATATGTAACAAACACAATAAAGAAAGCAAATGGTTAAATATATAATACACCTTTATAGATTGAACCGCTCCTTCCAAAATTCAAGCATAATGCTGATATAGAGAATGACTTCCGAAGCAAAATAAAACTATACGCATAAACGCGACTTTTCATCAGCCAAAGGGAAACATACCAAGGTTTCACCAAAACTGCTACACAGATATTGTAGTGACAAGGTCATTATAGAAGTTGAACATAAAACAAAATCACAAAATAATTATAGAAAAAAGAAAAAAATACATAAATCACCTATGGGGACAACGTCCTTACAGTGACCACACCTTAAGAGATAAATCAAATCATATCAAATTAGTAACCTGCGAAGAATTCAATTTCACAAACCAAATGACTTATTACAATTACAAGACATTAACTGAGAATTAACTGAGAATACAAGAGTGACCTTGATAGTAACTGCTTACAGGGAGTATCAACCTGGATAGTTCTCAAGATATTCGTGTGCAAGAGATTCAGGGAAACCGTGTCACCAACACAATCCATTATACACTGTCAAAGATAATCCAATACGTCATGAAGCCTAAACTGCAAAACATCCAAACTGCAAGGCGTCATCAGTCATGAAGCCTAAACTAGAAAACACCCAAACTGAAATTGAAATTCATATAAACTAAGACACTTTACAACATACTGTTTTCGTATTTCTCCATTTGCATCATTGCAGCAAATTGAACCACATCACCTTGTTTTTTCATCCTTTCTTTTCTGTAATTACAAACCAAAACGAAAAAATCAAACACATAAACAAAGACTAACCAAGTTGGTTGATCACAGAAACATAACAAATACATACCAGACTTTCATCTAAACACATAAACACTAACATTATGTCTTACATATTTTCAAACCCATAACATGCTTTGCGGCAACAGAAACCTTCCTTACCTATTTTCACACCCATAATGAAGCTTTACTGAAAAATGACAACACACAGTACAAAAAAGTCAGAGTTGCGAGAAAGAAAAAGATTCATAAAACCTAACTTCATTTGTGTCACAACAAATTCCTTAAATCAGAAAAAGAAGAAAAACAACCCTTAAATCTTTAGCACAGTTTTGTAGATCTGTAGCACACTTTTCTCCATTTGCATCATTGCAGCAAATTGAACCACATCACCTTGTTTTTCCATCCTTTCTTTCCTGTAATCACAAAACAAAACGAATATATCAAAAACATAAACAAAAACATAAACCAAGACAACGATTCATAAAACCCAACTACATTTATCTCACAACGAAATCCTATTTATCTCACAACGAAATCCTAAAATCAGAAAAAAGAAGACAAACAAACCCTAAAATCTGAAGCACAATTTTGTAGATCTAAGAAAAAAAGGATAAACAGATTTATCAAAAGAAGGAAGATTGACGAAGATGCCGACTTACCAGAAGACAAGAACAACTAACCTTCCTCTCATATTCTTCTGCTTTTACACCATTTCCATACTCACCATCATCGTGCCGACACAAACCAAACAGACAATGAATGACGAAGAGGAAGACGAGAGACGAAGAAAGAGAAAGTTACTCTGACAGTGAGAAAGAGAAAGAGTGAAAGAGAAAGCGTGAATGAGAAAGGAAGAGGAGGGAGACAAGAAAGCTAAAACTCAGACACTATTAATTAAAGTTAACTATTACAAATGATATAATTGGAATAGAAGTAAATGACATCATTATTTGAAGCAATTGTAACCAACAAAGACTTAGAACAATAACTATATAGTTGGATTACAATAATGTGACATCAATAGTTGGAAAAAGTAATTTTTGGACACATTTTGCCCTTAAAATGAGGATGTGGCAATAAAAGAGCAAGGGGCAAAGATGTGTTTTCCAGAGCCCTTACTAAGCCTTGAACCAACTCTCCAAGCGAAGTATAGTAACCGACATTCCATCAATTATTGTTTTAGGGTTTCGATATTTTTAGTGTTTATTAATTAAAATGTGAACAAATGAAATGGTTAGATAAATATGAATATGGATATGAACAATATGATAAGAGTATGAATAATATAATTGAGATAATATGAACAAGGTATAATATTGACATAAAATAAAATTGGTCTCGTCTTAATCGGAATTTAATCGAGAAATCGATAATCAACAATTTTTTACTTTCATTGACCAAATAAAATGAATATACGAAAATTAAATGGAGATAAAAATTAAATCGAAAAAAACTAAGAAAGGTCTCACCTTTACTAAGATTTTAAATCGAAAAATCGATAATCTTTTGTATTTGGTTTTCATTGACCCAAAATGAATAAGAATAATGAAGTAAAAATAATAGAAATGAAATAAAATCGAAAATGACAAGAAAAATAATAAAGGTCTAGCCTTTATCAAGATTTAAAATCAAAAAATCGATAAATCTTGATATTTTGGTTTTCATTGACCCAAGATGAAAAATAATGAAAAAGATAATAAGAAATGAAATAAAAAATCGAAAAAAATAAGAAAAAGAATAAAGGTCTCACCTTTATCAAGATTTAAAATCGAAAAATTGATAAATCTTGATACTTGGTTTTCATTGACCCAAAAAGTTGAAAGAAAAATAAAAGAAAATAAAAGTGACCTCATATAAATCAAGATTTTGAATAGATTTGCGAAAATCAACTAAATCAAGATTGTTGTCATATCATTGGCCCAAAATGAATAGAAAAGATAGAAATAGGATTAATACAAAAATAGTTAAATAAAAGATTATGAAAATCATTTTTAGAAAAAATAAAATGTTAAAATAAAAATGAGAACAAATCAAAAGAAAACTAAAAAAAAAAGAAAAGAAAAGAGAGGGGTGTGTTCTGAATCGTGTGGTGCGCTGTGTGAAGACCATACACGAGCCATAAAGCTCAGTACCCAACCGAAGATCCACAAGTAAACAAACCCAAAGTATTAAGGTTAAAAAAAAAAGACTGTCACAAGCAAGCACAAAAATGGGAATGAATAAACGGAAAAAAAAAAGGTCAACACTATCAGGTTAAAACAATACTTCATTTTCTCTTTTAAAAACAAACAAAAGCTGATTCTCAGATAAATTGAAACAACAAGTTATAAGAACAAGGCTCTCTCCAAGGAACGAACCATGGCCTCCGTTCCAACCTTGTTCGTACGCAACTTCTTTCGTCTTTCTCTCCCGCCGCGATTCAACTTCCGGTTTCGTTCAGATTTGGGTTCAGGTTTGTGGGTTTTAGTTTTCGAATCGTCGATCCCTCTTCTTCTTCTTTCCAACTCGATTCTAATACGGGTTTTGAGTTGTCTCAGTTCTCTTCTTCTCTTTCTGATTTTCTGGTTTGGTTTGGCATTATTGGGTTTGATTTGTTTGAAGATGGTTAGCTGTTGTTGATAGTGAAAGAAGGGGGTTTGGGTCGTTGTGGTTGCGAGGTTAGAGAAGAAGATTTTGTGGTTACGGTTGGGTAAAAGAATAAGGTTTGGGTGTGTTGAAGGAGGTTTGAGATGATTTGGTTTGAATTAGAAAAAATGGTTATGGTTAATTTGTTATTGAAACCTAGGAGACGAGTTTGAGGAAAAGATTGAAAGTTGTTGGAAGATTTGAGTTTTGAAGGTGGCGGCTAGGTCTCCTCTCTAGAGCGTGAGAATAAGGTTGATTTATAGGAGCTCTTGAGGGTAGAAATGGAAGAGAAATGCGAGCTGGAGGTTTGTTACTGCGATGCCGTTTTGTGAGATTTGTGATTTGGCATTCGTACGGTTTTGTCGTATGATTTAGTTGCTGCGTGAAGTATGGGGTCGATTGTGGTGACGGTTTTGCAAAGGATTTGTTCCATGTTTTTTGTCGTATGTGTGTGTATGGAAATTGATTTGCGAAATTGTGGGGCCGGGTTAGTGATTTGTGAAGGTGGGGTCTGGTTCTTTGTGATGAAATTATGCAGGTAATGTTTTGGGTGTGTAATGTTGTTGTTGTTTGTACATGAAGTTTACGCAGATTTGTTATATGGTGCGTGTATTCCTCATCTGCATGTGTTTTGCGAATTGGTAAATGGTTGTGGTATCGTGAGTCTCGGCACAAGTCTTGGTTTGAGCTAGTTATTTTTGGATAGGTCTGAAATTCCTCTTTTGCTTTTATCATGTTGCAGGCTTATGGTTGGAATTTTGGGTGTTGTTGCGTGCGTATCATGTTGATGCAGAGTTGGTGTGCATACAAGGCTTTGGTACATGTGAAATCAGAATTTTGTACGGGTTTAAATTGCAGGTCATGAATTCTGATATGTGGCTGTAGGTGCAAGTTGATACGTGATGGTTTAATGGCTTCATGAAATAATTTTTTTTTGGGTAATATTTTGTAATGAAATGTATTGGACTTTGACATATTTGTTTTGGAATTTTGTGAATGGGCTTGATAAACTCTTATTTGTGATGGACTTGAAAACATGCAAGCTTAATGGGCTTTGGTTATGAAACAACCTTGTCTGACCAAGATTATACCAAACCTTCACTTGTACTGAAAACATCACTGCATACACACTTAACCTGAATAAACCTCAATTAAGCCTCGATTTAATTCAATTCCACCTTGTGATACCCTGAGTTTAGACAACAAACAGGAGAGACATATTTTCTTTTTGGGTTTTCTGAATAATGGTTAATGGGTGAATGTACAGAGGAAAACTACATAGATAGGACAAATTTGGGGTATGACACTAAGTGTATGTATCACAACGATTTATTTTCATAACCGTTGTGATATATGGCGCGCATCCTGCCTTTCAATAATGGTTTCCAGACCGTTGTAGAAACAGCGAACTTACAACGACAATCTGCATAACAACGCCTTCGCCAGCGTCATTATATGTCATTCCCAACCGTTGTTAAATGGGTTTTTCGTAGTAATGGATGCAATGCTGGCACACACATGTATAAGTTTTTTATGACATGGCAATGATGGTATACACGTGTATAGGTTGTTGATGACATAATGTATTGTGATATATACAAGGGATGCATTCAGATATTTCACTCTAGTGTCACAGTTGTCTGAAACTCACTCTATGGATTGTGTCTGGCGAACGAAGAGAACAAGGAAGACGATTCTGACGAACGAAGCGAAGAACGCGTTCAAACACGAAGACAAGGGATTTCTTTCCATAATATTGGTAATGTCATATTACTTGTTTTTAATCTTCACCCATTTCTATTTTAGGGTTCATTCTATTTTAGGGTTCGTATGTATTTGCATTTTAGGGTTTATCATGGGTTTAGGGTTTTGTGTACCTGATTCCAAATGTTGTACTTTTTAGGTTTGTTATTGATGAATATGTTCATGTAGTTATACAATATAGGGGTTATTTTGAAGGGGATGATGAGTCAATTTATGGGGGTTCAGTTACTGATGTGAAGTGTGATGTTGATAAATGGTGCTATTTTGAGGTGTTAGGGATTTTTAAAGAACTAGGATATGAGGATGTTGGAACAATAACATATAAGGACCCAACATTTGGTTTGTTTACTTTGACTGATGATAAAGGTGCCTTAGAGATAGTTGATTTATGTACGATACATAAGGTTGTTCATTTGTATGTGAAAAATTCAGTTTCTCAACCTGATTATTATGATGGACCTATTGAGGATGTGCCTGAAAACATAGTTAATGTCGATGAAACTGAGGATGTCATTGGAAAACTGGTTGAAGAAGTTGTGAATGGTAAAGGAGATAATAATGTTGAGGTTAATGGGCCAGAGGAAATGAGTGAGGGCCAGGTTGGAGATAATAATGTTGAGGTTGATGGGGCTGAGGAAGGGGATAATAATGTTGAGGTTAATGGGGCTGAGGTTATGAGTGAGGGTGAGGTTGGAGATAATAATGTTGAGGTTAATAGGCCTGGGGAAATGAGTGAGGGCCAGGTTGGAGATAATAATGTTGAGGTTGATAGGGCTGAGGATATAAGTGAGGGTGAGGAAGGGGATACTAATGTTGACCTTGATGTGGCTGAGGATATGAGTGATAGTGATAATGAGAGCTTCCAATATGAAAATGCCTTAGATGTTTTCTATCAAGAATCTGATGAAGACAATGATGGTTTAGTGGAAGAGGATATTACAAATCTGTTGGGTTATGACAAAGAGACAGTAAGTAAAGGTAAAGGTGCTAGCAAAAAAGGTAGTGAGGAAGGTGAAGATGAGGGTGTATGTGATAGTGAGGAATTGGAGAGTGGGTGTGAATCTAATGATGAAAGTAACTGTCATAAGAAGAAGTATCATGTTTTCAAAATGGCCAAGAATATGTCAGACTACAAATGGGAATTAGGAACCTATTTACAACAAAGAATGATTTTAAAGAGGCGATTACTTCATATGTTGTTTAGTCAGGTAGGGATTTGAGGTTCACAAAAAATGATAAACAAAGGGTGAGAGTGATATGAAAAGAAGGGTGTGAATGGAATGCATACTGTGACAAGTTACCAAATAAAGATTCTTGGCAATTGAGGAAATTGGTGGATAAGCATAATTGTAGTGGATCATATAATGTGAAGCTCATGACTTCAAAGTGGTTAGGTAAAAGAATTCAAAACTCTTTGAAAGATAATCCAAATTTGAAAATCAGGGACATCAAGGAAAAAGCCCAAAGGAAATGGAATGTTGGTGTAAACAAGACTAAGGTTGTTAGGGCTAGGTGTGCAACAATAGGGTTGGTTAATGGGTCATTTCTAGAACAGTATACACGAATTTATGACTAAGAAGAAAAAATAAATACAATGTGTTGTCTTATGTTTTGCTGTTATGGTAATACTATTGGTACTATGTTTAAATGCTATGTTTTGGTACAATGTTGTAAGCCTTAAATGGCAATTCTGTTATGACTACTGGTACTATGTTTAGGTCTATGTTTTGGTACAATGTTGTAAGCCTTATATGGCAATTCTGTTAATACTATTGGCACTATGTTTAGGTCTATGTTTTGGTACAATGTTGTAAGCCTTATATGGCAATTCTGTTATGACTACTGGTACTGTAATGAAATACTTATTTTGCTTATATGTTGTTGTGTTTTGGTACCAAATTATACCAGTTAGGTGACATTATACCATTATAAACAACATACATGTAATAAACAACATTGCACATTTCCATTTCATTGATCTCATAAGACAATATTTTACAAATACAACTCATTCATTCCATTTCATTTATCTCATAATTACATTAAGAAATTGTAGATTAATACACTAAAAGCCCTAAAAAAAATGAATTTCTCCAAAATGTCTTCCACTTCATTATGTTATTGACAACCCCCTCAAGTTCTTCAACTAATACTTCAGCCTTAATCAATTTCTGTTGTAAGTCTTCATTCTCCTTTGCTAAGCATTCCAACCTCTGTTTTTGATTCTTGATGAACATGTCCCTGTCATCTTTCACTTCAGCACATAACCAATCAAAATAATCACATCCATTACTTGTATTCCCATGCACATGTTACATACAACATTACTCAATGTGTAAATCGCAATTGCAAACTTAACAACATAGATCGTACCTTATAATGTGGACATCCCTAAAACTGCTTCCCAAAATTTTTGACGGTTTTTGCCCTTCTGAGTACAGCAAAATCACCACACCATCAGATAGGTCTCCATTGACTTTTTGAAGATGAAGAATCAACCCTAAATTCAGATATGTAACTCACATCTCCACCATACCCAAACCCCTTTAGCGACAGACTTGAACTTTTATGCGCCATTACTCTTCACAATCGATGTTTTGCAGCGTCAACGGAACCCTAATTCATAACTGTAACTCACATAGTCGTGATTTTACTGAAGAAGATGAAGGCAAACAAAACCTTAATACATAGAAGAAGAAGATGAAGGGAAGCGTTTCTCACTTTGACATTTTTAGAGAAGAAATTGTCCTACTTGGCGCTGACATGTCAGTTGACATTGTCACATTTAACATCGTTTCTGTATTTTGTCTCAAAAGGGTAAAAGTGGTACATTTTTGATGATATTTATGTTGTATTTCAAAAAATGTTGTTATAAAAAATTAATCATTAAAATGGCATAAAAACCATATTAAAACAAAGTGTTTTTTATTTTATTTTTGCGACAATAATCATAATCATTAATTCGTATAAGGAGAGAGTAAGTATAAAAAAGAGAAATATTACATTAATGATATTAATTTAATTAATTATAAAGAAAGAGAAAGATTCTTATTGGTCCATCTAATGGGGTGTATCATGATAAAGCACACATTACAGCAGTTATAAAAAATTTTATTTAAAATTTCTGAAAGCTAAATTGTTGACAATTTTTGGGACTATAAATATCATCGAAAATTAATATAGAATTTTATCTCAAAATATTATATTTTCACTTTTTTTCAATCTCAAAATAATTATAACTTTTGAATATTTAATATAATATATTTTTATTAACATATTTTTATTTAATGAATTTTACTTTACATCTGTTAATTATAATTAAAAAATATATGTTAATAAATGATATTAATTTTATTATTAAATATATTTATTTTATAAAAATTATACAAAATTTAAATGTAATATTTAAAATTAAACAGAGAAAATATTTATATAAATTGTCCCCACTATTAAAATGTTCCGGCTCCGTGACTGCGTGGAGATGAGTTACTATGACATCAAGATTGAAAGCCGTTATCATTTTGTCAAACGTTGATCATATCACTACTATTACAATAAGTGTCAGTCCCGTTAGATTTATGAGGTTCTTTTTGTTATGCTTTCTTTTGGTTTCCTTTATATACTTTTGCTTTCTTTTATTAAATTCTTTAGACCCAACCTTGTAGCGGAGTTGGATAGTCCTCTTGCATTCTAGAACAAACACTTAATGAGGAAAGGTTGTTTGGACCAGCTTTTTAAGTAACCCTCCCTTGACTTAGATTTCTACCTCATTTTCTTTTTCTTTGACTTTGTTAAAGCTAACTGGAATTGCTTAAGGCATGCTTCTAAAAATGTATCTTTTTATGATCCCTCGTTTCTATCCCTGTATTCTGCCATATTGGCCCATAATTCCTAGGAATGTTGCAATTTTATTTGTTTTTCTTCTACAATTTCCTCTGAGCCATAAATATGTGTAACATCTACAAATTGTGATTCATTATAGGAACTCCCTTTCTAGTATAACTCCTTCATTAAAATATTTTTAAAAATTACCATCAAGATCTTAAGTGCCTTAAGTTATTATGTTATTCCTTATTTGAATCACGTCATCTGCCAAAATGCAAAGCATATTCTTTCTACTAGAATTTTGTAGCGCTACTTTTTTAGAAAATCAATATCTACTAGGACCCTTACGTAGCTACCAAAATCTCTATCAAAAGGGGATATTTGCAGTGGAATCAATGCAAATGTGTGTGCATATATCTGTAGTGGAATCAGCGCAACTCTTTCATGATTCGAGTCAAAACATCCAGAGGCAAATTTCAATTTTCACAATGTCCATGATACGAGTTACACGTAACATTTGGTTCGATTCAAATGACTTTTTATTTTGATCTAAAAGTTCTAACTTGTGATTCAAACCACACATGATGAAACAACAAAAAACAAATTGATGGGCTAAAAAAGGAACACTATCATGGATCAACACTCTAATTTTATTGAATACTGAAAGGTCTTAACGGTACAATACTAAATAAGCTAAGCGAACACAATACAACTCAATTGCGAATGAAATACAAACACACAAATATTTGAATAACAAGCAAATTACAAAAATAACAATGTTTTACACTCAATTAATAATAAATATATCTTTGCAAAATTGTGTAATTGATGCACCCTTGCATATTTTATTTTTTTAGTATGTGCAATTTTTTTAAAATAAAAATTCTAATTGGAAAAAAATCAAAACAACTTTCATTTTAAAATGAAGAATAGCAACTAACACCCTACATTAAGAAAATAATCACGTGTTAAAATGAGTTTCCAAAAATAGAAAACTACATATAAAACATCATAACCTTAAAAAATTCTCTTCTTCTTCTTCATTCGGGATTTATGGGCAGGGAAGCACCAAAGCTAACCTGCCTTTATCCTTTCATCTTGTTCAATTTTTCCCCCTCAGAATTAAGAACACAAGCAAGGGGTTCCTTCACCTTTCTTTTTCACCAATTTTCTTAATAAAATCACATATTTTACAAAGAAAGGTAAGGATAAAATTAATTATTCAATTCATTAATACCCCTTGTGATCAAAAAAATAAAAGGTAAAACCTAGAATTTTTTATCACAATTAATGCTTGTGTTCTTAATTCGACATTATTATTATAGTTTACTTATATATTTGGTGCAAAATGGAGGAGAACACAACAATGTTAACACTTTCAAATGTTTCAGATACTACATTGATTTGTTATACACCATCCATGACCACAACAGATGGTATATGGCAAGGAGATAACCCTTTAGATTATTCTATCCCTCTCTTCATTTTGCAATTAACCTTGGTTGTTCTTGCCACATGTTTTTTTGTTTTCATCCTCAAACCATTTAACCCTCCTCGTGTCATTGCTGAAATCTTGGTAACTTCTTTTCCCTCTCCACATTTTTTTCTAATTATTACATGCATGCATGCATATGAGCTGTGAAACACAAACACTATAACACGACCCCGATACTGACACGACAATATCAGTAATTACAAGTGTCGCGACAGGTGTCTGACACAAACATGCCTTTTTTCAAAGTAGTCGGTGCTACATATCATATCAGTTTTAATTATTATGATACTACTAAGTTAGTTAGTTATGTTAGTTATGATATACTTTTTAACAATCATTGGATGATATTTTTACAGGGTGGATTGTTTTTGGGGCCATCGGTGCTCGGTAGAGATGAAAGCTTTGCAAATAATGTATTTCCTCTAAAAAGTGCTGTGGTTTTAGAAACTTTGGCGAATATAGGATTGATATACTTTCTATTCCTAATTGGTTTAGAGATGGATATGTCGATTGTAAAACACACGGGGAGAAAGGCTGTGTCGATTGCCATTGCTGGTATGATACTGCCCTCGATTGTTGGTGTTGGAATATCATTTGTTTTGAATGATAGAGAAGAAAGTGTGAATGAATTTGGTTATGTTCTGTATCTTGGTATTGTTCTATCTGTTACTTCATTTCCTGTGCTCGCGCGAATACTTACTGAGCTTAAACTCATTAATACCGAGTTAGGAAAGCTTGCCCTTTCGACTTCCCTTGTCAATGACGTGTTTGCTTGGGTTTTACTAGCTCTAGCTATTGCTATATCTGAGCAAAATGTATCAACAGTGGCTTCTGCTTGGGTTGTTTTGTCAAATGTTTTCTTTGTTGGTTTCTGTTTTCTTGTTGTTAGGCCATCTGTGGCTTTGTTAATCAAGAACACTCCGGAAGGGAAACCGTTTAGCAAGTTTCAAATATGTGTTGTGCTTGTTGGCGTTATGGTCTCAGCTTTCATTACAGATGTTATTGGAACACATTCAATTTTCGGAGCTTTTGTTTATGGATTAGTGATTCCAAATGGTCCACTTGCAGCTGCTATAATCGAAAAGCTAGAAGACTTTGTTTCAGGGCTTTTGCTACCTCTTTTTTATGCTATTAGTGGACTCAAGACTAACATTACCTTAGCTAATGGAGGTCGTTTTTGGGCATTTGTATTCGCAATTGTTCCTCTCGCTTGTTTTGGAAAGATCGTCGGTACTCTTTTTTTTTCAATCCTTTTTGACATACCAACTCGCGATGGCGTCGTGCTTGGTTTTCTTATGAACACTAAAGGTCTTATTGAAATGATTGTGCTCAACATTGGGAGAGAACAAAAGGTAAACCAAATCAATGTAAATTACTTTCTCTCCTATGAATTTGAAATATCATACATTGTGATTTGTAATATTTTTGCAGGTCTTAGGTGATGAAATATTCTCAATTATGATTATTGTAACACTTATAATGACAGCGATAGTTTCACCTATTGTGACATTAATCTATAAGCCCAGGAAGATACTCATACCTTATAAAAGGAGGACAATACAAAGTACAAGAGTTGATGCAGAGTTAAGGGTTCTGGTGTGCATTCATTCTCCTAGAAACGTTCCTACAATAATAAATCTTTTAGAAGCTACAAACCCAAACAAAATGTCTCCGATGTGCGCTTATGTGCTCCATTTAATCGAACTCACCGGTCGAGCTTCAGCCATGCTTTTCGTCCATGCCACTAGACAAACAGGAGGTCCAGCGGTCAACAAAACACAAGCACAGACCGAACACATCATCACCGCATTTCGTAACTTTGAGGAACATGTTAGTTACGTCACGGTCCAACCTTTAACCGCTGTTTCGCCTTACTCTACCATGCATGAAGACATAAGAATTTCGGCCGAGGAAAAACGCGTAGCCATCATCATCATTCCTTTTCATAAACAACAAACAGTTGATGGAGACATGCTAGAAACAAATCCAGCATTGAGAATGGTGAACCATAATCTACTACAAAATGCTCCTTGTTCGGTCGCGATACTTGTTGACAGAGGCCTTAACGGATCCAACCAGTTAACTTCAAATAAATCTTCTCATCAGGTGGCTGTGTTATTCTTTGGCGGATCAGATGATAGGGAGGCATTATCCTATGGATGGAGAATGTCAAGGCATCCCAGAGTTAAGCTCACTGTGATGCATTTCATTCATAGAAAAGATGCAACTCAAACATTAAACGCGGACGACGATCAAATGGACAATCAAAGAAGTTTGATTTCAAACAAACTAGACGAAGAGTGTATAAATGATATGAAAATGATAGCCGCGAATGAAGAATCAGTTAACTACATAGAAAAAATTGTGAGTAACGGGGAGGAAACAATTGCGGCGATAAGAGAAATGAACAATTTCAACGATCTCTTCATAGTTGGGAGAAGTCATGGAAATTCTTCGGCATTAACCGAAGGATTGACGGATTGGAGCGAATGTCCCGAGTTAGGAGGCATTGGAGACTTGCTAGCTTCCTCGGATTTTGAAACAACAGCTTCGGTGCTTGTTATGCATCAATATGTTGGACAAGGACCAGATGGAGAAGATGTTTTTGTTGGTGAAAGACCATGGCAATCAAGTGAAAATTTTAATAACATGAGACAACAATATAAGGG
This sequence comes from Lathyrus tuberosus, assembly GCA_022829125.1. Classification (NCBI taxonomy): domain Eukaryota; kingdom Viridiplantae; phylum Streptophyta; class Magnoliopsida; order Fabales; family Fabaceae; genus Lathyrus; species Lathyrus tuberosus. The sequence continues at coordinate 12,798,658 of JALAZF010000039.1, read as the reverse complement.
AAGATATACAAATAAAATAACGGGGACAAATACTCAAACATCACAGTTTTTATAAATTAGTATTTTTCTTATAGTTTTACAAATACTCTTTTGTAAAATGTTTCATTATTTTGCAATTTATAATAACAGGAATAGAAAATCATTATATTTGTTCAATTCCAATGTTAGTTGAAGTGATTTCTTGATATTGAGCATGTTTCATAAATAACTCATCATTTCATAAAACTATAAATGTTGTTACTCAATAGAAAATGATGTTCTTGTTTCAAATTGACTCATAGACTTTCTTTTATATACAAACTTTCAATCTGATATAGGAATAACAAACAATTATAGACACACTTTCAATCAAAACTAAAAATACCAAACAGTTATTCGTGGAGTTAGAAGTGTATCTACAAACAATGTGGCGATAAAATTGTTAAAGGTCGTAAGTGTGAGATTTAAGATTTATAGTAATGCATACAATTTGAACCAATAATCTAAACCATTAGTTAGAGTCTATAGAAAAAAAGTTTATGGTTTAGAGATTCTAAAACATTTTCTTCAACATTTATCTCCTTGAATCAATGTCAATAGACTTCATACTTTTATTTGACAATTTTTAAGAACATGTCATCTTTATATAACGTGTCCATTCTTAAATCAATCTAACTAATTAGGAATTGTGCGATCTGGTCCAACACGGACTAAAATATGTCTCTGTCTGAATTAATTATCAAAGTTCATAATGCGATAAAATAATATATTTTTGTTTGACATTAGTGTAACACAAATTTCAATATAATGTATATTCTTAAATTTTATATTTTAAATAAATAAAATTTTAAATGCAAAAAATGTTTATATTCATTAATTTATTTTTTTATATCTCTGAACTTAACAGTTCCAAAATTTGCAATAAGGTAGCATCAAAAATAGTAATGTAAATTTACTCAATTAGGAAAATACTACACACATTGTTTTTTAAACTTTCCATTTTCCAAGCACCGTCAAAACTATTACCACATGAAATTGACTTTATTTTTAAGAAAAAAAAATCATAAAATGGAATTTTAGATGAATAATTAGTGGCAGTGGAAGTTGTAATAAAATTCCATTTCCTTCCTATGTTTGTGCCTAACCAAACACCAAATTTCTCTTCACAAATCACTCACACAAATTGCATTTTCATTTTCATTTTCATTTTTCAGATTTTATTTGTTATTGTTCTAATGATCAACGATGGGTGTTGACACTTAGAAATTTGATTTCAATGAATGAAACATGAAGAATCAACCTCAACATAGATCAAATATCAAATGCAAATACAAATTTCAAGGAGATTATGCTAGCAAGATTTTTGGCCTCTCTTTCTCCTTCCTATTTTCCATTTGGTGCCTCATTTCCATCTTCCATTCTAGGCTTCACCTTGTTCACGGTTCTTCTAAAGGAGGAGGTTTGTTTTTTTTCAATTTTCCCTTTCAATCCATTATTCAAATTCATAATGCCATTTAGTTTTTATTGAAATGATCTCGAGTTCGAATTTTTGCTGAAACAATTTTTTATCAAACTTTACTTATCTCGAATCCTTAAGGTTATGGCCGAAAGTGTATATTAATATAAATATCATTGATCTCAATGTGTTTTCATGAATGTTGCAGCAATGTTAGAGTTGAATGAATCAACCGGCATTAGTCAGAAACTAGTAAAACCAATGTACTCGGTTGCGGAAACAATTAGTTTAGAACAAGTATTTTGGCGAGTTTTAGGTAATAATAGTAGATTAGTGTGCAAGTTACAATCTAAACCAGAGGAAAAGAAGCTTCAATCACCGCATGTTTCTCTCAACGGTGAATTCCATAACATATCAGCATTAGGAAAGCAAGAAAAGAGTAACGATTCGCTTGTTAACATAACACATCGTCTTGAATCGGATGGTTCTGTGTACAATTACGCGTCTGAGTCGAAAGGTGCAAAGGTTGTGGCACATAATAAAGAGGCTAAAGGTGCTATAAATATCTTAGGAAAGGATCATGATAAGTATTTGAGAAACCCTTGTTCTGTTGCTGGAAAGTTTGTTGTTATCGAACTTTCTGAAGAGACTTTGGTTGATTCTGTTAAAATTGCGAACTTTGAGCATTATTCTTCAAATTTCAAGGAATTTGAATTGGCTGGTAGTTTGATTTATCCAACCGAATCGTGGAGCGAGCTAGGGATCTTTGTTGCTACCAATGTTAAGCATGCACAAGTTTTCAAACTACCTAAGCCTAATTGGGTGAGGTATTTGAAGTTAAGCTTGCTTAGTCATTATGGATCGGAGTTTTACTGCACACTTAGTGTCGTAGAAATTTACGGGATCAACGCTATAGAGCGAATGCTTAAGGATCTAATAGTTACTTCTGTGGAATCCATTCCTCACAAGTTGCCAACTCAGAATATCAGTGACATTATAACGCCATCTTTGAAATCAGAAGCTGATCAAATTGACATAAAAGGTAATGAAGTTGAAATTAAGAATGATACAGTGGCGTCTAAGATATCGAGCGTTAATGATGATACACAAAAGATTGACGTGGAAGTGACGACAAATCCAGTGACTCTAAACTTGGTTCCTGATCCTGTGAAGGAACTTAGACAACAATTAAATGGTAGGATAACTGGTGACACTGTTCTAAAGATTTTGATGCAGAAAGTGAAGTCTGTGGAGGTAAACTTATCGACATTAGAGGATTACATCAAAGAATTGAATAGGAGACAAGGGATTACAATACCAAATCTTGAGAAAGAGATGTTTAGATTATCAGAAAGCTTGGAACAAAGCAAGACAAAAATCAATGATCACCAGCAGTGGAACACAAATATGGTATTATATTGTTTTTTTCCTTCTTTTCGGATGCGTCTTAAATTCATCTACACAGTCATAGTTATTTGGTTTGTTTTCGTTTACAGGAAAAAGGAATATCAGAAGTTAAGTCATGGAAAGATGATGTATCATCTCAACTTAATGATTTAGCTAGAGAAAATAGCATGTTAAGGTTAGGACTATCATTTTGTTTGATTACTTGGATTACAATCTATATGAACACTTATAGCATGTTTAGGTTACCGTTTATGTTTGCTTTATGTTTTGTTTCTGACATGTTGTTCATCCACCAAGTACCAGATTAGATGTTCAGAGGGTTGCAAGGGATCAAGAAAATCTCGAAGCCAAAGAGCTTTTCGTGTTAGCAACGAGTCTTGCTTTCGCGTGCCTTGCAGTTCTGAAGATAATTTCAGCACGCGTGTTCTCGTTTTTTACAATCAATGGTGATAATGTGCACCAGACAACCAGAGGATGGTTTACACTGATTCTATATTGCAGTTTAACAATATTCATAATTTTATTCTATAGCTAGGCATTAAATTTTTTATATATAGAAACTTGGATCATTCTGATTATAGATAATGCTTAAAGTTGTATACTTAGTTGAATTTTTTATAGTAACTATATTGAAAAATAAGTTTTAGAAAAAGTAGTTCATTTCCATAGGTTGCTACTATAAATATTACAAATGTTTATAAAATTTATAAATATAGTGATAAATCATACTTAAAATTCATAAAAACAAATAGAAATTACTATTGTTTTATTTGAGTTCTCATATTATAAAAATATTTAATATTTTCTAATGGTAAACACTCTTTAAAATGGAATTTGATATATACAATAAATTAAACATTTATATAAATTTTTGCCTCTTATATATTGCACATGTTATTCTTCACAAAACTTATAATAAAAAAATCTTTCAGCTCTTGTCGTTAAACTAATAAAAACAATTTTTTAATAGCAGAACATAAAATAAAATAAAAACTTACAATTATTACAAAGAAATAAAAAATAAAAAATAAAATTGATTAAAATACAAATTTTAACTTTACATATTAGTTATAAGTGAATTCACCCGTACACAAAAACTTAATTAACATTAAAGTAACCATTTAAACTTTAAACATTAAAGAGGAGGTTAGGAAAATGAGTAAAAAAAATAGTCTATTAAAAAAATTCGGAATCGAGAGATTTTGATTTAAGAATCAAAATATTTATAAAATAAATCTATTAAAAAATGCAGTGAAAATTTAAAACTATAATAAACCAATATATAGGGGTGGTAAAACGGGTTGTCCACTCTGCCCTGTCTTAAATCTGGAAAAAATAGGCGGGGCGAGTAAGTCCGCTAGTGAAATTGACCTTAAAAATTTAGGCCATCCCGCCAAGGTGACGGATTGGCGGGCGGCGAGCTTGCCCTGTTTATTTATTTATTTTTAATTTTTTAATAGATTAATATGCTTATTTGTACATTTCAATTAAATTTTTCACTTATTTTTTTAACAATTTTTATAAAACATCTTTTTAATAAATTTTACTTAAAAAATATTTAACACCCACCCCACCCCACCCCACCCCACCCCATATATATATATATATATATATATATATATATATATATATATATTCACAAATAAATGCAAAAAATAGAACATCAATAAGAGTTCCAAAACTATAGTTCAAGTATTAACCTTGAACCAACCAAAATAAATATTTTGAGTGCTTGATAACTTGGACAACAGGCTGACGAGCCAACCCGCCCCTTTTTTGGCGGGCTTAAGATGGGACAGGCTCAAGTCTGAGCTGATTGAGCGGGTAGGCGGAAAAAAATCGCAACCCAACCCGCCATTATTTGGCGGGTGCGCGGATCGGCCCGACGGATTGTTCGCTGGTGAATTTGGCGAACAATCTCTGGTTTCCTAATTTATGAAAATTAGTTTACTAACAGGACCAACCAAACAAATCCTAGGACAAAGTGCTTTTGAGAATGTGTTTGATTTTGAAAAGTAATGTATTCGTTCTATGTTTCTAAGATTTCTTTTTAACAATTGTTTCGACGGATAGGACAAAGACACAGTAATGGCGAAAAAGCAATTGAAGATAAATTCAAACTAAGACAAAGTAAATTTCTGAAGTAAAAAGATGACTTAAATATAAAGAAATGAAGGAAAACTTGAAATTTCATTGAAATGCATAAATGTAAACTGGTGTTTCCCATACATACATTTTCCAGAACACTCGTTTCTCTCACACGGTTACTTTGAGTATTTACGGTAATTTGTACAAAGTTTGGAACACCTTTGAGTCTAACACCAAGACCTCCTATTTATATACAAGCGAAATAACTACCCATAACAGCTATCTCTCCTAATGGCGACAAATGTCATTCTGCATGTATTCGCCTCCTAGATGCGTTCCACGCGTCCCATTTCAAAAATGAAACTCCCTTTAGAAATTTGAAATTCAAAACACCCGTCGAACAGACCGAAACTTCCCTCGTCGAAATTATCTTCCTTACTTGGAAAAATCTGTCAATGCTTCTTTTAAGTACCATGTTATTTCGACTTGCCTCTTTTCGTCAAAAAGCTTTCTAACTGCAATATCCGGTCGAATCACATTGTCGAATTTTTCTCCTTTTCTTTTGAACCATTTCCCTGGCGTCGAAATTAGCCACCTACAAATTGCCCCCCAAAAAATGCATTTTCGACCGAGAGAGAGAAACATTTTTTGCCAGTGCAATTCGACGCCATGGATCATTCGACTAGTGACTGTTCACATGATTTAGACATCAGAAATGTCAGAATCATCATTACGCTTTTCCCAAAACGTCATTTCAGCCCATGTTTGTGAGATCTTCATCATTCCTACTCTAACCCCTATCACATCGTGGGTCAAACCCTAACTGCCACCGTCAGCATTATCCACTTCACACTAGGCATGGCAACGGGGCGGGTCGGGGACGGTTTTTACCTCCCCCAAACCCAAACCCGAATCCTCAAACAATCCCCGTTCTCCGCCCCAAACCCAATCGGGGATGGAGAATTAAAACCCAAACCCGTCCCAAACGGGTTCGGCTATCCCCGCCCCGCCACCATCCATTTAGTAAAATCATTTTTTTAATAGAAATATTTATCTTTTCCAAAATCAAATTACATTACAAATAATAAAATTAAAAAAAAAATCTCAAAAAATCTGACATACATTTGAAATATGTTAAATAAATAAAACAAATCAAAATATGAAAACATTGGCCACATATTTAATATTCTAAATTAACAAAATTAAATAATAATGTACATAATATAATAAACGGGGCGGGTTCAGGGACGAGTTCGGGGTGGGTACTAGTGTCCCCATTACCCGACCCGTCCCCATATTTTTTAATCGGGGAAAACCCAAACCCAAACCCAAACCTAGTCAAAGCGGGTTTTCCCCGTCAACTTCAGGGCGGGTTCGGGTGGGTACTTGCGGGTATGGGTTTTGTTGCCATGTCTACTTCACACTCTCCACGTGTCCCATAATCTTCCCACTACTTTTCCCATTTCAATTCCAGAATACCAACCGCTTCCACTTTCCCAACTTATATATAAGTTAAAGACTTCATTTTTTCCACCTTTTACGTTCCTTCTCTCCAAAAATTCTTTTCAAACTTCATCTTCCTAATTTTCTCTCTACTTCTCTACAATCAACAATGGCGTCTTCCGCTACTCAAAAAATCACCGGTAAAGATTCTCGGAAGTCCAACAGTTTAGCACCAGTGGAAAGGATCTTCGGTCCCAAGGTGGTGGGAAACCAAGAGTATGTTCCAGAACCTCCTAATGAAGAGGAAAAGCGCTCCATTTATCAATCCCAGGTACTTATTCCCATCTTAATTTCTGGAAAATCCCATGCCATGTTAGGACCGTTACCTGACTTAACATTATATCCAGTTAAGGTACGAGAATTTTTCCCAACTTACCATCGCTACAAACCCATAGCAAATGGTGTTAAACCTAGAACAGATAAGGAGAAAATTATAGATGAAAAATCCAAAGTAGATGGCCAAGGGACCCCTTCTGACGAAGTCATAAACCTAGAATACATGAATAATTTTAGAATTTTTAGATCCTGTCCTCTGTCGAAAGATCCCTCTGATTATCTGGCTTGGTTGGAAAAGATAGAAAAGGTTAAAAGCAATGATTGGAAAACCATGGGCATTTATGATCTTATTCAGCTGTCGAAAGTAGGGCCAGGATACTGCCCTTCCATGCTTCTAGCTTCCCTTTATTTCTGGGACAACACTTACAACAATTTCCACAATCCTTGTGGGATGATTACCCCTACCCTATTCGACATAGCTGCCATTACTGGGTTAAGACCTCTAGGAATTGATTATGATCCAAACTTGCTAGCTGATGACTCAATAGGCTTCGACACCAACAAAGCCACCTTTACCGCCTATATTGCCAATTATCATGACAAGGAAACCAAGGAAGTATCTGATCAAGAGCATGTAGCTTTCCTGGCCCTTTGGCTCTCGAGATACGTTTTTTGCTCAAGATTTCTCCAAGTGGCGAAGCGTTATATCACCATAGCAAATCAGCTTCACGCTGGGCACCGGCTATGTCTTAGCGAGATGATTTTGGCGAATTTATACGAATCCCTTGGCGAAGGAGTCACCATCTTGAAGAACATCAAGGAAAAGAAAACTTTGCTGTTATCAGGGCCTTTTTGGCTCTTACAATTGTGACTTAATGCCACTTTCGAAGCTTCCCTTCCCAACAAACCAACCGTGGATATAGCTGCTCTAGGGGACAGAAGAGTCGAAGGTCTTCGTTTGGCGCAACTAACACCCCATGACGAAGGTCTGAGTCTCCAACAAACCTTTACCAGCTACGTCATGATGTTTGCTAAGCGTTATAGTTTTACACCCAACATGGCTCCTTTTGCTGAGAGGAAGGTTGGACCCTCCTGGTTTACTAGAAAACTTCCCCTGGAGTCGAAATCTCTGGAAGACGAATTCCTCAATGTCTGGGAATCTTTCCTTACTCCAAGACTTCTAGTTTCCAAACTTGGCCCTTCGAAACTCAAAGTTTCCCTTGTCAACTATCAGCCCAACCTGGTTTCTCGACAGTTTGGGTTGATACAGATAATACCCAAACCTCTTTTTTCCAAAAAAGGCTCTCTGATTCATTACAACATGACCCACACTGAAGATGAATGCTCTGAGTTGTTGGCGAAGTATTCTAACCTGGTCGAAATCCAACCAGTGGTCTTTCGACCTAGCTTCCTCTGCACTCAAGAGTTTGACGAATGGTGGAGGGCCTATTATGATTCTCAAATGTTTAACGTGGATTCTTTCACCACTCAACTGACTAGAGCCTTTGCCCTTGTGCAGGACAGGACCAAGAAAGGTACTTCTCGACACATCAAAGAAATTCAAGCTTTCCAGAAATACTTTGAAACTGCCTACAGGCCTAATGATCTTAGTCGAACCATACGCGAAGCAGCAGTTACTTTGAAACAAAAGTTTACAGAAAAACTTGATGAGTTAAAACTACCTACGTATGTTCGACCAGAACAACGATATGAGGTAGCTTTTAAACTTTATCGCCCAAAATTTCCCCCTCTACCATCTGCTGAATTTGGCGTGGCTCTTAGCCCTCCATTTCCAGATTGGTTCATTTGTGGGGATTCTCTGAAAATTCTTCGCCAAGAAAACTAGAAACGTGCCAAGCGAGTGGTTCCGACTAAGTACACCCTGGACAATTTCAAAGGCCACCTTCATATTGGCATAGAACACGTTCGCGTGGACACTCCTATATATGAAGGTGTGGAAAATGGGAAGCAGTTCAATCTCACTTTTTATTTACTCAAATATATGTTGTTTTATGCCTGACTCTTTTCTTCTTTTCTTCTCTTAGCCATCAAGATTCCGACCAAGAAACCCGCCACAGGCGAAGCAACAACTGCTGGAGATGCAGATCCCCAGAAAGATATTGCCAAGACACCTTTGGCGAAGGTAGCTATTTACTTTTATTTTAGTTCACCAAATGTTTTAGTTTCTGAACTACTAATAAAATGTTCTTGATCCACAGGGCAGTCGAAGACCGCCATCGACGCCAAAGAAAAGGAAAGCAAAAGAAGTCAAAGCTGCTGACACTGATGATGGTGATGAGTCACCAGATCAAGTAAAACCCACCAAAAAGAAGAAAAAGACAACCAAACCTCTCCCACAGAAACTTCCTACTCCCAAAGTTTTAGAAAAAACTCTACCAAAAAATCCAGGCGAGGAAGCCACTCCTGCTCCAGCAGAAAGTGAAAGCTCTAGCTTGAAGACCAAAACTCCAAAGGTATGGTTTTTCTTTTCCTTTCGATGCTAAAAGGCTATTTACTTGTATTACCTTCTTTGATCTATTTATCTTTCAGGTTCCTGTTAATATTTATGGACATCCCATGGTCCAAGTTCTCCCCAAGACCAGCAGTGATCCCACTTATAAACCGACCAGCGCCTCCAAATCCTCTCCTAAGAATTCGGCGAAGGAATCAGCTACTAAAGTAAATTAACCCACTGCTATTTCTACACGAATTCCAAAAGTAGTGGAAGAAGAAACTGGTCCTGAAACTGAAGACTTAGTCGAAACTGGTGGGGATACTATGACGCCCACTGCAGTGGCTGCCACAAGAAATGAACCTGAAGACCAATCCTCCCCCACTCAGGATTTGTGGTCGAAGAGAAAGATGAGGAGGGTGCAACTGATGCTGAAGAGGAAGAAGAAAAAGAAGACGAAAAATCGCCAACTCCCACAACTGCTACGGACGAAGAGACAGAAAACGTCAAAGAAAACCTCGGCAAAACAAATAAAACTGCTTCGACCGGGACGACTTCGACCCAACTTTCCCATGAGGAGCTAGAAAATCTGAAGGTGCAAAGGCCTTTTGAGTACGTAAAGACCATGCTCAGTTCTCGCTACAATTTTGCTTACACTACCATCAGTAATTCGACCACCTCAGGGACTACTTCTGATGCCAAATCAGTGGACGAATCGCTGGCAAACATTCGATAGAAAGTTATTGATATTGACTTATTTCAACTTCTGGAGAATGATTCATCTGCTCAATTCGACCTAAAGAAAATCCTAAAGCAAATCAATGTCTTGGAGGCTCCTCCTGAAGTCACTGATGTGGTGTTAGATCTCACTACCTTGATAGATCTTGTGGTAACTGACTTTAATTGACTTCGAGAGTACTCCAAGAAGCTTGAAAATAAAACAGAAATCCAACTTGCTGAGTGGGAAGCTGCATCGAATTCGTCCAATAAAGTAACTGAACTGGAGCAAGTGTCTGAGCAAAATAAGCAGGAAGCAGCTTTGTGTGGTGAAAATATCCTCAAGTGGAAAAAACAAATTGCTGCTCTTCAAAGCAAAATTTCCCAGGCGGAAAAACGTTAAGCAGAATTGCAACAGAACGACCAGGAGGAAATTCGTAAAGAGCTTGAAGTTGGTGTGCATCATGTTGATAGGGCCCGTAAGCTTGGTGAGGAAATTGAGGAACTTTCGAAAGACAAGGCTCTTTGCGAGCGTCGTCTCCAAATCCAGAGGTCGAAATTTGAGAAGCTGAAAGCATCTTTTCCTGTTTGAGTACTTGTAATTTTTTTCTGTTTGGCCTTTTAAGGCCCTTTTGTAATGACATTGGATCTATATTATTTGGCGAGAAGATTTTTAATCCGCCATATTGCTTTTCTCTGCACAATTATTCGACTGTTATTTTAATTTCTTGTAATGTGGGCCTATATTTTTTCAAATATTTCCCGTTTATTTTTAATATATGCTTATCTTTATCCACTTCCTCGATTTCATATGCGCCATTGGAGAATACTTGTATAATTCGAAAAGGTCCTTCCCACTTAAGGGACCATTTTCCCATAAGTCTGTCTTTTCGATCCATGGGGAGAATTACTTTCCAAACTAACTCACCAATTAGGAAAGTCTTACATTTCACTTTCTTATTGTAAAACTTTTCGACTCTTTCCTTTTGCCTTTTCAATAAATCCAACGCATTTAATCTTTCTTCGTCCAAATCAACTAACTCGTCTATCATCATACTCCAATATGTATCTGATGGAATTTCATGATGCCTCTGAATTCGAATCGACTGTAAATAAACCTCAACTGGTAAAATTGCATCATGTCCATATGTCAATCTAAATGGAGTAGTATTTGTTACTTCTTTAGGGGATGTTCGACAAGCCCATAAGATTTGATCCAACGTCTTATGCCAATTCTTAGGCTTTGTCCCCACGTGCTTTTTAATTAAACGTATCACCACCTTATTTGCTGCTTCGACTTGTCCATTTGCTTGAGCGTAATAAGGTGTCGAAGTGAGGAGCTTGAATCCCACCTCCTTTGCAAACGTTTGCATATTTTTCCCAGTAAACACAGATCCTTGATCCGTCGTTATTGTCTCAGGTATCCCGTATCTATAGACAATATGTTTTCGAATGAATTCTATGACTGCTTCTTGATCAACATTTACCAAAGGTATGGCTTCTATCCATTTTGTGAAATAATCTATTCCAACCAAAATGTATCTTTGGCCTTTCGACGATGATGGTCGAATTTCTCCAATTAAATCTAAAGCCCAACCCCTAAATGGCCAAGGCTTCACAATCGAATGTAACTCACTTGCAGGAATGTGTGGTATCCCTGCATGTACTTGACATTCCTGGCAACGTTTTGCAAATTTGACGCAATCCTTCAAAATTGTTGGCCAATACATCCCTTGTCGAAATAATAACCATTTCATTTTATGGCCTGCTTGATGAGCACCACATGCTCCCCTGTGGACATTCGACAATGCTATAAAAGCTTCATCTTCACCCAAACATTTTAACAAAACTCCCTCTGAAGTCTTTTTAAACAACTCGTTTCCAAAAAGCACATAACTTAACGCCTTGTACTTAACTTTCCTTTCGACTTTCTAATTTGGGTCTTGTAAATAATCCCTGATGAGCTTTCTCCAATCTTCGACTCTCGAATCATCTATATTAAATATCTCAAAACTTTCTTCGTCACCATATCCTAACTTTATTGTCTCCAAATCTGATGGGGACAACTTAGTTGATACAACTCTTCCTCTTACTTCAATGGCCTTTTCCAACTTTTCTTTCGACACTTTATAACCAGATGCGAGTTGTGCCAAATCATTCGCCACTTGATTTTCCATTCGAGGAATATGTCTGATAGTTACACTGTCGAATTTCTTCAAGAGCCTGTTAGCTATTACGAAGTACATGATTAAATTTTCTTTAACACACTTGTACTCCTTGGTCACTTGCTTTATTACCAACTCAGAGTCTCCCATTATTTCGACTCTAGTTGCCCCCAATTCCAATAAAATTTCAAGTCCAGTTATCAAAGCTTCATATTCTGCTTCATTGTTCGAACATAAGCCTTCGACTTTGTACTTGAATTTTGTTGGAATTCTGTTAGGAGAAATAACCAATAGCCCAATGCCAGTTCCATTCTTATGGCTGGAACCGTCGAAGTATAGTTTCCATGGCTCTATTTTGACATATTCAACATAATCTTCATTTATGGCGTGGTCAGCTATAAAGTCAGCCACCACTTGTCCCTTGACAGCCTTCAAAGGCAAATACATTTAGGAATATTCAGTCAATGCCAAAGCCCATTTCCCAATTCGACTATGTAAAATTGATTTTGATAACATATGCTTTATTACGTCAAAATGAGAGGAAATATATACATCGACTGGCTTTATGTAGTGCTTTAACTTCATACACGAAAAGTAAACACACAGACATAACTTTTCTATTACACTATACCTAGTTTCGGCATCATTTAAGACTCTACTGAGGTAGTAGATGGCTCTTTCGACGCCATTCTCATCCTCTTGACATAACATACTTCCTAATGTCCTATCTGATGCCGCTATATACAACCTCATACTTTTACTTCTACAAGGAGACATCAAGATTGGAGGATGGGTCAAGTATTCCTTGATTTTGTCGAACGCATCTTGCTGATCTTGCCCCCATATAAAATCTTCCTTCTTCAGTCGAAGTAGAGGAGAGAATTCTTGCATTTTTCCACTAAGGTTGGAGATGAACCTTCTGAGAAAGTTGATCTTCCCAAGCAGAGACTGCAACTCCTTCTTTGTCGATGGCGCTTTCGCCTCCATTATCGCTTTGGCTTTGTTTTCATTGATTTCGATCCCTTTCATGTGGACCACAAAGCCAGGGAAATCTCCCGCCTGCACACCAAAAGTACATTTGAGAGGGTTCATTTTTAAACCAAACTTCCTCATCCTTTCGAATGATTGTCGAAGATGGTCAATATGATTTTCGCCTGAAACAGACTTAATTACAATGTCATCTATATAGATCTGCATAAAAGTTTCGATAAAATCATGAAAAATCGAATTCATGGCTCGCTGATAAGTTGCCCCAACATTTTTTAAACCAAAAGGCATCACCACCCATTCGTAGGTGCCTATGGCTCCAGGACAACGAAATGTCGTCTTAGGGACATCTTCTTCAGCAATAAAAATTTGATTATAGCCAGAGTATCCATCTAACATGCTTAGATACTCATGGCCTGCAGTAGAATCTATAAGCATTTCCGCTACTGGCATAGGATATTCGTCCTTAGGGGTAGCTGAATTCAAATCTCGAAAGTCAATGCATACCCTTAATTTGCCATTTTTCTTTATTACAGGAATAATATTTGCAATCCATTCGACGTACCTCGTTGTGCGTATGAACTTACATTTCAGAAGTCTTTCGACCTCCTCTTTAATCTTCGACAAAATTTCTGGTGCGAAGCGTCTGGGAGTTTGCTTGACAGGCTTCTTTCCTGCTATTATAGGCAACTTCAATTCGACCAAACTCCTGTCGAGACCAGGCATTTCGTCGTAGTCCCACGCGAAACAATCTCTAAACTCTTTCAGCAGTTGGACTATTTCAACTTTTAACTGAGGGTTCATCTTGGCACTTATGTAGGTCGGCCTTTTTTCTGCCCCCAATCCTAAATCGACTTCTTCTAATGGATCCTGCGCCACCATCTTCATATCAGTCGAAGCTGGATCCTTTTCAAACCCCAAGGGTTCGTCATCATAAATGGCGTCTAACTTTTGATGTTGCCATTTGCCAATTTCTGTGTTGAACAGATCTTCTTAAACGTCCTTTTCAGGACATTGTTTGTTGAAATCTTTTTCATTGGCTTCGACAGCCATATACTTTACTTCGGCTTCTAGAGCCGCCTTGAGCTTATTTTCGGCTACATAAGCCGTAATCTTTCGAGCGCTGGTGATTCACTCATCGTCACCAAACTCGCTTCCCCAGCCCGTTGGCTCTATATGTGCAGTCCCAAAGACGTAGTTCGCTTCGTCGACCACTTCCATATCCCACTGGAAACCATATGTGGGGTGGAGATACAGCGAACAAAATGCATTATCAGTAGCCTTCAAGTCGAAATTTGCTGGACTGCATGGAGCTATGTGGGCCAAGTGTTTGTCGAAACTGCATCGATCCACATGGTTTACCTCAGCCATGAAATAGCTTTGATCCGCCTCTATGTTTTCGACAATACCATCAGATCGCCAAATAGCTATGCGCTGATGCATCGACGAGGGCACAACACCTACTCCATGGATCCATTCTCTACCCAGAAGTAAGTTGTAATTAGCCTTCGAGGCTATGACCATGAACATCGTTGGTCTAGTTATAGTTCCAACAGTTAAATCCACTTGGATAACGCCCAAAGTGGTTCCTATCTTGCCTTCATAATTTGATAGTACCATGTTGTGGGGTTTTGTGTCGGACTCATCTTTCCCAATTTTCTTCAACATGTAATGGGGCATTAAGTTAACTGCAGCCCCTCCATCCACCAGGATTTTGTTCACTCCTACATTCTCCACCTTCCCCTTTATGAATAGGGGCTTGAGGTGGCCACGCATGGAGTCATCTGGCCTTTCGAAAAAGGCATTTTGTTCTTCGACACAGCTGTTATTCATGATATAGTAACACACTGGCCTGTGTCCTATAACTTCACTCTCGACAACATCCTCCTCTTCTTCGACCTCCATGATTTGGTCGTATTCTTTTGGAAGGACAGAGACCACGTTGCACACAATGTCGAGAGATGCATCTGACTCGGACCTGAAATCATCCGTCATTTCGTCATCCTCCCCCACTTTTTCCTTGGATGGTACTGGCTCAATTGCATTGCATGAATTGATGCTGTAAGATGCCTCTTGTCGATTCGCTACTTCAGCATTGCTACTTGACTCTGGTTTGCTTCTTTCGACGACTACTTCCTCAGCGGCTCCTTTCTCAGCAGCTTCTTTTTCCGCCCTTTTTTGTCTTTGGAAACGCCTCCATTGGGACCTCGACATGGGATTCTTGCCTTTATAATTCTCTGAGGGATAAGGCCTTGGTTTTGGCCTTTCACCTTCCTTGTTTCCAGCCATAGACGAACCCCTCTGAACTTCGAAATTTTTCCACTTTCTCTGTCCCTGGGCTTCCCTTATTGGTTGAACCCATTTGTTATTAGGAGCTTTGTTGGTGGGTTTGAAGGTATTTGGGTACCTTCGTCCAAACCTTTGCTGATTTTGATCACTTCGCCTTGGGTCGAACCTCTCCGTTCTCGCAGGTGGAACTGCCCCCCAGTTTCCTTTCCTTTTGGCTTTTTCCATTCCCTCCAGGTTGTCTGCTGCCTTCTTGTCAAACACGGCACTACAGCGGGGGCACAACATAACCTCAGACCTTTTCTTCTGACACCTTTGAAGGAACTCAATCAGATTCTCTTCCTCTTTAGGGTACGCCACTTTTTGATATTCCTCTCTACGGCGCTCTTCGTCAGTCTGCATTGGAGCTTTCTGGGATACTTCGACCATATTAACGTTGGCTGATTGACCATCTCCAATACTCAACTTGTTCATTTTCAAAGTGAGTCCCTCCTCAATCTCATGTTTCTTCTTTGCCAGGTCGAAATCCCCTTCTGGCTTCTTAATGTTATGTTGGCAGCAAAAACCCACACATTTTTATCTGGGATCCTCTGCTGTTCTTCGTAGAATCCCATAAACAGTTGGGTTTGCAGGACCATCAGTAGTCTTTGCATTCACCTTAGCAACACCTTCACCAATCTCAGTACTAGCTTCGTTGGCTTGGTCGATAGCAACACCAAACTCCATACTGTCTCCCTTAAGGTCCTCAGTAGCTTTATTCTTGTCTTCGACAAAGCCTTCAGTAGCTTCGTCATTCTTCACAAAGTTGAGACCCTCAGTGGCTTCATCTTTGTTCACATGGTTGAGGCCTTCAGTGGCCTCTTTGTTGATGGAAATCTTCAAGCTTCCCTCGTCAAGGTATTGAATAACCTTGATCATCAATGGTTTATTGACGAAATCTTCGGATATTTCTTCCACATCACTTTCGTCTGTTGGGATCTCAGCGATCTCTACCATGTTCACATTTGCGTCGAAACCTTCAGTGGCTTCTATCATCTCAAAGCTGCAGTCAGAACCCTCTTCGACCTCCACCATGTTTACTGTGGATGGTTCAGCATAGTGGGCTTCGACCATCTGCATCGGATTTGAGTCAACCTTCATTGGTGGCTTCGACTTGTCGCTGAACTTCAATCTTCCGTCACGAATGACATTTTGCACCAGATCCCTGAAAAGGAAACATTGAGATGTTTTATGACCTAAAAAATTATGGTACTTACAAAAACCTCTCTTTTTCTGTTGTTCCATGGGAGGCACTTTGGTGCCAGGTGGCACTATTATTTGGCCATCTTTGACCAATAAATCAAATATTTCGTCACACTTAGTGACATCGAATGTATAAGTTCTTTTGGGAAACTTATCATTCTTCTCAGGTTCGACTGGGTTTTTTCCGTTTGACGGAGCCAATACTTTACAAGAGTATGGCGGACCCTGTTTCAATTCTGCTAAGTCAACTTCTTGTTCGTCGAAACTAAACGATTCGCTCTCGTCATCATCATCTTCTTGACATACCCCCACATAAGCCACTATTTCTTTCTTATTTTTAGTTGCTCTAGCTTTTTCGGCTTTTAAACGTTCGACCTGCCTCACCCTGTCCGCCAATTGTGCCATATCCCTCAGATATTGAGTGTCTAACTTCTTCCTAATTGAATAGTCTAGACCACCTGCTGCCATTTCGACTAATTCGTGCTCAGGCACTTGCGTGAAACATCTCGCCTTAAGTAGCCTAAACCTATTTAAATAATCATCAATTGGCTCAGAGAATTTTCTTTTAACACTAGCCAACTCCTTCAAAATTATTTTTGTTTGTCCCATGTAAAATTGTTCATGGAACAGCCTTTCTAACTGGCCCCACGTGTGGATCGAATTTGCAGGCAACAATGTGAACCAAGTAAAGGCATTTTTCGTTAAAGAACTTGGAAAATATTTCATTTTTAAATTTTCATTGCGTGCAATTTCTCCCGCTTCGATCAAGTAACGGGCTATATGTTCGACAGTGGATTCGCTAGTGTCCCCTGAGAATTTGGTAAATTTGGGGACTTTCCACCTTGGGGGTAATTCTTGTTGCAAAATATACTCAGACAATGGGGATGTATAACTGGGCCTTTGCAGTCCCACATTCACACCATTTCTGGCCATAATCCTTTCGACCATGGCTGCTAAGTTGTTTTCTGCTGGCATGTTGTTATGGCGCAATTGTTGCACAACCTCATCAGCATCTTGGTCCCTATGGACTAACACCCTTCTAGGCTCTTGTTGGACAGGAATTTCGACATGAGGCTGTTCGACCACTAACTCTTGGTTTCTAGGGTTTCCCTGAGGCACATTCGCCGGCCTCTGGTTTATTGTGGGCTCCTCTTCGACAACTACCCTGGGATTCTGAACTATTTGTTCCCTTGGTTGGGTTTGAGGAACACCAAAGAAGTCAGCAATGCGCGTCATTTGCGCTGCTAATAATTGGTTCGTTTGGGTGGTGTTTTGGATTAAGGGATTAAACACGGCCCCCATTTGTTGTGTTAGCATCTGCACCATGTCATGGTTACTTTCGTCCATTTGTTGCCTAATGACTTGTGCAGAATTATTAGTGATTGCAGGCATATAAGTTTGGTATCCCGTTGACATAGGCTGACCTATTCTGCCTATGTGGTTCGCACCAGACCCTGATCCTCGCAGAGGCGAAGTAACATTCATCAAAGGATCAGAATATAATGACGACGAATTGTGCAAACTTGCCATCACCGTTGTTGGCATTCCATAAGGTTGTTCCCTATTATGTGGAGGCATTGAAAAATTCGTCACAAATGGCCTATGAACACCCCCTAAAGGAGGAGGAGTCATCTGGGGCATTTGGGGTCCCACTGTAAAAATACTGGGCGCGTTTTGGGATACCGAAAACGCTGGAATTGACCCCGTTGATGATGGTATCGCTTCTGACACAGAAACTGGCGCCGTATTGTCTCTTGTCGAAGGAATAGGCGTTGGGTTAACATTTTGATTATTAGGCGCGCTTTGATTCGCCATTTTTCTTGTTCTTGTTCTTTTTGGTCTTTCTTCGTTGTTCACGGCTAACTTGCCACTCCTTAGAATCATACAACGAAATAAAACTTTTTTTTCTAAGAATTTGCTATAAGAACAAAAGGATAAACTAAACAAATAAATGCACTAAGTCCCACTGGGCGTGCCAATTTGTTCGCTGGTGAATTTGGCGAACAATCTCTGGTTTCCTAATTTATGAAAATTAGTTTACTAACAGGACCAACCAAACAAATCCTAGGACAAAGTGCTTTTGAGAATGTGTTTGATTTTGAAAAGTAATGTATTCGTTCTATGTTCCTAAGATTTCTTTTTAACAATTGTTTCGACGGATAGGACAAAGACACGGTAATGGCGAAAAAGCAATTGAAGATAAATTCAAACTAAGACAAAGTAAATTTCTGAAGTAAAAAGATGACTTAAATATAAAGAAATGAAGGAAAGCTTGAAATTTCATTGAAATGCATAAATGTAAACTGGTGTTTCCCATACATACATTTTCCAGAACACTCGTTTCTCTCACACGGTTACTTTGAGTATTTACGGTAATTTGTACAAAGTTTGGAACACCTCTGAGTCTAACACCAAGACCTCCTATTTATATACAAGCGAAATAACTACCCATAACAGCTATCTCTCCTAATGGCGACAAATGTCATTCTGCATGTATTCGCCTCCTAGATGCGTTCCACGCGTCCCATTTCAAAAATGAAACTCCCTCTAGAAATTTGAAATTCAAAACACCCGTCGAACGGACCGAAACTTCCCTCGTCGAAATTATCTTCCTTACTTGGAAAAATCTGCCAATGCTTCTTTTAAGTACCATGTTATTTCGACTTGCCTCTTTTCGTCAAAAAGCTTTCTAACTGCAATATCCGGTCGAATCACATTGTCGAATTTTTCTCCTTTTCTTTTGAACCATTTCCCTGGCGTCGAAATTAGCCACCTACACGGGTCACGACCCGTTTTGCTATCTCAACCAATATATATAAGTTAATGTCTCTAATCAAATATTGTAGGGGAAAAAAATTAATATGAGTGTTATAATTTTTTGTGTGGGGACTAAAGAAAATTAATAAGAGTCTTATTAAATAAAACTATTTTTTCTTAGCGTAGGGGCTCACCATTCCATTGTACTCGGATCGGTCTTTGTACTTATGAACTTTAAATCCTCAGTTCATGTTGTTCATGGTTAGAATTCAATGCTCTTAAACTTGACATCAACAAATCTTACGACAATTGATTAGGATTATCTCAAAGATGGTTTCATAATGATGGGTTTCAGTTAGAAGTAGATAGGGTGGATAATACTTTGTGTGGAAACTGTGGATTATTCTGTGAGTGTGAATGATAATAAGGTATGACCTATTATTTTTGGACGTGGCTTGAGGTAAGGTGATCCCTTGTCTTAATACTTATTCATTCTCCATTCTGAAGGTCTTTCAACACTTATCAAACAAGCTGAAATTAAGGGGATATCCACAACATCAATTTTTTTGTTAGAATGCTCCAATCATACTCATCTTCTATTTGATGATGAATGCTTCTTATTCTTTAGAGATAATGTGAACAATGCAACAGTTGAAAAATGTTTTTTTCATTTATAAATAAGCTTTTTGAACAAGCCATTAATCTTCAAAAATATAAAATTTTGTATAAAAAATGTCACTCATAATAACAAGGGTGTGGTAGATATTATTCTACGAGTTTAACAAGTTTTGGGAACATGTAATTATCTCGGCATATCGTCCATGATTTCCAGAAGTAGAAAAGCAACTTTTTTCGAGTTTATAAAAGAAAAAGTCCGAAAAAGATCAACTAATAGAGTAGTAATTTTCTTTCTTAAGCGGGAAGAGAGACACCTATCAAGTAATTTCTTTCTTGAGTATGAAGAGACACTTATCAACTCATGTAATGAGTATTTTCTTGCTGCCAACTTCCTTAAGTGGCAAGATTAAGAAAATGATGAACTCATTTTGGTAGGGGCATAACCGAGATTAAATTAAAGGTAATAATTGGATTTCTTGGAACTATTTGTCTATGTATAAGAACAATGGAGGTATAAATAAAGTTATTAAAAATCTAAGCACCTTGAACTATGTTATGTTTCATAAATAAGATTGGAAGTTCGTGAACTGTTCAGGTAACCTGATCTCACGTCTCTTTAAAGCTAAATATTTTTCTATGTATGATTTTCTCAAATCAATTATTGGGTACAATCCCAATTATGTGTTGATAAGTATTTGGAATTCAAAGTTTGTTGTGTTACGCGGGTACATGTGGGTCATTGGGTCGGGAGAGGCCATTCGTGTTTATGGTCAAAATTGATTGTATGTGTAACACCTCACATAATACTATCTAGAATCGTACTACGTAAAGCATTAAAATTTTATTATTGAAACAACATTAACTAAATGACATCTAAAAATGTATTACATTGAGATACATTAACAATCAATACATTAGATGTCCTAACTAAAATAGACAACGGAAAATACAACAGAAACAAATCCATCAGACATCAAACTTTGATCTTCAACCTTCTCGCCAAACCTCCAGCTCATAAAGCTTACCTGAAAAACAACATAATTAGGGTAAGATTACTGAATCCCAGTGGAGTTCCCTATCTTATGGGTCCACTCAGCTCTACAGGGTAAAACATCGCACACAACGAGACCACAAGTACTATATATTCGCACTTGACACAACATAACGCATGGAAGCTTACAATGCTTCATACCAACATACATAATACTCGAAGCACATAATGTTTCACTCACACATAATAATCATAGTTCCCTAGTCACACTTACCCTGTGGATCAATATGAGTCACAAATTTTGGCCCAGTTGCATCGGTATCTAACGATCAATTAATCTGCACCATCAAGGGTATAGGTTTACGGTTTCCCTTCCTTCCTACTTTTGGGTCTCACATCCTCAAGGGTATGGTCTTACAGATTCACCAGTCTTCCTACGTTTGGATGTGCATCTTCCCCATGCCAAACCATAAACTAGGCAATCTTAGGTTCTACGACTTCACCTAACGATTCCTTATAAACAAAATCTGCACATTGACACACTGTCGAAGAACGTAGCATAACTGCTTTCGTAAACTTCACCATCAGATGTATCAAAGATCCTAGGTATCTTGTTTAACTTTCCACCATCAGACGTATCAAAGGTCCTACGTATCACGGATAATTAGAATCCAATACTTTACACAGTTCAACACTTTAGGGTTCCGAACATGGGATTCCATAACCTATATCAAAAGGCATTTACCAATTATTCCACAACTGAACCAATAAGTTCAAATACTACATCAAGGCCGACTAGGGTTTTACACGAAATTTTCCCGATTCAGGATTAATCGACACATAACGGCCTGATTTGGGTTTTACACCAGATGCACTTTCTGCACATCCAACTCAGAATTTCCTAATCATAACAATAAAATATTAAATAGAAACTCATGCTCATCAATTTCTATCATATACCCTTAATTATTCATTCCATTTATACTCATTTGATTATAAAGTACAAACATAACATGCTTATCAAAGTGAATCCTTTCAACAACAATCTTATCAAGTATGCGCATTTTCTCATCATTTAAATATATAAAAAAGATCTCAGCCATCACACAATCACATATTGCATACATTCGCAAGTTGTATCATGAACATGAATGAAGATCATAACACAACTATACCAGCAGGTTCCCATGTGTCATACCCTAAATTTTAACCACAAGACTTTACATCATTGTGCAAATCATCACCATAATATGGATGTATTTTCATACCTCACCAATCTTTTCAAAAATTGTTGAGTGTTCACTCTAGCCAAGAATTAGGGTTTCAAGCCCTCTCAGAGCATTCAGGCAAATGATCAATAAAAAATTGACATGATCTTCAACTTTCTAAGCCTCTTAAATATCCATTAAGGATCAAGAGGTTTCCTTATCCAAGAATCAAGCACAAGATTGCAACATTTCAAGTTGATCAAGCCTCAAGATCATCAATGTCACCAAATTAGGGTTTTGTTCGACCAAGGCCTCCAGAGAGAAATTTGCATCTGGGCATGAGCCAATACTTCAATATATGATTCAAGAAGCTCAAAAGAACATCATGAGTCCATTCATAAGTTCAAAATATCCTCAGGGTATGCATCCATAAAAAATCAGGAATTAGGGTTTTGACCTAATTCAGTCCCTAAGTTAACTTTTGGAGTAAAGCATGATCCAAAACCTCAAGATATGATTTAAGAGCCTCAAATACATCATATTGATCTATTCACAAGATTGGTTTGATTCAAAGAACTTGATTCATAAGAAATACAAGGATTCAAATTCACCTGGACCATAAACTAGGGTTTTTGAGAAAAAGTCAACCATACCTTTGACTTTTGAACAAAGCATGATCTCAAACCTTGGGACATGATTCAAGACACTCAAAAACACCTTTGGAATCCATCAATTAGGTTCAATTTAGCCCAAGGACTTGACTTTATAATGGATCACAAAGTTCAAGTTTCATCTAAGATAAAAAGTCAACTGTGATCAAAACCAAGTTTGACTTTTGAGATTTTTTTGGCAAACATGGCCTCTTTAAGTCAAGAACAATGTTAAATTGTGATTTGGATCATGATAAATCAAGAAAAATCAAGAAAAGTTAGGTTACTTGCAAAAGGGTAACCTTGAGAAACTTAAAATTTCATTAAGTTATGGAAGGAACATGGTTTTTACCCAACTTTGCAAGGCCATAACTTGTGATCCAAGCAACAATTTTTTCCCATCCAAAGCTTAAATGATAGATATTCTTACATACAACAAGATTTCAAAGCAAAAGTACCCCCAAAAAATGCATAGATTTTGAGATATGAAGCATTAAAGTTAGGGTTTCATGAGATTTTGAACTTTGACACTTAGAATTTTTTAGGCAGAATCTGCCTCATGTTTTGTCCAACTTTGGAGGCATTTTTTATTATGACCCAAGATTAATCAAGACCAAATCCAAACATCAAAGTTGAAGTATGATATGCAAGTTTTCCAAAGAGTACAAGAACATCCATTGATTCAACTTGAGCAAGAAGTTATGAGCCTCACAATATGACATGATCAAGCTGGTTTTTCAAGACAAATTTTGTGCATTACTTATGCCACGCGATTTTCATCTTCAATTTTTTCATCTTACAAGCTTTGTCCTCTTCCAAGATCAGAAAGAATCTTGATGAATCACTTGATGTTTTCAACTTTGGACCATTGAGTCGAGAATCCAACTTAGCATGTGCAAATTCATCATTACCAAAAGCCTTGAAATTCAATTTTGTTAAGTTGTATTAATGTGATGCATAGAGGTGGCATGAATCAAGCACAAACCAGTCAAGATGAGTCAAGAAACATGAGTGTTCAAACCTGCAAATTTGGTTGAAGTCAAGATAAGAGAAGACTTTGGTACCTTGGCATTTAAGAAAAGGCTACATGACAAAATCCATTGGATAATAGAGTGATCCCTCATCCAACACTATTCCTCCTAAAACAAACTTGCTCTCCTATAAATATGTGTCATTTATGATCATTTGAATCACACCAAAACAATACCAAAGGCTTGTTTTCTCATTCTCCCTCTTTTGCTTCAAGTTTCAAAGTTCCAAGGAGCAAACGTGGAATTCTCAAAACCAGATCCTAAATCACTCAAATAACCATCCAAACACATCACAAATCATCCTTTGGAGGTGTCCAAGCCCTCACCTTCATCTCAAATCACCAAAATTACAAAGTCAACCATCAAAACCTCATATTTTGACTTTTCTGCATTTTTCAAGCCATGTCTTGATTTAGTCCCTTTCAAAGCCAAACAACACTTCAAACGCTCTCCAAATATCATCCCTATGTTATTCCAACAAGTGTTCCTCAACTGTAACACCAATTGAGGGAGTTGCCATTTTGACCACTTTGGTTCATTTTGCAAGAAGAGGCCAAACTCTGATCCAGAGGTTTCTCCTTGATTCCAAGCATCTAATTAGCTTCTATAAGATGTATTGAAGGTGTCCAAAGCATCAAGAAACATCTGTAACAACTATCTTGAAAGATCTCAATTTGAAGAAATGAAGAAGTTATGACCTTCTTCCAAAACCACCAAAACCTGGCCTCCCTTGGGCAAGAACCAGGTCATGGCGCCTCTGTCTGGCCAGGCCTATGTCATTTTCACCCTTATATATTTATGGGGGTGGTTTGATACACGAATGTATCACCACCCCCGTGGCTTTTGCTTACGTGTTAAGTGTGTTTGTGTGTGCTAGGGCGTGGGTTCAACACACACCCATGCCATTTTTTGATCCTTTTCCCGTTTTTCACAATTTTCACATATTTTTTTATACTTTTCTATTTTATTTTCAATCATTACTTTATAAATCAATTTTAATTATTTTAAAATGAATTTTTGCACAAATATCACTCATATATTTAAATATTTTATTCACCAAAAAAATCACAAAAATAATTTTTATTTGATATATTTTTAATATATTAAAGATATTATTTTAAATTGTTTTTAAATGTTTTAAAAATGATTTATTTCTTGATTTTCCTTAAAACCAAAATGATTTTAAATATTCATCTGAATAAAATACCTTTTCATAAACCTTAATCATTGTTTATAACATGATTAATGATTCATTTGATAAATTATACATTTTTTATTGATTTTTCTTTGGAAAATATCTTAAAAAATGAAATTAGGGTTTTACTTTGATTCAATCTTTCAAACTTCATTTCAATACATAACGGACCTCTATTAGAGTAGAAGACCCAACCCTCTTTGTAAATAAACCACTTCATGGGCCTCTGCTATAGTATAAGTCCCATCGCGCTTTTCAAAATCACTGTGCGGTCACTGTTTCACAACAATCTTGGGCCTCTGTTAGGAGTGTAAGTCTCATCCCTTTGTACATAAACTTTGTTTTAAACAACCATCTGGGCCTCTGATAGAGTGTAAGACCCAACACCCCCTTTTGTAAATAGAAAATCTTTTAGCCTCATTCATATTGGGCTTTGTATAGGATACAAACAATCATCTGGGCCTCTATTTAGAGTGTAAAACCCAACACCTTTGCTTTTCTCTTACTTTAGATCAAGTCATCTTCAAAGTTAAAATTTCTTCAATTTCTTCAAAACACTAATTCAATCTTGAAGAAGGCATCTAACCAATCACGATACACTGGGCCTCTATCTAGAGAATAAGACCCACCACCTTTCTCATTTCAATTCATACTTGTTTATATACTTGTTCATATGTCTGTATATACACTTGTGCATATCTTGTTAAGTCCCTCTTAGCATTTAAATAATCTTTAGTTTAAACTAGTTCAAACAATAGGATACTTTCAATCAGTATAACTTAGTTCAAACAACTAGTCCCCCCTATACAAAGGAATACAGTCAGCCTCCTCTTGGGCTTTGTTCAATTTATTCAACCTTGAAACAGTTCAATAAAGAGAGGATTATTTCTCGGTGAAACCTCTTCTTTAATCCCTTTAACCCTGGAACAATTCAACAAAGAAAGGATTATTTCCAGGTGAAACCTTTCTTGAACTCTTCCTAGACTTAGAAAATCTCAACAGTTAGCCTCCTCTTGGGCTTCATACAAGGACCTTCAGGCTTCCTAAAAGCATAGGATATATCCTAGTCATCTTTATCAATACATCAGTCCCCAGGAGTCAAAACCTTTAAGGCATTCAAACTCATCCTTTAAGCCTTTTCTGATCCTCAACAAGGTTTGGTTTTCACTTTTAAAATCCCCAACCAGAACCATGTTACGAACAACAAATCCCCAAAAGAATCAAAACCCTTATGGAATTTAATGATTCAACTCTTTTCTAATCTCCAACAAGAGTTGGTTTCCCTTTTGATTCCTCAAACAGTTTAGACCTTCTCTTAAGATTAAAATCCCTCAGCCAAGAGTCAGTCTCCACTTAAATTCCCTCAGCCTCCTCTTGGCTTCATATAATGATTTCCCCAGCCAGCCTCAATCTTGGGCTTTGTATAAGATAGATATAATATCCCCCCAGTTGAGTCAGTTTTCAACTTTTTTAGCTTCAACCTTGGGCTTTGATCAAGGCACAAAAATCCAATATCCCCACAGATGAGACTCAGAGTCCTCGCTGCAGGAGGGTGTCTCCTCTACACATCACATTTCAAAAACAAACAATTTAAAACCTTTTTTCCAGATAATTGATGTAAGTGGCACACTTGTTGATTCAAAATCCAAGCTAGAGTCCATCCTTTATCGTGGCTAAAATTTCTCTTTCATCTAAGTGATGTAAGTGGCAAACCTCTGGATTCTACACATCCAAGTTAATGTCCTTCTCTTAGCATGAAAAGATTCATAAAGGAAAAGTGGCATTGCTCTACACTGAGTTAAAGCTTCTGCCTTCATGGCATCTCAAATCTCCTATAAAGGAAGATGTGGCATTGCTGGATTCCACACATCCCAGTTAAAGCAACTTCCCTTATAAATCAGTTCTTCAATGTTTGTGATGAATAAGTGAGATAACTCCCTTTAGAGATGACAAATTCTCTCTCAAATACTCATTTAGCTTCAATCTTGGACTTTGAACAAGACACAAATACTCATTTAGCTTCAATCTTGGGCTTTGAACAAGACACAAATACTCTTTTAGCTTCAATCTTGGGCTTTGAACAAGACACCAAATATTTTTCCTCCCATAGAATAGGAGGAACTCGAACACTCTGATTTCCCCAAATCTCTTTACGGGAATACGTAGGCATAAGATTACGAAATCTTAGCGAGCACACTAATCAAAAACCTTAGGTTCAGTACCTTCCCAAAAACAATAGAAAACCCAAAAGGCAACAAAAACATTTCCTCAACCTTCACAAAGGAGAAACTTTCTCTATTCAACAATAAATGGATTTAAGCAACTAAGCAATTCAACAGTAGAAATTTATGCAAATAAAGGTTCCTATAGATTACTATAGATACTCTGGGTGTTAACAGCTTCCCTTTGTATAACCAACCCCATATCCCCGATCTCTTCGCATTTGTTAAGGAAAAAATTTGCACCCAAGGTTAGTTTCAGATATCTTCCCCTTCCTTTTAAGCTTCATAGGATAAATATAGAAATCATGAAGTAGCACTAAATGCGTGTTAGTTCTTGGATTGGCTAGAATTTTGGTAAAACAAAGTTGTTTGTTCAATGTTGATGTCATATGGCTGATGTCTTAACATTGAGTCTTAACATTGGTTAATGTTATTATTTTAAGTTGTTGAAGTTTTGAAGTCTGATGTCACATGCGATGTCATGACATCAGATATGCAGTTTATTAAAACATCAGATTTGAGATGTTTTTAGGGTTAAGCGTATTAGTTGGATTTTGGGAGAGCTGTTAGAGTTATTGGATGCGAATATCTTAGAGGAGATATTTTCTGTTGCAAACAGATTTGATGCAGATTTGTAGGAGTGTTTAAAGGCTGAAGATTTAAGAAGATTTTGAGAGAAAATCTGTTTTGAAGATTCAGTTTTAAATAACAAATCAGGTCAGATATTGTAGCAGGTCCAAGCCCAAATCAAATAGCCATATAAAGCGCATCAATCCTGAAGGAAAAATACAGAAGATAGAGAGCATAGACTGAGCGTCAATCAGTGTCTTTGTACGAGTATTTTGTAAACCATTCTAGGTTGAATTGGTGAGTTGTAAGGTGTGCTCTCTTAGAGCTGTGAAGCAAGAGAGTGTTGTTACTTGATCAAAGCTTGTAAGCAGGATCAAAGTGTTTCTCAAAGTGTGATTTTTGAGGTGTTTTAGGAAGTGAGTAGTGTTCTCATACCTAAGTGGTCTCTTAGGTAGAAAGTTCATTAGGTAGAGATTAAGTTTAGGAGATGTCAACTGGGTTGTTGAGTCTGTAAATTAATTCTACAAATAGTGAAATTCCTTCCTGGCTTGGTAGCCCCCAGAGTAAGTTGTTTAACTGAACTGGGTAAATAATTCTTTGTGTACTCTTATATTGTTTTATATTATCCATTGGAGAGTGTGTTGTTGTGACATCACATGTAACATCACATATCTGGTACCAGAATTTCAATTGGTATCAGAGCAGGCATCCTGCTCTGCATCTGGGTGAGATCTAGGGCTGATACTTTCTGGTAAGATGGACAAGGAAGTTGGTGGATTTGTGAATAGACCCCCTATTCTGGATGGCTCTAATTATGATTATTGGAAGCCAAGGATGATTACCTTTTTGAAATCCTTGGACAGCAGGGCTTGGAAGGCTATCATAAAAGAATGGAAAGCACCTGTTGTTGTTGAGAAAGATGATGCTGGGAAAGAAAAAGAAGGCAGCTCAAAACTGAAACCTGAAGAAGAATGGACCAAGGAAGAAGATGAGCTTGCCCTTGGTAATTCCAAAGCTTTAAATGCTATTTTCAATGGAGTTGATAAGAACATATTCAGGTTGATCAATACCTATGAAGTTGCTAAGGAAGCTTGGGACATCTTGAAGACTACTCATGAAGGAACTTCAAAGGTTAAGATGTCAAGACTTCAACTTCTGACATCAAAGTTTGAAAGTCTAAAGATGAAGGAAGATGAAACTATTCATGACTTTCATATGAGTATTCTTGAGCTGTCTAATGCCTCTAGTGCTCTTGGAGAGAAGATGACTGAAGAAAAGCTGGTGAGGAAAATCCTTAGATCCCTTCCCAAGAGTTATAAGATGAAGGTGACTGCAATTGAAGAAGCTCAAGACATCAGCAAAATGAGGGTTGATGGGCTTATTGGATCTCTTCAAACTTTTGAGTTAGGGTTGAATGAGGAGGAACCTGAAAAGAAGACCAAGAGTATAGCCTTGGTATCTAATACTCAAGAAGAGAAGAAAGGGAATGGTGTTGAATCTCAGGAGGAGCTATCTCGTGCTATTGCTATGCTGGGAAGACAGTTCAACAAGGTGTTCAAGAGAATAAATAGAAACTACAAACCTAATGTTAAGAACATCTCCTCTGACATCAGCAAGTCAAAAGAAAAGGATGAAGAGAAGACTGCTCAAGACAAAGGGATTCAATGCTTTGAGTGTGAAGGTTATGGACATGTCAAGAAAGAATGTCCTACATTCCTTAAGAAGCAGAAGAAGGGCATGACTGTTTCCTGGTCTGATACTGACAGTGAAAGTGAAGAAGAGTCAGCCAAACATGTCAGAGCATTGACAGGGACATGTGTGTCTGATGGAGAATCAAGTGATGAGGAACTACTTTTGAGGAGTTAGCAGCCTCCTATCAAGAGTTATGTCTGAGGAATGCAGAGGTTTGTCAAGAAAGTGAGAAACAAAAGAAACAAATTGTTCAGCTTGAGACTGTTAAAGTTGATCTTGAAAATGAAGTCTTGTGGGTTAAATCTCAACTTGATCAAATGACAAAATCTGTTAGAATGTTGAACAGTGGATCTGATACTCTTGATAAGATCCTTCAGGTAGAAAAGGTAGCAGGAGACAGATCTGGCTTAGGATTTGTTGTTAAGGAGAAGGTTTCTGCTGAAGCTAGTACTTCAGGAACCAAAAAGGACATGTCTCAACCAATGTCTCAACATAACAAAAAGAGACATAATCCTAAACCCAAGCAGGTTGCTCACCAACAGCCTCAAAATATTGGGAAAAGGTATGCTCATGGTCCTCATCAAAAGAAGGTTCATACTTCTGGAGCTAGGAAGTATATGCCTCCTCAATACCATAGGAGCATGCAGGTTTCTAGGTTTGACATGTTCCATCAGATGTCTCAACATCAGGGGAATGTGTATGGCTTTGGATATAATAATGTTGTGCCACATTTTTATGGTAGAAGGAAGCCACATCATCATTGAAGACAGCCTAAGAGACAGAATCCTCACTACAGAAGACATGCAAACTATAGAAGAAGACAGCACCAGTACTATGGATGGCAGCCACAGCAGTTTCATCATCAAGGTGGCAGGAAGTTTAACAACTTCAGAGAAGAGAGAGTAAGGTGCTTCTATTGTGGAAGATTTGGTCATATGCAGTTTTCTTGCTTTAAACTGCATGGATATCCCAAATCTGTCCCTCAACCTAGACAGAAAGAGAACAGGTCTAAGGTTGTTAAACAATGGGTTCCTAAAGCTGAGGTTACATATATATTGGCTCACACATCAGATAGACATTCTGCTAAGGATGGATGGTACTTTGACAGTGGATGTTCAAAGCATATGACTGGGTCCAAAAATTATTTGGTGGAGATCAATTCTTGCTCCTCAAATGATGTTACTTTTGGTAATGGAGAGAAAGGGGAGGTAAAAGGAGTTGGAAAGTTGAAGTGTCATGATGGACCTGATCTTGACAATGTGCTTCTTGTCAAAGGTTTGAGTGCTAATTTGATTAGCATAAGTCAGCTTTGTGATGAAGGATACAAAGTCAGCTACACTAAAGATGAGTGTTTGGTGACTAATGAGAAGAATGAGGTTGTTATGAAGGGAGTCAGATCCAGAGATAATTGTTATCAATGGGTATCTCGAGAGGTCAGCTCATCTAATGATGTTAAGGTTGATGTTGTGACATCAGACTGTAACATTAAGTGTGAAAGTCTGAGCATGTTGAAAGGTCAATTAGGGTTAATAACTTATGGTGTGAATTCTTTTAAAAATTTAAAAGGAAAGTTATTTTGGAGGGAGAAACTCATTGATTGGCTTTTAAGTGATCCACAAAATTAGGCTCCATACTTTAGGCTATCATTACCTATTGTAGCTATCACACGCTTCATCAAACACCATACCCCTAGACGGTTCATCTCCTTCTCCATCAACAGAAGTAGCAATCCTTCCCTGATTCTCAGTTGCTTCACTGGACCAATGTCAAAACAAGTATAATCCCCTTCAAAGAAGTCTGCGTCAAAAAGTTCTTCTCTTGAAAAAGCTAGGGTTTTGACGAAAGAGGGTTCTGTTGAAGAAGCTTTGAATATAGTACCCATCTCCATGATGGTTCCTAAATCTGGTAAGTCAAGACCTTCCAAACTGCAACCTAAAAGTCCTACACCTAAAATTGATGATAGTGAAACTAGGAGGTTAATCACTAGCATTCTTTTTAAAGAGAAATATGCATCTGGGTCTTCCACCCCTCAAGCTGTTGAAGAGAGGTTTGATATTGATCGCAGTCTTAATCAGATTGCCACCAAAATTTTGGATAAGGGTTTATCTGTAAAAGGCATTTCTATTCCCCTTAGACAAATGCCTGCTGAAAAGGAGGACATCCAAAGTGCTGATACAAATCTTCACAGACTAGCTATGTCTGTCATTGAAGATGCTGAAGTAGGTGTTGAAGAAGAAGGTGTTCATGAGGAAGCTGATGTTGAAACTAATGTCATAACATCGCCTGATAGGGATGTTGAAACTAGCCCTGGTGGAAAGAAGAATGAAGATGTGGTAAATGTTGTTGACCTGTCTGATGATGAAGTGATTGGAAATGATGTACCTAGTCTTGCCAAAAGACTTAAAACTAGAAAAGGAAAGAATGTGGAATCTTCTCCTAAGAAGTCAGCTGAAGGAAAGAAGAAAAAGACTTTTGTTGTTGGTCCAACAAAAACATGGAGTAAAGTTGCTGTGAATCCCAGAAAGAGGAAGCTGTTGGAAGAATCTGAATTAGAGTATGATGTTGAGGATGATGTTCAAGACATCACTCCTGTGAGAAAGTCAATCTTGAAGAGAATTGCTGACAAGATACCTGATGTTCCTGTTGACAACATTTCATTCCATTATGCAAGCAGTGCTTCCATGTGGAAATTTGTTTGTCAAAGAAGACTTGCTCTTGAAAGAGAGATTGGCAAAGAGGCTATGGAAATTAAAGAAGTCATAGAGGTGGTAAAGGTTGCTGGATTGATGAAGACTGTTTCTGGGTTCTCCAAGTGTTATGACAGTCTGGTTAAGGAATTTATGGTTAACATTCCTGTGAATATTTCTGACAAAAGAAGTGTGGATTTCATGAAAGTGTTTGTTAGAGGCAAATGTATTAAGTTCTCTCCTGAGGTTATCAATAATTACCTAGGAAGAAAAGAAGAAGAGTTTACAGAGTTAGAAGTTACTGATAATGATGTCTGCAAGGAGATAACTGCTGGTCAAGTAAAGGTGTGGCCCTTGAAAGGAAAATTGACAACTAGCAAACTTAGTGTTAAGTATGCTATCTTGCACAGAATTGGAGCTGCAAATTGGGTGCCTACTTATCATAAAACCACAACAGCTGTGGGATTAGGAAGGTTCATTTATGTTGTTGGCACTAAGAAGAAATTTGACTATGGATCATATATTTTTGAACAAACTGTGAAACATGCCACCACTAATGCTATCAAAATGCCTATAGCATTCCCATCTCTCATTTGTGGAGTAATTCTGAAACAACATCCTGGCATATTGACAAGTTCAGACACAACCTGCAAGAGGGAGTCTACATTATCTCTGCATCCTAAATTGTTTGTTGGGAGTCATGTTCCAGACATTGTCTCAACATCATATGCTGGTGTTAAGAAGAAAAGTACCAAAGCTGATTTGCTTGCAGAATTGAAGGCTACTTACAAGGATCTGGATATTGTGATCAGTACCAGCATGACTAGAAAGAAGGGAATTGAGAAGCTGATCCAGTCCTTGGAACAGGATGATAATGATGATGTTCATGTCAATGCTGAAGGTGTCAATTCTAAGGAAGATGATGAGGATGATGAAGATGGGCCTAGCTCTGATGAAGATTAAGTTTCTTTTTTTGTTTCTGCTAGACAGTAGTTTTTTTTGCACTTGATGTGTTTGGTTTGTAACCTGAATATTATGTTTTAAGCACTTTTTATGTTTTTGTTCTATGATTTGTCTTGTCTTGAATGCTGACTTTAGACTGACAATGAGTGCTAGCTTAGGACTAACTGGTAGTTAGTAGGTGTTTGTCCAATTGTGGCTAAAAAGGGGGACAGTAAGCCTAGCCTTTGTGTGTAGAGTGTGACCTATCTCAGTTCTGGTGTGGTGCAGATGTTGAGGGGGAGTGTGCATGTTGAACAGCTGTTTATGCTGGTTCTGGTTTTGAGGGGGAGTTTGCCCTTTGTTGATAGGTGGTGTGCAACATTTTGAAGTGGGAGCTGTTTGTTTTAAAATTTTTATCCGCTGCTGAAGTCTCTGATGTTGCGGAGATTGTTTTAGCTAAAATTAGCCAAAGGGGGAGATTGTTAGTTCTTGGATTGGCTAGAATTTTGGTAAAATAAAGTTGTTTGTTCAATGTTGATGTCATATGGCTGATGTCTTAACATTGAGTCTTAACATTGGTTAATGTTATAATTTTAAGTTGTTGAAGTTTTGAAGTCTGATGTCACATGCGATGTCATGACATCAGATATGCAGTTTATTAAAACATCAGATTTGAGATGTTTTTTGGGTTAAGCGTATTAGCTGGATTTTGGGAGAGCTGTTAGAGTTATTGGATGCGAATATCTTGGAGGAGATATTTTCTGTTGCAAACAGATTTGATGCAGATTTGTAGGAGTGTTTAAAGGCTGAAGATTTAAGAAGATTTTGAGAGAAAATCTGTTTTGAAGATTCAGTTTTAAATAATAAATCAGGTCAGATATTGTAGCAGGTCTAAGCGCAAATCAAATAGCCATATAAAGCGCATCAATCCTGAAGGAAAAGTACAGAAGATAGAGAGCATAGACTGAGTGTCAATCAGTGTCTTTGTACGAGTATTTTGTAAACCATTCTAGGTTGAATTGGTGAGTTGTAAGGTGTACTCTCTTAGAGCTGTGAAGCAAGAGAGTGTTGTTACTTGATCAAAGCTTGTAAGCAGGATCAAAGTGTTTCTCAAAGTGTGATTTTTGAGGTGTTTAAGGAAGTGAGTAGTGTTCTCATACCTAAGTGGTCTCTTAGGTAGAAAGTTTATTAGGTAGAGATTAAGTTTAGGAGATGTCAACTGGGTTGTTGAGTCTGTAAATTAATTCTACTAATAGTGAAATTCCTTCCTGGCTTGGTAGCCCCCAGAGTAAGCTGTTTAACTGAACTGGGTGAACAATTCTTTGTGTACTCTTCTATTATTTTATATTGTCCATTGCAGAGTGTGTTGTTGTGACATCACACGTAACATCACATATCTGGTACCAAAATTTCAATTGGTATCAGAGCAGGCATCCTGCTCTGCATCTGGGTGAGATCTAGGGCTGATACTTTCTGGTAAGATGGACAAGGAAGTTGGTGGATTTGTGAATATACCCCCTATTCTGGATGGCTCTAATTATGATTATTGGAAGCCAAGGATGATTACCTTTTTGAAATCCTTTGACAGCAGGGCTTGGAAGGCTATCATAAAAGAATGGAAAACACCTGTTGTTGTTGAGAAAGATGATGCTGGGAAAGAAAAAGAAGGCAGCTCAAAACTGAAACCTGAAGAAGAATGGACCAAGGAAGAAGATGAGCTTGCCCTTGGTAATTCCAAAGCTTTAAATGCTATTTTCAATGGAGTTGATAAGAACATATTCAGGTTGATCAATACCTGTGAAGTTGCTAAGGATGATTGGGACATCTTGAAGACTACTCATGAAGGAACTTCAAAGGTTAAGATGTCAAGACTTCAACTTCTGACATCAAAGTTTGAAAGTCTAAAGATGAAGGAAGATGAAACTATTCATGACTTTCATATGAGTATTCTTGAGCTGTCTAATGCCTCTAGTGCTCTTGGAGAGAAGATGACTGAAGAAAAGCTGGTGAGGAAAATCCTTAGATCCCTTCCCAAGAGGTATAAGATGAAGGTGACTGCAATTAAAGAAGCTCAAGACATCAGCAAAATAAGGGTTGATGGGCTTATTGGATCTCTTCAAACTTTTGAGTTTGGGTTGAATGAGGAGGAACCTGAAAAGAAGACCAAGAGTATAGCCTTGGTATCTAATACTCAAGAAGAGAAGAAAGGGAATGGTGCTGAATCTCAGGAGGAGCTATCTCAGGCTATTGCTATGCTGGGAAGACAGTTCAACAAGGTGTTCAAGAGAATGAATAGAAACTACAAACCTAATGTTAAGAACATCTCCTCTGACATCAGCAAGTCAAAAGAAAAGGATGAAGAGAAGACTGCTCAAGACACAGGGATTCAATGCTTTGAGTGTGAAGGTTATGGACATGTCAAGAGAGAATGTCCTACATTCCTTAAGAAGCAGAAGAAGGGCATGACTGTTTCCTGGTCTGATACTGACAGT
Organism: Lathyrus tuberosus; assembly: GCA_022829125.1. Classification (NCBI taxonomy): domain Eukaryota; kingdom Viridiplantae; phylum Streptophyta; class Magnoliopsida; order Fabales; family Fabaceae; genus Lathyrus; species Lathyrus tuberosus. Next base: position 12,763,045 of record JALAZF010000039.1, on the reverse strand, counting down.
GAAAGTGAAGAAGAGTCAGCCAAGCATGTCAGAGCATTGACAGGGACATGTGTGTCTGATGGAGAATCAAGTGATGAGGAACTGAATTTTGAGGAGTTAGCAGCCTCCTATCAAGAGTTATGTCTGAGGAGTGTAGAGGTTTGTCAAGAAAGTGAGAAACAAAAGAAATAAATTGTTTAGCTTGAGACTGTTAAAGTTGATTTTGAAAATGAAGTCTTGTGGGTAAAATCTCAACTTGATCAAATGACAAAATCTGTTAGAATGTTGAACAGTGGATCTAATACTCTTGATAAGATCCTTCAGGCAGAAAAGGTAGCAGGAGACAAATCTGGCTTAGGATTTGTTGTTGAGGAGAAGGTTTCTGCTGAAGCTAGTACTTCAGGAACCAAAAAGGACATGTCTCAACCAATGTCTCAACATAACAAAAAGAGACGTAATCCTAAACCCAAGCAGGTTGCTCACCAACAGCCTCAGAATGTTGGGAAAAGGTATGCTCATGGTCCTTATCAAAAGAAGGTTCATACTTCTGGAGCTAGGCAGTATATGCCTCCTCAATACCATAGGAGCATGCAGGCTTCTAGGTTTAACATGTTCCATCATATGTCTCAACATTAGGGGAATGTGTATGGATTTGGATATAATAATGTTGTGCCACATTTTTATGGTAGAAGGAAGCCACATCATCATAGAAGATAGCCTAAGAGACAGAATCCTCACTACAGAAGACATGCAAACTATAGAAGAAGACAACACCAGTACTATGGATGGCAGCCACATCAGTTTCATCATCAAGGTTGCAGGAAGTTTAACAACTTCAGAGAAGAGAGAGTAAGGTGCTTCTATTGTGGAAGATTTGGTCATATGCAGTTTTCTTGCTTTAAACTACATGGATATCCCAAATCTGTCCCTCAACCTAGACAGAAGGAGAACAGGACTAAGGTTGTTAAACAATGGGTTCCTAAAGCTGAAGTTACATGTCTATTGGCTCACACATCAGATAGACATTCTACTAAGGATGGATGGTACTTTGACAGTGGATGTTCAAAGCATATGACTGGGTCCAAAAATCATTTGGTGGAGATCAATTCTTGCTCCTCAAATGATGTTACTTTTGGTAATGGAGAGAAAGGGGAGGTAAAAGGAGTTGGAAAATTGAAGTGTCATGATGGACCTGATCTTGACAATGTGCTTCTTGTCAAAGGTTTGAGTGCTAATTTGATTAGCATAAGTCAGCTTTGTGATGAAGGATACAAATTCAGCTACACTAAAGATGAGTGTTTGGTGACTAATGAGAAGAATGAGGTTGTTATGAAGGGAGTCAAATCCAGAGATAATTGTTATCAATGGGTACCTCAAGAGGTCAGCTCATCTAATGATGTTAAGGTTGATGTTGTGACATCAGACTGTAACATTAAGTGTGAAAGTCTGAGCAAGTTGAAAGGTCAATTAGGGTTAATAACTTATGGTGTGAATTCTTTTAAAAATTTAAAAGGAAAGTTATTTTGGAGGGAGAAACTCATTGATTGGATTTTAAGTGATCCACAAAATCAGGCTCCATACTTTAGGCTATCATTACGTATTGTAGCTATCACACGCTTCATCAAACACTATACCCCTAGACGGTTCATCTCCTTCTCCATCAACAGAAGTAGCAATCCTTCCCTGATCCTCAGTTGCTCCACTGGAACAATGTCAAAACAAGTATCATCCCCTTCAAAGAAGTCTGCGTCAAAAAGTTCTTCTCTTGAAAAAGCTAGGGTTTTGACGAAAGAGGGTTCTGCTGAAGAAGCTTTGAATATAGCACCCATCTCCATGATGGTTCCTGAATCTGGTAAGTCAAGACCTTCCAAACTGCAACCCAAAAGGCCTACACCTAAAATTGATGATAGTGAAACTAGGAGGTTAGTCACTAGCATTCTTTTTAAAGAGAAATATGCATCTGGGTCTTCCACCCCTCAAGCTGTTGAAGAGAGGTTTGATGTTGATCGCAGTCTTAATCAGATTGCCACCAAAATTTTGGATAAGGGTTTATCTGTAAAAGGCATTTCTATTCCCCTTAGACAAATGCCTGCTGAAAAGGAGGACATGCAAAGTGCTGATACAAATCTTCACAGACTAGCTATGTCTGTCATTGAAGATGCAGAAGTAGGTGTTGAAGAAGAAGGTGTTCATGAGGCATTAAATGTCATAACATCGCCTGATAGGGATGTTGAAACTAGCCCTGGTGGAAAGAAGAATGAAGATGTGGTAAATGTTGTTGACCTGTCTGATGATGAAGTGATTGGAAATGATGTACCTAGTCTTGCCAAAAGACTTAAAACTAGAAAAGGAAAGAATGTGGAATCTTCTCCTAAGAAGTCAGCTGAAGGAAAGAAGAAAAAGACTTCTGTTGTTGGTCCAACAAAAACATGGAGTAAAGTTGCTGTGAATCCCAGAAAGAGGAAGCTGTTAGAAGAATCTGAATTAGAGTATGATGTTGAGGATGATGTTCAAGACATCACTCCTGTGAGAAAGTCAATCTTGAAGAGAATTGCTGACAAGATACCTGATGTTCCTGTTGACAACATTTCATTCCATTATGCAAGCAGTGCTTCCATGTGGAAATTTGTTTGTCAAAGAAGACTTGCTCTTGAAAGAGAGATTGGCAAAGGGGCTATGGAAATTAAAGAAGTCATAGAGGTGATAAAGGTTGCTGGATTGATGAAGACTGTTTGTGGGTTCTCCAAGTGTTATGACAGTCTGGTTAAGGAATTTATGGTTAACATTCCTGTGAATATTTCTGACAAAAGAAGTGTGGATTTCATGAAAGTGTTTGTTAGAGGCAAATGTATTGCGTTCTCTCCTGAGGTTATCAATAATTACCTAGGAAGAAAAGAAGAAGAGTTTACAGAGTTAGAAGTTACTGATAATGATGTCTGAAAGGAGATAACTGCTGGTCAAGTAAAGGTGTGGCCTTTGAAAGGAAAATTGACAACTAGCAAACTTAGTGTTAAGTATGTTATCTTGCACAGAATTGGAGCTGCAAATTGGGTGCCTACTAATCATAAAACCACAACAGCTGTGGGATTAGGAAGGTTCATTTATGCTGTTGGCACTAAGAAGAAATTTGACTATGGATCATATATTTTTGAACAGACTGTGAAACATGCCACCACTAATGCTATCAAAATGCCTATAGCATTCCCATCTCTCATTTGTGGAGTAATTCTGAAACAACATCCTGGCATATTGACAAGTTCAGACACAACCTGCAAGAGGGAGTCTACATTATCTCTGCAACCAAAATTGTTTGTTGGGAGTCATGTTCCAGACATTGTCTCAACATCATATGCTGGTGTCAAGATGAAAAGTACCAAAGCTGATTTGCTTGCAGAATTGAAGGCTACTTACAAGGATCTGGATATTGTGATCAGTACCAGCATGACTAGAAAGAAGGGAATTGAGAAGCTGATCCAGTCCTTGGAACAGGATGATAATGATGATGTTCATGTCAATGCTGAAGGTGTCAATTCTAAGGAAGATGATGAGGATGATGAAGATGGGCCTAGCTCTGATGAAGATTAAGTTTCTTTTGTTGTTTCTGCTAGACAGTAGTTTTTTTTGCACTTGATGTGTTTGGTTTGTAACCTGAATATTATGTTTTAAGCACTTTTTATGTTTTTGTTCTATGATTTGTCTTGTCTTGAATGCTGACTTTAGACTGACAATGAGAGCTAGCTTAGGACTAACTGGTAGTTAGTAGGTGTTTGTCCAATTGTGGTGGGGAGAGTAAGCCTAGCCTTTGTGTGTAGAGTGTGTCCTATCTCAGTTCTGGTGTGGTGCAGATGTTGAGGGGGAGTGTGCATGTTGAACAGCTGTTTATGCTGGTTCTGGTTTTGAGGGGGAGTTTGCCCTTTGTTGATAGGTGGTGTGCAACATTTTGAAGTGGGAGCTGTTTGTTTTAAAAATTTTATCCGCTGCTGAAGTCTCTGATGTTGCGGAGATTGTTTTAGCTAAAATTAGCCAAAGGGGGAGATTGTTAGTTCTTGGATTGGCTAGAATTTTGGTAAAACAAAGTTGTTTGTTCAATGTTGATGTCATATGGCTGATGTCTTAACATTGAGTCTTAACATTGGTTAATGTTATAATTTTAAGTTGTTGAAGTTTTGAAGTCTGATGTCACATGCGATGTCATGACATAAGATATGCAGTTTATTAAAACATCAGATTTGAGATGTTTTTAGGGTTAAGCGTATTAGCTGGATTTTGGGAGAGCTGTTAGAGTTATTGGATGCGAATATCTTGGAGGAGATATTTTCTGTTGCAAACAGATTTGATGCAGATTTGTAGGAGTGTTTAAAGGCTGAAGATTTAAGAAGATTTTGAGAGAAAATCTGTTTTGAAGATTCAGTTTTAAATAACAAATCAGGTCAGATATTGTAGCAGGTCTAAGCCCAAATCAAATAGCCATATAAAGCGCATCAATCCTGAAGGAAAAGTACAGAAGATAGAGAGCATAGACTAAGTGTCAATCAGTGTCTTTGTATGAGTATTTTGTAAACCATTCTAGGTTGAATTGGTGAGTTGTAAGGTGTACTCTCTTAGAGCTGTGAAGCAAGAGAGTGTTGTTACTTGATCAAAGCTTGTAAGCAGGATCAAAGTGTTTCTCAAAGTGTGATTTTTGAGGTGTTTTAGGAAGTGAGTAGTGTTCTCATACCTAAGTGGTCTCTTAGGTAGAAAGTTCATTAGGTAGAGATTAAGTTTAGGAGATGTCAACTGGGTTGTTGAGTCTGTAAATTAATTCTACTAATAGTGAAATTCCTTCCTGGCTTGGTAGCCCCCAGAGTAAGTTGTTTAACTGAACTGGGTGAACAATTCTTTGTGTACTCTTCTGTTGTTTTATATTGTCCATTGGAGAGTGTGTTGTTGTGACATCACACGTAACATCACATATCTGGTACCAGAATTTCAATGCGGTAGTGGTCGCGTCACAGAAACCGAGCTACAGAAAAATAGAGATTCTGTTGGGGATCAAAAAATATATTTTTAGGAGGGTTAAGCCTTATATTGCATAATTTTTTGCTGTTTCATTTGCTTTCTCATTTTTTACTATTTTCATCATACTATCTGCTTATCTGTCATACTTGTTTAATTTACTGTTATCTAGGAATGTGATTAATACACATGTGGTGAGTCAAAAAGTCCTCAGTAGGCTTGAAAGCATATTTTAAGATAAGAGGTGGCAGACTCAAGAAGGCTTATAGGGAGTGAATCCCGACCAAGCTAACTTGAAAGTCCACCAAATACTTAGAGGTACCCTTTTGAAATTACTGATGTTAAGCGAGCAGGTCGTGAAAACATTACTTTTTCCACTGGGCACCCATGAAACTGAGGATTAGTAAACATTTAACCATTCGACTATTTTAGGACGTAGTGCAGTGAATATCGGGAATATTTGATAAGCGATACTACACTCGAATGAGATCCATCTGAGGGATATTACAACTCTCATGAGTTAGTCGGTTTGCTGGTAGCATTCTTAAGAGGGTTCAATGATTTTGGGAACCTTGTTAGAACCCATTCTATAGGTACAATAAGAACCCCTAGTGCATACCTTTGGGATGGGTAGACCCGTGACTTCATGCTCGTGACAATAAACCCTTAAACCCATGTTTTCGTATATTTGTGTTTGCTGCATTCATGCATCCATTAAAAAACTTTCAAAAAAAATTTCTCAATTTTTTTTTGAAAAGAACTAAAAAAATGGGGTATTGCAAATATCAGAAACCGCGTTATGGATTTAGGTAGAAGAAAAACTCAGAAGTACACCTTCAGAAATCCAAAACTTGAAGACCTGAGGAGATTAGGGAAGGTCGATTACTAATCCAGAAGCTTTCAGAGCTAAGTACGGAGGACTTTTGTCTCTTTTGAAAGTCAATATGGTTGAAGGAGTCCTGTCTACATTGGTTCAGTTTTATGATCCAGTGTACCACTGCTTCACATTTCCAGATTATCAGCTCACACCAACATTGGAGGAGTACTCTCATTGATTTACCCATCACTAATCAGGATCCATTCTCTGGACTGGAAGAAATTCCTAAAGATCAAATCATTGAAAGAGTCACCTCTTTGGAAATATCAGATATAAAAACCCATATGGCCACTAAGGGAGGAATTCAAGGTCTACCAACTAGGTTTCTGTTGGAAAAAGCCCTATACTTTGCCAGCATAGGAAACATAGTTGCTTTTGAGGATAACTTTGTTCTACTCACTTATGTATTATCCTTTTCTCTAACTTTGACAATTTGGTCGACATAAACGCTATCAAGATATTCTTTATTGGGAACCCAGTCCCAACTTTGCTAGCAGATGCTTACCACTCAGTGCATTTAAGGAACTTGTTCAGCGGAGGGATGATTACATGCTGTGTACCATTACTCTACAAATGGTTTATTTCCCACTTACCCAAATCTGCTGCTTTTTGGGATCTCAAAAGTGGTATGCGATGGTCGCAAAAGATTATGTCTTTCACTTATTCTGACATAGATTGGTACAATCGGGTCTATGACGGAATAAAGATCATTGATAAATGTGGAAGTTTCCCCAATGCACCCCTCATTAGTACCAAATGAAGGATCAATTATCACCCAGTTTTAGCTCGTCGTCAGCTTGGATACCCGATGAAGGACATACCTTACAACATTCATCTGGAAGGTCTTTTCTTCAAGCAAGGAGAAAATGACAGAGCACTAAAGGAAGAAATTATGCATACCTGGCATCATGCTTATAAGAAAGGAAGAAAATCTCTGGGAAAACCAAACTGCATCTCCACGGAGCCTTATCTCCAATGGGTACAAACTAGGGCCATCAAGTTAAAAATGCCTTACCCCCGTCAAGAAGTATTTCCCTTAAAAGAATATATCCTCTACTTCATGAGTGACACAGAGAAACTGCGGGTCGTTTTTAACAAAACTCAACGTGAAAAGAACTCTTGAAAGAACAAGTATCAGATTGTCAGCTTGGAGTGCACAAAGATTCAAGAGTTACTAAAGGAGAAAGATGCTCTGATTGAAATACTAGAGCAGCATGCTGTAGAAAGTCAAGAGGAACAGAGGAGTTTGCTATCTCCTTTCACATGGAAAAGGATCATTGACCCGACAACGGTTGAGGAGACCCAATCAAAGAAGAGAAAAGGGGATCAGCAGCTAGCATCTGAACCTTTGTCAGAGATTTCTTAGGATTCATAGGCCTAGTTTTTCTTCCTGCACTTTGTAAAATAATGTACTTTTCCCTGTAAGATATTGTAATCCTTTGAATTCAATAAAAGGTTTCCACCGATGTATGATATTTGCAATACAATTGTTAAAAGTTCTTTTGAAAACAAAAAGATCATTCTCATTCTTTGCATATCATTCATCATTCTTACATTACACATCTTTGTCATAAAGTCTCATACATGTGTCACACTTTAGAGTCAAGCTGTCTCATTCGTACAATACTCGGGCCAATCGGCAAAAGAAAATGAACGATCTTGAGGAGGAAAACAAAGAGCTAAGAGAGGAAGTTAACACTCTGAAGGAAAATCTGGAAAGACTCAACAACATGATTGAATCCTTGGGATCAACCACCTCAAAGGACTGCAATCTCAGAAATTGTGTCTACATTAATGTTTGAGATACCCGTCAATCTTCTGCAGTACAACATGCCTAAAGGTTTTCCTTGGGGCATGCCTTTCAATTTCATACCTGAGGGATATATACCACCGATCACTGAAGACCCAGGGGCCATAGCCGGAACCTCCAGACCTGAAGGTTACACACTTCAGGTGAACGAAGATGCAAGGACTGCGACGAAGACTTCTGTACCTGAAGGTTACAAACTTCAGGTCACCGAAATGCCAAGAGTTACTACAGTAATGTCTATACCACAACCTATGATACATACTATCCCAGAGGAACAGATCCTTCATGCCACCCCTGACAAGGATGAAGAAGTATACGAAAGAATGAATGAAGTCCAAGAACAGTTCTTGGAAATGCAAAAAGAACTGCATGCCATTCGCGGACAGGACTTGTTTGGCAAAGATGTCTCTGACCACTGTTTGGTCCCAAACTTCAAAATACCACACAAGTTTATAGTGCCCGACTTTGAGAAGTACAAAGGCAACTCTTGCCCTCAGATTCACTTGGTAATGTACGCCCGTAAGATGTCTACCCAGACAGAAAACCAACAGCTACTGATCCACTACTTTCAAGACAGTTTAACCGGTGTCGCGCTCAAGTGGTACATAGGATTAAACCGTACCAAGATCAGTACCTTCAGAGATCTTGGGGCAGCTTTTATTCAGCAGTACAAGTATAATTTGGGTATGGACCCCGACAAAGATCAAATTAGAGCTATGTCCCAAAAAGATAAAGAAACCTTCAAGGAGTACGCTCAAAGATGGCGTGAAAATTGCCACCCAGATTTGTCCTCCTCTTGAGGAGAAAGAAATAACGAAAATCTTCTTGAAAACATTAAGCTCATTTTATTATGACCAAATGATCGCCAGCGCACCTAGTGATTTTACCGAGATGGTAAACAGGGGGTACGCCTTAAAGAAGCAGTCCGAGAAGGTCGATTGGTTAAGGACTCAGAACCATCCAGTAGTAGTAAAAGATACGGGAGTGCTTTCAAAAAGAAGAAAGAACAGGATATCAGTAATATCCCGCAGAGTAAGCAAAGGAGAAGATACCAACCTCGACAGGTAGCAACGGTATCTCCTATTGTCAGTCCAGCGCCGATCCCGGCATATCAACCACAAGTTGCTCAGAGACAGCCAAATCAACAAGCGTATCAACAAAGGCAGCAACAACCACTTCAACAAGCTCGCCCGCAATACAATAACAACAATCGTTTTCCATGATCGCCAGGGTTTGACCCCATACCAATGTTATATGCAGAACTATTCCCACTTTTGCTAGTCAAGGGGCACGTCCAAACCAGGACTCCTCTCATAGTGCCGGACAATCCCCCTTATTTGTTCAAAGCTGGTCAATATTGCCCTTATCATCAAGGAGGACCGGGGCATAACATTGAGAACTGCCTCAACTTTAAATCTGACGTACAAAGGCTCGTAAAAAATGAAGTTTTATCTTTCAAAGATACGAATCCAAATGTTCAAACAAACCCGTTGCCGCAACATGAAAAAGCTTCAGTAAACTTGGTAGATGAAGGATCTGGCAACAGTTATCAAATTCACGATGTACGCCTACTAGGAACAAATCTGGTAAAAATGCATTGTAGGCAAAGCAAGTATGGCTACGTGTCATCTCACAACTATGGAAGGAATAATCACCAGGTCAATATGGTTCGGATTTTCGACATTCGTTTAATGAATACCAGCTTGATAAAATTACATGCCAAACAAGTAAGGCTCGGTTATCTACCAGCACATAATTATCAGGACTGCAAAGATTGCTCCGAAAACGATCATGGTTGTGCACTTGTACAAAGAACTCTTCAACATCTATTGGACGATTGGTGGATTCCAGTCTACCAGGATGAAAATACACATCAAGTTAGCATAACCAATGGAAATCTGGACAGACACCAAAGCTGTGACATCCGCTTGCTGGAAACGGATTTGGTAAAGATGCACGGCATACAGAGTGGATACGGCCGGGTGCCACCTCACAACTATAAACGTTGTCGAATATGTTTAGAGAATAGCCAAGGGTGCTACATCGTGCGAGCAGCTCTCCAGAATCAAGTGGACTAAGGGGAAACCCAACTATGCCTAAATTCTTAGTCCATCAAAATGGTGCAAGGTTGCCCAGGGCAGCAAGCAGTTTACGACATTAAAAACATTAAAACATCATTGGTCAAATTTCACAAATGCCTGTGCGGACTTGATTATTTTGGTCTGAATCACCACGATTATTCGACTTGCAGAAAATATCGCAAAAGTCGGCATGGTTGCCTCCTTGTCTAAATTGAGATTCAAGAGTTGTTGAACAAAAGAACCATCATGATTTTCAATGAAAGAGAGCCTGTTAATTATGGAATTAACGAGGATGTTTTCACCATAATCCCTCTGCTCGATGAACCAAAGCGCTTGGAGATCCCTTTCGACAGTGGAAAAATTTCCAACATTCTTGAGCCGAAATCAATTGAGGTCACTTATGACAGTCAAAAGACCCAAATAACCCCTTTGGTCATCCACTTGCCAGGCCCAATGCCATATGAGTCAGAAAAATCTATTTCGTACAAGTACGGTGCAACCATAATAGAAGATGGAAAAGAAATTCCGATGTCATCCATTAACATTGCTGATATCAGTCGGGTCACCCGAAGTGGTTGAATCTTCAACAGAGGAGTTGGAGAACCTGCAAAAGAAAAGGAACCTTAAGCTGAAGTTCCTAATCAACAAATTGGTCAATCTAGCAGCACAGATCTTGTGAAGAATAACGATGAAATGTTAAAACTCATCCAGAGAAGTGAATACAACATTGAGGATCAACTATTACAAACTCCTTCTCGGATACCCGTGTTATCTCTGCTGCTCAATTCAGAAGCTCACAGAGAAGCTCTACAGAAGGTCTTGGAACAAGTCTTTGTAGAACAAGATGTAACAGTGGGTCAGTTTGACAACATTATTTCCAACATCACTTCCTACAACAATTTGGGTTTCGGTGATGAAGAACTTCCAGAGGAAGGAAAGAATCATAACATGGCACTCAATATCACAGTTAATTGCAAGGATGATGATTTAGCCAGTGTATCGTAGACACATGTTCATCCTTGAACGTCGTGCCAAGGTCAACTCTAGTACGATTATCTTTTCAAGGTACTCCAATGAGAGGTAGTGAAATCATAGTCAAACCTTTTGACGGATCCAGGAAGACAGTTATCGGCGAACTCGACCTTCCCATAACCATTGGTCCCCACGTTTTCTAAGTCACTTTCCAAGTCATGGACATCCGAGTGGCATACAGTTGTTTATTAGGACGACCTTGGATACATAAAGCAGGGGCAGTCACTTCGACACTTCACCAAAACTTGAAGTTTATCAAGAACGACAAGTTGGTCACAGTATGCAGAGAACAAGCTTTAATCGTGAGCAACCTATTATCATTCTCATATTTAGAGTCAGAAGAAGTCGTTGGAACTCAATTTCAAGCACTCTCTGTGAGCAATGAGAATCATCAAAAAAGAGGAACGTTAATTTCCTCGTACAAAGACGCTGTCCAAATAATGGGGAGCAGTGACATAAAAGGATGGGGACAAGTTGTGATTCCTGTAGATAACAAGATAAAAAAAGGTCTCGGTTTTTCTCCAGCACTTACCAAGACTACAAAAAAGGATGAAAGCACTCGTCCCATTCAAGATTTCTTCCACAGTGGAGGCTTCATCCACCCAATTTCTCAGGAAGTCCACACCATCGAGGAAAATAATTCTTCTGATACATATAAAGAGTGGAAATCCTATTTCAACGATGAAAGATATATATATATATATATATATATATATATATATATATATATAAGGAAGAAACATACATGCCATTTTGCTCTCCGAAGCAAAGTCCCAGATAAATACCAAGATCATACTTCAGAATGATCTACGGAGATTGCGATCCCGAGGGATGTCGTGCGTCACCCAACTCATAGGAAAAAGATACTCTGATGAAAGAAAACTTTGATTACAACTCATATGATCCCATGGATGATTTGCCCATTTGGAAACCTTACATGGAAGATTCAGGGCAAAAGAGTCAGCCAGAGAATGCGTATCTTCTGAATGACCTTAAGAAAAATCCACCTGTTCTCCCAAAATCGTGGAAACCTTACCAGGAAAATTCTAAAAATGTCAAACACCATGTTGATGAAGTTGCAAGAATCGCAGGACAAGAATTTATCAACTTTGCATTTCCTGAGATCAATGCTATTGACGAAGATGATTCATCTATCCCCTCATAAACTTGGGATACCTTGGGGCAGCCAAGCGGTAAGTACAACTTTCTAGTGAAGTACACTACTCCAGAAAGCTCTCGCATCATATATGAAGACATCCAGCCAACAGGATGGGGAGATCCTCTTGAAAATGAAAATACTGTTGAAGATACAACAGAAGTGTTGGTTATTGGATTGGCTAGAATTTTGGTAAAACAAAGTTGTGCAATGTTGATGTCACACGGGTGATGTCTTAACATTGAGTCTTAACATTGGTGTATGTTAAGTGTTTTAGTTGGATGTCTGATGTCACATGCGATGTTGTGACATCAGGTCTGCAGAAGATTAATAACATCAGGTTTAGTGATGTTGTTAGGGTTTGCGTTTTAGTTGGATTTTGGAAGAGCTGGCAGAGTAATTGGATGCGAATATCTTGGAGGAGATATTTTCTGTTACAAATAGATTTGATGCAGATTTGTAGGAGTGTTTAAAGGCTGGAGATTTAAGAAGATTTTGAGAGAGAAAATCTGTCGAAGATTCAGTTTTAAATAACAAATCAGGTCAGATATTGTAGCAGGTCCAAGACCAGATCAAATAGCTATATAAAGCGCATCAATCCTTGAAGAAAGCAACGAAGAAAGAGAGCTAAAGACTGAGAGTCGATTGAGTCTTCGTGTTTGTATTGTAAACCATTCTAGTGTGAATTGGTATTGTTGTTTTGAGTTGTTCTTGATCAAAGCTGTGAAGCAGAATCAAGTTGTGTTTTTCAAAGTGTGTGATCTTTGAATTATATCACTGAAGTGATTTAGGGATTGAGTAGTGTTCTCATACCTAAGTGGTATCTTAGGTAGAAGGTTCATTAAGTAGAGTTTAAGTTTAGGAGATGTCAACTGGGTTGTTGAGTCTGTAAATTAAAACTACTGATAGTGAAATTCATCCCTGGCTTGGTAGCCCCCAGACGTAGGTAGTTAGACCGAACTGGGTGAACAATTCATTGTGTTGATTTACTGCTGTTATTGCATTGTCCATTGTAGAGTGTGTTGTTGTGACATCGCACGTAACATCACATATCTGGTACCAGAATTTCAATTGGTATCAGAGCAGGCATCCTGCTCTGCATCTGGGTGAGATCCAGGGTTGATACTTTCTGGTAAAGATGGACAAGGAAGTTGGTGGATTTGTGAATAGACCCCCTATTTTGGATGGCTCTAATTATGATTATTGGAAGCCAAGGATGATTACCTTTTTGAAATCCTTGGACAGCAGGGCTTGGAAGGCTATCATAAAAGAATGGAAATCACCTGTTGTTGTTGAGAAGGATGATGCTGGGAAAGAAATAGAAGGCAGCTCAAAACTGAAACCTGAAGAAGAATGGACCTAGGAAGAAGATGAGCTTGCCCTTGGAAATTCCAAAGCTTTAAATGTTATTTTCAATGGAGTTGATAAGAACATATTCAGGTTGATCAATACCTATGAAGTTGCCAAGGAAGCTTGGGACATCTTGAAGACTACTCATGAAGGAACTTCAAAGGTTAAGATGTCTAGACTTCAACTTTTGACATCAAAGTTTGAAAGTCTAAAGATGAAAGAAGATGAAACTATTCATGACTTTCATATGAGTATTCTTGAGCTGTCCAATGCCTCTAGTGCTCTTGGAGAAAAGATGACTGAAGAAAAGCTGGTGAGGAAAATCCTTAGATCCCTTCCCAAGAGGTACAAGATGAAGGTGACTGCAATTGAAGAAGCCCAAGACATCAGCAAAATGAGAGTTGATGAGCTTATTGGATCTCTTCAAACATTTGAGCTAGGGTTAAGTGAAGAGGAACCTGAGAAGAAGTCCAAGAGTATAGCTTTGGCTTCCAGTTCTGAAGAAGCCAAGAAAGGGAAAGAGGATGATTCTCAGGAAGAGCTGTCTCAGGCTATTGCTTTGCTGGGTAAACAGTTCAACAAAGTTATGAAGAGGATAAATATGAGTTATAATCCCAATGTCAAGAACATTACCTCTGACATCAATAGATCAGGAGAACAAGGGAAGAAGTCTAAAGATGAAGAAAAATCCAGTAATGACAAAGGGATACAATGCTTTGAGTATGAAGGGTATGGACATGTCAAGAAGGAATGTCCTACTTTTCTAAAGAAGCAGAAAGGGTTATCAGCTTCTTGGTCTGACAGTGAGAGTGAATCTGAAGAAAATTTAGCTAAACTTGTTAGAGTTATGGTTGGGGTTTATGAGTCAGATGATGATGAGGTTACTTATGATGAACTTGTTGTCACTTATAAAGACCTCTTCATAAGAAGTGAGCAAGTGTGTCTTGAAGGAGAAGAGCTGAAGAAAACCATAGTACAGTTAAAAGCTGAAAAGACTGAACTTGAAGCTGAAGTCAGTATGCTTAACTATAAACTGTACTCTATGACCAAAACTATCAGAATGTTGAACAATGGTACTGATGCATTAGACAACATTCTTAGTATTGGGAAGATGGCTGCAGACAAATGTGGTTTGGGATTCACCAGTGATGCAGGTTCTATCACCTCCAAACCAGTGATGTTAAAACAGATGTTAAAACATCCTGATAGAACTCCATCTAAGAAGAAATACAGACACTGGAGATGTCACCATTGTGGATGTTTTGGACACATTAAGGATTATTGTTATAAGCTACATGGATATCCTCAGAAGGCTCATCAGGTTGTTCCCAAACAGAACTGTTATAAAGGAAGGTAGGTTACCAAGCCTAAGAAGCAATGGGTCCCTAAAGTTAAGGTTACTAGCTTGATAGCTCACACTTCTTTAAGGGTTTCGACCAAAGAAGATTGGTACTTTGACAGTGGGTGTTCAAGGCACATGACTGGAGTAAAGAATCTGTTGGTAGATGTGAAGCTTCATTCTTCAGGCTATGTTACATTTGGCGATGGGGTCAAAGGAGAGATCAAGGGGAGTGGTAAACTGAACTGTGCTGGTGTTCCCAGACTGGAGGATGTTCTTCTTGTTAAAGGACTGATAACAAATTTGATTAGCATTAGTCAACTTTGTGATCAAGGATTCAAAGTAGACTTTACAAAGTCTGAATGCAGTGTCAAAGATGATAAACGAGAAGTCATTATAAAGGGAGCCAGGTCTAAGGACAATTGTTATCTTTGGGTGCCACAAGACTTTAATTCTTCCACTTGTGTTTTTGCTAAAGAAGATGATGTCAAAATCTGGCATCAGAAGTTGGGACATCTTCACCTAAAGGGAATGAAGAGAATCATCTCCTCAGAAGCAGTCAGAGGAATTCCCAAACTTAATATTGAGGAAGGAAAAGTGTGTGGAGACTGTCAAAAAGGGAAGCAGACAAAGATGTCTCATCTGAAGCTTCAACATGACACCACCTCCAAGGTCTTGGAACTACTTCATATGGACTTGATGGGACCTATGCAGGTTGAAAGTCTGGGTGGAAAGAAATATGCATATGTAGTTGTGGATGACTATTCAAGGTACACCTGGGTGAGCTTCATCAAAGACAAATCAGAGGTGTTTGATGTTTTTAAAGATCTTTGTCAAAGACTCCAAAGAGAAAAGGAGAGTAATGTTATCAGGATAAGGAATGACCATGGAAGAGAGTTTGAGAATAGCAAGTTTGAAGAATTTTGCTCTGCTGAAGGTATAAGTCATAAGTTTTCATATCCTATTACTCCTCAGCAAAATGGAGTAGTTGAGAGGAAGAACAGAACTATCCAAGAGTCTGCTAGAGCTATGATCCATGCCAAGAAACTTCCCTATCATTTCTGGGCTGAAGCCATGAATACTGGCTGCTACACTCACAACAGGGTTACCCTGAGAAGAGGCACTTCATCCACTCTGTATGAACTATGGAAGGGAAGAAAACCTAATGTTAAATACTTCCATGTTTTTGGCAGTAGATGTTATATTTTGGCTGATAGAGAACAGAGAAGAAAATTGGATTCCAAAATGAAAGAATATTTTTGGGATACTCTACCAATAGCAGAGCGTATAGGGTTTTCAATTCTAGAACTAAGGTGATGATGGAGTCCATCAATGTGGCGATTGATGACAATGATAAGCAGGAAGATGATGATGTCCTAGATAATGTTGGAACATCAGTTGGTGAAGTTGCACCAGAAACTGAAGACAGAAGTCCAACTCCTAGTGTTGCTGCTGCTGAGCCTGAAACTGAGCAACCTCATAAAGATCCCTCTATCAGAGTGCAGAAGGACCACCCAAAGGAGCTCATCATAGGTGATCCAAATTCTGGAGTGAGGACTAGGTCAAGATATGTTATAGCAAGTTCATGTTTGTCTCCAAAATTGAGCCAAAGAATGTCAAGGAAGCATTGACTGATGAGTTTTGGATAAATGCAATGCATGAAGAGCTGGAGCAATTCAAGAGGAATGAAGTATGGGAGCTTGTACCTAGGCCTGATGGAGTTAATGTGATTGGCACCAAGTGGATCTACAAGAATAAATCTGATGAACAAGGAGTGGTCACCAGAAACAAAGCCAGATTAGTTGCTCAGGGATAGACTCAGGTTGAAGGAATTGATTATGATGAAACCTTTGCTCTTGTAGCAAGACTGGAATCTATCAGATTGCTCTTAGGGGTGGCTTGTAATTTCAAATTCAAGCTTTTTAAGATGGATGTTAAAAGTTCCTTCTTGAATGGTTACTTAAATGAAGAGGTGTATGTTGATCAACCAAAAGGATTTGTTGATCCAACATTTCCTGACCATGTGTACAAACTAAGGAAAGCTCTATATGGTTTGAAGCAAGCACCAAGAGCTTGGTATGAAAGACTTACTGAATTCCTGGTTGTGAATGGCTACAGAAAAGGAGGGATTGACAAGACTTTGTTTGTTAAAGAGGAAGGAGGAAAACTGATGATAGCTCAAATCTATGTTGATGACATAGTATTTGGTGGGATGTCAGATGCAATGGTGAAACATTTTGTGGAACAGATGTAGTCTGAATTTGAAATGAGTCTTGTTGGTGATCTAAACTATTTTCTTGGTCTACAAGTTAGACAAATGGAGGACTCCATATTCATTTCTCTGAGCAAGTATGCAAAGAACATAGTGAAGAAGTTTGGTCTAGAGAATGCTAATCACAAGAGGACTCCTGCTCGTACTCATCTAAAATTATCCAAGGCTGAACATGGTGTCAGTGTGGATCAAAGTTTATATAGAAGCATGATTGGGAGTCTATTGTATCTCACAGCTAGCAGACCTGACATTGCCTTTGCTGTTGGAGTTTGTGCCAGATACCAATCTGAGCCTAAGGTTAGTCACTTGAATCAAGTAAAGAGAATCCTGAAATATGTTAATGGCACTAGTGACTATGGGATGTTGTATGGTCATGAATCTGGGACTGAGTTAAGGGGATATTGTGATGCTGACTGGGCTGGGAATGCTGATGATAGGAAAAGCACTTCAGGAGGTTGTTTCTTCTTAGGGAATAATCTGATATCATGGTTTAGTAAAAAGCATAACTGTGTGTCCCTTTCTACTGCTGAAGTTGAGTACATAGCAGCGGGGAGTAGTTGTTCTCAACTTGTTTGGATGAAGCAGATGTTAACAGAATACAATGTCAAGCAAGATGTCATGACATTGTACTGTGATAATTTGAGTGCTATCAATATCTCTAAGAATCATATTCAGCATAGCAGAACCAAGCATATTGATATAAGGCATCATTTTATAAGGGATTTGGTTGAAGACAAAGTAGTTGCCTTGGAACATGTTGCTACAGATAAACAATTAGCTGACATTTTTACTAAAGCCTTAGATGCAAACCAATTTGAAAGTTTGAGAAGTAAATTAGGAATTTGCATTTATGAAGATTGAATGTGCTAGAGAGTGTATTAAGCAGTTGTATTCTTTATTAGAAATTGATTTTATTCAACTGCTGAAGGCATACAGGTTAGAATTACATCATTAGTTACAGATTATCCCAACCCCCTGCATCTAGAAAAGCTTTCCAGTCTTCATCCCAATCATCATCAGCAGCTTGTTGTTGCACAGGAAGCTTCTTGCTTGGTTTCATGGTTGTTTCTGAGGTTCTGCCTCACTTTGTGGTTCCTGAAGCAGTTTCAGCTGCAGTCATTGTTTTGCTCTCCTTCTGAGGTAGATCTGAAGTCTTGTCCTTCTGCTTGAAGTTCTTTGCTGCATCTTTGATGTTTGACTGGCTCATTCTTGGTTGCTGAGTGGTGCTGCTAGAAGGAAGAAAGGCTTGTGTTTATAATAAAAACAAGGAGCATAGTTTGTATCGGCTGAACATTCAATTGTTGGAACTTGTGTTTGACCATGTCTTTATGTCAGGACATTGTGTTTGGTGATTGTCCAATTATGGCTAAAAAGGGGGAGAGTTAGCTGATGACACTAAATTATACTGTATTTTTGACTCTGATTTCACATGCATATTAGTTTTTATTTTTTATTTTTTTATGCTTTGTTATTGTTATGTTTTCCTTTTTTTCAGGTTTTTAATAAAATCGAGGTCCTAGACGAAAAAGGATGCAAAAGGAGCTAGAATTCAAGTTTGGCAGCAATTTACTCTGGTCGCTTCTCTTGTCGCGGGCGCCCCAGGGTAGGCGACGACGTGTCCCATGATCTCCACAACTCAACTGCCACGTTCCCACGATCAAGCGCTCACCTTTTCCGTTTTCTTCATGTCGCGGGCGCGGTAGGCCTGTCGCGGGCGCGACAAGGCAAAATTAGTTCCCGCCCATTTTTCAAGCCAAGGTCACTTTGGTCTTTGCACCATGCCAACTTTGCCTATAAATACTCTCAGAACTCGAATTTTAGGATCATCCAATCTTAGTTTACTTCACCCTAGGCATAAATTTCACTCTTGTAAAGCGGTAATCTTCTCACATCGAGGAGTTATTGCACTGTGTGTGATCGAGTTTGTAATCAAGTCTTGGAGTGTCTGTAATCAAGTTGAAGCACTTTGGTAGAAGTAATCCTGCCAGCATTTTCTTTTTCGTACATTGTACCAGATTTAAAGACTCCGCTTTGGAACAGGTTTTATTTTAATCGCATTTACTTTCATTTATTTCTTGCACTTGCTTTATTTTGTTTATTTATTGTCTTGCCTTACTTTTCAAAACTTTACTTTTCAAAAGACTTAATTCCATACATGATAAGAATTAATATGACTGTTATAACTACCATGGCTGGCTAAGTTTTAGATAGGTAAGAATGTAAAGACCATAATCACCGTAATACGTCTATATGTTAATAGAAATACTTAAGGGTTGTTTTAATCTTTAACACAAGTTTTCTGTACTTAAAAGCAATGTTGGGTAAGATCGAAAGCCGTCCAACCCTTTGTGAACTTGTTTAGTTCTCAACTGATCAAATACAGCGAAAGCGCTTTGCTCAGTCGAGTAGGGATTTTTAACACTTTAGAAAAGAGATTTTAAAACTATTTTCAAACGCGTTAGTGGGATTAGAATCTGGTTCATTTTGAACCTCTTTAGTTTAGAGATTTCAGGTCAAAATACTTTTCTGTTTAGTTTAGAATTTACATTTCTTAAAAGTAAGTTTTCCATGACTCTAACGCAATGCGCGCCTTTTTATAAGTGACAATAAAGGGGTTAGTTTAGAGGGTAAACTTGGTTCTGACTACGCGAAAGCGACAGTTCCTGTTAAATTGAATTCTTTTCTTAAAATAGAAGATATTGCCCGTAAGTAGTTCTGTTGATGAATATAGAAATATTATCAGTTATGAGAATTACATTCAAGCCTATTGTTTTGTCCGAATTTTATTACCTCGTCATTTACTTTTATTTATTTTCTCTGAATTAGTAAACCCTGAATTGAACTGCCCTAGATAAGCACTGTAACAAACAGAATTCATTAGATCGACATTTGGTCTCTGTGGATACGATAACTTTTTATATTACTCTGACGCGATTCGTACACTTGCGAATACAACGCGCCAAGTTTTTGGCGCCGTTGCCGGGGATCAATTTCGCCGAATTTCGAATTTCGTTTGTTATCACCGTTTAGACTAGGGCTGCACGAATTGGTCGATGCGAAGATCTCACAGCTCCAGTAGTGTAATAGATCCTTTAGTGGAACCAGAACGTTACGCTCGCGCACGACTTTGGCTTCGTCGAATTAAGCAAGCTATGGCCGAAGATCGTAACCAAAGACCCCTTAAGGAATTCACTCAGCCTGCTGACGAAGAACCGAGCTCTAGTATAGTTAACCCTACCATACCTGCCAATAATTTTGAACTAAAACCGTCCTTATTACAACTAGTTCAACAAAACCAATTCGCAGGACTACCATCTGAAAACCCAAACCAACATCTAAAAGTCTTTATCCAGTTGTCAAACACCTTTAAGAGCAATGGTGCTAGTCCTGGGGCGATTCGTTTAAGACTATTTCCCTTTTCCCTTAGAGACAAAGCCCTAACTTGGTTAGATTCCCTTCCAGCCAATTCTATAACAACATGGGAAGACCTTAGGAGAACATTCCTTGCTAGATACTTTCCCCCAAGCAAAACAGCCGTTCTCCGAAACCAAATAACAAGATTTACCCAAAACCAAGGAGAATCGCTATTTGAAGCTTGGGAGAGGTATAAAGACCTTCTAAGGGCTTGTCCACACCACGGTTTGGAGCAATGGTTGATTATACATACCTTTTACCACAGACTTCATTATAACACAAAGATGTCCATCGACGCTGCCGCTGGCGGTGCCCTGATGAACAAACCCTATCCTGACGCTTGTGGTCTCATTGAAGATATGGCTCAAAACCATCATCAATGGGGAAACGAAAGAGCAACAGTGGAAAAGAAAGAAGCCCAAGGAGGTAAACATGAGGTAAGCTCAATAGACATGATGCAAGCCAAAATGGATGCTATGGCCCTCAAGATCGATCAAATGTACGCACAACCAACCGCTGCAGCAGCAGTAGTATCGGATTACGAACTTTGTGGTACTAAAGGTCATCAATCAGCTGACTGCCATCTGTTAAACGAGACTAACCCAGACCCAGTCAACTATGCCCAAGGAAACCCGTTCTCAAATACTTACAACCCTGGATGGAGGAATCACCCTAATTTTTCCTACAAAAACAATAACCCTATCCAAAACCAAGCACCTCCGAGATCAACCAACAATCAAGCACCTAGACAAAACCAACCTATGCAAGCAGTGCCACCTAAGCCAAATATTGAGAAAGTGCTAAATGATTTTATGACAGCACAAGCCCAACAAAATAAAGAATTCCTAAATCAGAATATTCATGTGAATGAGCTGCTTACCCAACTAGGAACCAAAATGGACCAAATGGCCACCCACAACAAGATGCTTGAAACCCATATCTCTCAGGTAGCCTTAAAGCAAGCACCCCAAACTACTCCTGGAGGACAATTTCCTGGACAACCTCAACAGAACCCTCGAGGGCAAGCTAATGCTGTTACCTTACGAAGTGGAACCACTTATGAAGGGCCTAAAAACCCGACATTGAGTGACTCCGAAATTTCCAAAAAGGATGCTACCCCCGAAGGTGAGAAACCCGTAGAAATTGAGAAACCAAAAGACAAAGATAAAGGAGAAGTTACGGACGAAGCTTCAACACCCCCTCAGCCATACAAACCACCAATTCCCTATCCACAAAGACTTAAACAAACTAAGATCAATGACCAATTCCAGAAGTTTGTTAAAGTTATAGAAAAACTCCATGTAGAGATTCCTTTTACAGAAGCCATCACCCAAATACCATCTTATACTAAATTCCTGAAGGACATCCTCACCAATAAACGTAGACTTGACGATCCAAAACCAGTGGAGTGTAATTCCATTTCCGAGAACAAACTTGCCAAAAAAGACAAAGATCCGGGGAATTTCTCCATACCTTGTATTTTGGGGAATCATGTCATAAATAAAGCCTTTCTCGACTTAGGAGCCAGTGTAAGCCTAATGCCCCTCGCAGTTTGTGAACGATTGAAACTAGGAGATTTGCAACCTACTAAGATGTCTCTCCAATTAGCTGACAGATCTACAAAATACCCTATAGGCGTATTAGAAGACATCCCAGTTCGAATAGGCAAGTTGTTCATTCCCACCGACTTCGTCGTAATGGACATCAAAGAAGATAAAGATATCCCAATCCTCCTAGGTAGACCCTTCCTATCAACTGCAGGAGCCATAATAGATGTCAAGAAAGGAAAATTGACTTTTGAGGTAGGTAACGAAAAAATAGAGTTTGTCCTAGCAAAGTTTCTCACGGCACCAGTAATAGGAGATGCATGTTATGCAGTTGATGTCATTGATGAATGTGTCCGTGAACTTAACCAGGAAGAGCTAATAGAAAGAATAAAACTACCTTCAATGCCCATTGAGAAAGATGATGACAGTATGGAACCCTACATAGATGATAGCCTTTTTGAATGTTTATCCTTAACTCCAGATCCTATACAAAACCCCAGCAAACCAACCTTAGAATTAAAAGAATTACCCAAGAATCTAAGATATGAGTTTTTAGACAAAGAAATGGACAGACCAGTTATAGTCAGTGCCGTTCTGAACCAAAATGAAACAAGCCAACTCTTAGATGTCTTGCGAAGATATCCCTCAGCACTAGGGTACGACATCTCAGATCTTAAAGGAATAAGTCCATCCGTGTGCATGCACCGGATTTCACTTGAAGAAGATGCTAAACCTTCGAGAGAACACCAAAGAAGGATTAACCCTATAATGAGTGAGGTAGTTAAGAAGGAAGTTCTTAAGTTGTTGGAAGCAGGGATAATATATCAGATCTCGGACAGTAAATGGGTAAGCCCTGTGCATGTAATACCTAAAAAGGGAGGCATCACCGTGGTACAGAACGAAAAAGGTGAGCACGTTACAAAACGGATAGAAGGAGGTTGGCGTGTGCATATATTACAGAAAGTTAAACAAAGCCACTAGGAAAGACCATTTCCCATTGCCTTTTATAGATCAGATGTTGGAACGTCTAGCTAGACATTCCTACTTCTGTTACCTCGACAGATATTCAGGTTTTTTCCAAATTCCTATACACCCTGATGACCAAGAGAAAACAACCTTCACATGCCCATATGGAACTTTTGCCTATAGACGTATGCCTTTTGGACTCTGTAATGGCCCAACAACTTTTCAGCGTTGCATGATGTCAATCTTCGCTGATTATCTTGATGGAATTATGGAAGTATTCATGGACGATTTCTCAGTCTGCGGATTTGATTTCAATAACTGTCTAGTCAACCTTGAAAAGATCTTGAAGAGATGTGTCTAAGTAAACCTGGTATTAAATTGGGAGAAATGTCACTTCATGGTCACTGAAGGTATAGTTCTAGGACATATCATTTCTGAAAAAGGCATTGAAGTTGATAAAGCCAAGATCGAGGTGATAGAGAATCTTAAACCACCCAAAACAATTAGAGAAGTTCGAAGTTTTCTTGGACATGCTGGATTTTACCGGCGTTTCATTAAAAACTTCTCTAAGATCACTAAACCTTTGACAGGTCTTCTGATGAAAGATGCCGAGTTCATTTTTGATGAAAAATGCAACGAAGCATTCAACCTTTTAAAACAAGCTTTAATCTCAGCACCCATTATGCAACCACCAGATTGGACAAAACCTTTTGAAATCATGTGTGATGCTAGTGATTATGCTGTAGGAGCAGTGCTAGGGCAAAGATCTGATAAGAAGTTACATGTGATTTACTACGCCAGTAGAACTCTAGATGCCGCTCAGCTAAACTATGCAACCACAGAAAAAGAACTCCTAGCCGTAGTTTTTGCCATAGAAAAATTTAGATCCTATTTGGTGGGAGCCAAAATAATTGTTTATACTGATCATGCCGCCATCCGATACCTTTTGAATAAAAAGGATGCTAAACCTAGATTACTCCGGTGGATACTTTTATTGCAAGAATTTGACCTTTATATCAGAGATAAGAAAGGCACCGAGAATGTAGTTGTCGATCACCTTTACAGGCTTGAGTTCTTAAAACCTGATGTAGTACCCATAAATGATGACTTTGCTTATGACAGGTTAATCGCTAAGCTAGATGCCATTGGAGATGTAAGTTTAGAAACCTTAGAAGATTCTGAAAAATCCTTGGCTGTAAATAATGTACCTTGGTATGCAGATTTTGTTAACTATCTTGCTGCAGATATAATACCTCCTGACCTCAGCTATCAGCAGAAAAAGAAGTTCTTCAATGACGTTAAACATTTCTATTGGGACGAACCACTCCTTTTGAAGAGAGGCACTGACGGAATCTTTCGCAGGTGTGTTCCAGAGGAAGAAGTGCACCATATCATAGAACATTGTCACTCAGCACCCTATGGAGGACACGCAAGCACATCTAAGACTCACGCTAAGATCTTACAAGCTGGTCTTTATTGGCCAACTATATGGCGTGATGTTCATACATATATAACCAAGTGTGACCCGTGTCAACGCTCCGGAAACATCTCGAGGAGGGCTGGTAGTTATGAGTTGATGATTCACGGGGTAGCCGTCGAAACAATTGTTATGCCGTGCAGTAGACGTACAGATGTACGATTCGAGAGGAACTGGATCTATGACCTTACTGCCCCACCTTTTCTAGGTCCAATTCCTCCTAATGTCCATGACAATGAGGGGCCCGACACAGATGATGAAATGACCATAGAGAGCGTGTGTCCCCCCCTCGCCCTACACAATCACACACCGCACCATCTTCTTCTAACACTTTTGCAGGAGCTGCTCCCGGATTTTATATTACGGAGGAGATGTGGCGAGACCATATGGCTAGAGAAGCACGACATGAAGACCTGCTCTCTTCCATTCAGCAACAGATGGCAGACCAGATGAGCTTTATGCAAGAGTCGCAGCGGAGAGCGGACCAATCTTACGAGACCATCTCCCGTACTCTGCTTGCGATCACCACTGAGCAGTCCCGTCAACAACAATATAACCATCAACACTTTCAGCTTATGGAGGCCACTCAGGGTTCCATCTTAGGTAACCTTCGTGAGGTGAAAGCTGCTCAGACAGAATTGCAGGCTAGGATGGACCAGCGAGACCATCACCGTAGCAGATCCCGTCGTTCCGAGCGTTCAGCACAGGGCGGCGAGGGCACCAGCGGTCCTCACTAGTTTTGCCAGGTTCCTTTCTCCTTAGCTTACTTCGAAACATTGGGGATAATGTTTGATTTAAGTGTGGGAGGAGATTTTATCGTTTTTATTTCCGTCGTTTTAGTAGTTTGTTTTTTCCTTCAGTTATTTACTTTTGTTTCTGTTTTAGAAAATGCATGTGTTTGAAGAGTCATTAGTATAAGTATATTTTTTTTGTTCACCTCCATTTTTTCCCACATATTTTAACCCCAAAAACAAAAAAAAAAAAAAAAAATATATATATATATATATATATAATAATAATAAAAAAATTTTTTAGAAAAAAAGTGTTGTTCTGGAAAATTTCTGGACTTTAAGACAGGTTCGGGTTAGGATGCGGTGACTTGGGAGAACCTTCGAAACATCAGTATCGTCCTTACACCATGAACTTCGTAAATATAAGAAACACACCTGAAACCCCATGTACCATGGCCCTAATTTCATTTCAAAATCATCCTTAGTAGTTTATTTCAGCAATCAGCTCCGGCCTAAACATGTTCTAAGTAGGAGACCGACGAATATAAGTGACTGATCTGAGTGCAAGAAAAAAGGCAAAGAGAAAAATTTTTTTATCTGCACCATTGCTTTATTTTGTTCAAAAAAAAAAGAAAAAAAAAGAAAAAAAAAGGTAATAAGATGTTTAGCTTGCTCATTTCAGTTGGTTCAGAGGTATCTGGCGCTGAACTCGGTAGGGCAGATTACGATCCGATCCCCCACAACTGCACTTGAGAGGAATAAAAGGATTTTACACAGTTCCTTGTGCCAGAAATCCGGTATGAAAAAATCAGAATCACTAACAGGTCACTCTACCATGAAGCATGTGCGGAAAACGGGCTTAATGTGATTGCGCTTGAATGAAAAGGACTCAAAAGAGATGGAAAAGGAAGGCCTAAGTATTGTGGGATATAATGGGTTGATTAGTATAGGAGCGAAGTTTATGTCTGTATTTGCGGATTAGTGTCATCACGATGCCCTTGGTTCACTCAGTTACTACCGACCACTGCATCCAGACTCGGACTTAGAAGCCCTTTTCGCCCAAAAATCATCGATCGACACTGACTTTTCTATGAGCTTTAAATGTTTTGCTTGAGGACAAGCAAAGGTCTAAGTGTGGGAGAATTTGATGACACTAAATTATACTGTATTTTCGACTCTGATTTCACATGCATCTTAGTTTTTATTTTTTTATTTTTTTATGCTTTGTTATTGTTATGTTTTCCTTTTTTTTTCAGGTTTTTAATAAAATCGAGGTCCCAGACGAAAAAGGATGCAAAAGGAGCTAGAATTCAAGTTTGGCAGCAATTTACTCTGTTCGCTTCTCTTGTCGCAGGCTCCCCAGGGTAGGCGACGGCGTGTCCCATGATCTCTACAACTCAACTGCCACGTTCCCACGATCAAGCACTCACCTTTGCCGTTTTCTTCGTGTCGCGGGCGCGGTAGGCCTGTCGCGGGTGCGACAAGGTAAAATTAGTTCCCGCCCATTTTTCAAGCCAAGGTAATTTTTGTCTTTGCACCATGCCAACTTTGCCTATAAATACTCTCAGAACTCGAATTTTAGGATCATCCAATCTTAGTTTACTTCACCCTAGGCATAAATTTCACTCTTGTAAAGCGGTAATCTTCTCACATCGAGGAGTTATTGCACTGTGTGTGATCGAGTTTGTAATCAAGTCTTGGAGTGTCTGTAATCAAGTTGGAGCACTTTGATAGAAGTAATCCTGCCAGCATTTTCTTTTCCGTACATTGTACCAGATTTAAAGACTCCGCTTTGGAGCAGGTTTTATTTTAATCGCATTTACTTTTATTTATTTCTTGCACTTGCTTTATTTTGTTTATTTATTGTCTTGCCTTACTTTTCAAAACTTTACTTTTCAAAAGACTTAATTCCATACATGATAAGAATTAATATGACTGTTATAACTACCATGGCTGGCTAAGTTTTAGATAGGTAAGAATGTAAAGACCATAATCACCGTAATACGTCTATATGTTAATAGAAATACTTAAGGGCTGTTTTAATCTTTAACACAAGTTTTCTGTACTTAAAAGCAATGTTGGGTAAGATCGAAAGCTGTCCAACCCTTTGTGAAGTTGTTTAGTTCTCAACTGATCAAATACAGCGAAAACGCTTTGCTCAGTCGAGTAGGGATTTTTAACACTTTAGAAAAGAGATTTTAAAACTATTTTCGGACGCGTTAGTGGGATTAGAATCTGGTTCATTTTGAACCTCTTTAGTTTAGAGATTTCAGGTCAAAATACTTTTCTGTTTAGTTTAGAATTTACATTTCTTAAAAGTAAGTTTTCCATGACTCTAACGCAATGCGCGCCTTTTTATAAGTGACAATAAAGGGGTTAGTTTAGAGGGTAAACTTGGTTCTGACTACGCGAAAGCGACAGTTCCTGTTAAATTGAATTCTTTTCTTAAAATAGAAGATATTGCCCGTAAGTAGTTCTGTTGATGAATATAGAAATATTATCGGTTATGAGAATTACATTCAAGCCTATTGTTTTGTCCGAATTTTATTACCTCGTCATTTACTTTTATTTATTTTCCTCTGCATTAGTAAACCCTGAATTGAACTGCCCTAGATAAGCACTGTAACAAACAGAATTCGTTAGATTGACATTTGGTCTCTGTGGATACGATAACTTTTTATATTACTATGATGCGATTCATACACTTGCAAATACAACGCATCATTAGCCTAGGTGTGTAGGTGTGTAGAGTGTGACCTAGCTCAGTTCTGGTGTGGTGCAGAAGTTGAGGGGGAGAGAGTTTGTGCAGCTGTGTGCAGTTGGAAGATGATTCTGGTTTTGAGATTTTAATTTTTCTAATGTTTATCCGCTGCTGAAGTCTCTGATGTTGCAGAGAGTATTTTAGCCAAAATTAGCCAAAGGGGGAGATTGTTGGTTCTTGGATTGACTAGAATTTTGGTAAAACAAAGTTGTGCAATGTTGATGTCACAAGGGTGATGTCTTAACACTGAGTCTTAACATTGGTGTATGTTAAGTGTTTTAGTTGGATGTCTGATGTCACATGCGATGTTGTGACATCAGGTCTGCAGAAGATTAATAACATCAGGTTTAGTGATGTTGTTAGGGTTTGCGTTTTAGCTGGATTTTGGAAGAGCTGGCAGAGTAATTGGATGCGAATATCTTGGAGGAGATATTTTCTGTTACAAACAGATTTGATGCAGATTTGTAGGAGTGTTTAAAGGGTGAAGATTTAAGAAGATTTTGAGAGAGAAAATCTGTCGAAGATTCAGTTTTAAATAACAAATCAGGTCAGATATTGTAGCAGGTCCAAGACCAGATCAAATAGCTATATAAAGCGCATCAATCCTTGAAGAAAGCAACGAAGAAAGAGAGCTAAAGACTGAGAGTTGATTGAGTCTTCGTGTTTGTATTGGAAACCATTCTAGTGTGAATTGGTATTGTTGTTTTGAGTTGTTCTTGATCAAAGCTGTGAAGCAGAATCAAGTTGTGTTTTTCAAAGTGTGTGATCTTTGAATTATATCACTGAAGTGATTTAGGGATTGAGTAGTGTTCTCATACCTAAGTGGTCTCTTAGGTAGAAGGTTCATTAAGTAGAGTTTAAGTTTAGGAGATGTCAACTGGGTTATTGAGTTTGTAAATTAAATCTACTGATAATGAAATTCATCCCTGGCTTGGTAGCCCCCAGACGTAGGTAGTTAGACCGAACTGGGTGAACAATTCATTGTGTTGATTTACTGTTGTTATTGCATTGTCCATTGCAGAGTGTGTTGTTGTGACATCGCACGTAACATCACATATTTGGTACCAGAATTTCAAGAAGAGTCCTCTTATGATAACTCTACATGGGAAGAAGACTCTAATGATCCAACTCCGCCAGAAATCAGTGTCATTACTGAAGACAATCCTGGAAGAAAAATACCGGACTTTGTGATCCAAAGAGGAGTTCGTCGCAATTGGGCCGCGGTCGATGTCCTGAATATCGTTCATAAATCAAAGTAATTGCCTCGTCTTTGTTTTGACATTTTACTTTGTCCGGGTGTAAAGGATTTTTATAGGGCTTGCTTTTCTGTAAATGTCCCTCTTCGCTTCGCCCAGAGCAAAAGAGTTTTGTTTTATAGGGTTTGTGTTTCAAGAATCGACAAATCATAAATAAGAATGTTATTCTGAATTCCTGCATTTATTGTTATTTTCACTTTTTGCTTTTCCAGAAAATGGTAATCCTAAAAAAAACAACCCAAAATAAAAATAAGCGTTTTTCAAAATACACTGCACACACTTTTGCATCCTCTCTGTCTTTTCTAAAAAAGAATCATCACGTTATATAGATTATTTGTTTTAAACCTCATTGAAACATAAGATCCAATGCCTTCTTCCAACTTTGAGTTCCCGGTATTTGAGGCCGAAGAAGAAGGGGACGAAGAAATTCCAGATAAGATCTCTCGATTACTCAAAAATGAGGAGAAATCCATTCAACCTTACAAAGAACCGTTGGAAACGATCAATTTGGGTTCAGAAGAGGAGAGAAAAGAAGTTAAAATTAGAGCACTACTCAATCCAACTGTCAAAGAAGGCTTGATAGAGTTGCTTAAAGAATTTTCAGATGTGTTTGCTTGGTCCTACCAAGACATGCCAGGGTTGGATACCAACATAGTGGAACATCACTTACCACTGAAACCAGAATTTCCTCCGGTCAAACAAAAATTACGAAGGACTCACCCAGATATGGCCATCAAAATTAAGGAAAAAGTGCAGAAACAGATCGACGCAGGTTTCCTTGCCACCTCAGAATATCCTCAATGGCTAGCCAACATAGTGCCAGTTCCCAAGAAAGACAGAAAAAGTCAGAATGTGTGTAGACTATAGGGATTTAAACAAAGCAAGTCCAAAGGATGATTTCCCCTACCACACATTGACATGCTAATTGACAGCACATCAAAATTCAAAGTCTTCTGCTTCATGGATGGATTCTCGGACTATAATCAAATCAGAATAGCACCAGGAGACATGGAGAAAACTTTGTTCATCACCCATGGAGCACCTTTTGTTACAAAGTAATGTCGTTCGGTCTAAAGAACGTAGGAGCAACTTATCAAAGGGCTATGACAACTCTGTTTCACGACATGATGCACAAAGAAATTAAAGTGTACGTAAATGACATGATTGCCAAATCTAAAATAGAAGAAAAACACGTGGAACACCTATCAAAGTTATTCCATCGTCTGAGAAAATAAAAACTCTGCTTGAGTCCCAATAAATACACATTCGGTGTTCGTTCAGGAAAGCTTTTATGATTCATCGTCAGCCAAAAAGGAATTTAGGTTGATCCCGAAAAAGTCAGGGCCATTCAAGAAATGCTTGATCCAAAGATTGAAAAACAAGTAAGAGTATTTTTGGGACGTCTAAATTACATCTCAAGATTCATATTCCTCATGACCGCGACATGCGCGCCAATTTTCAAATTACTCAGAAAGAACCAAAACTGCATATGGACAAAAGATTGCCAAAAGGCTTTCGACATCATCAAAGAATATCTGTTGAATCCACCTATTCTGTTTCCTCTAGTGGAAGGAAAACCACTTATCATCTACTTAACAGTCTTGGAAGACTCTATGGGCTGTGTGCTTGGCCAACAAGACAAAACAAAAAGAAAAGAGTGCGCCATTTATTACTTGAGCAAGAAATTCACGGACTGTGAAACTCGATACACTATGCTCGAAAAAACTTGTTGCGCTCTAGCTTGGGCAGCTAAACGTCTTCTCCAGTACATGATTTGTCACACTACTTGGTTAATCTCCGAAATAGATCCGATCAAGTACGTCTTTGAAAAGCCTGTTTTAACGGGAAGGATTGTCCGATGGCAGGTGTTGTTATCAGAATACGACATCGAGTACCATGCTCGAAAAGTCGTCAAAGGAAGTGTTTTAGCCGATCATTTGACTCATTAACCGATTGACGATCAGGAATCAATCAAATTTGACTTCCCAGACGAAGATGTAATGTACCTAAAAATGAAAGATTGCGATGAACCGCTACCAGACGAAGGGCCAGAGCCAGGATCCCAATGAGGACTAATATTCGATGGAGCTGTCAACGCTTATGGAAATGGAATTGGGGTAATCATTGTTACACCTCAAGGTACCCATATTCCTTTTGCCACCAGATTGACATTCAAATGTACAAACAATGAGGCCGAATATGAAGCTTGCATCATGGGTCTCGAAGAAGCTATCGACTTAAGGATAAAGAACTTGGATGTGTATGGAGACTCAACTCTGGTTATAAATCAGATCAAAGAAGAATGTGACACACGTCAACCTAGATTGATTCCTTACAAAGACTACGCAAGAAGGTTGTTACCCTTCTTCAACAATATTGATTTTCATCACATTCCTCGGGAAAAAAACCACATGGCTGATGCACTAGCTACCTTATCCTCCATGATTAGTGTGAATCGATGGAACGACATACCCAAGATTGACATAATGCGCCTTGATAGGCCCGCTTACATATTTGCAGTAGAAGCCATCATCGATGACAAACCATGGTATCATGATATCAAATGCTTTCTTCAAAGACAGGAATACCCGCCTGGGGCATCAAGAAAAGATAGGAAGACTCTCAGAAGACTAGCTGGCAACTTCTTCCTGAACAATGTTGTACTCTACAAAAGAAACTTCGACATGGTTTTGCTCAGATGCATGGACAGACACGAAGCAAACATGCTGATGAAAGAGATTCATGAAGGTTCCTTTGGCACTCATGCCAATGGGCACACAATGGCAAGAAAAATTATGAGAGCCGGATATTATTGGCTGACAATGGAATCTGATTATTACAAGTACATGAGGAAGTGTCACAAGTGTTAGATATACGCCGACAAAATTCATGTACTGCCAACGTATCTCAAATTTCTTTCTTCTCTATGGCCTTTTTCTATATGGGGATCGACATGATTGACATGATCGAACTTAAAGCCTCAAACAGACATCGGTTTATCCTGGTAGCCATTGATTACTTCACCAAATGGGTCGAAGTAGCAACATACACCAATGTGACCGGACAAGTGGTGGTCCGATTTATCAAAAACAATCTCATATGTCGTTATGGTGTTCCAAGCCAGATCATTACTGATAATGGATCGAACCTGAACAACAAGACGATGAAAGAATTATGTGTTGAGTTCAAAATTGAACACCATAACTCATCTCCCTACAGGCCCAAGATGAATGGAGCGGTAGAAGCAGCTAACAAAAATATCAAGAAGATCATTCAGAAAATGGTTACAACCTATAAAGATTGGCATGAAATGCCACCATTTGCTCTTCACGGTTATCGCACATCTGCCCGCACTTCAACAGGGGCAACCCTTTCTCTCTAGTATATTGTAGCACCCCAAAATTTGTTCTCTTACTTTAGCACTAACTGGCTTATGTTTCATTTCATTTTGTATTATCGTCTGAGCATATCATTGGTTCTTAGCATGGGATCAAGGTATTTTGATTCTCAAGGAGAAGAGCATCTATTTCAAAGGCAAGCTTGAGTTTATTTTTCAATCTTGGGGCTCCCTCAAAGCCTCAAGGCCCTCACCTCATCAAGGCATGACTCATAATCAAGAAAAGTCAAAAGAATCATCAAAAATCAAGAATAGAGGAAACTTACCTAATTTGGCAAGTTAGGGTTTTCTAAAGTTTCCATTTTTGGAATCTCATGCAAATACTCATCATGCAAAAAGTCTTCATAAAAGTCATGCTTACGAAATCATTCGCATGGTGACTCAAAAGAGATTTTTATGGCACAAGAGTGGTATAATTTTGTGGCATGTATATTATGATTTCATACAATGTACCATGCATGTCATGAAATTCAAATAATTTGCCATATTAAGAAAATTCCCAAATTCACCAAAAGCTCCCACTTTCCATTTGCTAATTCCACCACACCTCATCATATAATTTTACTACCCACCATACATAACCACATATATCATCATCATCTTTTTGCCCAAAATGATCAAACATACACCATACACCATACACCATGCACCATATTTCAAATAAATGGCCAAAAGTGGAAAACCACAAAACTCACCAAACTTGTTTCCATATGGTACTACCTCATTCTATGGTACTACCTCACACCTCCATTTTGCTCATTGCCCATAAAAAAAACACTACCAACACACCTCTCCATGCCAAACCCGTGTTACTATTCACCCCATTTTTGACCAAATTTCCAAACTTTTTTTTCTTTGGTTTGGGCCTCTAAAAACCACCACAATCCATCATATATAAGGAGAGAGCAAACCCTAAGGGGATGAAGGGCTTCATTCTGCCGTTTTGACATCCAAAACCCTACTTCTCTCTCTAGTTTCTCTCTCTTCGAATTTTTGTTTTTGCTCCAAGTTTCTTCCATTCTATTGCTCATTCAAGATTCAGTGAGGTACTAGGAGGCTAATAGAAGGATTTATTTGAAGCTCTAATGTCATTTGAACGTCATTTGAAGGTGTAGCGAGTGATTTTTGGATGTGGTTGCGAAGCACGATCGCTCTAGTACTACAGTTCGATTCATTTTTTATCCTATTAAAGCTGATGAAGGAAGGGAAATAGATGTCTCCAATTAACCCTGCTTGCATATTGAGATTAAACAGTCGAAATTGTTGGTTTACAGATTCTACAAAGATTCAGGGTTTGTCCTAGGTTATTTTGTTGACGAGGGGTGCTTTAGGCTATCGGTTGAGATGTTAGGACGGATATATATGAAAGTATGGGATTTTGGGTTTTTGTTTAGTGTGCTCGCTAAGATTTTTCTTTAATCTTATGCCTACGTATTCCCGTTTACCGAAACAGGGAAATCAAAGCGTTCGTAGTTCCTCATATTCTATGGGAGGAAATGGTTGTTTTGGTGTCTTGTTCAAAGCCCAAGACGTGAAGTGAAAGGTGGTTTGTATCTTGTTCAAAGCCCAAGATGTGAAGCTGAAGGGTTTATTTGTATCTTGTTCGAAGCCCAAGATGTGAAGCTAAAAGTGTTGACCTTAGAGAGAATTTGTCATCTCTAAAGAGGGGTTTGTCTGTTACGACTGTTTATAAAGGAGAATTACTTTAACAGGGATTTGTGAATCCGGCAATGCCATAATTTCCTTTATAGGGGGTTTCAACCTGAAGGAGAAGACTTTAACTCAGTGTAGAGTAATGCCATCTTTCCTTAGGAATTTCTCATACTAAAAGAGGGACATTGGCATGGATGTAGATGATCCAGAGGCTTGCCGCTTACAGCAATTAGATGGAGGGGAAGGAGTTGTTGATGTTTGTGTACTGTGAACGAGGCACATCTTTGATGCTAAAAGGTTAATTGGATCAACCAGTGGTTTTCTTATACAAAGCCTAAGAGAAGGCTATTATGTGTCTCGTATAAAGCCCGAGAGAGAGGCTAAAAGGTTTTGACTTAACGAGGGAATCTTTTGGTATCTCGTATAAAGCCTGAGATGGAGGCTAATTGACTCAACAAGAGAGTTTTTGTATCTCGTACGAAGCCTGAGATGGAGGCTGAAGGTTTGTTTGGCTCAATAAGAACCTTTTTGTATCTCGTATAAAGCCCGAGATGGAGGCGAAAAGGGTGATTGACTCAACGAGGGAGTCTCTTATGTGTCTCGTACAAAGCCCGAGAAAGAGGCTAAACGTTGTTTAACCCCGCTGGGGAGAATCATTGTACAAAGCCCAAGAGAGAGGCTATTGTTACTATTTCAGTTAAGTGACAGGTCCAGTATACTGATTTTGAAAGAGAAAATCAGTTCTTATATGAGCAACATTGTACTCGAGGATTTGGTTCGAGGATCCGAGTTATTCCTGTTCTTTAAGGAAGTGGGAAATCCGAAGGGTATTGAGACTGTCCGAGTCTACGGGTTTTCTTCCTATTTAACGAAGGGGTCACTTGAGAATGTCTTTGAGACTCAAGGAGATTAGACTATCCATGTCTAGAGTGTCATCTTTTGTAATGTGCTTTGAGAAACAGTAGTAGACTCTATGAAAGGACTGTTCTATGAAGATGACTAAGTTCTGTTCCTATACCTCTAGGAGGTCGTCGGAACAATTTGTACGAAGCCCAAGAGGAGGCTGGAAACTTTTAAGAAGCCGATCGGTCCTTGTACGATGCCCAAGAGGAGGCTATCATTCCCGGAGGAAGAGATCATTATACGAAGCCTAAGAGGAGGTTGTGAATACTTCTAAGAAGCCGACGGGTCCTTGTACTAAGCCCAAGAGGAGGCACGGTTGCTTTTAGGAAGCCTGTGGGTCCTTGTACGATGCCCAAGAGGAGGCCGATGCTTTTAAGAAGCCCGTGGGTCCCCAAACCCCGAGAAATTCAAGGCAAGCTATTCACAAGGAATAGATCAAGTCAGGAAAGTTCGAGAATTTGGAAGAAACTCAAAGATGCCATTCACGGATAATACATTCATCTCTAGGAATAGAGTTTCTTGACAATTCCTAATGAGGACAGCCGAAGAGAAGACTGTATCTGGTGATCCTATTGGGGATCTAGTTGTCTATTTCTACGAATAAACGAAATGGCGTCACCTAATTCTAGACGTAGTGGCCGGGAAAACTCTAAATATCTATACTATTATTACACAGTTGATATGAGTTTATGAAAGAAGACTTACAGTGAAACAACCCCACAATACAGTTATATGTATATGAAAGCGGTAAATGAAAGCGTATAAACACTTACTCGGTTGTAGAGCTTCCATGCTGTTTGGTTAGTTGTTCAACAAAGAAAGATTGAAAACAACAGTATATTCAAAATCAAAGGAGAAAGTGCTTTGAAAAAGAAAGATTTGGGGCTTACAGCTCAAGGAGAGGCCCGGGGTTTTATCAGTGAGCGCACTGTTTGAATTTGTACAGAGGGACTTACACAAGTGACTGTGGCCCAAAAATTGTTTTCTGTACAAAGGGATGGGTCTTACACTCTCTCAAGAGGCCCAAAAAGTTTTAAAGAAAAAGAGTGGGGCTTATAACACGAGGGTAGGCCCAGATGATTTTTCCGTTTGAAATGGCGATCGCGCCGAGGTTTTCTTTTAACGCAGAGGGGCTTATACAATATTTGAGGCCCAAAGTGATTTTGGTTAAAAGGGGGTTGGGTCTTACACTCTATTAGAGGCCCAAAAAGTTTTAAATGGGTCTTATAGCTCGAGGAGAGGCCCAAAAGGTTATTTTTCAAAAGGCGACGATCGCGCCGTTTGTTTTTTACGGTATCCGGACTTACACAATACACTGAGGCCCAAAAATGATTTGGTCAAAAAAAGGATTGGGTCTTACACTCTATTAGAGGCCCATGATGTTTTGAAAATGATTTATGAGGGTTGAATTAATCCAAAACCCTAATTTGTTTTCAAAAATGTATTTAATTTAATAAAAATTCAATTAAAATGATCAAAATTGTTTAACATATGAAAAACAAATTGTGATCTTGGATTAATGCTTCAAAAATTAAGTATTGACCTACAAAATAATTAGAAAGCATTAAAAGTTGCAAAATCAAGGTGGAAAAAATATTTTAAATGGCAAAAACAATTAAAACATTAATTCTTTGCAAAAATATCAATTATATATAATAAATACTATTTTTGGGATTTTTTGGGAAAATAAAATATTTTAACATTTTTGTGAATTATTAAAAAAAGAATCAACTCAAAATCATTAAAACTCAGAGAGAAATTAATTTTTGAATCAATTAAATAAAATCACAAAATTCAAATATTTGAATTTATGAAAAATGGCGCCAAGAACAGCTGAAGAACACACGCGTGTTTCAGCTTGGCCCAGATTTGCATTTTCTCTCCAATCTCACTGAATACTTAATCATATCATGTAATCCACATACCAATCAACTCGTTTCAACCTCTCGATCATGTCTATGGTATTTAATTTCATTTAAATTAAACATATAACAAGAAATCATGAAAAATCCTCAAGAACCCTAATTTCTGCATGAAGGCTAGGATTTTTGATACACGATTCAAACAATGCAATTAATTGAGGGGAAACATTCCATGCATGATTATGAACATATGGCAAAAATATTGTGCGAGGAAATATGCATAGATTGGGAGATGACCAAGTTTAAGCTTACCTCTAGGTCGTGACAGCAAGAGCAAATTTATTTCTGAGTAGGAGGTGTTACAGATGAATTGTGATTATCTGAACAGCTTCCCTTCACTTCATGGCATCTCAACTGCACTTTGGTCAAAACCTTGAGCAATTGACTGATGATTTTGTGAAATCTGTGTTCCAGATGTTATGTGAGTGTTTGGATCACTTCTATATGATGTATGTGAGGTGTGTGAGTGATTGGTTTGATTGGAAAAGCTCTCAAACTCAAAACCCGATAGTGACTTGCCTTAGAAGGTAAAATTGGAGTGAAAGAAGAGATTTTGAGGAAAGCATCTGTTTTATGGCTTTGGTGTACTCAAACTGATCACAATTGAGCTCTATTTATAGTCGAGCAAGTTTGTTTTGGGATCCACAGTGAATGACAACTGCAGCAGGTGTTTGTTCAATGTTGGCCAATGGAAATCCAAGTCTCCTCTAGCCATTGACTAGAGGTTAGGGCACAGGGCTGTGGTTCCCTTGGTCTTGGATAAGTCTTGACTGAATTCAGTTGCAAATGGCTCAGTCCATGCCACCTTGATGCTTCCATTGAATGCTCCAATCCAAAATTGGAGTCTTGTCCCTATTTTGGCCATTCTAGGTTCAACATGCTATTTCTTGTTCCAAAGACTTTGGAGGCTTGGCTCAGTGATTGTCCCCTTTAGATTCAATCCTCAGAGGTGTCCAAGTGGATAGGAGCATTTGGATTTGGCTGATTTTGGCAAATCGAGCAAAAATGCAAATTCTGCCTTGCCTTGGCAGATTTCAGCAAGGCAACTTTCCAATGTCATATCTCATGACTCAAATTGAATTTGGTAATGTTCTTGGCCATTTTGGAAAGCCATTACATGATACAACAACTGTTTGAACATATTTTGTTTTGATCTCTTTTGAATCCAAGTGAAAAATCCCCCTACATTTGGCAAAAAGTAGGGTAAAATCTGACTTAGTGAAATTTTCACCAAGTGTTGGAACAAAGTGACTTTTCTTGATTTTGATCACTCCATAACTCAAAATCCATGAGGAGTTGGAATTAGGTCTAGTTGAAGTTTTTGTAGAGGGCAATGAGATCTACATATCAAGCCTTGGATGGGAGAAAATGGCTTTGTGGTTTAGGAGTTATGACCTTCCAAAGTTAGTACCCTAGCCACTTTATTTTTTAACTTAGAAAATTTTCTAAGTTTTTTATGGTTACCCCTTTTACAAGTTACCCAACTTTTCTTGATTTTTCTTGATGAATGATGATTCAAATCATACATTAACATCATTTTAGGGTTAAAAATCCATTTTGGTGAAAAATCTCAAAAAGTCAAAGTTGACTTTTGTGCACAGTTGACTTTTTATCAGATGAATTCCAAACTGTACAATTCTTCAGGAAATCATGTCCTTGACCTAAATCAAACTTGATGGACATGTTCAATGGGTGTCATAGGGTATATTGATGCATGTCATAGGGCTTGGGAGCATGTCCTGGTCAGAAGTCAAAGTAACAGTTGACTTTCCTCGCGAAACCCTAATTGTGGTGCAGATGAAATTGAGACTTGTTGCTCAAGCTTCTTGGATTAATCCATTGTTCCAAATGGATCAATATGGTATATTAGAGATCCACAAATCATGTCTTGAGGTTTTGGTTCATGATTTTCCCTAAAAGTCAACTTAGGGGTGAATTAGGTCAAGAAACCCTAATTCCTGATTTTTGATGAATGCATCCCCTGAGACAAAATTGACTTGATGATTGGGTCCATGAGGTTCCATGGAGTATATTAGGTTAGGTTTTGGATCATTGGCTTGTGCCCAGATGAAAATTTTCCATCTGGAGGCCCTGGTCGACCAAACCCCTAATTTGGTGACACTGTCAATCATGAGACTTGATCCACCTAGAAGGGAGCGGCCTTGTGCTTGATCCTTAAAGTGGGAGTCCTTTTGATCCATTGTGGATGTTTGAGAGGTTAGAAAAGTTGAAGATCATGTCATTCCTTGATTGATCCTTTGTCTAAGCACTCAGAGAGGGCTTGAAACCCTAATTTTGATTGTAGTGAATGCTCACCCATCTTTGGGGAGACTGATGAAGTATGATGGTTCCTCTATATTGTGATGATGATTTTCACAATGATGGGAAATCTTAGTGGTCAAAATTTGGGGTATGACAGATGCCCCTATTTAATCTTCTTGGACACAAAGGTGTGAATGACGAAGGTATTCGGGCATTCGGGGTGCAAGAGGATTAAATATCGGAATACCCGAAATTTTGATGGTGGTTATGAATGATAGCTTACACATTCATCTTCTTTAGCTAAGCAATGATGCTTAGAAAAGGTAAAATTCCCCTCGATCCTGGTCTTCA
Source organism: Lathyrus tuberosus (assembly GCA_022829125.1). Classification (NCBI taxonomy): domain Eukaryota; kingdom Viridiplantae; phylum Streptophyta; class Magnoliopsida; order Fabales; family Fabaceae; genus Lathyrus; species Lathyrus tuberosus. The sequence continues at coordinate 12,723,514 of JALAZF010000039.1, read as the reverse complement.
GCCAAGGAACTGGTCTTAGTTTCTGAAATAAACTTCCCCTCGATCCTGGTTTCCTACCAAGGAACTGGTCTTAGTTTCTAGTTTAAACTTCCCCTCGATCCTGGTTTCCTACCAAGGAATTGGTCTTAGTTTCTTTCGTCAATAAACTTTACTGACAAGGGACGCTATTCGTAGCGGCTTTCCTTCAAACTTCTCGCCGAATTTTCCTGGGGAGATGCCATTTGAGTGGAAAAGTTTTGATGTCAGACTTACTGGGGAACCCAATCGTCTGAGTTGTAGAGGTGTACAAACTTCTCTGTTGGAGATGCCATTTGTTGACTCTACTTGGGGAATGCGAGTCCCTTGAGAGACTGCATTCGCTTGGGGTCTTTACATCATACTTTTCTCGGAGATCTTCTCGGAGAAATGCCATATGATGTGATCCAATTTTGAGGTGCCGATGACCTTTTCATCAGTGGGTTTTTCGGAGAAAAACTGTCGTACTGCCGAATCTCCTATTTAGGAGGCTTTCTCTCGGGATTTTCTTTAATCCGGGAAAACAAGGATATCATCTTCAATGGCGAAGAGTGATGCTGACTGAAAGTTCCTCTGGTTTTTCAGAGGTTCAAGTTATCAAAGTGGTCAAGGGCCAACTTCCTTCCAGGGATAAACTGGGGGAGAGAGATTGTTCAGACGTAACATTTCCTGAAGAGGAAATGGCTGACAACTCGATTGAGAGGACTTTTATCACTAGGGGACAAGACCGACTAGAGTGATAGTGATGCAATATGAAATGTGAATGCAAATCAATAATGCATGATGTATTATGTATATGCTGACAAAACTGACGCGACATATAAACTAAAAGATGAACATGACTGGATACTCGACCACTGCTGGAGATGAAAGGTATCACTTGGTCCAAGGTAACAATTCTGCCTTGCTTAGGAGAGATAGTCCCTGTTGGGAGCCATGTTGGTCGGGCTTAGGAGATAAGAACTCGGTCGAGGGTATCAGATGGGAAAGCCGCATCTCATACAGTTGATCCTTCGTTCAGGTGTAATGGCGTAGAAGGAGTACTTTGATTCTGCACTTTGAAATTCAAACGCTTTTGGAGACGCAATCGACGTTCTTTCGATGTTCAACAGTCAAAAGCAATTGCCATCTTTAATTTAAAAGCAGAAAAAGTTTTAACAAGTAAATTCATTTTTGTTTCATTTCAAGAATCGCTAATCATGCTAACAACGTCGTTCTGTAAAGCTAAAACAAATAAGAATTACAAACAAAAGCACAAGGGCTCAAATTTTATTGATAAAATGGAGATCAGCCAAACGCGTGATTCCATTGAGTATATACAAAGTTAAAAAATGGTAATTTACAGGGAAAAGGGCTACGTTGAAACATAACGACCGCTATCCTTCTACCAACTTTGAATTCGGGGCATCCTGGGCTTCTGTCGAAGATGACCTTGATTGGAGTTTTCCTCCGATGGATGGTGTAACTGCTGATAAAGGACTTGCCTCTGTTGAACATAGTTACTTGCCATTATCCCTAATTTTTGCATGGATTATACTATGATGTTTCCAATCCACCGGGATGATTTTTTTCATGTCTCTAATTTTTGCCTGGACCGCCCTTTTCGGGTTTTCAATCTACCGAGACATTTTTTTTTTTAGTTTAGGCGAAGTATTTCTTGACTACATCAACATTTGTGGGGTAGGAAAATTCCTCTCCGTCCATGGTTGCAAGTCTCAAGGCGCCGCCTGAGAAAGCTTTCGTGACCACATAGGGGCCATCATAATTCGGAGTCCATTTACCTAGCGAATCAGTGAGAAATGACTGGATCTTCTTGAGCACGAGGTCTCCTTTTCTGAAGACACGAGGTCGGACCTTTTTGTCAAACACCCTCTTCATTCTCTGTTGATACAACTGACAGTGGCATAGTGCCGTGATTCGCTTCTCCTCGATCAGATTCAGTTCGCCGCGTCGGCTTTGACACCATTTAGCTTCGGCGAGCTTAGCTTCCATCAATACTCGGATTGACGGGATCCCTACTTCTATGGGGAGCACTGCTTCCATGCCATACACTAGAGAGAAAGGGGTTGCCCCTGTTGAAGTCCGAACAGATGTGCGATAACCGTGAAGAGCAAAGGGTAGCATCTCGTGCCAATCTTTATAGGTTACAACCATCTTTTGAACGATTTTCTTGATATTCTTATTGGCCGCTTCTACCGCTCCGTTCATCTTGGGTCGGTAGGGAGATGAGTTATGGTGTTTGATCCTGAACTCTGCGCACAACTCTTTTATCATCTTATTGTTCAAGTTAGATCCATTATCAGTAATGATCTGGCTCAGAAAACCATAACGGCAAATGATATTGTTTTTGATAAATCGGACCACCACTTGTCGGGTTACATTGGCGAATGACGCTGCTTCGACCCACTTGGTGAAATAGTCAATGGCTACCAGGATGAACCGATGTCCGTTTAAAGCCTTGGGCTCAATCATGCCAATCATGTCGATTCCCCATATCGAGAATGGCCATGGGGAAGAAAGAACTTTGAGATGTGATGGCGGTACATGAATTTTGTCGGAGTATATCTGACACTTGTGACACCTCCTCATGTACTTGTAGCAGTCCGATTCCATGGTCAACCAATAGTACCCTGCTCTTAGAATTTTTCTTGCCATTGTATGTCCATTGACATGAGTGCCAAAGGATCCTTCATGAATTTCTTTCATAAGCATGTCTGCTTCTGGTCTGTCTACGCATCGGAGCAAGACCATGTCAAAATTTCTCTTATAGAGAGTGTCACCGCTCAGGAAGAAGTTTCCAGCCAATCTTCTGAGGGTTTTTCTGTCCTTCCTTAGTGCCCCAGGTAGGTACTCTTGTTTCTGAAGGAAGCATTTGATATCGTGATACCAAGGTTTGTCATCTATGACTGCTTCAATCGTGAAGATGTAAGCGGGCCTTTCAAGGCGTATTATGTCGATCTTGGGCAGGTCGTTCCATTGGCCTACACTAATCATGGAAGAGAGAGTGGCTAATGCATCAGCCATGTGATTCTCCTCATGAGGGATATGATGAAACTCGACTCTGTTAAAGAAGGGTAACAACCTTCTTGCATAGTCTTTGTAAGGAATCAGTCCTGATTGGTATGTGTTCCAATCTCCTTTTATCTGATTGATAACCAGAGCTGAGTCGCCGTATACGTCCAAGTTTTTGATCCTTAAATCAATTGCTTCTTCGAGACCCATGATACAAGCTTCGTATTCGGCCTCGTTGTTCGTACATTTGAACGTAAGTCTGGCGGTGAAAGGAATGTGGGTACCCTGAGGGGTAACAATTATTGCCCCAATCCCGTTTCCATAATGATTAACTGCTCCGTCAAAGATTAGTCCCTATTGGGAACCTGGTTCTGGCCCTTCACTAGGTAACGGTTCATCGCAATCTTTCATTTTTAGATACATGACATCTTCGTCTGGGAAGTCAAACCCGATTGATTCTTGATCGTCAATCGGTTGATGAGCCAAATGATCGGCTAAAATACTTCCTTTAACGACTTTCTGAGCGTGGTACTCTATGTCATTCTGATAATAACATCTGCCAACAGACAATCCTTCCCGTGAGAGCAGGTTTTTCGAAGACGTACTTGATTGGATCCATTTCGGAGATTAACCAAGTAGTATGACAAATCATGTATTGGCGAAGACGTTTGGCTTCCCAAGCCAAAGCACAGCAAGTTTTCTCAAGCATCGTGTACCGATTTTCACAGTCGGTGAATTTCTCCATGACTGTGAGGTAAATGCTCAGTGGTCTTCCTTCCACTGGAGGTGATAGAATCGGCGGATTCAACAGATATTCCTTGATACTGTCGAAGGTGGTTTGACAATCTTCTGTCCAAACGCAATCCTGGTTCTTTTTGAGTAATTTAAAAATCGGTGCACAGGTCGCGGTCATAAGGAATATGAATCTGGAGATGTAGTTTAAACGTCCCAGGAATCCTCTGACTTATTTTTCAGTTTTCAGAGAAGGTATTTCTTGAATGGCCTTGACCTTGTCAGGATCGACCTCAATCCCTTTCTGGCCGACGATGAACCCTAGTAGTTTCCCTGAACGGACACCGAAGGTTCACTTGTTGGGATTCAAGCGGAGCTTGAATTTTCTTAGACGTTCGAACAATTTTGACAGATGTTCAACGCGCTCACTCTCTGTTTTAGATTTTGCAATCATATCATCGACATACACTTCGATTTCTTTGTGTATTATGTCATGAAAAAGAGTAGTCATGGCCCTTTGATAGGTTGCCCCGGCGTTCTTCAAACCGAACGACATTACCTTGTAACAAAAGGTGCCCCATGGGGTAATGAACGAAGTTTTCTCCATGTCTTTCGGCGCCATTTTGATCTGGTTATAGCCCGAGAATCCATCCATGAAGGAGAATATTTTGAACTTTGTTGTGCTGTCTACCAGCATGTCAATGTATGGTAAAGGAAAGTCGTCCTTTGGACTAGCCTTGTTTAGATCCCTGTAGTCGACACACATTCTGACCTTTCTGTCCTTTTTGGGAACGGGTACGATGTTGGCTAACCATTGAGGATATTCAGATGTGGCGAGGAAACCCGCGTCAATCTGTTTCTGTACCTCCTCTTTGATTTTGATGGCCATGTCCGGGTGAGTGCGTCTCAACCTTTGATTTACTGGCGGATATTCCGATTTCAACGGTAAGTGATGTTCCACGATGCTGGTATCCAACCCTGGCATATCCTGATAGGACCAAGCGAATACATCGGGAAATTCTTTGAGAAGCTTTATCAAACTCTCTTTGGCAGTTGGACTGAGCAGTGCCCCAATCCTGATTTCTTTTCTCTCTTTTTATGAACCCAAGTTTACCGTTTCCAACGGCTCTTTGTGAGGTTCAATGGACCTTTCCTCTTGTCTGAGTAGTCGAGAGATCTCTTCTGGAATTTTGTCGTCATTTTCTTCTTCAGCCTCGAATACCGGGAACTCAAAGTTGGGAGAAAGCATCGGATCGTATGTTTCAACTGGGTTTAAAACAAGCAATCTGCATGACGTGAGGATTCTTGTTTAGAAGAGATAGAGAAAATGCAAGTGTGTGCAGTGTTTTATTTTACTGCTTGTTTTTTGAATTATTTTTTAGGATTACCATTTTCTGAAAAACGAAAAGAGAAAACAACAATTAATGCGGAAATTACAGAACGACGTTATTTTATTAATGAACAAGTCGATTCTTGAAACTACAACCCTATAAAACAAAACTCTGTCGCTTTGGGCTAAGCGAAGAGGGAAAATTTACAGAAAGCGAGCCCTATTAAAACATTCGTTTCACCTGGGCAGGGTGAAAGGTTAAAGATGGCAATTACTTTGACTGATGAACGGTCTTCGGAACCTCGACGGCAATCCATTGGCGGCGAACTCCTCGGTGAATCACAAAGTCTGGCACCTTCCTTGATTTGTCTTCAGAAATAACGCTGATTTTTGGTGGAGCGGGATCATTGGAATCTGTCTCCCAAGCAGAATTGTCGTAGGAGAATTCCTCAGTTGCATTTTCCATAGCATTTGTGCTCTCAGCTGTATCTCCCCATCCAGTAGGCTGGATATCTGCGAGCCTGATACGAGAGCTTTCGGGAGTGGTGTACTTGACCATATAGTCGTATTTCCCACTCGGTTGTCCCAAGGTGTCCCACACTTCTCTGGAACTGGAGGAGTCGTCTCTCTCGATGACGTTGACCTCGGGAAAAGCATAGTTGATGAATTCCAGTCCTGCAAACGTTGCAAATTCATCTTCATGTTGGGTAGTTTCTGAATGACCTGAGTGTTGATCCCATGACATGGTGGGGACACAGGTATTCTGTTCAATGACGATCAACTGATTTTCATTGTTCAGCTGACTCTCTTGCCCCAAGTTTCCTGGGTAAGGCAGCCACATTGGCAGACCATCCATTGGGCCATAGTAATCGTGGTCAAAGTTGTCTTTCATCAGAGTGTCCTCCTCTAATGAATTTGGCGGAGCACGACATCCTTCCGGATCACAATATCCATAGATCATTTCGACGTCTGACCTTGGTATAAATCTCGGACTCTGTGTAGGAAAGCAAAATGGTGTAGGCACCTCTTCCTGATACATATAACCGTCCTCATTAAGATAGGACTTCCATTCTTCATTTGTGTCAGAGGGATCTTCCTCATTGATAGCATATACTGCCTGAGACACTGGGTGAAGAAAACCTCCACTGTGGAAGAAGTTTTGAAGGGGATGAAGACTTTCATCGTTGGCAGCTGTCTGGGTACAGGTTGCAGAAAAACCAAGACCCTTCTTTGTTGCATTGCTAGTAGGAATGACAAGCTGTCCCCATCCTGTTGTATCGGTACACTCGACCGCTTTAATAGCATCGTTGTATGAGGAAATCGAGGTTCCTCCTCTGAACTGATTGTTCTTGCTCACCGACAGTGCTTGGAACTGAGTTCCAATAACCTCCTCGGGTTCTATACCGGTAGATGATGACAAGTTGCTTACAAGCAAGGCTTGTTCCCCGCAGACTGTGACAAGTTGATCATTCTTGACGAACTTTAGCTTTTGGTGGAGGGTCGAAGTGACCGCTCCAGCCTGATGTATCCAAGGTCTTCCTAATAAACAACTCTATGTTGCCCGGATGTCCATGACCTGGAAAGTGACTTGGAAAGTGTGAGGACCAATAGTTATGGGAATATCAACTTCGCCGATAACTGTTTTTCTGGATCTGTCGAACGCTTTGACGACGACCTCGCTGATTCTCATCGGAGGGCCTTTGAATGATAATTGCATCAAAGTGGACTTCGGCATAACATTCAGGGCTGACCCTGTGTCTACCAGTACGCTGGCTAAAGCATCGTCCTGGCAGTTAACTGTGATATTGAGTGTCATGTTATGACGACGACCCTCTTCAGGTAATTCCTCATCACTAAATCCCAAATTGTTGCAGGAAGTGATGTTAGAGACAATACTATCGAACTGTCTAATTGTTACATCCTGTTCCACAAAAGCTTGCTCCAAGACTGTCTGTAGAGCCTCCCTGTGGGCTTCTGAACTGAGTAACAGTGATAATACCGAGATCTTTGAAGGAGTTTGTAACAGTTGATCGACAATGTTGTATTCACTCCTTTGGATGAGCTTCAGCATCTCATCATTATTTTTCGAAAGGTCGGGATTACTGGATTGACCGACTGGTGGATCAGGAGTTTCCGTCTGAAGTTCCTTTTCCTTGTTAGCTTCCCTAACCCCTCGGTTGAAGATTCTACCACTCCGTGTTACACGACTGATGTCTGCAATATTCACGACGGAGGGTAATGGAATTTCCTTTCCATTTTCAACTGTCGTTGCACCGTACTTGTAAGGGATTGCCTTAGATGATTCATACGGTAGTGGTCCCGGCAGATAGATGACTAAGGGAACCTTATGATTTTTCTGACCATCATAAGTAATCTCGATCTGTTCCCGGTTGGGAACTTTAGATTCGTCAAGTAGAGGGATAATGGCAAAAACATCCCTGGTCTTGTGATGACCAGAGATCGTGACAACATCCTCAACTTACTCGACAAGGTAGTCCGGCGCCCAGTTGATGGGTGTAGAGCCCGGATATGGGCGAATCTCTCCACGATCTACCTGACCCTGAAGAGCTGCTCTCACAAGGTAACACCCTTGGTTACTTTCCGAACAGACGCTACAACAGTCATAATTGTGTGGGGGCACCTGGCCACGCCCACTTTGAATACAATGTAACTTTACTAGGTTAGCTTCCATTGATCGGACATCTTGACTCTGACGTCGAGTAGGATTCCTGTTATTGATACTAATCTGCTAAGTATCTTCATCCATATAAATTGGCATCCACCAGTGATTTAACAAGTGTTAAAGTGCCTCCTGGACAAGGGTACAACCTCGATCGTTTTCGCAACCTGCCTTACAGCTTTGATAGTCATGTGATGTTAAGAATCCGAGTCGGACCTGCTCAACATGTAACTCTACCAAGTTGGTATTCATCACGCGAATATCGAAGATCTGAACCATGTTGATTTGATAGGAGTTCCTATCATGGTAGTCTTGGATCCATCCAAGATCCATCTGACGCTGGAGGGCCTCCTGTATGAAAGAGCATCCATGTTTGTTTACCGAGCAAATCAGACAGGAACTGTAATCGTGTCGCGGCAGATTATGATACTGGCTTTGCCTTGAGTGCATCGCCACCAAGTTGGCATTCATCGCACGGATATCGTGGTTCTGAATGACGTTAGAATTTGTGTAAACCATGTTAACTCCACGAACTCGGTGCTCTTGGATCCATCCGAGATCCATATGTTCCTGTAGAGCTGCTTGCACCATAGAACATCCCTGATTGTCTTTAGAGCAGATATCACACTGGTGATAGTTATGAGGTGGCACATGGCCATATCCACTCTGTCTACAATGCATCTTGACCAGATTGGTTTTCAACAAGAGTACATCGTGAATTTGATAGACATCGTTAGTCTCTCCTTCTATTAAATTGACTGCAGCCTTCTCATGTTGAGGCAGCGGGTTCGTGAGGACATTAGGATTCGTATCCTTGAAGGATAAGACCCCACTGTAGCACCCCAAAATTTGCTCTCCTTACTTTAGTACTAACTGGCTTATGTTTCATCTCATTTTGCATTATCATGTGTGCATATCATTGGTTCTTAGCATGGAGTCAAGGTGCTTGAGGTAGCTAGAGAGGAGAAGATGTTCTTCAAAGGGTCAAGCAAGAGTCCTTGTATTGTGGATCACTCTCTCCTAACCAATGCAGAAATTAGGGTTTTGAGATTCTTGGGTTTATTGCTCCAATGTGCAAGCTTCTTGGGTTTTATCATCACCAAATGGCATATCCTATCTTTGTTGGAGAGGATACACATCATATTCAGAGGAATTTGGATTTGGAGACTGTGCTATTTCCTCATAGACTGAGGGTACCAAGATTAGGGTTTGCTATAAAGTCAGTTTATTTCTGATTTTTTGGGCAAGACTTGATTCCATGGTATTCCTTGGGTCCCTAAGTATCTAGGGATGGAAGATTTTCCACCAGTTTGGTTCAGGAGAGATTCAATTGGCCAATGGATTGGGAATCAGGAGAATTAGGGGAAAAGTCAACAGTGAGAGGGGAAGTCTACTGTGAAATTTTGAGGTTCTCTTCAAGGTTTTCAAGGTCTCACATCCTCATATGGTCTTCAGGAGTCAAGTTTCATACCATTTATCAAGAATCAAGGGTTGGTACAAAAGTTGCTAAATATGGAAATGACCTATAATTTGAAAGTTTCCTTTTTGGGCAAGTTCTTACACTACATTCAACTTGACTTTTCATCATCAAGGAAGCTTCAAATGAATTTTCCTCAAACATGAAAGTTGAATATATTTTTCTCCCCTTTCCAAAAAATACTAGATGGTCTCCATATAATTTGTGAAACTCAAGTTATGATCAAAAGAAGGCAAAGTGGTTTTTAGGGTTCCATTTTCACAACTTTGGCATTTTGGGACATGATGACCTATAATTGATTCCTTTGTTTCAAGCCACATTCTAACATCAAAGAACACTCCTTAAGGATCATTTTGGGCCTTTGAACCAAGAAATTTCATGACTTATTCATTACTTATTTCACATGGTGCAAAATTGCCAAATTATTGAAAACTCATGAACCAATACATCTCAAGGCCTAAATCAAATTCAGGTGTGATTAGCAATTGTTAAATAAGTGATCCATCATCAAGGGTTTGGATATACATGCATGGAGGAGGGTGTATTTCACATTATGTAATTTTCCAAAATCACCCAAAACTCATTAAGTGGGGAATTACCAAGGCCCAAATGCTGATCAGTGGATTAACCTAGTCTATTTAAGCTAACTCATGCTAGGGTTAGAGGGGAACACACGTGATTTGGTGGAGAAAAAAGTTTGAACCCTAAAAGCTTCTCTCATTCGTATCTCTCAATCAAGAAGAGCTTTTCCAAAACTTCTTTCACCATCTGAGTCCTGAGGATCCATAGAGCACAAAGCAATCATCACTTGAAGCTGATAGCAAGGGAATAGGTGGCGTGACCTCAGGTTGGTGGTATTTTTCATGATCCTAAAACTCTTTTGTTTGACATGCATATTGATGTGTGATACCCACTGATCATTCTGATGTAGTTCTTTTTGAGTTTGGATGCGTATATTGATTGTACGATGCGTTTGAAATTTTTGAACCAAACTTTCTTTCATTCGTTTTGCTCTATATGTTAGTTGTTTGTAATTTTTGATGGCATATTAATGATCCTCATCAAATTCTGGCCAAGAGGATATATTTGTTTGCGCGTTCTGGTTTTTTTTTTCATTGCAGGTGGTCGGAGAAGACGACCGGAACTCTAGTTCCGGCGTCTGGTGCAGTTTCCGGCGAGGTAGGGTTTTGGAGGTAAGGGACGTAATCTCCACCGTCCATTGCCTTGATCGTGTGGCCCATATGTTGCCACGCGTTTTAATTTTTGTTTTAATTTTATTGGTTGTGTATGTGACGTTCCATGTTAATTATTGTGCACCTCCAATCTGCACCACGCATCACATTTACTTTTGTTTTTGTTTGACTAATCCTGTACGTTGAAATAATCAGACGGCATACATTGTGCCAACGCATTAATGAGGGAGTATGGCATGCACGTGTTCTTTTTTTTATTTCTGACCAATTGTGTGTGTGTGCATGCATGGTTATTATGGTGTGTTGGTAATCATGGCCATTGATTTCTCTTACTTTGTTTTGGGTTGACTTAATGAAAAGCGCAGGATTAATCTGAAGGTGAGTATGGAGTCAATCAGTTGACTGGGTCACATGTGTTCTCTTTATTTTATTTTATTTTAGCTAATGGACCTCTTGTGTTGGGTTTGCTTTCCACACCCCTCATTTTGAGCCCATGTTCATACTCAACGTGTTTTATTGCTGTTCATACCCCCCACTCATTTTCTTTCTATTTTATTTTTATTTAATTATTGCATTTTCATTTTCATTTTTTAAAAATAGTTTCTTGCATTGAAAAATTCCCTAAAAAATTCATGAACCATATTTATAATTTTATAAAATTTTCCCAAATTTTATTTTTTATTTTTTATTTTATTTTTAGTGGCTGAATTAATTAATTGTTTAACTTCTTTTTTATTTTGTTTTATTTTGTACACGTTGCATTGTAGAATTTTGTTCTCACAGCATACATATCATTTAGAGCCCATTATTTTTGCATTATTTCATCAACACATTGGATTGCATTAAAACATTTTTCTCTCATTTTTAAAATTATTTCATATTGCATTTTAGTCCTCCTTTTTTGCATATTGAGCCATGTTTCTTGTCTGAACTTTGCATAATTGTTTGAATGATTTATCTGGGGAATTTTGGCATGGGTTTTGGACATGTTGTTTGCTTCTGGTTGAGATATGTTGATAATTAATTTGGTGATTTTAGAAGATGTCTTGCTAACTGTTTAACTGCTCTTTGTGTGAGATCTTCTTGTATGCACATCCTTGATCATGCCTGAGTATTTGTTTGAGAAGGCACTTATGCCATTGTTTTGGGATTGTGTCTTTGACTTCTTGAACCATGTTTGAATTGTTATAGGTCACTTGATCACCATTATATGTCATTGCTTGGGTTTCATCTCTTTTACTTATGTCTGTTTTGTACTAACCTTGTATGCAGGGGCTGAGGTAAGTTATTTAAGGGTGTGGATAAGTATCCATGTCCACTCTCACTCTTTCTTTCTCTCATCTTTTCTTTTCTTTAGGTTTAGGTTGTTGTTAAACCTCCCCTTAGGGCCATCTTTGCATGATAACATTAGGATAGATTCTCCCCGTAGTTTTTTTCTTTTCTTTTGAGTCCCTCTTCTCATCTCAAAACATTTCTAAGATACGTAATAAGGTCAACTTGCCTTGCACACGAGCCTTAAACATAGGAAATGAAGATTGAGGGGTCCCCCTTCTCTCTTCTAGGGTGTTGAGCATACGTCCCATTGGGGACGACCATGCGACACATTCGTTCCCGTGTCATAGACTTTGGTTCAAGTTGAGTTACGAACTAACTCAAGTCACTTCTGTCCTAAAAAATACAAACAAACTTCAAAACTTTTTATCCTTCGGGATCGTCAAACTAAAGGCTATTTTCAAAAAGGGCACGTTACTTTCCGTCTGAGTCGCAAACAGGCATCGACCCTAACTGCCGGACGCGAACTTAACGTCGCTCGTAAAAAACATAAAAAGAACTTGGTCCGAACTACGTTGACTCTGAATTTCCCATTGCACAAAGGGAGTACGTAGGCCTAGGACGACGACATCCTACCGAGTCTTTCTTTGTCTCCCCCTCCACCGTCTTAGTACAGCCATAGATGATAGGATAACTCACCCTTAGAATAGACAACAAGCGTGGATCCCATCGAGTACGATGGACGTGTGGGGTGCTAGCACCTTCCCCTCGTGTAACCGACTCCCGAACCCAGGTTATGGTTGCGATGACTATTCCTTTCCCTCTTCCTCAGGTTTATGCGGTGTTCCCTTTCCCTCTCTTGGGATAAATTTACACGGCTTGCGACTCTGTTTTCCGCACCACTTCCGCGTTTGTACCTGGATGAAAATCCTGGGAGCGACACCCGCTCCTAACAAGTTTTTGCACGTCGGACTTGAAATTGAGACAAGTCTCTATGTTATGACCTGGACCTCCTTGATGATAAGGGCAAGTTTGATCCACCTTAAACCAAAAAGGCAGATTTTCCGATACTGTAAGAGGAGATTTAGTCTGAATGTGCCCCTTAGCCAGTAGTAATGGAAACAGCTCTGCGTACGACACGGGTATAGGATCAAATCCTGGTGGCCGTGTTGTACGGTTGTTGTTGTATGGAGGACGAGCCTGCTGAAGAGGCTGTTGTGTCCTTTGTTGATCAGGTTGGCTCTGCGCAACCTGAGGTTGATACGTAGGAATAGACGCAGGGTTGATAGCAGGAGTCACAGCTGCTACCGGTTGATAACGCCGCCTTTGCTTTCTGAGAGAGATATTCCCAATATCTTGCTCTTTTTTCTTAGGGAGAGCACGGCCGTATTTTCTAGTACCGCTCGTCGATCCAGTGTCTTTTATCAAACGTCCTTCTCGGACGGCTTCCTCAAGACGTACGCCCATGCCGACCATTTCGGTGAAATCACTGGGCGCACTGGCAACCATTCGGTCATAGTAAAATGAGCTTAAGGTCTTTAAGAAGATCTTTGTCATCTCTTTTTCCTCCAGAGGTGGACAAATTTGAGCGGCAATTTCACGCCACCTTTGAGCATACTCCTTAAAGGTTTCCTTGTCCTTTTGCAACATCGATCTGAGTTGATCTCTGTCGGGTGCCATGTCCAAATTGTATTTGTATTGTTGGACGAAGGCAGTGCCAAGATCTCTGAATGTACTGATCATAGCACGGTTTAAACATATGTACCATTTTAATGCGGCACCGGTTAAACTATCCTGGAAGTAGTGAATCAGTAGGTCCTGATTCTCCGTCTGAGCTGACATCTGCCGAGCGTACATCACCAGATGGCTTTGAGGGCAATAGTTACCCTTGTACTTTTCAAAGTCGGGCACATGAAATTTGTGCGGAACTTTCACATTTGGGACCAAGCAGAGATCTGCGGTGTCCTTTCCAAATAAATCCTGCTCGCGAATGGCTTGCAGCTCCTTCTGCATTTCCAAGAACTGTTCCTGGAATTCCTCCATTCTGTCAAACATAGTTTCCTTCTTACCAGAAGGTGTCTATGGAATTTGTCCTTCCGGGACAGTGTGCACCACAGGGGGTGGTACCGTGACTACGGAAGTGAGTCTTGGCGTCTCCCAAAGTTTGTAACCTTCAGGAGTCTTCAGTATGCCTCTGGCCTCTTCGCTTTCCCGAAGCAGCAGACTTGGGCAAGTGAGAGATAAACCATTTGTAAAGCAAAGGTACACAGCATGTGATCTCCCCTCCACTGTACAAATTTCCCAAGTGTACAGAATGATACGTATCTGCGAGCAAAGTCGGCACAGGGTTTCCAATGAGAAAAACCTTAATGGAGTTGATATCGACGAAGTTATTAATGTTGGGAAACAAAAATAACCCGTAGGCGAGTAAAACAAAGATGCTTTCAAAAGCAGTCACGTTTCCTATACTGGCAAAATAAAGGGCTTTCTTTGTCAAGAACTAGGCTGGCAAACCTTGGATGCCACCCTTGGTAGTTAGGTGAGTCCTGACCTCAGACTCGTCCAAATGAATTGCTCTTGCAATGGTCTGATTCTTTGGAATTTCTTCCAGTCCAGAAAATGGAGCTCGATTAGTAATGTGTAGATCAATCAGATGAGAATACTCCTCCAGCGTTGGTGCGAGCTGGTAATCTGGGAATGTGAAACAGTGATAAACTGGATCATAAAACTGAATGAGTGCATCCATGATTCCCTCAATCACATGGACTCTTAACAGTGGTAGCAAACCTCCGTGCTTGGCTCTGAAAGCCTCTTGGTTTGTGATCATCCTCGCCAAACCTCTTAAATCCTCTAGTTTTGGAACCTTGAAGGTATAACTATGAGTTCTCCTTCTACCGAAATCCATTAGTGCAATCCTTTTCTCTGATATTTGTAATCACAGTCTTAGTTTAATTTGAAAAACAGAGATACTAGAAGAGAAGATTTTTTGAAATGTTCTAATGTTTTTTTTAATGAATGCATGAATGCAGCACACAAAAACATAGAAAAAACATGGGGTCAAAGGGTCATTGTCATGAAGTCAAGGCTCTACCCATCCCCAAAGGTTTATACTAAGGTGATTTTTGTACCTGTACTCATTATCATCAGCTCCTCCCAGGAAAGTAAAACAACAAGCAGATCGCCAACGAGTTGTAGAGCGATCTTAGAGTAAGTGCCATTCACCGAGAATAGATCACCAACCTCAAATGAGGGTAGTATCGCGTAACAACTATTACCGATAGTTTTCGCACTACAAAAGGATTTGGCTCCTCAGCTTCTCAGACATCACAATCGGCCCATTGTCTAGGTGAGAGAATGGGTTGCATTGGTCAGCCTCCACTGAGGTTGATGGTCGACCTCGTCGCCATCACTTATCTTAAGTGTATACTCAATCTTTCCACATGCGGCATCACACGCATTCCCATTAGCAGAAAAATAAACACGTATAGAAATTAGGAAAAGCAGTATATATATTTGTCCTAATTATCCTAGACTTTTAAAAGCTAAGAATCTTAAGTTCCTGACAGAAAATGGTTTCCCGGCAGAGTCACCAATCTGTGGTTTCATTCCAAATTAACGGCGTTTTGACCTAAGATCCTAGTGACGTCAAGGTTTCCACAAAAAAGAACAAGATCCCTAAAGAGACCTGCGCACTCCCCAGCAGAGTCGCCATTTTTCTGCAGCGAGTGATTTTTGGATGTGGTTGCGAAGCACGATCGCTCTAGTACTACAGTTCGATTCATTTTTTATCCTATTAAAGCTGATGAAGGAAGGGAAATAGATGTCTCCAATTAACCCTGCTTGCATACTGAGATTAAACAGTCGAAACTGTTGGTTTACAGATGCTACAAAGATTCGGGGTTTGTCCTAGGTTATTTTGTTGATGAGGGGTGCTTTAGGCTATCGGTTGAGATGTTAGGACGGATATATATGAAAGTATGAGATTTTGGGTTTTTGTTTAGTGTGCTCGCTAAGATTTTTCTTTCAATCTTATGCCTACGTATTCCCGTTTACCGAAACAGGGAAATCAAAGCATTCGTAGTTCCTCCTATTCTATGGGAGGAAATGGTTGTTTTGGTGTCTTGTTCAAAGCCCAAGACGTGAAGCGAAAGGTGGTTTGTATCTTGTTCAAAGCCCAAGATGTGAAGCTGAAGGGTTTATTTGTATCTTGTTCGAAGCCCAAGATGTGAAGCTAAAAGTGTTGACCTTAAAGAGAATTTGTCATCTCTAAAGAGGGGTTTGTCTGTTACGACTGTTTCACTAAGTGTTGGAACAAAGTGACTTTTCTTGATTTTGATCACTCCATAACTCAAAATCCATGAGGAGTTGGAATTAGGTCTAGTTGAAGTTTTTTTAGAGGGCAATGAGATATACAAATCAAGCCTTGGATGAGAGAAAATGGCTTTGTGGTTTAGGAGTTATGACCTTCCAAAGTTAGTACCCTAGCCACTTTATTTTTTAACTTAGAAAATTTTCTAAGTTTTTTATGGTTACCCCTTTTACAAGTTACCCAACTTTTCTTGATTTTTCTTGATGAATGATGATTCAAATCATACATTAACATCATTTTAGGGTTAAAAATCCATTTTGGTGAAAAATCTCAAAAAGTCAAAGTTGACTTTTGTGCACAGTTGACTTTTTATCAGATGAATTCCAAACTGTACAATTCTTCAGGAAATCATGTCCTTGACCTAAATAAAACTTTATGGACATGTTCCATGGGTGTCATAGGGTATATTGATGCATGTCATAGGGCTTGGGAGCATGTCCTGGTCAAAAGTCAAAGTTACAGTTGACTTTCCTCGCGAAACCCTAATTGTGGTGCAGATGAAATTGAGACTTGCTGCTCAAGCTTCTTGGATTAATCCATTGTTCCAAATGGATCAATATGGTATATTAGAGACCCTCAAATCATGTCTTGAGGTCTTGGTTCATGATTTGCCCTAAAAGTCAACTTAGGGGTGAATTAGGTCAAGAAACCCTAATTCCTGATTTTTGATGAATGCATCCCCTGAGATAAAATTGACTTGATGATTGGGTCCATGAGGTTCCATGGAGTATATTAGGTTAGGTTTTGGATCATTGGCTTGTGCCAAGATGAAAAATTTCCATCTGGAGGCCCTGGTCGACCAAAACCCTAATTTGGTGACACTGTCGATCATGAGACTTGATCCACCTAGAAGGGAGCAGCCTTGTGCTTGATCCTTGAAGTGGGAGTCCTTTTGATCCATTGTGGATGTTTGAGAGGTTAGACAAGTTGAAGATCATGTCATTCCTTGATTGATCCTTTGTCTAAGCACTCAAAGAGGGCTTGAAACCCTAATTTTGATTGTAGTGAATGCTCACCCATCTTTGGGGAGACTGATGAAGTATGATGGTTCCTCCATATTGTGATGATGATTTTCACAATGATGGAAAATCTTAGTGGTCAAAATTTGGGGTATGACAGAAGGGCCAACGGAGCTCCTCCGTTAGGTAACACCATGATTCCTTCTTGTTGTTCATACTAGTTTTTTTTAAGTGATAAACATGTTCATGCATCTGCATCTAAAGTCCTACATGGTAGGCATTGGTTAAAATTGAGTATATGTGGTTTTCATGGAGTTTTTCTTTTTTAGGGTTTACTTTATTGCTTGCTTTCATGTGTTTCCTTTGGTTGTTTTTAAAAATGGTTGGCATATTTGGAATCTACATTAAATTTCCTTGAAGATAGTACCATGGTTGTCTTGATTTAATGAGATGAAAGTTTGTGTGTATTTCGTTCATGGTTGTATTTCTTGGTGATAGAGGCTTTAAAATTGAAAAATAATGTCAAATTTGGAATCTACGCGAAAAATCGGGTGGGGTAGTCCCCCCCTTTGTTTTTTTTCCGGTGGTGGCCGGCGTCGGCGCGGTGGTCCCGCGGTGGTCGGAGGTTTTTTCGGCGGGGTGGTGTCTTGGGGAAGAAGACGATGAGGTGGCGCATCCTCATTGGTCTTTGCATTTTGTTTTTTTTCTTTTTTATTTTTCTTATTTCCTTTTATCTTTTATGACTTAAGTTGGAATGACCAATTGATAACATGTCACATAACTTTTGTTACACCTTTAATAACTATTTTTATTTTATTTTTATTTTAAAATTATGAACATAAGTGACTTCATCTTGGGCCCAACGAATTCCTTTTCACACCCCCACTACCAGCCCAAATCGTGTGGCATTCTTTTTGGGTTACTAATACATCCTCTGTTTCTATTTCTTTTTATTTTTTTTTCATTTTTGTTTTAATTATTAAAAATACTTCCTTTTATAAAAAAAATCCAAAATAAATCATGTATGTTCCTTAATGCCTTATTTATTTTTTCATGAATTTTATTTTATTTTTAATTTCTTTTTAATATTTTATTTTGTTTTAATTTGAAGATGTGTTTCCAATGATACCCTTCATCAAGGGTTAGAGATTTTTGTGACTTTGCTCACCCATTTGAAGCCAATATCTTGGGTACTATTAGGCAATCATATGAGGGTGTTTTGGTACTGGTTTGATGATGGTTTGAGTTACTTTTAGTGACTTGCCATTCAACTTTTGTGGACCCTTGATCTTTTCTCGGTTATGTGCATATCTTAACTTGTGGGGCACTTTTGAACATGCTATTGAGCTGGTTCTGTTCCAATATTTTTGTACTTGTTAATTGGATATTTAAACTTTCCTTTGATTATTTTTTGGGAATTTATTGGACAATTTTGCTATTTTTGATTGGTGTCTACTTGTGGCTTGAGTTTGATTGAGGCATGCTTGGATACTTGACATGGTTTGGATGCCTTTATTTACTTGAGATTGAATGATGCTTGAGATAATTATTTGGTGTGATCCTATTCTGTCTTAGATTGTTTGTGGCTTTGGATTCATCTTCATTTGTCCATTTTCCTATTTGTTCTTGATTTTCTAAGTTGACATTGTTTTGACTTGAATCCGCTAAGGTGCTTGACCTAACCTTGTGAGATGTTTGCTTGTGTAATCCAATCAATGCATGAGGCATTTTGTTTGATTTGAGTGACATGCTATAGGTTCTGATCCTCTTGGTTTAGGGTTATTTTATGTGACATTTTCTCACTCTTTGTTGCACATGATCTTTTGTGATCTGCATGAATGATATAAGTGAATGTTTTGTCTAGTTTTGATGCATGTCTTGAATGTGATGCTTATTGATTCATCTTGATTGATTTGAGTTTGATCTTGGCTTGTTGATGATGCATTTTCTACTGCCCCTTGGGTTCATTGCCTTGTTTTCACGTCATTTAACCATTGTGGATTGATTTGTATGATGCATATCATTATCATTTGACTTGTTGCTTCTTTGGTTCATAATGCATCATGATGTGAAGCATTATTACATGTTTGAATTGGATGATTATGACATGGATTAAATTTTGATTTGGTTTCATCTTCATCTTACTTTGCTCATTCCTTCTTTGTGTGAGGTTTAATGATGTTTAATTTTGCTTCTTATGCAAGTTTGCTTGCATCCTTTCTTGTTTGCTCTTACTTGCTTACTTGAGATTTCTTGTGTGAACTTTTGGAGCATGATTAATGATGTGAATTGGTTATGATGTGTATGATGTGCTTGCTGCCCCATCTTATTTCTCATCTTATACCTCTTTTTCTTCTTCATCTCTTTCACTCTTTCTCTTCCCATGGATCTTAAGACTTGTTCAAGTCTTAGATTCACTAGTGTATGCTCCCTTAGGATTCTCTAGTCCAACTTAATCCTTGATTAAGCTTGGAGTAGGATAGACATTAGGATTCAAACCATGCATGCTAACTTAGGTAGATGTTCCCCTTTCAAACTCAACCTTAGGGCCACTTTTGAATGATAACATTAGGATAGATTTCCCCTTAGTGTTTTCTTTTCTTTTGAGTCCCTCTTCTCATCTCATAACCCTTCTAAGACACTTAATAAGATTAACTTGCCTTGCACACAAGCCTTAAACATAGGAAGTGAAAATTGAGGGGTCCCCCTTCTCTCTTCTAGAGTGTTGAGCATACGTCCCATTGGGGACGACCATGCGACGCATTCGTTCCCGTGTCATAGACTTTGGTTCAAGGTGAGTTATGAACTAACTCGAGTCACTTCTGTCTTAAAAAATACAAACAAACTTCAAATGATTTTTGTCCTTCGGGATTGTCAAACTTAAGGCTATTTTCAAAAAGGGCACGTTACTTTTCGTTTTGTCGCAAACAGGCATCGACCCTAACTGCCGGACGCGAACTTAACGTCGCTCATAAAAAACACAAAAAGAACTTGGTCTGAACTACGTTGACTCTGAATTCCCTATTGCACAAAGGGGGTATGTGGGCCTAGGACGACGACGTCCTACCGAGTCTGTCTTTGTTTTCCCCTCCCCCATTTTAGTAGAGCCATAGATGTTAGATAACTCACCCTTAGATTGGACAACAAGCGTGGATCCCATCGAGTACGATGGACGCGTGGGGTGCTAGCACCTTCCCCTCGCGTAACTGACTCCCGAACCCAGGCTATAGTTTCGATGACCAATCCTTTCCCTCTTCCTCAGGTTTATGCGGTGTTCCCTTTCCCTCTCTTGGGATAAATATACATTGCTGGCGACTCTGTGTTCCACGCCACTTTCGCGTTTGTACTTGGATGAAAATCCTGGGAGTGACATATATAGCATGTAAGAAATGCTCCCCATAGAAGTAGAGATACCATCAATAAGAATCTTGATGGAATCCAAGCTAACGGAAGCCAAATGGTGTCAAAGCAGATATGATGAACTGAACCTAATCGAAGAAAAAAGGATGACGGCTTTTTGCCATGGTCAGTTATATCAACAAAGGATGAAGAAAGCTTTTGACAAAAAGGTCCGACCTCAGGTATTCAGAAAAGGCGACCTCGTGCTTGATAACACTATTTTAGTGTGTCATAATGATCCATTTTGTGTTAGTAATTTAGCTAGGTTTAATTAGATTTATTTATATTTCACTTGTTTGAGTATGTATTTTCCTTTAGTGGACTAGTTGCACGTTTTATGGTTTATTTTGTGTTTTTGGTCCTAAAGAAAACCAGATTAAGGCAAGCTGAGGCGTGACACCTCAAGACATAGTCTGGAGCAGAATGAAGATAAGAGGAAGAAAAATGATAAGATTTATTAATTGCAAATTCACCAAGAGCTTGGAAGAATATCTATCACTAGGGCATACGTGGCAGAGATTTATGTCAAGAAGGATCTGAAGCATCAAGATAAGATCAAAGAAGCAAGAAGACAAAAGAGGGTACAATGGGGACCACGCCTGCAAAAGTGCATCCTACACCCAGCCACCCGCCGTCTGCTCTGCGCCACTACTTGCAGCAGCAGCCTGCAAAGACGCCTTATCTCCAAATGTTGTCTGTACCTGGTAGCTTGTTCACGAAGGGAGAAAGGACAACTGGAATTATTTGTGATTTGATTTGGGATGAACCTTATTTTCATCAAAAACCAATGATCCAAGACCCATCAACTTCCATTCTCATTTTCAAAAGTCTATAAAAGCAAGCCATGTTTAGCAATGAAGGGAGAGACCACAAGCTAGAGAGCACACACTCATATTTTCTGTTTTAGTTTAGTTACTCCGAGGATTAAGATGATTAGAGAGATTTCTTATTCTCTTCTAATCCTATATTCACTGCTTGAAACTGTCGTGACTGCGGAGGTCTGATGTTGTTTACCCAACGCAAAGGATCTTCAAGTTATTACTAGGTTGTTATTTCTTTTCTACATTTTTGTTAAGAATATTTCATCTTGTATTTTCATTCCAGTAGTTTGTACTAGGCATGGCAACAGGGCGGGTCGGGGACGGTTTTTACCTCCCCCAAACCCAAACCCGAATCTCCAAACAATCCCCGTTCCCCGCCCCATACCCAAACGGGGATGGAGAATTAAAACCCAAACCCGTCCCAAACGGGTTCGGGTTGGGTTCGGATATCCCCGCCCCTCCACCATCCATTTAGTAAAATCAATTTTTTTTAATAGAAAATATTTATTTTTTCAGAAATCAAATTACATTTCAAATAATAAAAAAAAATCTCAAAGAAACTTCATACATACATTTTAAATTTTTTAAATAATTAATACAAATAAAAATATCAAAATGTTAAATAATAATGTACATAATAAAATAAACAGGGCGGGTACGGGGACGGGTTCAGGGTGGGTACTAGTGTCCCCATTACCTGACCCGTCCCCATATTTTTTAATCGAGGAAAACCCAAACCCGAAACCAAACCCAGACAAAGCGGGTTTTCCCCGTCAACTTCGGGGCGGGTTCGGGTGGGTACCCGCAGGTATGAGTTTTGTTGCCATGCCTAGTTTGTACTCAGCTCATTATGAGCTAAACTCGTATTTGATGAGCAAAGTGAAGTTAATATAAAGTTGTTTTTACATTGAAATGACGTGTTGAAAAGTGTCTTATTTTTTATGTGTTTTTATTGCTATATACCTCCTTCCTAGAATGATCAACTTAGAAAAAGGTACAAGTATGTGGTTGAGAGAGATCCAACAACATGTTGATTTCATAACAAAAGTGGTTAACAAAGTAGGACAGAGATATTCACTTAATTCAACTTGCTTAGAGATAAGATATTGAGACCATAAAGATTTTGCAGAACTAAAACCAGACGCATTTTAGGGTTATAAGTGAGACTTAGAGATTTGTTCCCTTGCCCTAGTTATGTATGCTTTGATGTTGTAGAAATACACCACTAGATCACATTCTGACCTTTTGAGGCACGACACTTCACATCATGGAAACTGTTTAGCAACAATATATTAATGGATCTTAGCTCATCAATCATTCTCTCTGATATCGTATCCTTCTTTATTTAAGATTTTAGTTTGTAGTGTGACTTTCTTGATGTTACCATTATTATTATTTGTTACCTTTCTCGTACTAGTTTTAAACAAGAATTGAATACTTTAAACTTCAAAGCTACATCACAATCACTCCCTGTGGGTACAATCTCTTATTTTATCACTTGCTACAAACAAACATACATGTATACTTGCATGTGACACCTTTTCTTTAAAACAATTAATTAGAGTAAACACTTAGAAAGATAACATCAAGTTTTTGGCGGCGTTGTCGGGGAGTGGTAGATACACTTTGAACTACTGTATTTGTTATTTTTGTTTAAAAGTTGTATTTGAGCCTTTAACGTTTTAGTTATGATTTGGTGTTACGACAGGTTTATGCTATTGCATGCGCAGGTCGTTACAACCAGTTTACAGTGGATATCCTGAACCTGAAAGAATTCTAAGAGCACGAAGGATATTTTTGCATTCCCAATAACCATCTGGAGATCCATCTACATCAGCCGTGGCTGAACCAGAGGAAGAAGTGCACGTGGAGACAGACGAAGAATCTTCGTCATCATCATCAGACGAGACACAACCAGAAAGTGTCATGGCTGAGCAAGACATCATTGGCATTGCAAATGATCGGGCACACAACGTTAGAGACTAGGTTGTCTTTGATCCAGCTGCCATGAGCACTGGTATTGTTAGACCAGAAATCATTGCACCACAGTATGAGTTTAAACCTATGATGTTCCAAATGCTGCAAACCACTGGTCAATATTAAGGCTCTCCACATGAAGACCCACATTTGCACTTGATACAATTTCTAGATGTTGCTGACAATTTCAAGATTCCTGGCATGACTGATGATGCCTTTAGGTTAAGGCTATTTCCTTATTCTCTAAGGGATGGAGCTAAGAGTTGGCTAAATTCCTTGGAACCAAATTCCATCACTACATGGAATACTTTGGCAGAAAAATTTCTAGCAAAATACTTCCCTCCTTCAAAGAATGCAAAGATGAGAAATGAGATTACTTCATTTAGGCAAGGAGATGACGAATCATTGTTTGATGCTTGGGAAAGATTTAAAGAGTTACTAAGACAATGCCCTCATCATGGGATCCCCATTTGCATTCAACTTGAGACTTTCTACAATGGATTAATTTCATCCTCTAGGAATATGCTAGATGCATCCAGTGGTGGAGCTCTTTTGTCTAAATCTTATGAAGACGGTTACAAGTTGATTGAGAGCATTACGACTAACACATACCAGTGGCCTGTAACTAGGGCTTCTGTAAACTCAACTCACAAAAAACCTGTTGAAGTTCATGAAGTCACTGAGACAACAGCTCTTGCTGCCCAAGTGGCTCAAATTCACCAGATGATGAAGAATATGATGACTCCTGAAGTACCAAGACCAGAGCCAGTGAAGGTCGTTACTGACACGGTTGTGATTGCCTGTGTCTACTTTAGAGGACCCCATCTGTTTGAAGAATGTCATTCAAATTGTGATTCAGTCAACTATGTTGGCAACAACAACAATAGATACAACAATCCTTACAGCAACACATACAATCCAGGGTGGCGCAACCATCCAAATTTTTCTTGGAGTAATAATCAAAATCAACCGAAGCCGCAAGCAACAACAACATCACAAGCTCCTCCTGGTTTTCCTACTCCTAACTACAGTGGGGGGAATCCGAGCAACAACCAGTTGGAGAATGTTTTGAAGTCTTTTATTCAAGAAGCAAAGAATCATTTTCAAGCACAAGGAGTAATTATCAAGAACTTGGAGAATCAAGTAGGTCAAATAGCTACTGCTTTGAGTTCAAGGAACATGGGAACTCTCCCAAGTTCCACTGAAACTCCAACTGCATCTGATGGAGTAAAGAATGTTGAAACATGTCAAGCCATCAAGCTAAGAAGTGGAAACGAAGTTGAAGAATCCGTCTCGAAGGACAAAGAGGTAAAAGGAGGTAAGTGCAGAATTGCCTGAACCAGATAGTTCTGGAACAAGACAAAATACTGATGAAGAACCGTCTCAACATCAGAAGCAGAATGAAGAGGTTACTAATGCAGATTTGACCTCTAAAGAGACAAAGGAGGTCATGACTGACACCTGCAGAAAACCAAAGTTCATTCAAGAAAGGTCACCCCCACCTTTTCCACAAAGGATTAGAAGGGCCAAGGAAGAACAACAATTTGGAAAGTTCATGGAGATTCTGAAGTAGTTTCACATCAACATACCATTAATTGAAGCCATTCAACAAATGCCAAATTATTCAAAGTTCATGAAGGATGTACTCACCAAAAGAAAAATGGTAGGGGAATTTACCACGGTTGCGCTCACTCAAGAGTGTAGTTAGCTGGTGCAAGGCAAGCTTCCACCTAAATTAAAAGATCCTGGGAGTTTCACCATTCCATGCACCATTGGAAACACTTTCTGTGGAAAAACGCTGTGTGATCTTGGGGCCAGCATTAATCTTATGCCCTTATCCATCTTTAAGAAGTTAGGGATTGGAGCTGCCAGGCCTACAACCATCACCTTGCAACTGGCAGATAGGAGTATTTGCTACCCCAAAGGAAAGATCGAAGATGTGTTAGTAAGGGTTGAAAAATTTGTCTTCCCTGCTGACTTCATTATCATGGATTTTGATGTTGATGAAGAAACCCCTATATTGTTGGAAAGACCATTCTTAGCAACGGGTAGAACTTTGATTGACGTGGAACGAGGAGAACTCACCATGAGAGTCAATGGTCAGCAAGTAGTATTTAATGTACTCAATGCTCTACAGTATCCTGAAGAAGATGTAGCTGATTGTTCCATGATATCCAGCTGGGAAGGTATAATTCATAGAAACCTTCTCAAGACTAATGATGTGTTGGAACAAGAGCTAGGAAAATTAAAAGAAGAGAAAGAGCCACAAGGTGGAATCATTTATGGTCCAATGAAGAAGCATAAGTAAGAAACTGTGGAAGAAATAGAATCAACAGTTGTTGGTCACAAGCAGCATCTACCTTCCATAGAAGAACCTCCTGAATTGGAACTGAAGCAACTGCCCGAGCACCTGCAATATGCTTATCTGGAGGCAGGACAAAAGTTACCAGTCATCATTGCTACAGATTTGAAAGAAGAGCAGAAGGAGCAATTATTAGCATTGTTAAGAAAGCACAAAAAGACAATTGCTTGGCAGATCTCAGACACAAAGAGGACCAGTCCAACAATTTGCATGCATAGAATTCTGTTGGAAGAAAATGCTAAGAATAACATTGAAAGTCAAAGAAGGTTGAACCCAATTATGAAGGAAGTTGTCAAGAAAGAAATTATTAAGTGGTTGGATGCTGGAATTATCTACCCTATTTCTGATAGTGTGTGGGTAAGTCCCATTCAATGTGTTCCAAAGAAAGGAAGCATGACTGTGATTGTCAACGAGAAGAATGAATTAATCCCTACCAGAACAGTCTCTGGCTGGAGAATTTGTATGGACTACAAAAAGTTGAACAAAGCAACAAGGAATGATCATTTCCCCCTCCCTTTTATTGATCAGATGCTGAACATATTGGTTGGAAAAGAATACTATTGTTTCTTAGATGGGTACTCTGGATACAATCAAATTGCCATAGCCCCAGAAGACCACGAAAAGACAACATTCACATGTCCTTATGACACGTTTGCTTTCAGAAGAATGTCGTTTGGATTGTGCAATGCACCAGCCACCTTCCAACGCTGCATGATGGCAATATTTTCAGATATCATTGAAAATTCCATGGAAGTATTCATGGATGATTTCTCTGTCTTTGGAGAATCATTCAAGAAGTGTTTGGAAAATTTAGATCTGGTATTGGCTAGATGTGAAGAGAATAATTTGGTCCTTAATTGGGAAAAGTGCCATTTTATGGTAAAAGAAGGGATCGTTCTTGGGCACAAAATCTCCAAGAAGGGTTTAAAGGCAGATCAAGTAAAAGTGGAGGTCATAGAGAAATTACCACCCCCTGTGAACATAAAAGGAATCAGAAGTTTTCTAGGGCATGCTGGCTTCTACAGAAGGTTCATCAAGGATTTTTCAAAAATTACCAAACCTCTGTGCCAGCTGCTGCAGCATGACGTGTCATATGTATTCAATCAGGAATGTGTGGAATCCTTTAATCTGTTGAAGAGAGCCCTCATCTCTGCACCCATTATGAAGACTCCTGACTGGACAAAACCCTTCGTGTTAATGTGTGATGCAAGTGACTTTGCTATTGGATCTGTACTAGGTCAAAGATACGACAAGGTTTTTCACACCATCTACTATGCTAGTAAGACCTTGATTGAAGCACAAATCAACGACACCACAACTGAGAAAGAGCTGTTGGTTATAGTGTTTGCATTTGACAAGTTCAGACTTTACTTGGTTGGAACAAAAGTCATTGTATACACAGATCATGCAACTATCAAGTACTTGATTGCTAAAAAAAGATGCTAAACCAAGGCTCATACGATGAATTCTCTTATTACAAAAGTTTGACCTAGAGATTAGAGACAAGAAAGGGATAGAGAATTCTGTTGCTGATCATCTCTCAAGATTACCAGAAGAAGTGCAAAGTAATAATAATGGGGACATTCAAGAAACTTTTCCTGATGAGAAGTTACTCTTGATAAGCACTGACGTGACACCATGGTATGCTGATATAGTGAATTATCTGGTCAGCAGATATGTGCCCCCTGATTTCAACTTCCAACAAAGGAAAAGGTTCTTTCATACAATCAAGAGCTATTTTTGGTATGAACCTTTCCTTTACAAAAAGTGTGCAGATCAATTGCTAAGAAGATGTGTAGATCATACAAAGGCACGACAGATCTTGTCTTCCTGTCATGAAGCTCCATATGGAGGACACTTTGGAGGAACCAGAATTGCTGCAAAAGTCTTGCAATCAGGTTATTTCTGGCCCTCCCTTTTTAAAGATGCTCATGAGCTAGTTAAAAGATGTGATAGGTGCCATAAGGTAGGAAATATTTCCATGAGGCAAGAGATGCCACTCACCAACATACTTGAAATTGAAATTTTTGA
This sequence comes from Lathyrus tuberosus, assembly GCA_022829125.1. Lineage (NCBI taxonomy): Eukaryota > Viridiplantae > Streptophyta > Magnoliopsida > Fabales > Fabaceae > Lathyrus > Lathyrus tuberosus. Next base: position 12,695,885 of record JALAZF010000039.1, on the reverse strand, counting down.
TGTGTGGGGCATTGACTTCTGGGATCTTTTCCTCCATCTTTTGGTAATTTATACATTCTTGTAGATGTGGATTATGTCTCTAAGTGGATAGAGGCAGTAGCAACACCCACTAATGATGCTAGAGTTGTGGCCAAATTTATGCTTAAAAATATTCTGACAAGGCATGGCACGCCTAGAGCAATCATTAGTGATGGTGGGTCACATTTTTGCAATAAAATTTTTGAGAATTTAATGGAAAAATATGGGATCAAACACAAGGTTGCTACAACCTACCATCCTCAAATAAGCGGCCAAGTGGAGCTATCTAATAGAGAGATTAAAAGGATTTTGGAAAAGGTTGTTAACCCTACAAGGAAGGATTGGCCCAAGCATTTGTACGAGGCTCTTTAGGCATACAGAACTGCCTACAAAACTCCTCTAGACATGTCTCCTTATAGACTTGTTTATGGGAAGTCATGTCATCTACCCATAGAATTAGAGCACAAAGCATTTTGGGAAGTTAAGCAATTAAATTTCAACCTAAAAATTGCTGGCCAAGCTAGAATGCTCCAACTCAATGAGTTAGAGGAACATAGGTTGTTCTCTTATGAAAATGCTGAGCTCTATAAGGAAAAGACCAAAAGATGGCATGACAGAAAATGCCAGAAAAGGGAATTAGTGGAAGGTCAAAGAGTTTTGCTTTTTAACTCTAGATTGAAATTATTCCCTGGAAAATTAAAGTCAAGATGGTCAGGACCATTCAAGTTAGTGACAATTTTCCCTAATGGAGATGTGGAATTGATGAATGAAAAAAATGGTGAAAAATTCAAGGTTAATGGTCAAAGGATTAAAACCTATTTTGGTGACCCTTCAAGTAACCCTAGGGGAACCATTCATTTCATGGATTAAGTGATTTTGCGTTGGTCAGGCTATAAGATCTTAAAATAGCGCTACTGGGAGGCAGCCTAGCTTAATGAAAATTTCTTTTTATTTTTGTACAGTTAAGTAGTTTTTCATGACAGCAACATGCATTTGGAGTCACGACTATGCTACGGTAACAAATGAGAAAGGAACAAAATGATATTCAGAGCAAATATTCCTAAGTCCCGAAAATTAAATAAAATGTTGAGATGGAAATTTATTTATTTTATTGGACAAGAATTGAAGAACCTGAATGATGGAGAGAGAAATTAATTGGGTGGACTGCACGCGCCTAGAGCCTTGTGCTAGGGACTCATAATGACCAGTCTGACACATCAGACTGGTGGGACACAGCAGCAAGCAATACCTTTTCCATGCCAAAAATTCAAATTTTTGTTCTTTCCCATACGTTACATCAACCCGCCTTTTCAGTTCTTGCCCTAATTTTCACAAAAATACTTTTCACTTTTCTCTTTCCAACAATTCCACTTGACTATCACAAAATCTCACTCTCTTTCTCTCTCACATTCCCATCACTGTCTCAACTTCCCTCATTTTTGTTCCTCACCATTTCCATTCAACCTAAATCACTACTTGCCCTTCATTCCAAAACAATGGAGATCCCTACTGGAAAAAGAGTTAAGATGGCTGCAAGGAAAAATGCAACTCCATATGTTGTTTACTTTGATGAAGAACAAGACAGATACGAGAAGTTCATCAATAGTGAAGCTTATCGTCGCTTCATGAAGTATTTTAGCAAAATGGGTTTCATGGTGAAAGGGGTTTCGTCTTTGATAACTAATAAGAGAACTTGGGACTTGCTGGAGAATTGGGAACTACAATAAAAAATCTAGGGTGGATGAAGCTATGTCGCCAACCCGGTCCCTACAACATTTCACTTGTGAAGGAATTCTACTCAAACTTCACTGATCCTGGCCACAAAAGGATTGAAGTTGTGGTGAGAGTTACTAAGGTGGTATATAATGAAGCTACTTTGAACCTTGCGCTGAATGTCAAGGAGTCAGATGATGAATATCAAGACCTGTTGTCAAAGTTGGACGAAGAAGATTGTGATGTGATTATGGAATCACTGTGCAACCCAGGGACCAAGTGGCTGGATTCAAGCTCTGAGAAAGTTACAAGAAGGATGGATTTGCTGCCTACAGTGAAAGTGTGGTACCAATTTGTGAAACATTCTCTGAAACCTACCGCTCATAATGAAATTGTGAGTAGAACACGACTTGTTTTGCTTCATTGCATCACTTCATTAAGCAAAATCAATGTTGGGAAAATCATCATGCAAAAGATCCAGACCTGCTAGTGAAAGAAGGAAGGAATATTGTTTTTCCTTGTATGAATACTATGTTGTGCAGGAGGCACAGAGTACCTGAGTTGGATACTGATGAAACTTGGCAGCTTCAAGCTGCGCTAGACAAAGCTTTGATTTAAACATTGATGAGGCCAAAAGGAAGAAAAAGACCAGCGGAGGTGCGACAGTTGTCGACTGAGGGTGCAGAGGATCATCAAAGAGAAGACATGATGTTGGATGTCATGCTGCAGATGCAGAAAGATCAAAGGGATTATTTCAAGTTTCAGAAAAATAAGTTCTATTGGCAAGAGAAAGCGGTTGCTTTGCAATTTCCATCAAGTATGTTGGTTCCTCTTGTTTTTCCTAATCATATTTTGGGAGAGTTAGAAGAGAATAAAGTGGAAGAGAGGTTAGTTCAGAAAGACAAGAAAGTAAAGAAGAAGGAGAAATCCAAAGAAGGAAGGGAAAAGAGAGAAGAAAAAGAAGAGTAAGGATGTTGTTGCAGAGACAAGTCAAGGCATGTCTGTCCAAGACAGTCCTGTGCAGAAGAAGAAGAAAAGGAGTGGCAAGACCGAAAAAGCTGAAGTGTCTCCAAAGAAGAAAAAACTGAGACAAGAGTGGAAACAGAAGGAAAACCCTGATGTTCAGACCCCTAATGTTCAGACCCCTGATGTCAAGTCCCCTGAGAACAGTCCCCTAAATGACTTTGACTTAAACCAAACAGACCCTGAATTGAGTCCAACAGAAAAGGATGATGTTTTAGAGGAGTTAATTGAAGAAGCTGATAAGGACAGTGAAGAGATGAATCAAGACAATGCAGTAGATGACAGTGAAGTGGAGGAAGATCTGAAAAAAGACAAAGACCAATTGGTGGATGAAAATCTGCCCAAGTACTATTCAACAACATAGGAATCCTCTCCAGGATCCTTAAAGACTGAAGGAAAAGAAGCTGCTGGAAAAGATGAAGGCGAAGAGGCTGACAGTCAGTCTAGTAAAGAGGAAGCAGTGACAGTCACACCTGTGACTTCTCCTGTCGTGACTCCTGTGAAGGTAGTTGCTGAGAGTAAGGAAGAAATTGTCCAAGAGAAGGTGACCAGCCCAAGAAAGAGGGAAATGAAAAAGAAGGAATAAATTTTTTTGGAGGAGCCAGTCTAGGAAGAAACTGTTGTGCCGAAAGTTGTTAAAGATCAAGATAAGGACATGGAGAAAGCTAAAGTCGCAAAGAAGGAAATAAAAAAGAAGAAAAATGGAGATGTTCAGCCTGCGCGCAAAAGCACCAGGCTCAGAGCCTAATTTGTTTCATGTAGAGACTTGCCCAGTCTTGCTTCCCCTTACCACTTGACAGTGAGGACACTATCCTTAATTTAAGTTTGGGGGAGAGGCAGATAAAGCTTGAACCTCTCTTTCTTTACCTTATCTTCTATTTTGCTTTCTGCTTCTATTTGCTGTTATGCTACTACTGAGATGTTTTGTTTTGGATAATTATTTGGTATTGTGGGAGACCGTGTTTTGGCCATGACTTGATGTTTGAGGCCCTGTTTTGGCCATGGATTAATGTTCTTAGTATTTTGGTATTTTGCTGTTTGGATGATTAAGTCAAATAGTTTATGAATAATTTCTTTTGGCATAGTTTATTTTTTGTTCAATTTGCATGAGTAGTTTTTAGGACAGATGAGACATTAGTAGAGAACAACCAAGGGTCAGAAAAATATTCATTTTGCGCTTAAAATAAAAGCTAGGTGATGAGTCTGCTTGTAAATTTGTGATGCAAAGCCAAGTTGTTACCTAGGATGTTGTTGCAGAAGGAAGTTGGTAACTTTTGTCCTGCCTCTGGTAGTCTGCTGAATTAGTAAAAAAAATTTCCAGAAACCTAATTGTTGGAAATTGAGAAGCAAGTTGAAACCTTAGGGAATTACTTTGGAAAGATGAGTTGATTTTGATAAAGATTTAGGCTATTCACACAAAATAGAGCACACCCCAATTGTTGCTAAGAAAACACACAAAAGTGTGCACAAAGGTGGCAAAAACCACTCTTGTTGAAAAGCTCTTGTGCCCGAAACTGGAGGAACAACCAGCACCTTCATCACAATAGCCAGCTGGACTCATTACAAGTGAGATACCGTTGAGTGAAAAGATGAAGTGTTGTGCTAAAAAAAGAGAGAAAAGAAGAAGAAAGAAAATAAAAATTGGCAGGGTGTGAACTAGAGCGTGATAGTCAAAAGTCAGCAGAAAAGTCAGAACAAAACTCCACCGTAAGACCCAAAAGGGAAGAAAACTTAATTCACAGAAGTACTCAATTGGGAATCACAAAGGAAAGTTAACTCGTTCTTCTGAAGAGTAGTGGCGTGACAGTAGGTGTCTCAATCACTTTGGTGATAACATCTTTAGGATAAGAACAGGCTAAGTTTTACAGACTATTTACTTGTCCAAGCCATTCATCCAGCATATGTTAAGCCACTTCACTGTTACGATCCTAAAGTGTTCTTGAAAATCTCTCTGGTCAATCACTGTCGCATCACCTGAGGACAGGTGATAGTTCAAGTTTGGGGGAGTGATAACACTATTTTAGTGTGTCATAATGATCTATTTTCTGTTAGTAATTTAGCTAGGTTTAATTAGATTTATTTATATTTCACTTGTTTGAGTATGTATTTGCCTTTAGTGCACTAGTTGCACCTTTTATGGTTTATTGTCTGTTTTTGGTCCTAAAGAAAATCAAATTAAGGCAAGCTGAGGCGTGACACCTCAAGACATAGTTTAGAGCAGAATGAAGATAAGAGGAAGAAAGATGATAAGATTTGTTAATTGCAAATTCACCAAGAGCTTGGAAGAATGTCTATCACTAGGGCATACGTGGCAGAGATTTGTGTCAAGAAGGAGCTGAAGCATCAAGATAAGATCAAATAAGCTAGAAGGCAAAAGAGGGTACAATGGGGACCATGCCTGCAAAAGCACATCCTGCACCCAGCCACCCGCCGTCTGCTCTGCGCCACTACCTGCTGCAGCAACCTGCAAAGACGCCTTGTCTCCAAATGTTGTATGTACCTGGTAGCTTATTCACGAAGGGAGAAGGGACAACTGGAATTATTTGTGATTTGATTTGGGCTGAACCTTATTTTCATCAAAAGCCCATGATCCAAGACCCATCAACTTCCATTCTCATTTTCAAAAGTCTATAAAAACAAGCCATGTTCAGCAATGAAGGGAGAGACCACAAGCTAGAGAGTACACACTCATATTTTATGTTTTAGTTTAGTTACTTTGAGGATTAAGACGATTAGAGAGATTTATTCTTCTCATCTAATCCTGTATTCACTGCTTGGAACTGTCGTGACTGTGGAGGTCTGATGTTGTTTACCCAACGCAAATGATCTTCAAGTTATTACTAGGTTGTCATTTCTTTTTTACATTTTTGTTAAGAATATGTCATCTTGTATTTTCATTTCAGTAGTTTGTACTCAACTCATTATGAGCTAAACTCGTATTTGATGAGGAAAGTGAAGTTAATATAAAGTTGTTTTTACATTGAAATGATGTGTTAAAAAGGGTCTTATTTTGTTATGTGTTTTTATTGCTATATACCTACTTCCTAGAATGATCAACTTAGAAAAAGGTACAAGTATGTGGTTGAGAGAGATCCAACAACATGCTGATTTCATAACAAAAGTGGTTAACAAAGTAGGATAGAGATATTCACTTAATTTAACTTGCTTAGAGATAAGAAGTTGAGACCATAAAGATTTTTCACAACTAAAACCAGACGCATTTTAGGGTTATAAGTGAGACTTAGAGATTTGTTCCCTTCCCCTAGTTATGTATGCTTTGATGTTGTAGAAATACACCACTAGATCACGTTCTGACCTTTTGAGGCACGGCACTTCACATCATGGAAATTGTTTAGCAACAATATATTAATGGATCTTATCTCATCAATCATTCTATCTGATATCTTATCATTCTTTATTTAAGTTTTTAGTTTATAGTGTGACTTTCTTGTTGTTACCATTATTATTATTTGTTATCTTACTCGTACTAGTTTTAAACAAGAATTGAATACTTTAAAGTTCAAAGCTACATCATAATCACTCCCTGTGGGTACGATCTCTTATTTTATCACTTGCTGCAATCAAACATACATGTATACTTGCATGTGACACATTTGCTTTAAAACAATTAATTAGAGTAAACACTTAGAAAGCAGACATCAGTGCTCAAAAAGATCCAATCATTTCTCACTGATTCCAGGGGCAAATGGACTCCAAATTATGATGGCCCCTATGTTGTTAAGAAAGCCTTCTCAAGCGGTGCCTTGAGACTCGCAACCATCGATGGAGAAGAGTTTACCTACCCCACAAATGTTGATACAGTCAAGAAATACTTCGCCTAAATAAAATAAAATAAAAACGTCTCGTTGGACTGGAAACCCGAAAGGGCGGTCCAGGCAAAAATTAGAGACATAAACAATAATCATCCCGATGGATTGACAACCTGAAAAGGAAATATAGGCAAAAGTTAGGGAGTTATGGCAAGTAACTGGATCCGACTAAGATTGGATCATTAGAAGTGACGTCATATGTCAAGAAATCCTCAATCAGAAGTCACCTTCAGCAGAAGAATACTCAGATTTCAAAGTCGGTAGGAGGATAGTGGTCATTATGTTTCAATGTAACCCCTTTCCCTTTAAATTACCATTTTCTAAACTTTGTAATACTCCAGGGAATCACGCATTAGGCTGATTACCATTCTATCAATAAAAATTTGAGCCCTTGTGCCCTTTGTTTGCAATTCTCATTTATTCTGCTCTGCAAAATGACATTTTAATATGATTAACATTCTTGAAACACAAAAATGAATTTAGTTTTGTTTTCAAATTTACTTCTGCTTCAAAAATAAAGATGGGGATTTCCTTTTGATCAAACACGAGAAGGAACATCGACAGCTTCTCTGAAAGCAATCAAACTTCAAAATGAAGAATCAAAATATTCATTGTGATCAGTATATCCCAAATGGAGGATCAATTACTTCAGATTGATAAGGTGGAGTATCCCACATATCACTCCCCAGGAGCCGCATTTTGTTACTACCAAGAATATGAAAAATTCAGCAGTAGGAATTTGTTCGTTCAACAAATCAACGATATTTTTCATCCCCCCATAGTGGTCGAGTATCCAGTTGTACTCATCACCAATCCGTATGTCATGTCTATTTTGTTAGCATAAGCATTTCATACATACATCATGCATAATTGATTCATGTTCATATTCATTTTGCATCTCATATTTTGAATCACTTTGGTCATGGTTATCCCAAGTGATAAATGTCCTATCTTCCTTAGAGTTGTCGACCTTGGGAAGAAAAGATATATTCCTTCTAAATCCCCACTGAGCTTGATCCTCGTGTAAAATTTTCCTTCAATTTTCCTTTCCACACTTGGATAGGATAAAATCCCAGTTTGAGTTATTTCCTCGTCGAGAATTGTCTCAGCTAAACAATCTATTTCCAGTTTATTCTTGGATTGAAATCAGTCGTCGACCACTTTGATAACTTGAACCCATGAAAGGCCAGAAGACATTTGGTTATACATCTTCGGAACTTCACTTTTCACCATTGAAGATGATATTTTGCTTTCCCGGATTAAGGAAAATCCCCCACAGAAACTTCTCAACAAAAGATTCTTGGCAATATGGACATCACATCCCCCAAGAAATCTCTATCGATCGGCAAACCAAAGAAGTCTGTTTTTCCCCATAAATTTCCAATAAGTCGACGATTGGCAGTCTCTCCCCGAGAAGTTTGTCCTACTGTCAAGAAATTCATCAGCACATCAAAATTAAACTACATCTCCAAATAGCATTCCTTGTCAAGAGAAGAACTCAACAAGAAGAAACTGAGACCAGTTCCATGGCTGAAGACTAGGATCGAGGAGAGGTTTATTTCAGAAGAAACTGAGACCAGTTCCCTGGCTGAAGACCAAGATCGAGGGGAGGTTTATTTCAAAAGAAACTGAGACTAGTTATGTGGCTGAAGACCAGGATCGAGTGGAAGTTTCACCATTTTCTAAGTAGCATTACTTAGTAAAAAAAGATGGATGAGCAAAAATAGCTTCCATTCACGTCCACAATCAAAATTTCGGGTATTCTGATATTTAATCCTCTTTTAACATGAACTTCTGAATATCTTCGCCATTCACACCTTCAGGTCCAAGAAGATTAAATAGGGGCATCTGTCATACCCTAAATTTTGACCCTAAGACTTCACATGATTGTGCAAATCATCACCACAATATGGATGTATTTTCATACCTCACCAATCTTTTCAAAAATTGTTGAGTGTTCACTCTAGCCAAGAATTAGGGTTTCAAGCCCTCTTAGAGCATTCAGGCAAATGATCAATCAAGAATTGACATGATCTTCAACTTGCCAAGCCACTCAAACATCCATAAAGGATCAAGAGGTTTCCTTCACCAAGAATCAAGCACAAGATTGCAATATTTCAAGTTGATCAAGCCTCAAGATCATCAGTGTCACCAAATTAGGGTTTTGGTCGACCAAGGCCTCCAGAGAGAAATTTTCATTTGGGCATGAGCCAATACTTCAATATATGATTTAAGAAGCTCAAAAGAACCTTATGAGTCCATTCATAAGTTCAAAATAGCCTCAGGGGATGCATCCATCAAAAATCAAGAATTAGGGTTTTGACCTAATTCAATCCCTAAGTTGACTTTTGGAGTAAAGCATGATCCAAAACCTCAAGATATGCTTTAAAGGCCTCAAATAAATCATATTGATCTATTCACAAGATTGGATTGATTCAAAGAACTTGATTCATAAGCAATACAAGGATTCAAATTCACCTGGACCACAAACTAGGGTTTATGAGAAAAAGTCAACCATACCTTTGACTTTTGAACAAAGCATGATCTCAAACCTTGAGACATGATTCAAGACACTCAAAAACACCTTTAGAATCCACCCATTAGGTTTAATTTAGCCCAAGGACTTGACTTCATAATGGATCACAAAGTTCAAGTTTCATCTAAGATAAAAAGTCAATTGTGATCAAAACCAATTTTGAATTTTGGGATTTTTTTGGCAAACATAGCCTCTTTAAGTCAAGAACAATGTTAACTTATAATTTGGATCATCATGAATAAAGAAAAATCAAGAAAAGTGAGGTTACTTGCAAAAAGGGCAACCTTGAGAAACTTAAAATTTCACTAAGTTATGGAAGGAACATGATTTTTACCCAACTTTGCAAAGCCATAACTTGTGATCCAAGCAACCATTTTTCCCATCCAAAGCTCAAATGATAGATCTTCTTACATACAACAAGATTGCAAAGCAGAATTACCCCTAAAAAATGCATAGATTTTGAGATATGAAGCATTAAAGTTAGGGTTTCGTGAAATTTTGAACTTTGACACTTAGAATTTTTTAGGCAGAATCTGCCTCATGTTTTGTCCAACTTTAGAGGCATTTTTCATTATGACCCAAGATGAATCAAGACCAAATGTAAACATCAAAGTTGAAGTATGATATGCAAGTTTTCCAAAGAGTACAAGAACATCCATTGATTCAACTTGAGCAAGAAGTTATGAGCCTCACAACATGACATGATCAAGCTGATTTTTAAAGACATATTTTGTGCATTACTTGTGCCACATGATTTTCATCTTCAATTTTGTCATCTTACAAGCTTTGTCCTCTTCCAAGATCAGAAAGAATCTTGATGAATCACTTGATGTTTTCAACTTTGGACCATTGAGTCAAGAATCCAATTTAGCATGTGCAAATTCATCATTACCAAAAACGTTGAAATTCAATTTTGTTAAGTTACATTAATGTGATGCATAGAGTGGCATGAATCAAGCACAAGCTAGTCAAGATGAGTCAAGAAACATGAGTGTTCAAACCTACAAATTTGGTTGAAGTCAAGATAAGAGAAGACTTTGGTACCTTGGCATTTAAGAAAAGGCAACATGACAAAATCCATTGGATAATAGAGTAATCCTTCATCCAACACTATTCCTACCAAAACAAACTTGCTCTCCTATAAATAGGATTCATTTTTTATCATTTGAATCACACCAAAACAATACCAAAGACTTGTTTTCTCATTCTCCCTCTTTTGCTTCAAGTTTCAAAGTTCCAAGGAGCAAACTTGGAATTCTCAAAACCAGAGCCTAAACCACTCAAATAACCATCCAAACACATCACAAATCATCCATTGGAGGTGTCCAAGCCCTCACCTTCATCATAAATCACCAAAATCAGAAAGCCAACCATCAAAACCTCATATTTTGACTTTTCTGCATTTTTCAAGCCATGTCTTGATTCAGTCCCTTTCAAAGCCAAACAACACTTCAAACATTCTATAAATACCATCCCTGAGTTGTTTCAACAAGTGTTCCTCAACTATAACACCAATTGAGGGAGTTGCCATTTTGACCACTTTGTTTCATTTTGCAAGAAGAGGCCAAACTATGATCCAGAGGTTTCTCCTTGATTCCAAGCATCCAATTAGCTTCTATAAGGTGTATTGAAGGTGTCCAAAGCATCAAGACACATATGTAACAACTATCTTGAAAGATCCCAATTTGCTTCAAGAGGTAAGTTTCCTCAAAACTTGAACTTGTCTAAATATGCTTTGCTTTGATGTACATTGATCATGAACATGTCATACATATCATATTTGTTGTGTTTGAACTATAATTAAGCATTATTGTTGGCTGTATGAACATGTAGCATAGAACTTGCAAACTATGGCCTATTTTGAAACCACTATCGGGTTTTAAAATGTAGGAACTTTTAGAAAAATCTAAGACCACCATTGAATTCCTCATGAAATTCTAGGTAGGATCCATCTTTATTTCATCCATTTTCATGGAGAAATGAAAAAGTTACTACCTTCTTGCAAAACCACCAAAACCTGGCCTCCCTTGGGCAAGAACCAGGTCATGGACCTTTGTCTAGCCAGGCCTAGGTCATTTTCACCCTTATGTATTTATGGGGGTGGTTTGATACACGGATGTATCACCACCCCAGTGTTTTTGTGCCTGCGTGTTAAGTGTGTTTGTGTGTGCTAGGGCGTGGATTCAACACCCACCCATGCCATTTTTTGATCCTTTTCCCATTTTTCACAATTTTCACATATTTTTTTGATACTTTTCTATTTGATTTTCAATAATTATTTTATAAATCAATTTTAATTATTTTAAAATGAATTTTTTCACAAATATCACTCATATATTTAAATATTTTATTCACCAAAAAAATCACAAAAATAATTTTTATTTGATATATTTTTAATATATTAAAGATATTATTTTAAATTGTTTTTAAATATTTTTAAAATGATTTCTTTCTTGATTTTCCTTAAAACCAAAATGATTTTAAATATTCATGTGAATAAAATACCTTTTTCATAAACCTTAATCATTGTTTATAACATGATTAATGATTCATTTGATAAATTATATATATTTTATTGATTTTTCTTTGAAAAATATCTTAAAAAATGAAATTAGGGTTTTACTTTGATTCTATCTTTCAAACTTCATTTCAATACATCACGGGCCTCTATTAGAGTGTAAGACCCAACCCTCTTTTAAATAAACCACTTCATGGGCCTCTGTTATAGTATAAGTCCCATCGTGCTTTTTAAAATCACGGTGCGGTCACTATTTTCACAATAATCTTGGGCCTCTGTTAGGAGTGTAAGTCTCATCCCTTTGTACATAAACTTTGTTTTAAACAACCGTCTGGGCCTCTGATAGAGTGTAAGACCTAACACCCCCTTTTTTAAATAGAAAATCTTTTAGCCTCATTCATCCTGGGCTTTATACAGGATACAAACAATCATCTGGGCCTCTATTTAGAGTGTAAGACCCAACACCTTTGCTTTTCTCTTACTTGAGATCAAGTCATCTTCAAAGTCAAAACTTTCTTCAATTTCTTCAAAACACTAATTCAATGTTGAAGAATGCATCTAATCAATCACAATACACTGGGCCTCTATCTAGAGAATAAGACCCACCACTTTTCTCATTTCAATTCATACTTGTTTATATACTTGTTCATATGTCTATATATACACTTGTGCATATCTTGTTAAGTTCCTCTTAGCATTTAAATAATTCTTAGTTTAGACTAATTCAAACAATATGATCTTTTCAATCAGTATAACTTAGTTCAAACAACTAGCCCCCCTGTACAAAGGAATCAGCCTCCTCTTGGGCTTTGTTCAATTTATTCAACCTTGAAATGGTTCAATAAAGAGAGTATTATTTCCCGGTGAAACCTCTTCTTTAACCCCTTTAACCCTAGAACAGTTCAACAAAGAAAGGATTATTTCCTGGTGAAACCTTTCTTGAACTCTTCCTAGACTTGGAAAGTCTCAACAATTAGCCTTCTCTTGGGCTTCATACAAGGACCCTCAAGCTTCCTAAAAGCATAGGATAGATCCTAGTCATCTTTATCAATACATTAGTCCCCAGGTGATGCGTCCGCAAGTGCACGGAAATATCGAAGTAATATAAAAGATTGTCGAACCCACAGAGACCAATGTCAACCTACCGTTATCTATTGCTGCAATGTAAAGCTAAGGCTAATGATTACTTGGTTTAAACGGAGTTAAAATAAAAACTAAAATGAAACTTAAAAAATATAACAATAAGGAGAGGCCGAAATATGGATCCCGTGTTCCTAAGGGACTCTGCAGATTTTAGGCACTAAATTATAGTTAAACTACGTTCCGTAGAAAATATCAATTTAAAGACTTTGTCTCACACTCTCGCGCTATTGACTAAAGCCACGGTCCCTAACCACAGGATTTTGCTCTCGCTCGTCCATTTTAATTAGAAAGCATATTTTGAAAATCAATTAGATCCTAATCGATACCTAAAGTGTGCTCGCAGTATTTAGGATCAATGCTCAGTTCCCACTATCCGGTCTAATTCTCACACTCTTGCGCTATCGAGTCAGACCTTTATTAATTCTCACTCTCATGACAAATCATGTTAAGTAACCTCTCACTCTCATGACAAAGCTATTTAAATTAAACTTGGAAACAAAAGCCACGACAGAATTTATTAAAAGTTAACGCCAATTCCATTACCGAGTCCCGTCGGAATGACGGTCCTCACATACCGGACTCAAAACGGTTTAGACAGACATCGAATTAAAGGTAAACAAACTAAACACGATGATTGCAATTTGCTAGTTCTTGTATTGGCTGGAATCTTGGTAAAACAAAGTTGAACAATGTTGATGTCATATGTCTGATGTCTTAACATTGGTTCCTAACATTAGCTGTTGTAGGGTTGAAGTTTTATATGCTTATGTTAAACTTGATATCTTGACATCAGTTATCTGAACATCAGAACATCAGGCTGTGATGTTTTAGGGCTGCGCGTGAAAGTTTGGTTTGAGAAGATCTGTTAGAGAGAATGTGTGCGAATATCTTGGAGAAGATATTTTCAGTTGCAATTAGATTTTGAGCAGATCCTGTTGCTATGTTTAAGGGCTGTTTGATTTAAAAAGATTTGAAGATCAAATCTGTTTTAAAATTCTATTTTTAAAACAAATTAAATCAGATTGTTGGAAGAGGTCCAAGCCCAAGTCAGAATTCTATTTAAAGCAGCCTCAACCCTAGTTGGAAGGCGACGAAGACAAGAGAGCAAAGACTGAGAGTCAAGTTAGAGTTTTCGTGTGTATTTTGTAAGCCTTTCATGGTTGAATAGGTGTTACTATTTTGGGTTGTAAGTGTATTCACTCTAGAGCTTTTAAGGAAGAGTGTGTTGTTCTTGATCAAAGCTGTTAAACAAGATCAAGGTGTGGTTTAAAGTGTAATCTTTGGATTGTGTCACTGAGGTGATTTAGGGAGTGAGTGGTTTCTCATATCTAAGTGGTCTCTTAGGTAGAAGTGTCATTAGGTAGTGATTAAGATTAGTAGATGTCAACTGGGATTGTTGAGCCTGTAATTTAATACTACTAATAGTGAATTTCCTCCCTGGCTTGGTAGCCCCCAGACGTAGGTAGTTAGACCGAACTGGGTGAACAATTCATTGTGTTGATTTACTGTTGTTATAGCCTTGTTCATATTAGCAGATTATATTATTGTGACATCACACTTAACATCACACATCTGATACCAGAATTTCAATTGGTATCAGAGCAGGCATCCTGCTCTGCATCTGGGTGAGATCTAGGGCTGATACTTTCTGGTGCAATGGACAAGGAGAGTGGTGGATTTGTGAATAGACCCCCTATTCTAGATGGCTCTAATTATGACTATTGGAAACCACAGATGGTTACCTTCTTGAAGTCATTAGACAGCAGGGCTTGGAAGGCTGTCTTAAAAGAATGGAAAACACATGTTATTGTTGAAAAGGATGGTACAACAAAGCTGAAACCTGAGGAAGATTGGACCAAGGAAGAAGATGAGCTTGCACTTGGAAATTCAAAAGCCTTGAATGCCATCTTTAATGGTATTGACAAGAACATCTTTAGGCTGGTAAACACTTGTGAAGTAGCTAAGGAAGCTTGGGATGTCTTGAAAACTACTCATGAAGGAACTTCCAAGGTCAAGATGTCAAGACTTCAACTGTTGACTACTAAGTTTGAAAATCTGAAGATGAAGGAGGATGAAACCATTCATGATTTTCACATGAATATTCTTGAGCTGTCTAATGCTTCTAGTGCTTTAGGAGAAAGAATGACTGAAGAGAAGCTGGTAAGGAAGATTCTCAGATCCCTTCCCAAGAAATATAAAATGAAGGTGACTGCTATTGAAGAAGCTCAAGACATCAGCAAGATGAGAGTTGATGAGTTGATTGGTTCTCTTCAAACTTTTGAGTTGGGGTTGAATGAGGAGCCTAAAAAGAAGACCAAAAGCATAACTTTGGTGTCTAATACTGAAGATGGTAAGAAGGAGTGTAAGTTTGAAACTCAGGAGGAACTGTCAAATGCTGTTGTGATGCTTGGGAGACAGTTTAATAAGGTGCTAAAGAGAATGGACAGAAACTATAGACCTAAAGTTAAGAACATCACATCTGACAACAACAGGTCTAGTAATCAAGTGAAGAAAACAAGAGATGAAGAAAAGTCCAATCATGACAAATGAGTTCAATGCTATGAGTGTGAAGGTTATGGTCATGTCAAGAAAGAATGTCCTACATATCTCAATAAGCAGAAAAAGGGGTTATCTGTTTCCTGGTCTGATACAGATAGTGAAAGTAAAGAAGAGAATGCCAAGCATGTTAAGGCATTGATTGGAATATGTGCCTCTGATGGAGAATCTAGTGATGGTGAATTGACCTTTGAAGAGCTGGCATCATCTTATCAAGAGTTGTGTCTGAAAAGTGAAGAGGTCTGTCAAGAAGGGGAGAAGCAGAAGAAAATTATAATACAGCTTGAGACTGATAAAGCTGAACTTGAGAATGAAGTTTTGTTGTTAAAATCCCAGCTTGATCAAATGTCAAAATCCATCAGAATGTTAAATAGTGGAACTGACACTCTGGATAAAATACTTGAAGCTGGAAAAGGGGCAAGTGATATGACTGTTTTAGGATATGAGGGTGAGAAGAAGATATCTGCAGAGGCTAGTTCTTCTGGGGTTAAACAGAACATTCCTCATCATCATGAAAAAGGACATGGTTCTGGAATTAAGAAGGCTGTCCCTCACCTTGGGCCACAAAATAATGGAAAGGGTTATGGTCCTGTACCTAAGAAGTTTTTGCCTCAACCTCAAGGAAAGCCTCAGGTTTCTGGAGCTAGGAAGTATATGCCTCCTCAATACCATAGGAGTATGCAGGCTTCTAGTTTCAAACATAACATGTTCCATCCGATGTCTCAACATCAAGGGAAAATGTATGGTTTTGGACCTAATAATGTTGTGCCTCATTGTTATGGCAGAAGAAAGCCTCATCATCATGGTAGAAGACAGCCTAATCATTACAAAAGACATACTCAACATTACAGAAGACAGCCTAATTATGGGAGAAGACATCATCAATATTCTGACAGATGGCAGCCTCAGCAGTATGACAGAAATCATCATCAAGGTGGCAAACATTTCAATCACTTCAGAGAAGAGATTCAAAGAGTGAGATGTTACTATTGTGGAAGATTTGGCCATATACAATCTTCTTGCTTTAAACTGCATGGTTATCCCAAATCTGTTCCTCAACCTAGACAGAAGCAGAACAGGCCTCAGGCTGTTAAACAATGGGTTCCTAAAGCTGTTGTCACATGTCTATTAGCTCACTCATCTGTTAGAACCCCAGCTATGGATGGTTGGTATTTTGACAGTGGTTACTCAAAGCATATGGCAGGTTTCAAGAATCAGTTGGTGGATATCAGGACTTACTCCACAAATGATGTAACTTTTGGTAATGGAGAAAAAGGGGAAGTTAAAGGAATTGGAAAATTGAATTGTGAGGCTGGACCTAATCTTGAAAATGTACTTCTTGTCAAAGGATTGACTGCTAATTTGATTAGCATCAGTCAGTTATGTGAAGAAGGATTCAAGGTTAGCTACACTAAAGATGAATGTTTAGTGACTAATAAGAAGAGTGAAGTCGTTATGAGGGGAGTTAGATCCATAGATAACTGTTATTTATGGGTTCCTCAAGAGTCCAACTCATCATGTAATGTCAAGGATGATGTTATGACATCTGAATGTGACATTAGAAGGATCACCAAACAACCTAGTGTGATGCATCTATTCAGAGGAAATCTTGAGGAAACTAAGGTCATAGAGGTTGATCATTCAGATATGAAGTATAATGACAATTTCCCTAAAGATATGTGTGCTGAAATTTGTGAAGTCTTAAGTAGAAGTTTGGGCATGTGGAAAAGTCATCTGATGTTAGTGACTTATGGTGTGCATTTAGTAAATTTCAAAAATTTAAAAGGAAATTTGTTTCGGTGGGGAAAATACATTTATTGGCTTTTAAGTGATCAACAAAAGCAGCCCCCTTACCTTAGGCTATCCTTTCCTATTGTTACTCTCACACGCTACATCAATCTCCACACTCCAAGTTTGTTCATCTTCTCACCAAAGATCGGAAGACACAACACATCCTTGTACATCAACTGTTTCAAAGGAACAATGTCTCAACATGGGTCATCTCCCTCCAAGAAGTCTACTTCAAAGAGCTCTTCGCATGCAACATCTAGGGTTTTAAAGAAACAAGTTTCAATGGATGAAGCCTTGGACATAGCGCCTCTCTCTATGATTCCAGGTTCAGAAAAGAAAAGACCTGAGAAGTATCTACCTAAGAGGCCTTCAAAAGGTAATACTTCTGATCAATCTGCGGGTAAGAAATTTGATGATAGCAAAAGTAGAGCGTTTGTCACTAGTGTTTTGTTTGGAGACAAACCTACTCCTAAGACTACCATCCCTCTTCCTCAAGCTGTTGAAGAAAGGGTAGATGTGGACAAAAGTGTTGATCAGATTGTCACAAAATTTTTTGAGAAAGGGATTTCTGTGAAGGGAATATCTAGACCTCTGAGTCAAATGCCTGCTGATCAATCTGTTAGAGAAAAGGGTGACATGCTAACTTCTGAAACCAATCTTCACAGATTGGTTGTTTCTGTCATTGAAGATGCAGAAGCTAAAGTTGAAGATATTGATACTCATGTTGAAGATGAGGTTGATGTTGAACCTGATGTCAGAACATCACCTGCTAGGAATGTTGTTTCTAGTCCACGAGGAATGAAGACTGCTGATGTGGTGGATGTGGTTGACCTATCAGATAATGAAGTTATTGGTAAAGTTGTCCCTAGTATTGCCAAAAGAATAAGGTCTAGAAAAGGGAAGTCTGCAGATTCTTCACCTAAGGAGAGACCTGAGAACAAAAAGAAGAATTCAACTGTGGTTGGTCCTACTAAGACTTGGAGCAAGGTTGCTGTGACTTCCAAAAAGAGGAAGCAGAGGGAAGAATCAGAATCTGGGTTTGATGTTGATGATGATGTTCAAAACATCACTCCATTCGGAAGGTCAATTTTGAAGAGGGTTTCAGACAAGGTTCCTGAAGTGCCTGTTGACAACATATCCTTTCACTATGCAAGCAGTGCTCACATGTGGAAGTTTGTGTGTCAAAGGAGATTAGCCCTGGAAAGGGAGCTTGGTGGAGATGCTCTGGAAATTAAGGAAGTTATGGGGTTGATCAAACTTGCTGGGCTAATGAAGACTGTTTCTGGGTTGTCCAAATGCTATGATGGGTTAGTCAAGGAATTTGTAGTAAACATTCCTGTGGCTATTAATGATAGCAGAAGTGTGGATTTTAGAAAGGTATATGTAAGTGTCATACCCCAAATTTTGACCACTAAGGTTCCCATCATTGTGCAAATCATCATCACAATATGGATGAACCATCATACTTCATCAGTCTCCCCAAAGATGGGTGAGCATCCACTACAATCAGACTTAGGGTTTCAAGCCCTCTCAGAGCTTTTAGGCAAAGGATCAATCAAGGAATGACATGATTTTCAACTTGTCTAACCTCTCAAATATCCACAATGGATAAAAAAGACTCCCACTTCAAGGATTAAGCACAAGGCTGCTCCCTTCTAGGTGGATCAAGTCTCAAGACCGACAGTGTCACCAAATTAGGGTTTTGGTCGACCAGGGACTCCAGATGGAAATTTTTCATCTGGGCACAAGCCAATGATCCAAAACATAACCTAATATACTCCATGGAACCTCATGGACCCAATCATCAAGTCAATTTGATCTCAGGGGATGCATACATCAAAAATCAGGAATTAGGGTTTCTTGACCTAATTCACCCCTAAGTTGACTTTTGGGACAAATCATGAGCCAAGACCTCAAGAGAGGATTTGAGGGTCTTTAATATACTATATTGATCCATTTGCAACAATGGATTAATCCAAGAAGCTTGAGCAACAAGTCTCAATTTCATCTGCACCACAATTAGGGTTTCGCGAGGAAAGTCAACTGTAACTTTGACTTTTGACCAGGACATGCTCCCAAACCCTAAGACATGACTCAATATACCCTATGACACCCATGGAACATGTCCATCAATTTTGATTTAGGCCAAGGACATGATTTCATGAAGAATTGCACAATTTGGAATTCATCTGATAAAAAGTCAACTGTGCACAAAAGTCAACTTTGACTTTTTGAGATTTTTCACCAAAATGGATTTTTAACCCTAAAATTATGTTAATGTATGATTTGAATCATCATTCATCAAGAAAAATCAAAGAAAGTGGGATAACTTGTAAAAGGGGTAACCATAAAAACTTAGAAATATTTCTAAGTTATGGAAAAAGTGACACTAATGTGCCAACTTTGGAGGATCATAACTCCTAAACCACAACGCCATTGTTCCCCATTCAAAACTTGATTTGTAGATCTCATTGCCCTCTACAAAAGCTTCATACTGACCTATGTCCAAATTCCTCATGGATTTTGAGTTATGGAGTGATCAAAATCAAGAAAAGTCACTTTATTCCAACACTTAGTGAAAATTTCACTAAGTCAGATTTTACCTTACTTTTTGCCAAATGTAGGGGGATTTTTCACTTGGATTCAAAAGAGATCAAAACCAAACATGTTCAAACAGTTGTTGTATCATGTAAGGGCTTTCCAAAATGGCCAAGAACATTACCAAATTCAATTTGAGTCATGAGATATGACATTGGCAAGTTGCCTTGCTGAAATCTGCCGAGGCAAGGCAAATTTTTACACTTTTGGTCGATTTGCCAAAATCAGCCAAATCCAAATGCTCCTATCCACTTGGACACCTCTGAGGACTGAATCTAAAGGGGGCAATCACTGAGCCAAGCCTCCAAAGTCTTTGGAACAAGAAATAGCATGTTGAACCTAGAATTGCCAAAATAGGGACAAGACTCCAATTTTGGATTGGAGCATTCAATGGAAGCATCAAGGTGGCATGGACTGAGTCATTCTCAACTGAATTCAGTCAAGACTTATCCAAGACCAAGGAAACCAGCAGCATGTGCCCTAACCTCTAGTTAATGGCTAGAGGAGACTTGGATTTTCATTTGCCAACATTGGCCAAACCTACTCAGCAGTTGCCATTCACTATTCCTTATAAAACAAACTTGCTCTACTATAAATAGAGCTCAATTGTGATCAGTTTGAGTACACCAAAGCCATCAAACAGATGCTTTCCTCAAAATCTCTTCTTTCACTCCAATTTTGCCTTCTAAGGCAAGTCACTATCGGGTTTTGAGTTTGAGAGCTTTTCCAATCAAACCAATCACACACACACCTCACATACATCACATAGAAGTGATCCAAACACTCACATAACATCTGGAACACAGATTTCACAAAATCACCAGCCAATTGCTCAAGTTCTTGACAGATTTGCAGTTGGGGTACCATCTCAAGTTCCAGATCATTTCAATCCATTCCAAGCATTCATACACACTCCATGGCACCTAGGGAAGCTATCCAGATCATTGGAACCTAGCTGTAACACCTCCAACACAAATCACGATCACCAGCTGCAAGTGGTAAGCATAAGCTCTTCTAACTCTATGATCCATGCAATTTTTGCTGCACAATAATTTGGCAATATGTTCATAATCATGCATGGAATGTTTCCCCTCAATTAATTGCATTGTTTGAATCGTGTATCAAATATCCTAGCCTTCATGCAGAAATTAGGTTTCTTGAGGATTTTTCATGATTTCTTGTTATATGTTTAATTTAAATGAAATTAAATACCATAGACATGATCGTGAGGTTGAAACGAGTTGATTGGTATGTGGATTGCATGATATGATTAAGTATTCAGTGAGATTGGAGAGAAAATGCAAATCTGGGCAAAACTGAAAAACGCGTGTGTTCTTGCCTTTGTTCTTGGCGCCATTTTCCAATATTTGAATATTTGAATTTTGTGATTTTATTTAATTGATTCAAAAATTAATTTCTCACTGAGTTTTAATGATTTTGAGTTGATTCTTTTTTTAATAATTCACAAAAATGTTAAAATATTTTATTTTCCCAAAAAATCCCAAAAATATTATTTATTTTGTATAATTGATATTTTTGCAAAGAATTAATGTTTTAATTGTTTTTAACATTTAAAATATTTTTTCCACCTTGATTTTGCAACTTTTAATGCCTTCTAATTATTTTGTAGGTCAATACTTAATTTTTGAAGCATTAATCCAAGATCACAATTTGTTTTCCATATGTTAAACAATTTTGATCATTTTAATTGAATTTTTATTCAATTAAATACATTTTTTGAAAATAAATTAGGGTTTTTGGATTAATTCAACCCTCATAAATCATTTTCAAAACACTTTGGCCCTCTAATAGAGTGTAAGACCCAATCCTTTTTTTGACCAAATTATTTTTGGGCCTCAGTATATTGTATAAGTCCCGATACCGTCAAAAACAAACGGCACGATCGTCGCCTTTTCAAAACAAAAAAACCTTGGGCCTACCCTCGTGTTATAAGCCTCACTCTTTTTTAAAAGTTTTTGGGCCTCTATTAGAGTGTAAGACCCAACCCACTTGTACATAAATATTTTGGGCCGCACTTATTGTATAAGTCCCTCTGTACATTTTTAAATTCGGCACGATCGTCGCCAGTTTAAAAATAAACCATCTAGGCCTCTCCTTGAGCTATAAGACCCATTCAAAACTTTTGGGCCTCTATTAGAGTGTAAGACCCAACCCCCTTTTAACCAAAAACAACTTTGGGCTTCAGATATTGTATAAGCCCATTTGCATTAAAAGAAAACCTCGGCGCGATCGCCATTTTAAACGGAAAAATCATCTGGGCCTACCCTCGTGTTATAAGCCCCACTCTTTTTCTTTTAAAAACTTTTTGGGCCTCTTGAGAGAGTGTAAGACCCATCCCTTTGTACAGAAAACCTTTTTGGGCCACAGTCACTTGTATAAGTCCCTCTGTACAAATTCAACAGTGAAAATCACTGGTAAAACCCTGGGCCTCTCCTTGAGCTGTAAGCCCCAAAATCTTTCTTTTCAAAGCACTTTCTCCTTTGATTTTGAAATATACTGTTGTTTTCAATCTTTCTTTGTTGAACAACTAACCAAACAGCATGGAAGCTCTACAACCGAGTAAGTGTTTATCCGCTTTCATTTACCGCTTTCATATACATATAAATGTATTGTGGGGCTGTTTCACTATAAGTCTTCTTTCATAAACTCATATCAACTGTGTAATAATAGTATAGATATTTAGAGTTTCCCCGGCAACTACGTCTAGAACTAGGAAAAGCCGTTTCGTTTATTCGTAGAAATAGACAGCTAGATCCCCAATAGGATCACCAGATACAGTCTTCTCTTCGGTTGTCCTCATTAGGAATTGTCAAGGAACTCTACTCCCAGAGATGAATGTATTCTCCGTGAATGGCATCTTTGAGTTTCTTCCAAATTCTCGAACTTTCCTGGCTTGATCTATTCCTCGTGAATAGCCTGTCTTGAATTTCTCGGGGTTTGGGGGACCCATCGACTTCTTAAAAGCATCGGCCTCCTCTTGGGCATCGTACAAGGACTCACAGGCTTCCTAAAAGCATCCTCGCGTCCTCTTGGGCTTAGTACAAGGACCCATCGGCTTCTTAGAAGTTTTCACAGCCTCCTCTTAGGCTTCGTATAAGGATCTCTTCCTCCGGGAATGATAGCCTCCTCTTGGGCTTCATACAAGGACCACTCGGCTTCTTAAAAGTTTCCAGCCTCCTCTTGGGCTTCGTACAAATTGTCCCGACGACCTCCTAGAGGTATAGGAACAGAACTTAGTCATCTTCATAGAACAATCCTTTCAAAGAGTCTACTACTGTTTCTCAAAGCATATTACAAAAGATAAAACTCTAGACATGGACAGTCTAAAATCCTTGAGTCTCAAAGATATTCTCAAGTGACCCCTTCGTTAAATAGGAAGAAAACACGTAGACTCGGACAGTCTCAATACCCTTCGGATTTCCCACTTCCTTAAAGAATAGGAATAACCCGGATCCTCAAATCAAATCCTTGAGTACAGTGTTGCTCATATAAGAACTGATTTTCTCTTTCAAAATCGGTATACTGGACCTGTCACTCAACTAAAACAGTTACAATAGCCTCCTCTTGGGCTTTGTACCATGATTCTCCCTAGCGTAGTCAAACAACGTTTAGCCTCTCTCTCTCGGGCTTTGTACGAGACACATAAGAGACTCCCTCGTTAAGTCAATCACCCCTTTCGCCTCCATCTCGGGCTTTATACGAGATACAAAAAGGTTCTTATTGAGCCAAACAAATTTCAGCCTCCATCTCGGGCTTTGTACGAGATACAAAAACTCTCTTGTTGAGTTAAATAGCCTCCATCTCGGGCTTTATACGAGATACCAAAAGACTCTATCATCGAGTCAAAAAACCTTTTAGCCTCTCTCTCGGGCTTTGTACGAGACACATAATAGCCTCCTCTTAGGCTTTGTATAAGAAAACCACTGGTTGATCCAATCAACCTTTTAGCATCAAAGTTGTGCCTCGTTCATAGTACAAAAACTTCAACAACTCCTTCCCCTTCATCTAATTGCTGTAAGCGGCAAGCCTCTGGATCATCTATATCCATGCCACTGTCCCTCTTTTAGCATGAGAAATTCCTAAGGAAAGATAGCATTGCTCTACACTGAGTTAAAGTCTTCTCCTTCAGGTTAAAATCCCCTATAAAAGAAATTATGGCATTGTCGGATTCACACATCCCGGTTAAAGTAATTCTCCTTTATAAGCAGTTGTGACAAACAAACCCCTCTTTAGAGATGACAAATTCTCTCTAAAGTTGAGACCTTTCAGCTTCACATCTTGGGCTTTGAACAAGATACAAACTACCTTTCGCTTCATGTCTTGGGCTTTGAACAAGACACCAAAACAACCATTTCCTCCCCTAGAATAGGAGGAACTATGAACGCTCTAATTTCCCTGTTTCGGTAAACGGGAATACGTAGGCATAAGATTGAAAGAAAAGATCTTAGTGAGCACACTAAACAAAAACCCTAAATCCCATACTCTCACATATCTATCAAAAAGCATCAGTCCTAACATCCTAATCCTTGTTCCTCGCCAGAAACCTGTCATTCTGTCAAAATAACACAAGAAAGGCCCCACCATATTGATCGCATCCGTAACCTAACAGACCGCTGTTTAAACTCAGTATGCAAGCAGGGTTAATTGGAGACATCTATTCCCCTTCCTTCATCAGCTTTAATAGGATAAAAAATGAATCGACCTGTAGTAAACTAACCCAGAGAGCGACAGCGCTTAAGAACCGCGTCCAAAATCGCTCGCTAAAGAAAAGTGGCGCCCACCGTGGGGCCCCTCTAACCTTTTTTCTCTTCACTTGTGTGAATACCACATATTGGGGCTTCCGCCGGGGAACCCATTTTCTGTCAGGAACTTAGGATTCATAGCTTTAAAGGTCTAAGACTTTAGGACGAATATATATACTGCTTTTCCTAATTGCTTTACATGTTTATTTTTCTGCTAATGGGAATGCGTGTGATGCCGCATGTGGAAAGATTGAGTATACACTTAAGATAAGTGATGGCGACGAGGTCGACCATCAACCTCAGTGGAGGCTGACCAATGCAACCCATTCCTTCTCATAGGCAATGGGCCGATTGTGATGTCTGAGAAGCTGAGGAGCCAACCCTTTTGTAGTGCGGAAGCTATCGGAAATAGTTGTCATGCGATACTACCCTCATTTGAGGCTGGTGATCTATTCTCGGTGAATGGCACTTACTCTAAGATTGCTTTACAACTCGCTGGCGATCCGCTTGTTGTTCTGCTTTCTTGGGAGGAGCTGATGATAATGAGTACAGGTACAAAAATCACCATAGTATAAACATTTGGGGATGGGTAGAGCCTTGACTTCATGACAACGACCCTTTGACCCCGTGTTTTTTCTATGTTTTTGTGTGCTGCATTCATGCATTCATTTAAAAAAAACATTAAAACATTCAAAAAATTTCTCTTCTAGTCTCTCTATTTTTCAAATTAAACTAAGACTGTGATTGCAAATATCAGAGAAAAGGATTGTGCTAATGGATTTCGGTAGAAGGAGAACTCATAAGTACACCTTCAAGGTTCCAAAACTAGAGGATTTAAGAGGTTTGGCGAGGATGATCACAAACCAAGAGGCTTTCAGAGCCAAGTACGGAGGTTTGCTACCTCTGTTAAGGGTCCATGTGATTGAGGGAATCATGGACGCGCTCGTTCAATTCTACGATCCGGTTTATCACTGCTTTACATTCCCGGGTTACCAGCTCGCACCAACGCTGGAGGAATATTCTCACCTGATCGATTTACACATTACAGATCAAGCTCCGTTTTCTGGACTGGAAGAAATTCCAAAGAATCAGACCATTGCAAGAGTAATTCATTTGGACGAGTCTGAGGTCAGGACTCACATAACCACTAAGGGTGGCATCCAAGGTTTGCCAGCCCAGTTCTTGACAAAGAAAGCCCTGTATTTTGCCAGTATAGGAAACGTAACTGCTTTTGAAAGAATCTTTGTCTTGCTCACCTACGGGTTATTTTTGTTTCCCAACATCAATAACTTGGTCGACATCAACTCCATTAAGGTTTTTCTCATTGGAAACCCTGTGCCAACTTTGCTCGTAGATGCATATCGTTCTGTACACTTAGGAAATTTGTACAGCGGAGGGGTGATCACATGTTGTGTACCCCTGCTATATAAATGGTTTACTTCCCATTTACCTAAGTCAGCTACTTTTTGGGATTGTAAGAGTGCCTTGCGCTGGTCGCAGAAGATCATGCCTCTCACCAACTCTGACATAGATTGGTGTAATAGGATTTATGATGGAATCAGGATCATTGACCGTTGTGGAAACTTCCCCAACGTACCCCTTATGGGAACTAAGGGAGGAATCAACTACCATCCAGTTCTCGTTCGTCGTCAATTTGGATACCCGATGAGGCATATTCCGCTGAATGCTCATCTGGAAGGTCTTTTCTTCAAAGAAGGAGAAAATGACAGGGCACTAAAGATGGAAATAGTGCACGCCTAGAAGCATGTTTATAAGAAAGGACGGGAGTCTCTAGGAAAACCGGACTATGTCTCGGTGGAGCCTTATCTCCAATGGGTACAAACTAGAGCTCTCAAGCTAAAAATGCCTTATCCTCGTTACGGAATTCTTCCGCCGAGAGAATCTGTCATGTACTTCATGACGGAAACTGAAAAGCTTCAGGTTACTCTCAACAGAGTTCAACGGGAGAGGAGGTCTTGGAAGAACAAGTACCGCACCCTCAACGTAGAGTGCATCAAAATACAGCTACTGAAAGATAAGGATGCTCTGATTGAAATTTTGGAGCAACATGCTGTGGATAATCAAGATGACCAAAGGAATTTGCTTGCTCCTTTCACCTGGCAAAGGAATGACAACCCGACAACGGCCTAAGAGCCCCGGTCAAAGAAAAGGAAAGTACCAGAATCAGCACCCGAGTTCTCTCGGGACCCATTAGCTTAGGTTTCTGTTTCTGTATCTTGTAATCTACTGTATTTCCATTTATGTAATCCTTTGAATTCAATAAAAAGGGGTTTCCCCACTGTTTGATATTTGCAATCTAATTGTCGAAGTTTATTTTGATTCAAAAAATAATAATTAATATAATCATTGCATTCATCATTCTCACATCGTGTATTCTTCTTACCTACGAATCTCACGTTTGTGTCTCGATTCTAGTGTCAAACTGTCTCATTCGTACAATACTCGGGCCAATC
This sequence comes from Lathyrus tuberosus, assembly GCA_022829125.1. Taxonomy (NCBI): domain Eukaryota; kingdom Viridiplantae; phylum Streptophyta; class Magnoliopsida; order Fabales; family Fabaceae; genus Lathyrus; species Lathyrus tuberosus. The sequence goes on along the minus strand of JALAZF010000039.1, from coordinate 12,668,922 downwards.
GTCAGAAAAAGATGGATGATCTCGAGGAAGAGAACAGAGAGTTGAGAGAAGAGATCGACGCTCAGAGAGAGGATATTAGAAAGCTTCGTAACGACATGCAAGCCATGGCAGAAGCTCAGCTACAAAGAACTGTGATCTCAGAGATCACCTCAACGCCCATAGTGGAGAAGTTTGATCCTAGGTATCAGATGCCGAAAGATCGTCCCTGGGGCATGCCTATTAACTATATCCCGGAAGGATATGTTTCGCCGATCACTGAAGATCAGGGAATCATAACAGAAGCCGCTGGGCCTGAAGGTTACAAACTTCGGGAAAGCGAAGATGCCAGGGGCATACTGAAGACTCCTGAAGGTTACAAACTTCGGGAAACGCCAAGATTCACTGCCGTAGTCACGGTACCACCCCCTGTGGTGCACACTGTCCCGGAAGGACAGATTCCACAGATACCTTCTGGTAAAAAGGAAACTATGTTTGACCGAATGGATGAATTCCAGGAACAGTTCTTGGAAATGCAGAAGGAACTGCAAGCCATCCACGGTCAGGATTTATTTGGAAAAGACGCCGCAGACCTCTGCTTGGTCCCCAATGTGAAAGTTCCGCACAAATTTCAAGTGCCCGACTTTGAAAAATACAAGGGTAACTCTTGGCCTCAGAGCCATCTGGTGATGTACGCTCGGCGAATGTCAGCTCAGACGGAGAATCAGGACCTACTGATTCATTACTTTCAGGATAGTTTAACCGGTGTTGCACTCAAATGGTATATGAGTTTAAACCGTGCTACGATTAGCACATTCAGAGATCTTGGTACTGCCTTCGTCCAACAATACAAATACAATTTGGACATGGCACTGGACAGAGATCAACTCAGATCAATGTCACAAAAGGACAAGGAAACCTTTAAGGAGTACGCCCGGAGATAGCGTGAAATTACCGCTCAAATTTGTCCACCTCTTGAGGAAAAAGAGATGACAAAGATCTTCTTAAAGACCTTAAGCTCATTTTACTATGACAGAATAGTTGCCAGTGCAACCAGTGACTTCACCGAGATGGTGGGCATGGAAGTTCGTCTTGAGGAAGCCGTCCGAGAAGGACGTTTGGTAAAAGACGCTGGACCATCAAGTAGTACAAAATGATACGGTAGTGCTCTCCCTAAGAAAAAAGAGCAGGATATTGGGAATATCTCTCTCAGAAAGCAAAGGCGACGTTATCAACCGGTAGCAGTTGTGACTCCTGCTATCAGCCCTGCGCCTATTCCTACGTATCAACCTCAGGTTACGCAGAGCCAACCTAATCAGCAAAGGACACAACAGCCTCTTCAGCAGGCTCGTCCTCCATATAACAACAACCGTACAACACGACCATCAGGGTTTGATCCTATACCCATGTTGTACGCAGAACTATTTCTGTTACTACTGGCTAAGGGGCACATCCAGACTAAGTCTCCTCTTACAGTACCGGAAAATCCGCCTTTTTGGTTTAAAGTGGATCAAACATGCCCTTATCATCAAGGAGGATCAGGGCATAACATAGAGAACTGTCTCAATTTCAAGTCCGACGTGCAAAAGCGTGTTAGGAGCGGGCTCTTATCTTTCAAAGATACGAATCCCAATATTCTCACAAACCCGCTGCCTTAACATGAGAAAGCTGCAGTCAATTTGATAGAGGGAGAGTCTAACAACGTTTATCAAATTCACGATGTACTCTTGTTGAAAACTAATTTGGTCAAGATGCATTGTAGACAGAGTGGATATGGCCATGTGCCACCTCATAACTATCACCAGTGTGATATCTGCTCTAAAAATAATCAAGGATGTTCTGTAGTGCAAGCAACTCTACAGGAATAGATGGATCTCGGATGGATCCAAGAGCACCGAGTTCGTGGAGTTAACATGGTCTACACGAATTCTAACGTCATTCAGAACCACGACATCTGTGCAATGAATGTCAACTTGGTGGCAATGCACTCAAGGCAAAGCCAGTATCATAATCTGCCACAGCACGATTACAGTTCCTGTCTGACTTGCTCGGTAAACAAACAGGGATGCTCTTTCATACAAGAGGCCCTCCAGCGTCAGATGGATCTTGGATGGATCCAAGACTACCATGATAGGAACCCTTATCAGATCAACATGGTTCAGATCTTCGATATTCGCGTGATAAATACCAACCTGGTAGAGTTACATGCTGAGCAGGTCCGACTCGGATTCTTAATATCACACGACTATCAAAGCTGTAAAGCAGGTTGTGAAAATGATCGAGGTTGTACCCTTGTCCAGGAGGCACTTCAGCACTTGTTAAATCATTGGTGGATGCCAATCTACATGGATGAAGATACTCAGTAAATTAGTATCAATAACAGAAACCCCACTCGGCGTCAAAGTCAGGATGTCTGATATGTGGAAGCTAACCTAGTGAGGTTACATTGTATTCAAAGTGGGCGTGGCCAGGTGCCACCACACAACTATGACCGTTGTAGTGTCTATTCAGAAAGTAACCAAGGGTGTTACCTTGTGAGAGCAGCTCTTCAAGGTCAGGTGGATCGTGGAGAGATTCGTCCATATCCGGGTTCTGGACCCATCAATTGGTCATCGAACTACCTTGCCAATCAAGTCGAGGATGTTGTCATGATCTCTAGTCGTCACCATCCCTCTACTTGACGAATCTAGAGCTCCCAACCGGGAACGGATCGAGATTACTTATGATGGTCAGAAAAATCAGAAGGTTCCCATAGTCATCTATCTACCGGGAACACTACCGTATGAATCAACTAAGGCTATCCCTTACAAATACGGTGCAACGACAATTGAAAATGGAAAGGAAATTCCATTACCCTCCGTCGTGAATATTGCAGACATCAGTCGTGTAACACGGAGTGGTCGAATCTTCAACCGAGGAGTTGGAGAACCTAACAAGGAAAAGGAACTTCAGACAGAAGCTCCTGATCCATCAGTCGGTCAATCCAGTAATCCCGACCTTTTGAAAAATAATGATGAGATGCTGAAGCTCATCCAAAGGAGTGAATACAACATTGTTGATCAACTGTTACAAACTCCTTCAAAGATCTCGGTATTATCACTATTACTCAGTTCAGAAGCGCACAGGGAGGCTCTACAGAAAGTCTTGGAGCAAGCTTTTATGGAACAGGATGTAACAATCAGACAGTTCGATAGTATTGTCTCTAACATCACTTCCTGCAACAATTTGGGATTTAGTGATGAGGAATTACCTGAAGAGGGTCGCCGTCATAACATGGCGCTCAATATCACAGTCAACTGCCAGGACGATGCTTTAGCCAGCGTACTGGAAGACACAGGGTCAGCCCTAAATGTTATGCCGAAGTCTACTTTGATGCAATTATCATTCAAAGGCCCTCCGATGAGAATCAGCGAGGTCGTTGTCAAAGCGTTCGACAGATCCAGAAAAACAGTTATCGGCAAAGTGGATCTTCCCATAACTATCGGTCCTCACACTTTCCAAGTCACTTTCCAGGTCATGGACATCCGGACAACGTACAGTTGTTTATTAGGAAGACCTTGGATACATCAGGCTAGAGCGGTTACTTCAACCCTCCACCAAAAGCTAAAGTTCGTCAAGAACGATCAACTTGTCACAGTTTGTGGGGAACAAGCCTTGCTTGTGAGTAACTTGTCATCATCTGCTAATGTAGAGCCCGAGGAGGTTATTGGAACACAGTTCCAAGCACTGTCGGTAAGCAAGAACAATCAGTCCCAAGGAGGAACCTCGATTTCCTCATACAAAGATGCTATCAAAGCGGTCGAGAGTACCGATACAACTGGATGGGGACAGCTTGTCATTCCTATTGACAATAAAACAAAGAAGGGTCTTGGTTTTTCTGCAACCTGTACCCAGACAGCTGCCAACGATGAAGGTATTCATCCCCTTCAAAACTTCTTCCATAGTGGAGGTTTCCTTCACCCAGTGTCTCAAGCAGTACATGCTATCAATGAGGAAGATCCCTCTGACACAGATGAAGAATGGAAGTCCTATCTTAACAAGGACGGTTATATGTCTCAGGACGAAACGCAAACTCCTTTTTGCTTTCCTACAGAGAGTTTGAGATTTATACCAAGGTCAGACGACGAAATGATATACGGGGATTGTGATCCGGACGGATGCCGTGCTCCGCCAAATTCATTAGAGGAAGACACTATAATGAAAGACAACTTTGACCACGACTACTATGGCCCAATGGATGGTCTGCCAATGTGGCAGCCTTACCCAGGAAACTTGTGGCAAGAGAGTCAGCCGAACAATGAAAATCAGCTGACTGTCATTGAACAGAATACCTGTGTCCCCACCATGTCATGGGATCAACACTCAGGTCATTCAGAAACTACTCAACATGACGATGAATTTGCAACGTTTGCAGGACTTGAATTCATCAACTATGCTTTTCCCGAGGTCAACGCCATCGAGAGAGATTACTCCTCCAGTTCCAAAGAAGTTTGGGACACCTTGGGACAACCGAGTGGAAAATTTGACTATATGGTCAAGTACACCGCTCCCGAAAGCTCTCGTATCAGGCTCGAGGACATCCAGCCAACTGGATGGGAAGATACAGCTGAGAGTACAAATGATATGCAAAATACAACAGAGGAATTCTCCTACGACAACTCTGCCTGGGAGACAGATTCCAATGATCCTGCTCCGCCAGAAATCAGCGTCATTTCTGAAGACAAATCAAGGAAGGTACCAGACTTTGCGATTCACCGAGGAGTTCGCCGCCAATGGGTTGTCGTCGGGGTTCCGGAGGTCGTTCATCAGTCAAAGTAATTTCCATCTTTTAACCTTTCACCCTGCCCAGGTGAAATGGATGTTTTGATAGGGCTCGCTTTCTGTAAATTTCCCTCTTCGGTTTTCCCGAAGCGACAGAGTTTTGTTTTATAGGGCTGTAGTTTCAAGGATCGACTTGTTCATTAATAAAATAACATTGTTCTATAATTTCCGCATTAATTGCTGTTTTCTCTTTTTGTTTTTCAGAAAATGGTAATCCTAAAAAACAATTCAATAACAAAAACAAGCAGTAATAAAAAAATATATACACTGCACACACTTTCGCATTTTCTCTATCTCTTCTAAACACGAATCATCACGTCATGCAGATTGCTTGTTTTAAACCCAGTTGAAACATACGATCCGATGTCTTCTCCCAACTTTGAGTTCCCGGTATTCGAGGCTGAAGAAGAAAATGACGACAAAATTCCAGAAGAGATCTCCCGATTACTCAGACAAGAGGAAAGGTCCATTGAACCTCAAAAAGAACCATTGGAAACGGTAAACTTGGGTTCAGAAAAAAAGAGAAAATAAATCAAGATTGGGACACTGCTCAGTCCAACTGCCAAAGAGAGTTTGATAAAGCTTCTCAAAGAATTCCCCGATGTATTCGCTTGGTCCTATCAGGATATGCCAGGGTTGGATACCAGCATCGTGGAACATCATTTACCGTTAAGATTGAAATGTCCGCTAGTAAAGCAGAGGTTGAGACGCACTCATCTGGACATGGCCATCAAAATCAAAGAGGAGGTACAGAAATAAATCGACGCAGGTTTCCTCGCCACATCAGAATATCCTCAATGGTTAGCCAACATCGTACCCGTTCCGTAAAAGGACGGAAATGTCAGAATGTGTGTTGACTACAGGGATCTGAACAAGGCAAGTCCAAAGGATGACTTTCCTTTACCACACATTGACATGCTAGTAGACAGTATAACAAAGTTCAAAGTCTTCTCCTTCATGGATGGATTCTCGGGCTATAATCAGATCAAAATGGCGCCGAAAGACATGGAGAAAACTTCGTTCATCACCCCATGGGGCACCTTTTGTTACAAGGTAATGTCGTTCGGTTTGAAGAACGTCGGGGCAACCTATCAAAGGGCCATGACTACTCTGTTTCATGACATGATACACAAAGAAATCGAGGTATATGTTGATGATATGATTGCAAAATCAAAAACAGAGAATGAGCACGTTGAACATCTGTCAAAATTGTTCGAACGTTTAAGAAAATTCAAGCTCCGCTTGAATCCCAACAAGTGCACCTTCGGTGTCCGTTCGGGGAAACTCTTAGGGTTCATCGTCAGCCAGAAAGGGATTGAGGTCGATCCTGACAAGGTTAAGGCCATTCGAGAAATGCCTTCTCCGAAAACTGAAAAACAAGTCAGAGGATTCCTGGGACGTTTGAACTACATCTCCAGATTCATACTCCTCATGACTGCCACATGTGCGCCGATTTTCAAATTACTCAAAAAGAACCAGGATTGCGTTTGGTCAGAAGATTGCCAAACCGCCTTCGACAGTATCAAGGAATATCTGTTGAATCCTCCGATTCTATCACCTCCAGTGGAAGGAAGACCACTGATCATTTACCTCACAGTTCTAGAGGACTCAATGGGATGTGTACTTGGCCAACAAGACGAAACTAAACGGAAAGAGTATGCCATTTACTATTTGAGCAAGAAGTTCACCGACTGCGAGACTCGGTACACGATGCTTGAGAAAACTTGTTGCGCTTTGGCTTGGGCAGCCAAACGTTTACGCCAGTACATGATTTGTCATACTACTTGGTTGGTCTTCGAAATGGATCCAATCAAGTACGTTTTCGAAAAACCTGCTCTCACGGGAAGAATCGCCCGCTGGCAGATGGTGTTATCAGAATATGACATAGAGTACCACACTCAAAAAGCCGTTAAAGGAAGTATTTTAGCCGACCATTTGGCTCATCAACCGATTGACGATCAAGAATCAATCGGGTTTGACTTCCTAGACGAAGATGTCATGTATCTAAAAATGAAAGATTGCGATGAACCGTTACCCAGTGAAGGGCCAGAACCAGGTTCCCAATGGGGACTTATCTTTGACGGAGCAGTTAATCATTATGGAAATGGAATTGGGGCAATCATTGTTACCCCTCAGGGTACCCACATTCCTTTCACCGCTCGACTTACGTTCAAGTGTACAAACAATGAGGTCGAATACGAAGCATGTATCATGGATCTCGAAGAAGCGATTGATTTGAGGATCAAAAACTTGGACGTATACGGCAACTCAGCCTTGGTTATCAATCAGATAAAAGAAGATTGGAACACATACCAATCAGGACTGATTCCTTACAAAGACTATGCAAGAAGGTTGTTACCCTTCTTTAACAGAGTCAAGTTTCATCACGTCCCTCGTGATGAGAATCACATGGCTGATGCATTAGCCACTGTCTCTTCCATGATTAGTGTAGGTCAATGGAACGACCTACCTAAGATCGACATAATGCGCCTTGAACGACCCGCCTACGTCTTCATGATCGAAGCAGTTATAGACAACAAACCTTGGTATCACGATATCAAATGCTTCCTTCAGAGACAAGAGTACCCATCTGGGGCATCCAGGAAAGACAGAAAAACCCTCAGAAGATTGGCTGGAAACTTCTTCCTGAGTAGTGACACTCTCTATAAGTGAAATTTTGACATGGTCTTGCTCCGATGCGTAGATAGACCAGAAGCAGACATGCTTATGAAAGAAATTCATGAAGGATCCTTTGGCACTCATGCCAACGGACACACAATGGCGAGAAAAATTCTCAGAGCAGGATACTATTGGTTGACAATGGAATCCGACTGCTACAAGTACATGAGGAGGTGTCACAAATGTCAGATATACTCCGACAAAATTCATGTACCTCCAATGCATCTCAAAGTTCTTTCTTCCCCATGGCCTTTCTCCATATGGGGAATTGACATGATTGGCTTGATTGAGCCCAAAACTACAAACGGACATCGGTTCATCCTAGTAGCCATTGACTACTTCACTAAGTGGGTCGAAGCAGCGTCATTCACCAATGTAACCCGACAAGTGGTGGTCCGATTTATCAAAAACAATATCATCTGCCGTTATGGTGTTCCAAGCCAGATCATTACTGATAATGGATCTAACTTGAACAATAAGATGATGAAAGAGTTGTGCGTTGAGTTCAAGATTGAACACCATAACTCATCTCCCTACAGACCTAAGATGAACGGAGCAGTAGAAGCGGCTAACAAGAATATCAAGAAGATCGTTCAAAAGATGGTTGTAACCTACAAAGACTGGCACGAGATTCTACCCTTTGCTCTTCACGGTTATCGCACATCTGTTCGCACTTCAACAGGGGTAACCCCTTTCTCTCTAGTGTATGGCATGGAAGCAGTGCTCCCCGTAGAAGTAGAGATCCTGTCAATCCGAGTATTGATGGAAGCTAAGCTCACCGAAGCTGAATGGTGTCAAAGTCGACACGATGAACTGAATCTGATCAAAGAAAAGAGAATAACTGCACTATGCCATGGTCAATTGTATCAACAGAGAATGAAGAGGGCGTTTGACAAAAAGGTTCGACCTCGTGTCTTCAGAAAAGGAGACCCCGTGCTAAAAAAGATACAATCATTTCTCACTGATTCGCGACGTAAATGGACTCCGAATTATGATGGCCCCTATGTGGTCACGAAAGCTTTCTCAGGCGGCGCCTTGAGACTTGCAACCATGGACAGAGAGGAATTTTCCTACCCCACAAATGTTGATGTAGTCAATAAATACTTCGCCTAAACTAAAAAAAAAACGTCTCGGTGGATTGAAAACCCGAAAGGGCGGTCCAGGAAAAAGTTAGAGACAGAGAAAAGAATCATCCAGGTGGATTGGAAACATCACAGTACAATCCAGGCAAAAGTTAAGGATAATGGCAAGTAACTATGTTCAACAGAGGCAAGTCCCTCAGCAGCAGTTACATCATCCATCGGAGGAAAACTCCAGTCAAGGTCATCTTCGACAGAAGCTCAGGATGTCCCGAATTCAAAGTTGGTAGAAGGATAGTGGTCGTTATGTTTCAACGTGGCCCTTTTCCATGTAAATTACCATTTTCAAACTTTGTATATACTCTTTGGAATCACGCGTTTGGCTGATCTCCATTTTATCAATAAAATTTGAGCCTTTGTGCTTTTATTTGTAATTCTTATTTGTTTTAGCTTTACAGAATAACGTTTTAACATGATTAACGATTCTTGAAATGAAACAAAAATGAATTTACTTGTTAAAACGTTTTCTGCTTTTAAAGTAAAGATGGCAATTTCTTTTGACTGTTGAACATCAAAAGAACATCAACCGCTTCTCCAGAAGTAGGCCAACTTCAAAGTGCAGAATCAAAGTACTCATTCTACGCCAGTGCGCCTGAATGAAGGATCAATAGTGTCGGATGCGACTATTCCATCTGACCTCTTTGGACGAGTTCTTATCTCCTAAGCCCGACCAACATAGCTCCCAACAGGGACTATCTCTCCTAAGCAAGGTGGAATTTCTATTCTTAACCAACGGTACTTCTTCGCCCCGTGATGGCCGAGTATCCAGTTGTGTTCACCTGTCAGTTTGTATGTCGCGTCAGTTTTGTCAGCATAAACATACATATATCATGCATTTGATTTGCATTCATATTCATATTGCATCACTATCACTCTAGTCGGTCTTGTCCCCTAGTGATAACAGTCCTCTCAATCGAGTTGTTAGTTCTTGCCTCGTCAGGAAACGCTGCGTTTGAACAACCTCGCCTCCAGTTTATTTCTGGAAGGAAGTTGGCCCTTGACCACTTTGATAACTTGAACCTCTGAAAAACCAGAGGAACTTTCAGTCAGCATCACTCTTCGCCATTGAAGATGATATCCTTGCTTTCCCGGATTAAGGAAAATCCACAAAGAAAGCCTCGTAATCAGAGATTCGGCAGCATGCCAGTTTCGCTCCGAAAAGACCGCTAATGAAAAGGTCATCGGCACCTCAAAATTGGACCCCATCATATGGCATTTCTTCGGGAAGATCCCGAGAAAAGTATGATGTAAGATCCCACGCAGAAGCAGCCTCTCAAGAGACTCGCTTTCCCCAGTAGAAACAAATGGCGTCTCTAACAGAGAAGTTTGTGCACTTCTACAACTCAGACGACTGGGTTCCCCAGCAACTCTGACATCAAATTTTTTCGTCAAATGGCATCTCCCCAGAAAAATTCGGCAAGAAGTTTGAGGAAAACCGCTATGAATAGCGTCCCTTGTCAATAAAGTTTATTGACAAAAGAAACTTAGACCAGTTCCTTGGTAGGAAACCAGGATCGAGGGGAAGTTTAAATCAGAAACTAAGACCAGTTCCTTGGTAGGAAACCAGGATTGAGGGGAAGTTTAAATCAGAAACTAAGACCAGTTCCTTGGTAGGAAACCAGGATCGAGGGGAGGTTTATCCCAAAAGGAAACTGAGACCAGCTCCTTGGCTGAAGACCAGGATCGAGGGGAAGTTTACCTTTTCTAAGCATCATCGCTTAGCTAAAGAAGATGAATGCGTAAGCTACCATTCATAACCACCATCAAAATTTCGGGTATTCCGATATTTAATCCTCTTACACCCCGAATGCCCGAATACCTTCGTCATTCACACCTTCGTGTCCAAGAAGATTAAATAGGGGCATCTGCCATACCCCAAATTTTGACCACTAAGGTTCCCATCATTGTGCAAATCATCATCACAATATGGATGAACCATCATACTTCATCAGTCTCCCCAAAGATGGGTGAGCATCCACTACAATCAGACTTAGGGTTTCAAGCCCTCTCAGAGCTTTTAGGAAAATGATCAATCAAGGAATGACATGATCTTCAACTTTTCTAACCTATCAAATATCCACAATGGATAAAAAGGACTCCCACTTCAAGGATTAAGCACAAGGCTGCTTCCTTCTAGGTGGATCAAGTCTCAAGATCGACAGTGTCACCAAATTAGGGTTTTGGTCGACCAGGGACTCCAGATGGAAATTTTTCATCTGGGCACAAGCCAATGATCCAAAACATAACCTAATATACTCCATGGAACCTCATGGACCCAATCATCAAGTCAATTTGATCTCAGGGGATGCATACATCAAAAATCAGGAATTAGGGTTTCTTGACCTAATTCACCCCTAAGTTGACTTTTGGGACAAATCATGAGCCAAGACATCAAGAGAGGATTTGAGGGTCTTTAATATACTATATTGGTCCATTTGCAATAATGGATTAATCTAAGAAGCTTGAGCAACAAGTCTCAATTTCATCTGCACCACAATTAGGGTTTTGCGAGGAAAGTCAACTGTAACTTTGACTTTTGACCAGGACATGCTCCCAAACCCTAAGACATGACTCGATATACCCTATGACACCCATGGAACATGTCCATCAAGTTTGATTTAGGTCAAGGACATGATTTCATGAAGAATTGCACAGTTTGGAATTCATCTGATAAAAAGTCAACTGTGCACAAAAGTCAACTTTGACTTTTTGAAATTTTTCACCAAAATGGATTTTTAACCCTAAAATGATGTTAATGTATGATTTGAATCATCATTCATCAAGAAAAATCAAAGAAAGTGGGATAACTTGTAAAAGGGGTAACCATAAAAACTTAGAAAAATTTCTAAGTTATGGAAAAAGTGACACTAATGTGCCAACTTTGGAGGATCATAACTCCTAAACCACAAGGCCATTGTTCCCCATTCAAATCTTGATTTGTAGATATCATTTCCCTCTACAAAAGATTCATACTGACCTATGTCCAAATTCCTCATGGATTTTGAGTTATGAAGTGATCAAAATCAAGAAAAGTCACTTTGTTCCAACACTTAGTGAAAATTTCACTAAGTCAGATTTTACCTTACTTTTTGCCAAATGTTGGGGGATTTTTCACTTGGATTCAAAAGAGATCAAAACCAAACATGTTCAAACAGTTGTTGTATCATGTAAGGGATTTCCAAAATGGCCAAGAACATTACCAAATTCAATTTGACTCATGAGATATGACATTGGCAAGTTGCCTTGCTGAAATCTGCCAAGGCAAGGCAGATTTTTACACTTTTGGTCGATTCGCCAAAATCAGCCAAATCCAAATGCTCCTATCCACTTGGACACCTCTGAGGATTGAATCTAAAGGGGACAATCATTGAGTCAAGCCTCCAAAGTCTTTGGAACAAGAAATAGCATGTTGAACCTAGAATTGCCAAAATAGGGACAAGACTCCAATTTGGATTGGAGCATTCAATGGAAGCATCAAGGTGGCATGGACTGAGCCATTCTCAACTGAATTCAGTCAAGACCCAAGGGAACCAGCAGCCTGTGCCCTAACCTCTAGTCAATGGCTAGAGGAGACTTGGATTTTCATTTGCCAACATTGGCCAAACCTACTCAGCAGTTGCCATTCACTATTCCTTGCAAAACAAACTTGCTCTACTATAAATAAAGCTCAATTGTGATCAGTTTGAGTACACCAAAACCATCAAACAGATGCTTTCCTCAAAATCTCTTCTTTCACTCCAATTTTTCCTTCTAAGGCAAGTCACTACCGGGTTTTGAGTTTGAGAGCTTTTCCAATCAAACCAATCACACACACACCTCACATACATCATATAGAAGTGATCCAAACACTCACATAACATCTGGAACACAGATTTCACAAAATCACCAGCCAATTGCTCAAGTTCTTGACAGATTTGCAGTTGGGGTACCATCTCAAGTTCCAGATCATTTCAATCCATTCCAAGCATTCATACACACTCCATGGCACCTAGGGAAGCTATCCAGATCATTGGAACCTAGCTGTAACACCTCCAACACAAATCACGATCACCAGCTGCAAGTGGTAAGCATGAGCTCTTCTAACTCTATGATCCATGCAATTTTTGCTGCACAATAATTTGGCCATATGTTCATAATCATGCATGGAATGTTTCCCCTCAATTAATTGAATTGTTTGAATCGTGTATCAAAAATCCTAGCCTTCATGCAGAAATTAGGGTTCTTGAGGATTTTTCATGATTTCTTGTTATATGTTTAATTTAAATGAAATTAAATATCATAGACATGATCGTGAGGTTGAAACGAGTTGATTGGTATGTGGATTGCATGATATGATTAAGTATTCAGTGAGATTGGAGAGAAAATGCAAATCTGGGCAAAACTGAAAAACGCGCGTGTTCTTGCCTTTGTTCTTGGCGCCATTTTCCAATATTTGAATATTTGAATTTTGTGATTTTATTTAATTGATTCAAAAATTAATTTCACTCTGAGTTTTAATGATTTTGAGTTGATTCTTTTTTTAATAATTCACAAAAATGTTAAAATATTTTATTTTCCCAAAAAATCCCAAAAATATTATTTATTTTGTATAATTGATATTTTTGCAAAGAATTAATGTTTTAATTGTTTTTAACAATTAAAATATTTTTTCCACCTTGATTTTGCAACTTTTGATGCCTTCTAATTATTTTGTAGGTCAATACTTAATTTTTGAAGCATTAATCCAAGATCACAATTTGTTTTCCATATGTTAAACAATTTTGATCATTTTAATTGAATTTTTATTCAATTAAATACATTTTTTGAAAATAAATTAGGGTTTTTGGATTAATTCAACCCTCATAAATCATTTTCAAAACATTTTGGGCCTCTAATAAAGTGTAAGACCCAATCCTTTTTTTGACCAAATCATTTTTGGGCCTCAGTATATTGTATAAGTCCTGATACCGTCAAACAAACGACACGATCGTCGCCTTTTCAAAATAAAAAAACCTTGGGCCTACCCTCGTGTTATAATCCCCACTCTTTTTTAAAACTTTTTGGACCTCTATTAGAGTGTAAGACCTAACCCACTTGTACAGAAATATTTTAGGCCCACTTATTGTATAAGTCCCTCTGTACATTTTTAAATTCGGCACGATCGTCGCCAGTTTAAAAATAAACCATCTGGGCCTCTCCTTGAGCTATAAGACCCATTCAAAACTTTTGGGCCTCTATTAGAGTGTAAGACCCAACCCCCTTTTAACCAAAAACAACTTTGGGCCTCAAATATTGTATAAGCCCATTTGCGTTAAAAGAAAATCTCGGCGCGATCGCCATTTTAAACGGAAAAATCATCTGGGCCTACCCTCGTGTTATAAGCCCCACTCTTTTTATTTTAAAAACTTTTTGGGCCTCTTGAGAGAGTGTAAGACCCATCCCTTTGTACAGAAAACCTTTTTGGGCCACAGTCACTTGTATAGGTCCCTCTGTACAAATTCAACAGTGAAAATCACTGGTAAAACCCTGGGCCTCTCCTTGAGCTGTAAGCCCCAAAATCTTTCTTTTCAAAGCACTTTCTCCTTTGATTTTGAAATATACTGTTGTTTTCAATCTTTCTTTGTTGAACAACTAACCAAACAACATGGAAGCTCTACAACCGAGTAAGTGTTTATTCGCTTTCATTTACCGCTTTCATATACATATAACTGTATTGTGGGGCTGTTTCACTGTAAGTCTTCTTTCATAAACTCATATCAACTGTGTAATAATAGTATAGATATTTAGAGTTTCCCCGGCAACTACGTCTAGAACTAGGAAAAGTCGTTTCGTTTATTTGTAGAAATAGACAGCTAGATCCCCAATAGGATCACCAGATACAGTCTTCTCTTCGGCTGTCCTCATTAGGAATTGTCAAGAAACTCTACTCCCAGAGATGAATGTATTCTCCGTGAATGACATCTTTGAGTTTCTTCCAAATTCTCGAACTTTCCTGGCTTGATCTATTCCTCGTGAATAGCCTGTCTTGAATTTCTCGGGGTTTGGGGGACCCATCGGCTTCTTAAAAGCATCGGCCTCCTCTTGGGCATCGTACAAGGACCCACAGGCTTCCTAAAAGCATCCCCGCCTCCTCTTGGGCTTAGTAGAAGGACCCATCGGCTTCTTAGAAGTTTTCACAGCCTCCTCTTAGGCTTCGTATAAGGATCTCTTCCTCCGGGAATGATAGCCTCCTCTTGGGTTTCATACAAGGACCACTCGGCTTCTTAAAAGTTTCCAGCCTCCTCTTGGGCTTTATACAAATTGTCCCGACGACCTCCTAGAGGTATAGGAACAGAACTTAGTCATCTTCATAGAACAGTCCTTTCAAAGAGTCTACTACTGTTTCTCAAAGCATAGTACAAAAGATAAAACTCTAGACACGGACAGTCTAATATCCTTGAGTCTCAAAGACATTCTCAAGTGACCCCTTCATTAAATAGGAAGAAAACCTGTAGACTCGGACAGTCTCAATACCCTTCGGATTTCCCACTTCCTTAAAGAACAGGAATAACCCGGATCCTCAAATTAAATCCTTGAGTACAGTGTTGCTCATATAAGAACTGATTTTCTCTTTCAAAATCAGTATAGTGGACCTGTCACTCAACTGAAACAGTTACAATATCCTCTTCTTAGGCTTTGTACAATGATTCTCCCCAGCGGAGTCAAACAACGTTTAGCCTCTCTCTCGGGCTTTGTACGAGACATATAAGAGACTCCCTCGTTGAGTCAATCACCCCTTTCGCCTCCATCATGGGCTTTATACGAGATACAAAGAGGTTCTTATTGAGCCAAACAAATTTCAGCCTCCATCTCGGGCTTTGTACGAGATACAAAAACTCTCTTGTTGAGTCAAATAGCCTCCATCTCGGGCTTTATACGAGATACCAAAAGACTCTATCATCGAGTCAAAAACCCTTTTAGCCTCTCTCTCGGGCTTTGTACGAGACACATAATAGCCTCCTCTTAGGCTTTGTATAAGAAAACCACTGGTTGATCCTGTCGTAACCCGAAATTTGACCTCCCTCTCTTGCCTTTTGCATAAGCATGTACATTCGCATCGCTAGCATACGCATTCGCGCTTTTCTTCGTGTGTTTCTTATTGCAGGATCTTCAGGTTTTTCAAGCCCGATTAATCATATACTCATGAGGTCATCCCCATTCTTAAAACAAGCTCAAAATAAAGGTTTCTATGCCTATTCATCAATATAAGGGGTGGAAGATCGAAGCCGAGACCATAGCATCCTTTTCAAGCAAAATTGGGCAAGTTTTGGGCTGGTTAATCGGTTAACCATATGGGTTAACCGGTTAACACCCCTTTTACAGCGCCAGATTCAGCTTTTAACAGCTGTTAATCGATTAACCATATGGGTTAATCGGTTAACACCTGTTATATCAGCAAAAAGTCAACATTTCCATCACATTTTAGCAACTCTCTCCATTCTCTTTTGGTCTATTCTATTCTAGCATAGGGTGGAACATTCTAGATATTTCAAGATCATTCAATACCTTTCCCTTGCATTTATTCCACGCATTATTCTAAAATTGAATACACCATATTCCTTGTTTTGCAAGCTTGTCACCATTGGATGTGGATTTAACCTAGGGATTGCTACCGAGTTGGTTCTAACTAACCGAGTTAACCAACTTGACTCGGTGAGTTGAGTCTAACTAACTCCGACCCTAGCTCCAAACCCAAACCTCATCCCGAATCTCACTCCTAAGCTCTCGCACTCCAAACCTAAACTCTATTTAAACAAAGCCTTCACTCATTTTCAAGGACCCTCAACCATTTGCTCCATTTCACTCTCAATTCTCCTACATTTCTCTCACTTTCCTCTCTGATTTCTCTACTCATTCTTCATCTTCATCTCAATTCTTCTCCATCAAACCTCACCAAAGCTCATTTCTACTTTGAAGGATAATCACTTTTACATCAAAAGTGATTATTTCTTGAGCTAAACCTTCATCGTTCTTGCTATTACTCTTGGATTTCTGGAGTTATCTCAGCTTTTGGATTGATCTTGAGTAGTAGCTGCAACTTCTAACGGTTCGAATTCGTATTTTGGAGTTTATCGCGATTTTGATCGATTTCGATACGGTTCGTCTCCAAGTTGAATATTCCTCTGGTTTTTTGTGATTTTCTGCATCAAGCATCCTTTGCAACATTCACCAAGCCAAATCTCCGGCTTGTAGGTTGGTAGATCTAACTAATTATTCCGTTTCCCACATTTTCGTATTGCTCGCCATGTAGTCAATAAATATTGTGTGTGATTTGGTTTTGCATGTTTTGATCCATGATTCAATTGTATTAGTTGATTCTAGATCTGTGTATTTGCTGTTTTCAAGTTCAATTTTCGTGTACAATTTCAATTCCTAGCATGTGGTAGTTGGCTTAAGTGATTATGTGTTGAAAACTACTTTTGAAAAGCTGTTTTTCTGTTATTTTTGCCATTTGGGTTAATCGGTTAACCAGTTCATTTTTCCACTAAAAACGCAGGTTCGCGCACTGTTAATCGGTTAACGCCCTGGGTTAACCGATTAACACTGTGTCAGAATGCCATTTTCTTGTGTTTTCATGTGTGTTTGCCTTGCTCTCTCCATCATAATCTCCGTTGATCATTATACTTGATTTTATGGATGTTCTAAATGTCATCTCACTTCTGATTGCAGCATGTTTATGGGTTTTTTATGCACATTTTTTATTATTCATTTGGTGCATGTTCTTAGCATTGTATGTGCATGGCAATTTTTGCACTATTTTTGTTCACATGATGCATGACTTTGTGTGGCATTTTGATGATCATTTGGCACTGTTTGGCACATTTCAATTTCAGTTTGCATTAAGTTTATTTTCCATGAATAAGCTTAATCTTGTATAATCAATAATTCACTCCTTTTTGCTTTAATGACTTTGCATTCTATATGAAAAGTTGTTAGCATGTTTATCCCTTGATTAATTGATCGATACTTTGTTTCGATTAATCGATCTTCCCTTCTCCCTTTCTTTAGGCCTCCTTTAGAACTTTTTCTCTCATTTCCCCCGTAGAGTTGGGGTTCGCGCCACGTCTTGCATCGGAGCACTGTACAAATTAGCGCCGTTATGCTGTCCGTTTCTCTACGCGGGAGCACTGTACAACTTGGAGCTGTTGAACCGTCCAGTTCAATTTCCGCATTACACCCTGGGTGTTAGAGAAGGAATGAGAAGGGAGAATTCCTACTCTCATTCTGACTATTTCAGGTAGGGGACGAATGACCCTGTGCTTGGCTTAGTCATCTCTAACTCTAGGCGGTAGCACTTTCTCTTTTCCCCAGTCGATTCGATCCTTGATCACTCTTTGCTCTTGGCAATCTCTTTTGATCCTCGATCACTCCTATCCTTTTCAATCTCTCTCCTGATCTATCACCATTCTTTTTGGTTACGATCCTTTGTTCATTGGGTTAGCAAGCTTTCTTCGTTTCAACACCCTATTTTATTCTTGTAATCAATCATTACTTGTCGATTCCCCTGAAGAGTTTCTTTTCTCTTTCTTCGGTCTAACACAGTTTTCCTGTCATGACCATTCCTCCCCAGGAGTTCACAACCTTTCCTTTGGTTCCTCTCCCTTTGACTGGTTAACCACTGCTTGTCAGTTAAAACACCAATGTTTGCAATCTTTCTTTCAGTTAAACACAGTCCGTCTGTTAAAATACGGAACCCTTTTTCGAGTTAATCACCTTCTCTTGGTTAATCACTCGCTTCTCTCTTCGGTTGATCGCAGTCCATCTGTAAACACCGAATCCCCCGCAGTTGGCAACCTTTTCTTGGTTCGAATACTTGCACCCTTGGGTTAGTAGCCTTTCTTTGGTTCAAATACTCTTTCTTCGGTTGAGTACTGTTTGTTCAGTCAGTTTACCGAAAGCCTTTGGGGTCACGACCTTCACTCGGTCTTACACCCGTGTTTTTTGGTTGATCACAGTTTCTCTGTTAAAACCAATGCTTCTCTACTCCCACAGAGTTGCAGTATTTTCTTCTTCGGTTAACCACTGCCAGCCAGTTAATATACCAAATTTCCCATTTCTCCTGGTTATGACACCATCCCTTTGTTCGGATCCCCGTCGGAATCCTTTCTATTACCCTTACTCTTACTTTCTGGTTTCGACACCAATTCTCTTTGTTATCCCCAGCGGAGTTTCTTTCGGTCTTGGTTTTGACACCACTCTTTCCCTATTCTTTTGTGCAAACGCTCTTATTGTGCGGCCTTCCCCAGTAGAGTTTTTTCCTTTATTCCTGTTCTTGGTTTTGACACCTCTTCTCTCGTTTCTTTGTTTCTCTCTTGTTTCCTTTACCGTTAGGTTCCACGAACTACGGAAGCTCTGATTCTGTATTCTCTTGGATGTATGATACGTAGGCACGAGACGTAACGTCTTGGCGAGCACACTTCCACCCTTCCTTCCTTCTTCTTTTCTTCCTTCTCTTCTTTGTCCCCTGGTTCCTCTGAACTACGGCGCTCTGATTTCCTCATTGCACTATGAGGGTACGTAGGCACGAGGACTTCGTTCCTCCGTGAGCACTTTCTTTCCTTTCTTTCTCTTTCCCCTTTTTCTCTCTCTCTTTTTCTTTAGCTAGAAGCCTTTAGATAGATAACCCATCCAAGCATAGAAGCAAGCGAAATGGTTCCCGTCGAGTACGACGGATGCGTTAGGTGCTAATACCTTCCTTTCGCATAACCGACCCCCCGTTCCCGTTTCTCTTCCCCTTGGGTTTTATCGATATTTTCCCTGTCCTTTGGGACTAAATAAAGTTCGGTGGCGACTCTGTTGTATCTTTGAGTGTGCGATTCACTCAGGTATATTTCCAGCCATCTTCAGCTGGCGACTCTGCTGGGGACCGGTTGACCTACTGCTGGTCCATCCCTTGAGGGGCCTCGCCTAGTTTTGTTTGCTTTCTTGTTTGCTTGGGTGTTTATCTTTAGCGCTTTACTTGCTTTATTTACTTGCTTTAGCTTTATGGTTATTTATTGCATTTCTTTACTGCTTTGAATATTCATATGCTGCATATTCTGGATATCTGCTATTTTCTGCTGTTGTTGGGATGGGTAGATATTATTGGAGAGAAAGGTCCTAACACCGGGCCTAGTATACACATAGGCTAGAACGTGGATAGTCGTGAGGCCTGCGTTTTGCGCGTTGGGTTATCACGAGAGCCACATCCCAGATCGTGATTCGCTTGAGAATACTTCTGTCCTGTGAGAATTCACTACGGCAGGGGATTTTCATTCTGAGTCCTATGGTTTGGGCGACCTTTCTAGGGACCACCTTGTTGTGTCTAGATCACACCTGTGAGGGGGATGAGTTTTTGTAGGGAAACAAGCCACTTCATACCTTTGTTCTCTCATGCGCGTCAAATCTTCCCATCTACACAGAGCTACATATGCAGATTATCCAGAAGCTGTTGCATCCCTGACTTACATTATTGCCTAATGTTATTGCATAATGTTATTGCACAATGTTATTGCATAGTGTTATTGCATCATCTTGTATAGGAGGAACTACCTTTCGCTTCATGTCTTGGACTTTGAACAAGACACCTTTCAGCTTCACATCTTGGGCTTTGAACAAGATACAAACTACCTTTCGCTTCATGTCTTGGACTTTGAACAAGACACCAAAACAACCATTTCCTCCCCTAGAATAGGAGGAACTACGAACGCTCTGATTTCCCTGTTTCGGTAAACGGGAATACGTAGGCATAAGATTGAAAGAAAAGATCTTAGCGAGCACACTAAACAAAAACCCTAAATCCCATACTCTCACATATCTATCAAAAAGCAT
Organism: Lathyrus tuberosus; assembly: GCA_022829125.1. Classification (NCBI taxonomy): domain Eukaryota; kingdom Viridiplantae; phylum Streptophyta; class Magnoliopsida; order Fabales; family Fabaceae; genus Lathyrus; species Lathyrus tuberosus. Next base: position 12,648,478 of record JALAZF010000039.1, on the reverse strand, counting down.
TAGTCTTAACATCCTAATCCTTGTTCCCCGCCAGAAACCTGTCATTCTGTCAAAATAACACAAGAAAGGCCCCACCACATTGATCGCATCCGTAACCTAACAGACCGCTGTTTAAACTCAGTATGCAAGCAGGGTTAATTGGAGACATCTATTCCCCTTCCTTCATCAGCTTTAATAGGATAAAAAATGAATCGACCTGTAGTAAACTAACCCAGAGAGCGACAGGGCTTAAGAACCGCGTCCAAAATCGCTCGCTACAGTAAGAGGTCAGTGGGTTAATTTTTCTCCTGAGATCATTAACACTTACCTAGGAAAAGATGAGAAAGAGTATAGAGAGTTGGAAGTGACTGATAATGCAGTGTGCCAAGAAATCACAGCAGGACAAGTGAAGGTATGGCCTTTAAAAGGAAAGTTGTCAGCTAGTTTGTAAAGTGTTAAATATGCTATTTTGCACAGGATAGGTGTTGCCAACTGAGTCCCTACTAATCACAAGACCACTATTTATGTTGGATTGGGAAAGATGATTTATGCTATTGAGACAAAGCAAATATTTGATTATGGCTCCTATATTTTTGATCTGACAATTAAGCACGCTGCTACAAATGCTGTGAAATTACCTATTGCTTTTCCCTCTCTTATCTGTGGGATCATCTTGTCTCAGCATCCTGGTATTCTACATCAATCTGATGTTGTATGTAAAAGGGAGTCTGCTCTGTCAATTCACTACAAGTTGTTTGAAGGAAAGCATATTCCTGACATTATCAAGACATCTGCCTCAACATCGCACCAGCCAACTTCCAAGACTGGAATAAATTCTGAGCTGGAGGAAGCATGTAAGGAGTTAGATGAAGTCATTAGAGTTAGTACTGAAAGGAAACAAAAACTTGAAAAACTAAATTTGACTCTAAGAATGGCAGAAAAAGAAGGTGAGGAAGTCAATGCAAGTAAGGATGATGATGATGTTCATGTCAATACTAAAGATTCAGGTTCTGATAAAGGTGATTCAACAACTGAGACTGAAGATGATGCAGATGGTTCTACTGATAAAGATTGAATTGCTGCTTTTACTGTTTCTTGCTTTTGTAGTTTATAGTTTTTTTTTGTTTCTGCACATTGTGTGCATGTTGTGTAACTTGGATAAAAGTACTTTTATGCTTATCTGTTTTTTGTTCTATGATTTGTCTTGTCATGTGGTGCTGACTTTTGACTGACAATGAGAGCTAGTAGGACTAATTGTTGTACGTGTTAGTTGTGTGAGGGTATAACTGGTTGGTAGTTGTCCAATTGTGGCTAAAAAGGGGGAGAGTTAGCCTATGTGCCTATGTGTTGCCTAGTTGTCTGTTGTGGTTCTAGGCTTGAGGGGGAGTGTGCATGTTTGAACAGCTGGTATGTTGGTTCCTGTTTTGAGGGGGAGTTTAGCTTTGAGCAGATTTTGGATGTGATTGTTGCTGGTTGTGTTTTGGAATGTTAGGAGTATGAAGTTTTTCCGCTGCAGGTATCTCTGATGTTGGCAGAGATTGTTTTAGCCAAAATTAGCCAAAGGGGGAGATTGTTAGTTCTTGTATTGGCTGGAATCTTGGTAAAACAAAGTTGAACAATGTTGATGTCTGATGTCTTAACATTGGTTCCTAACATTAGTTGTTGCAGGGTTGAAGTTTTATATGCTGATGTTAAACTTGATGTCTTAGGGCTGCGCGTGAAAGTTTGGTTTGAGAAGCCCTGTTAGAGAGATTGTGTGTGAATATCTTGGAGAAGATATTTTCAGTTGCAATCAGATTTGGAGCAGATCTTGTTGCTATGTTTAAGGGTTGTTTGATTTAAAAAGATTTGAAGATCAAATCTGTTTTAAAATTCTGTTTTTAAAACAAATCAAATCAGATTTTTGGAAGAGGTCCAAGCCCAAGTCAGAATTCTATTTAAAGCAGCCTCAACCCTTGTTGGAAGGCGACGAAGGCAAGAGAGCAAAGACTGAGAGTCAAGTTAGAGTTTTCGTGTGTATTTTGTAAGCATTTCATGGTTGAATAGGTTTTACTATTTTGGGTTGTAAGTGTATTCACTCTAGAGCTTTTAAGCAAGAGTGTGTTGTTCTTAATCAAAGCTGTTAAGCAAGATCAAGGTGTGGTTTAAAGTGTAATCTTTGGATTGTGTCACTGAGGTGATTTAGGGAGTGAGTGGTTTCTCATATCTAAGTGGTCTCTTAGGTAGAAGTGTCATTGGGTAGTGATTAAGATTAGTAGATGTCAACTGGGATTGTTGAGTCTGTAATTTAATACTACTAATAGTGAATTTCCTCCCTGGCTTGGTAGCCCCCAGACGTAGGTAGTTAGACCGAACTGGGTGAACAATTCATTGTGTTGATTTACTGTTGTTATAGTCTTGTTCATATTAGCAGATTGTGTTGTTGTGACATCACACTTAACATCACACATCTGATACCAGAATTTCACAATTGAAAACAATATAATAATTAATTAAAGAGTAAAAAAACGATAATAATAAATAATGCGATAAAAACCTGTAAAAGTCGGAAATAAATTACGGGACTTGGAATAAATGCGGAACTGAAATAACTTTTGTTAATGGAGGCAAGATTGATGATCCAAGAATTACATAGATTGTAGGCCTAGATACTAATGGTGCGGTATTTCCCCGATGTGAAAAACTACCACTTTTACAAAGGTAATCTCTGCCTAAAATATAAGAAAACAAACTCTGGCTAAAAATCTTCCACCCCTTAAACTGAAGACGAACTTCCTCTTTTATACTCAATTGCCTTCCCTTGAAAGTTTGATCGTTGGCGTGAAACTCAGATGGTTGGGTTGAACGAGGAAAACGGGGCATGGAGAGAATATAGGAGAAAGTGGCTTGGTTTCGTGGCAGGTGCCACCCATAGTGGCAAGCACCACTTTTTCTTCTTTTTGTTTGATGTGGCAGGCGCCACTCTTTCTTGATGTGGCAGGCGCCACATGCTTGTATTTAGATATGGCATGTGCCACATGCTTGGGTGGTGGGCGCCACTCTTTTTCTTTTTCTTATAATTTCTTCATTTTACTTCATTTTCTTTAATTTTTACTCAAATCTCCTTTGTGACCAATTTTACTTGAGGTACCTGAAATGGGACAATAATACCGACATAATAATAAGAAAAACAAGTAAAACGATATTAAATTGCATGTGAATCGAGTCGAAATAAACGATATATTTTCACGTTATCAACACCCTCACACTTAAACCATTGCTTGTCCTCAAGCAATCAACCAACACGGTAAAATGAATGGAATAAGCACGGTTCGAAACATAGGCACAACGAGACTCTAATCATACGTGGATACTAGGCTAATGTTAGATTGATAGGTACTAAATATCAATACCAAGGATACCGTAACGACACAATTTCAAAAACTCCCCCCTTATGCAAACCAATCTGAATCATGCCATTATAACTCAACCTATATCTCTTGCTCTCTTTCACCCCATTTCATTCTAGTGTAATCACATTAAGCCCGTTATCCATACACATACATGGTAAGTAAACCTGTTAGTAACTATGATCTCATTGTTATTTCATTTTTCTCGGCAAATATGCTTAAGCATCAATTGAAATTAAAGAGTTTGTACCGTTGGGCTAAGTGATCGGGTGAGAACCACCTTACTTAGAAGGAACATATCTTATTATTCATTGTTTTTCTTTTTTTCTTAATTTCTCATTTTGAACCAGAGATCATACACTTATTTGCATCGGCTTCTTACTTAGCGTGTGCTTAGGATGATGCTGACTGCTTAAATAAACTACTTAGGGATTACTTTAAAAACTAAGCTTGAGGTTTTGACATAATGGGTACTCAAATTGATTTTGCATATTTAGGGGGTTCAGGGTGTCAGGACGGTATCGATTTTATCGAAACTTTCTGAAGCCTCTCTAACACAGCATAAATTAAAAACAACCTATATACTTTTAGAGTGTCGTGCCATGAATCAAAGCAAAAAAATTGTTGGAGGTTAAAAATTTTAAAATTACGGGGAAATTTAATAACAAGTGAAAACCACATATAAAGACTCGGCAACACATGCAAGGACTCGACAAAACATAAAAAAAATAGATAGAATTCCTAAAACCATGAAATAAACTAGAAAATGATAAACCTAACTAGAAACCGGTAAAATCAAAGTGGTAAAGTTCCTCCCCCACACTTAAACCAAACATTGTCCTCAATATTTTGATAAAAGGTGGAAAAAGGAAAGATAGAACCTATATGAATGCTACTGCGTGCCAAATCCTCTTTAATCCTTCCCTTGTTGTCTCTGTCTTCACTGACCACTTCTACTCCGGCATCTGGTATTTTGAGATTCCTTCGTTTGTGTAATTCTTGAACCAGATCATCATATTTCCCGCTTCCAGACGAAGTACCTACAAAAAGTGTTAGCAAAATATGGTGCGGTGTGTGTAGGTGGAACCTGACCATGCGAAGAATGAGGAAGAGGTGAGTTACGGACGGGATAGACATGTTATCTCCAATCATACTCGTGTCACCACCAGCAGCGACATTCGTAGGAATGTCTGTGGGCACCAGCTCATCTCCAAGATTGTCATCCAGAGAATTTTCGCCTAGATGTGGCTAAGACGTGACAAGCGATACATTTATTTATTTTCTACAAACACAAACAATAAAAGGAAAACATTAAATTTAAATCTCGTGGGTTGCCTCCCACGCAACGCTTTGTTTAACGTCGATAGCTCGACGACTAATAATCTTCAGTTTCCATGGCCACTTATCAAGCCATCTCACATATCCCTCACCTTTTCTTTTCTTCCTTCTGTGGGGTGGTTCATTCTTTTGAATTTGTGGTGGTGGTTCTGGATCTATTCTAAGTACCAGCTTTTCAAGTTTGGGGTTAGTTACTTCATCCACCACCTCAAAGGCTAACCTTACCCTCTTAACAGTAATGATATCCCTAGTTTCATGGTCCTCAACTTTTCTCTTTTTATGCAGGACCTCAGACAAAGGTGCATTGATATGGATATTTTCCATTACCTCCACGTATGTTTTGGATTGGGAGTCTACCTTAACTTCTGCAAACCTTTGCGGGAAAGGAATTGGTAGGGTATAGGGAGGAGGAGCAACAATAGGTGCTTCCTTCTCTACCTCTTCGACAACCTCCATTTCGGGTGGTGTTGGTGGATTTTTCTCAATTTCTACTCTTTTCTCACCAGAAATCTCATCAACCTCATTATCATTCTCCTTAGGATTTTCTATTTGTTCTTCACTACTGGTCGTTACAACATCCACATATCTCTCAGGGGAGGGTCCTATAGGTGTCTGTGCAAGCAGGAAGATTTGAGTCTCCAATGCCTCAGTGTGAGTCATGAGGGAATCGACCGCAGTGTTCATCTGCCTAAAGGTTTCATAAGTATCGAGATGTTGTTTTCTAAACTCTTCATTCTGGAGAGTTTGTGTCTCCACAAAGCGCTCCATCATAGATTCTAGCCTAGAATTGGTTGTTGTTTCAATGAAATCCTCCATTAGTATTTCGAGGTTGGATTTATGGGATTCTTGCGGTTCCTCAAAATTTTGGGAATGGTAATCGTAGAGGAAATTTGGGTGTGGTTCCTCGAGATATTGGGAGTGGTAATCATAGATAAAATTTGGGTGATACATAGCTATAGAGATAAGAGTGCCTTAGTCTATACGGTGTAACAACAGAATCACAATATTGACTGTTGGTCCCTGGCAACGGCGCCAAAAACTTGATGCGTCCACAAGTGCATGGAAATATCTAAGTAATAAAAAAGATTGTCGAACCCACAGAGACCAATGTCAACCTACCGTTATGTATTGCTGCGATGTAAAGCTAATGCAAATGATTACTTGGTTTAAATGGAGTTAAAATAAAAACTAAAATGAAACTTAGAAAATATAACTGATCGTGAAGGCTGATCAGATCCTGTGATGGACCAAGAAGAATGTCTGTGATGCTGGGTGTGAGATGAGGAGGAGGGGGTGTACCTGCAAGGCACTCCGACGCTCAAGTAAGAAAAGGTCAGAGAAAAGGGGCAAGTAAAAAGTATGAGTTCTTAGGATGATTATTCGATACCTGACCCTCTCAAATGAGAGGGTTTATATAATGCCCCCAGCGCGTGGCCAACGGTCCCTATTTTCGGGGCGTAATAACTGTTTCACGAAGAATAGGCAACTGCTAAAAACTAGTCGTTATGAAGGGCAGGAGTGCCCGAAACTAGTCGTTGCCACGGCCAATGGCGTAGTTCCGGGCACAGGTGTCGTGGCTGTTCTTGGATGACTGAGTCGTGCGTAACGGGCTGAAATGCCGGGGAAGAGCGAATGATCCTGCGATTCATCCGTCCATATGTGCTCGGCGGAGGGGCAGAAAAGTAAATGATGTCCTCCCTCAGCTGGACTTAGGTAATTGGGCCGTTTTAGGAGTAGAAGTGGATTGGGCCATGCCTGGTCATTGGTCCAGTCCGGAATAGGAACCCCCCAAATCGTTGCTTCCGAGCATGGGAGTGATGACTTAAGGATAACTCGTAGCCCCGGGGAATTGTGAAGGAGTCATCGTTTGGTGACGAAGGGGAGTTGTCCCGTGGTGCCTGAGAGCTCCAGTGCCCGCGAGACTCGTAACGTCATTTGGTTTGCCCGGCGTTCGGGGAGGCCAACGGTTAAAGGGAACTGAAGCGATGGGACGTCACGTGTGCCTCGAGCCCTGTGCTGTATTAAGTAGGCAATGATGGCTAGGCTAGGGTCATAATGACCCTATTTGCGCGTGTTCGTGCATGTGTTCTTAGGTAGTATATAAAGGAAGGAGGTCTGCTCATTTGTATTTTCGTTTCTCTCTCCTTCTTCGTCTTTCTCAGAGAACTTTGTCCGTTGCCGCCGTCAACCATCGTTTCAGCCGCCGTGAGTAGCTTCTAGCAACTTCTTCGGACCTCCACACTCTCTTCGACCACATAAGTCACCTGATTTCTTCTTTTCTTCTAGCTTTTTCGCTTTTATTTAGTTAGAATGCTTATGGTTAGGTTGACTTAGGTGAGATTGTGGTGTTTTTCTGGCGTCTGTTGGTGGTAGACGGTGGCGAGGCCATCTTCTGCTGCTGATGCGGTCGCCGGAACCCCTTAGAAACCCTAGAATTAGGTCATTTCCGGTGTTGTCCTGATGATGGCACGGGTGTAACCGATGGAGCCACCTAGTTTTCTAAAGCTCTGATGAATTTTCTGATGAGCATATGAAGTTTCTGATGGAGCTTCAAATGAAAACTGGAGAGTAGGTCGGGGAGGTTCCTCGTATGCGTAGGAGGGGATGCCTCCGGGAATCTCCTCGTGGGGGACTTTCGTGTCTTTTTATTTTAGGGCTTAGGTTGGGGGCACCGTCCTCGACCCTTCACGCGCCCTTTCACTTGACTAGCGGTGGAAGGGTGGATTTGATTTCACAGTCGAATTCACTTTTGTCCTCTGCTTTTCAGGTGAACGAGATGGCGCATGAGCCCAAAAGAGAGATTCTCATAGATTCGTCCGAGGAGAGCTCTTCGGAGAGCAGCGATTCGAAAGCTTCGACTACTCCCAGCAAAGTTGGTGAGGATCTTGTTTCCACGAAGGAGTGGACGGTTGCCAAGCCGGCCGAGCACGCATCCACCTTTGCGTCCTATACCGAGGATGTTTTCACAGACATCGGGCCAGAAGGGGAATGGAAGGTGTATTTTCCCACTCAGGATGATCGTATCTGCACGGATTACGGGGAGAGGTTCTCGATGTATGAGTACGATTTCAAGGAACCGGGGCTGAGGCTGCCCTTAAGTCATCACTTCAATGCTCGGGAGCAACGACTTGAGGGGCTCCTGTTCCGGACTGGACCAATGACTAGGCAAGGCCCAATCCACTTCTACCCCTAAAATGGCTCAATTCCCTAAGTCCAACTGAGGGAGGGCGACATTTACTTTTCACTGGAGTGTGAGCTATTTTACTCGGGGGCCTGGCCATTATATTGCTCACTCGAACATGTTGGACGAGCAAGACGTGGTCGGTTATGAGATATTGGTAAGCTATGTCAACTCCTTCAGGCTCGCTGAGTGCTGGACGAAGAAAGACGATCCGATCTATGAAGAAGGTGGCAGTCAACGAGTGGAATATCGTTATATTAATACGAAGGCACTTTTGGAGTACATGACTCCTGCTGATGCTTTTAAATTGCTCGGTAGTTTTAGCTTTTTGACTTGTCTGAATTGTCTTTTCTTCGACATCTAATATGTTTGAAATATTTTTGCAGGTGAGATGCCTTCTGCTCACGAGAGGATGGTGAAAAATGATGCGGTGAGGGGGAAAGCGGGAGCGGCTACTCCGAAGTCGAGGTTTACTCAGCGAGCGCCTCCTCCTCCACCACTGACGGGGAGCTCTTCGCCCGTTCCTTCTTCTGCTCAGGGGTCTCCAGTGCCTGGGGCTTTAAGGTTCAAGCGGACCAGGGCTACGAGTTGGTGGATCTTAGCCGGGCGGCTGAGAAATGCAAGTTCGAACTTCCTCCTTGCCTCCATGATAGAAAATACTTTGAGGGGACGTCTCTAGTGGTTCCTCGGGCAGAATCTCTCAAGTTAGAAGGCATGGATCGTCCGAATAGACGGGCATTGTTGGCGCAAGATGCCTCCGCGGTGGTTCGGGTTTTAGAGATGACGGCGGTGTATGCCGAGGGCGACACCTCCTCCGAGCTTGAGCTAAAGAGAGCCCATGCTACGATAGCTGCCCTGGAGGAAAAATTTAAGAAGGCCAAGGAGGAGGCCAATGCTTCCACCGCTGCGAGGAAGAAATCGGACGAGGAAGCTGCCCGGTTAAAAAGGGAGAACAAGGCTCTGACTGCCTATAAGAAAGCTGCTGAGGACCTGGTCGAGCAGATGAGATCTGTAGGTGCTCCGACCGAGGATGAGCCCGGGGACGTAAGGGTGCTGAAGACTAGGGCGGAGCTGGTTGCTCGTATGGTGCGGGCGGAAGAGGACGTGTTTTCCATTGGGGAGGAATCGTTTGAGAATGTTGTGGCCCAGCTTAGGTTGGTGAACCCAGATGTCCAAATTTCTAAGGAGGGTACCAACTTTCTCGGCCATGTTGAGAATGGCAGGATAGTTATCCCAGAGTTCCTCAATATTGGTGCCGAGTAGAGGGGGACTGGTCGAACGGCCAGGGAATTTCCTGGCGAGAAAACGGAGCTCAGGTCGCGTTTGAGGCCTGAGTTCACGGCGTGAACCTCCCATCGCGAGCTGGGTGTTCTGCCTATCGTGGTACTTTGGCGACGGCGGTGCTCGGTTGAGGGACCGCTGTCGGGCAGGGACCCGACTCGTTCTTGAGCGGGGTCCTGCCTTGGCTGGCATGCAACGCTTGTACCTAGGCGTGCACCGTGGTCGGGATGTGGTGTTCGTCGTTTTGACGAAACAAACCGACAGTTAGGGCCTTAGCTATATTATTGCTTTAGCTTTTCGGCGTTCCATGGTCGAGCAAGTTCTTCCCCGTTGAGATGTTTTAGGTAGTAAGCCCCATTCTCCATTTTTGCTCGGACACGATAGGATCCTTCCCAGTTGGCGGCGAGTTTGCCCTCGCGGGAGTCCTTGTGGTTCCTTCTCAAGACAAGGCTGCCCACTTGGAACTCTCGCCATATTACTTTGGTATTGTGTCTGATTGCAATTTTTTATTTTAATGAGGCTTCGTGGAGATCTGCTCCTGATCGGACCTCTTCGACGAGGTCGAGCTCTTCCCTTAGTACCTCGTCATTCATTTCTTCGTCCAGGGGTGACTCAGTCCGCCTGGATGGTATGTGTACTTCAATGGGGATTACAGCTTTGGTCCCATAGGCCAGGCGAAAAGGGGTTTCCCCCGTCGAAGAGTGTGGAATTGCGCGGTACGCCCACAGGACGTTGTGCAACTCCTCGATCCAAGCTTTCTTCGTTTCGTCCAGCCTTCGCTTGAGGCCTCAAAGGATTACTCGGTTTGCTGCTTCGGCTTGCCCGTTAGTCTGGGGATTTTCGACGGATGCGAAGTGTTGTTTCGTGCCTAGCTGAGCGACGAAATCCTGGAACTTCCTGTCCATGAACTGTGTCTCGTTGTCCATGACTATTTCTTGGGGAATGCCAAAATGCGCGAGGATGTTTCGTTTGTATAAATGCAGTATGTTAAGGGCTGTTATTTTGGCCAAAGCTTCCACTTCTATCCACTTTGTGAAGTAATCAACGCCTACTATTAAGTATTTGTTCTGGTTTGATCCTACTACGAATGGCCCCGGGATGTCCAGGCCCCACCAGGCAAATGGCCACGGGGAGGACATAGCCCATTAGGCGGAGCCAGGTGCATGTCCCCGTGTCGCTGGCATTTATCGCACTTCCTCACGTGCTCTTTAACGTCTTGCTGCATGGTTGGCCAGTAGTACCCTGCTCGAAGGGCTTTCCGGGCGAGGGATCTCCCCCACAGATGTTGGGCGTTGATTCCTTCGTCGATCTTACATAGGATGTGGGCGACCATCTTCTCCTCGACACATCTGAGTAATGGGATGGAGAACCCTCGCCTGTAGAGTTTGTCTTCGACCAGGACGTAGGAGCAAGCCCTGCGCCTGACTGTGCTGGCCTCCTTGGGATCGGACGTAAGTTCGTCCTTAGCAAGGTAGTTATAAACGGGGGTCATCCAATAGTTCTTGTCGCCGATTACTTGTACGTCAAGGGTTGGTGATGCCTTCTCGATACTGGGTCGAGGAAGTACCTTCTGGATGATGGACTTTTTCCGCCCTTTTTCTTCGTGCTTGCTAGTTTAGATAACACGTCTGCTCTGACGTTATGTTCGCGGGGAACATGCTTCACTTCTACTGCAGGGAACTTCGTCATCTTTTCTTTGACCAAGGCTAGATATTCTGACAGGCTGTCAATTTTGGCCTGGTACTCTCCTCTAACCTGGAGGGCCACGAGTTGTGAATCCGTGCAGATAACGATCTCTTCCACCCTAAGATCTTCGGTCAGGCGCAAGCCGGCGAGGAAGGCTTCGTACTCAGCCTGGTTGTTAGACGTGGGGAAGGATAAGGTGAGTGATACCTCTACGATGATTTCCTCGTCGTTCTCCAAGATGATGCCTGCCCCGCTTCCTGCCGAGCTGGATGCCCCGTCCAAGAAAATGGTCCATTTGCGCGCCTCGCAGGTAGGGGAATCTGCGAACGCCATTTCTGCGACGAAGTCCGCCAAAGTTTAGGCTTTGAGGGTTTTTCTGCTTTCATACTGAATGTCAAACTCGGACAGTAATAACGACCATTTGAGCATTCTGCCGGCTATGTCTGGTCGTCCCAGCAGCTGCTTTACGGGTTGATCTGTCCGGACCATGATCGTGTAGACCAGGAAGTAATGTCTCAGTCTTCTGGCGGCGTTGATGAGGGCCAGCGCTACCTTCTCTATCTGTTGGTATCTCAGCTCTGGTCGGTGCAATGCTTTGCTGGTGAAATATATGGGCTTTTGCCCGTCAGGTGTTTCGCGGATAAGAGTGGCGCTCACGGCCTCAGTTGCTACAGCGAGATATAGATACAGAGTTTCGCTGTTGTCTGGTCGAGAGAGGACTGGTGGCTCAGACAATGCCCGTTTCAGATGGAGGAGAGCCTGGTCATATTCCTCCGTCCATTCAAACGCTGCCTCCTTGTGGAGGAGTTTGAAGAAGGGAAGGGCGTGCTGGGCAGACTTGGCTATAAAACGGGACAAGGACGCGAGCATCCCGTTGAGCGACTGGATGGATTTCTTCGAGTTGGGCATTGAAAGTTCAGAGAATGCCTGACATTTGTCGGGGTTGGCCTCGATTCCTCGTTCTGTCAGGTAGAAGCCGAGGAACTTGCCTGCCCGGACTCCGAACGTGCACTTCTCTGGGTTGAAACGCATCCGGTATTTCTTGGCCTGTTCGAAGACCTTTCTAAAATGGGCCGTGTGATCGGTCTCCTCATGGAATTTTACGATCATATCATCCATATAGACTTCGAGCATGTCGCATATCTCTCCCTGGAAGACCTTGTTCATCATCCTCTGGTAGGTCGCGTCGGCGTTCTTCAGGCCGAAAAGTATTACGTTGTAGTAATAGTTGCCTGATTCGGTCATGAAGGCCGTGTATATTTTATCGCTTATTGCCATTGGTATTTGATTGTATCTCGAGTAGGCGTCCATGAATGATAATAATTTAAAACCAGCAGAGTTATCAACCAGTTTATCAATATTGGGGAGGGGATAGGCATCTTTTGGGCATGCCTTATTAAGATCAGTATAATCAACACACATTCGCCATTTGCCATTAGATTTTTTCACGAGTACAACGTTGGATAGCCAAGTGGTTTACTTGGCCTCCTATATAAATTTTGCCTCGAGGAGGTCTTTTACAGCTTGTTCTGCAGCCTCCATTTTCTCTGAAGACTGCTTCCTCCTACGTTGTACTACTGCTTTGACGGCTGGATCAATCGTGAGTTGATGGCATGCGATGGAGGTATCCAAGCCGGGCATCTCTGTGGCACTCCAGGCGAACAAGTCCGCGTTCTCTCGAAGGCAGACTTTGAGTTGCTTCCGTGCGACGTCGGGGAGACCGGTCCCTATCTTTACTCCCTGCTGAGGGTCGTCGCCGAGCAGGACGAGCTCGAAGTCACCATCCGGGATAGGGCGCATCGGATGGGAGTTGTTGCTGGTCGAGGCGGATGAGCTGCTCGGGCTGGCCTGGTCCTCCTTCTGGTCATCTTCGGCGAAGCGGCTGTCGAGGTCGACGGAGTCGACGTGAGGCAGAGGCTTGGCTTCCTCCGAGCTGCTGGGTAAGGCTGGCTTGTTGGACGTCTTCAGCCTGGAAGTGATGGCGTTGAGTCCCTTGGTGGCCGCTTCAAAGCACCGTCGTGCAACTTCGATGTCCCTGTGCAATGTGGCGACCATACCTTTCAAAGTGTAGTACTTCATTTTGAGGTGGACGGTGGATGGCACAGCTACCAGCTCGGCTAGAGTTGGCCGCCTGAATATGCACTGATAGAGAGACGGGCAGTCAATTACCAGGAACGACACTTTAACATATCTGGTTGTCTCTGCAAATCCAAAGGTCACGATCAGCTCGACGTACCCCCAGGGTTTCGTAACTGACCCATTGAAACCCTGGAGGTCGGAACCCACATAGGGAGTGAGATGTGATTCGTCCAGTTGGAGGGTCAAGAAAAGCTGTGAGTACACAATATCGATCGAGCTGCCTTGGTCGACAAGAATCCTGCAACTATCAAAATTGGCCATCTGGGCTTGGACGAGCAATAGGATACTTGAGTTCGGGGACCCTCCAAGGAGTTCTTCTCTGTAGAAGGAGATGGGGACTGATCCCCTCTGGGCCTTGTCAAGCGTTGTCACCTTACTGGAGCTCGTGTTAATCAGGTGTTCGAACTTTCTCTTTACGGAGCCCACAGTGACTTTGTTGAAGCCCCCTCCGAAGATGACCATCGCGGAGGGGAAAGTCTCACACGGGCTGTGGGCCGCGAAGTATGCGAAAGTACTGAGCTCTTCTGGAACGTAGAAATCCTCCAGTCGTGATATAGACATGGCGACTTGGAGGTTGGCTTCTTCTGAGGAAGGCACCTCTTCCTTTACTTTCTTTGACTCCTGGGCGTCTTGCCAGGGAGCATCTTTCTTTTTTGTAAACTGCTTCAGGTGGCCATCCCTGATCAGTATTTCTATGGCATCTTTCAAGTGGATGCAGTCTTCAGTGGTGTGGCCGTGACTCTTATGGAAATGACAGTACTTTGATATGTCGGCGTTGGGCTTGGCCGGTATCTGCTTGGGGAACCGGACTCCCGCCTGCTTAAACTCCGAGTTGGCACACTCGAAGAGAATCTTTTCCCTGGAGACAGTTAAGGGAGTGTAGTCGTGGAACAGGCCGGAGGGTTCCTTGCTGTCCCTGGGCTCTCGGGGACGATCTTCGCGCCTTCTTTCCCCCCGACGGGATGTCGAGGGCTCATCGCCTTTAGAGGCCCGGGAATTCTCCTGATGGCAGGAGGCTCGGGCGGAGCTGGCCGCTTCCTTCTCCTCGTACTGAATATACGACTGCGCCTTAAGGAGGAAGGCGTCCAGGCTTCTTGGAGGTGCAAGGCCGACAGCTTTAGAAAACTCTGAGTGTGGGTGGAGTCCCTGTTTGAGCAGAAATTTTTTCATGTCGTCAGTAGTGGGGACTTGCACAGCTTCTTTGCTAAACCTCTCAATATACGCTCAGAGAGGTTCATCCTTCCCTTGAATTATGGCCTCAGGGGAAGCTTCAGTCTTAGGATGACGGCGTGATATTGTAAAGTGCCTGGAAAACATCCTGCCCAGCTGCTTCCACGAGGTGATGGACTCCTCGGGCAGTTGTTTGTACCAAGTCATTGCCCCTTTACAGAGTGTGGTCGGGAACAGGCGGCACTTGATGGCACCTCGGACGCCACGGTAATCTAACAGCGCATCGATGTTTTTGATGTGCTCATCAGGGTCAGTCGTTTCGTCGTAAGTGTCCAAATCTGGGGGGTTCTCTAAGCCTTTGGGGAGGCGTATAGCCAATATCTCGTGACGGTGACTCCTTCGGGATAATGGCGTACGTGCCTGACCCTTTGGTCTGACCGGGGGTGAACGTTGATCTCTCCGGGTTCTCTTGTGGCCCGGGGAAGATTGGTGTTGCGGGGAAACATGATCGCGCTTCTGAACAGCATGGGACTCTGGTTCTTGGCGCCCCTGATGGTCGGTTTCTCGCGGGGTCGTGGGCTCTTAGATCGTCGTTGACTCTTCCTTGGCGGGGGGGATCTCGGACGGGCAGATTCTTCCAACGCCCCAATTCTCTCATTTTGTTGGAGGATCAAGAAGTTGGTCTTGTTGATCACTTCAAGAAGAGCCACCACGACCGGGTCGGCGTTGGGTGGAGCTGGAACGGGCTGGAGGGCCAGCGAGGCAGGTCGCCGTCACGGTTAGAACGTGTGGGGGAAGGAGACGCGGTAGCCCCGTCTCTCAGGTGACAGGCGTCTCCTCCGAGGAGGGATGAAGAACCGTCAACATCAGTTTTGTTGACGGGGAGGATAGAAAGATGGTGAGCACTTTTGACGTGATCTTGAAAGGCCATGATCGTAATCTTGGACGAGGAATGTGTTTTGGCCTTAGAATCTGAGGTGGATGTTAAGACGGGGAAAACAAGGTTCCCACAGACGGAGCCACTGATCGTGAAGGCTGATCGGATCCTGTGATGGGCCAAGAAGAACGTCTGTGATGCTGGGTGTGAGATGAGGAGGAGGGGGGTGTACCTGCAAGGCACTCCGACGCTCAAGTAAGAAAAGGTCAGAGAAAAGGGGCAAGTACAAAGTATGAGTTCTTAGGACGATTATTCGATACCTGACCCTCTCAAGTGAGAGGGTTTATATAATGCCCCCAGCGCGTGGCCAACGGTCCCTATTTTCGGGGCGTAATAACCGTTTCCCGAAGAATAGGCAACTGCCAAAAACCAGCCGTTATGACGGGCAGGAGTGCCCGAAACTAGCCGTTTCCACGGGCAAGGGCGTAGTTCCGGGCACAGGCATCGTGGCTATTCCTGGATAACTGAGCCGTGCGTAACGGGCAGAAATTTCGGGGAGAAGCGAATGATCATGTGATTCATCCGTCCATATGTGCCCGGCGGAGGGGCAGAAAAGTAAATGCTGCCCTCCCTCAGTTGGACTTAGGTAATTGGTCCGTTTTAGGAGTAGAAGTGGATTGGGTCATGCCTGGTCATTGGTCCAGTCCGGAACAATTACAATAAGGAGAGGCCGAAATATGGATCCCGTGTTCCTAAGGGACTCTGCAGATTTTAGGCACTAAATTATAGTTAAACTACGTTCCGTAGAAAATATCAATTTAAAGACTCTGTCTCACACTCTCGCGCTATTGACTAAAGCCACACTCAGTCTTAATTTAAATGCAGAACTGAAATAACTTTTATTAATGGCGGCAAGATTGATGATCCAAGAATTACATTGATTGTAGGCCTAGATACTAATGGTGCGGTAGTTCCCCGATGTGAAAAACTACCACTTTTACAAAGGTAATCTCTGCCTAAAATCTAAGAAAACAAACTCTGGATAAAAATCTTCCACCCCTTAAACTGAAGACGAACTTCCTCTTTTATACTCAACTCCCTTCCCTTGAAAGTATGATCATTGGCGTGAAACTCGGATGGTTGGGTTGAACGAGGAAAACGGGGCGTGGAGAGAATATAGGAGAAAGTGGCTTGGTTTCGTGGCAGGTGCCACCCAGAGTGGCAAGCGCCACTTTTTCTTCTTTTTGTTTGATGTGGTAGGGGCCACTCTTTCTTGATGTGGCAGGCGCCATATGCTTGTATTTAGATGTGGCAGGTGCCACATGCTTGGGTGGTGGGCGCCACTCTTTTCCTTTTTTTTTAATAATTTCTTCATTTTACTTCATTTTCTTTCCTTTTTACTCAAATCTCCTTTGTGACCAATTTTACTTGAGGTACCTGAAATGGGACAATAATACCGACATAATAATACGAAAAACAAATAAAATGACATTAAATTGCATGCGAATCGAGTCAAAATAAACGATATATTTTCATGTTATCACCAGGAGAGTCAAAACCTCTAAGGCATTCAAACTCGTCCTTTACGCCTCTTCTGATCCTCAACAAGGTTTGGTTTTCACTTTATATATCCCCAGCCAGAACCATGTTACCAACAACAAATCCCCAAAAGAATCAAAACCCTTGTGGCATTTAATGATTCAACTCCTTTCTAATCTCCAACAAGAGTTAGTTTCCCTTTTGATTCCTCAAACAGTTTAAACCTTCTCTTAAGATTAAAATCCCTCAGCCAAGAGTCAGTCTCCACTTAAATTCCCCCAACCTCCTCTTAGGCTTCATATAATGATTTTCCCAGCCAGCCTCAATCTTGGGCTTTGTATAAGACAGATATAATACCCCCTAGTTGAGTCAGTTTTCAACTTTTTTAGCTTCAACCTTGGGCTTTGATCAAGGCACAAGAATCCAAAATCCCCACAGATGAGACTCTGAGTCCTCTCTGCAGGAGGGTATCTCCTCTATACATCACATTTCAAAAATAAACAATTTAAAACCTTTTTTCCAGATAATTGATGTAAGTGGCACACTTGTTGATTCAAAATCCAAGCCGGAGTCTCTCCTTTATCATGGCTAAAATTTCTCTTTCATCTAAGTGATGTAAGTGGCAAACCTCTGGATTCTGCACATCAAAGTCAATGTCCCTCTCTTAGCATGAAAATATTTATAAAGGAAAAGTGGCATTGCTCTACACTGAGTTAAAGCTTCTTCCTTCATGACATCTCAAATCTCCTATAAAGGAAGATGTGGCATTGCTGGATTCCACACATCCCAGTTAAAACAACTTCCCTTATAAATCAATTCTTCAATGTTTGTGATGAATAGGTGAGATATCTCCCTTTAGAGATGACAAATTCTCTCTCAAATACTCCTTTAGCTTCAATCTTGTGATTTGAACAAGACATAAATACTCCTTTAGCTTCAATCTTGGGCTTTGAACAAGACACAGATACTCTTTTAGCTTCAATTTTGGGCTTTGAACAAGACACCAAATATTTTTCCTCCCATAGAATAGGAGGAACTACGAACGCTCTGATTTCCCCAGATCTCTTTACGGGAATACATAGACATAAGATTGTGAAATCTTAGCGAGTGCACTAATCAAAAACCTTAGGTCCAGTACCTTCCCAAAAACAATAGAAAACCCTAAAAACAATAAAAACATTTCCTCAACCTTCACAAAGGAGAAACTTTCCCTATTCAACAACAAATGGATTTAATCAACTAAGCAATTCAACAGTAAAAATTTATGCAAATAAAGGTTCCTATAGATTACTATAGATATTTTGGGTGTTAACAACTTCCCTTTGTATAACCAACCTCCGATCCCCGATCCCCGATCTCTTCGCATTTGTTAAGGAAAACATTTGCATGCAGGGTTAATTTGAGATATCTTCCCCTTCCTTTTAAGCTTCATAGAATATATATATATAGAAATCAGAAAGTAGCACTAAATGCGGTAGTGGTCGCGTCATGAAACTTAAGTTACGCCATTTTTCGTCAAGCTTAGTTCAAGGCTGAATGCGTGACGGGTGTCATCCTGAACTGGGATTTTACCCACGACTTGTTCGTAGTTAAAGCTGAAAACTGTGGGGAAAACCCAAAATCCGTGGGTAAATGCCCAAAATTCGTTTTTACCATTTTTCTCGTACATACAACCTAATTTAGCTCACCAAAATACAATTAAACATACCCTAACATTTACTAGTATAACAACAAAGATCAAATCATCTCAAATTAGGACATGCAGTGCAAGATCATAACAAACATCAAGTAATTCATGCTACTCAACAACAAATAATAACCCATGAAAACTTAGTTTTCCAAGCATGCATTCCTAATCAGTCTTACCCCCACAAGGTTGAATATATTTAAAACCCTGCCTTAATTAGAATATGAAAATAAAGAATTAAGAGATGAAGATAAGAGCTTGAACTTTATTATTCTTCTTCTTCTTCCTCCATGCGTTTATTCTTCTTTTCCTCTTCTCTTATTTCTTTTCTTTCTCTCTTTTTTCTTCTTTCTTTACTAGAAAGAGAACAAATGATGTAAAAATGAAGGACATTTTTTCACAAAATGCCTTATATGGTGACATTGAAAATGTCACTTTTGCCTTTGCCGTAAAAGAGAAATTACTAATTATGTCATTCATTTAACCATTCAACTATTTACACTTAATTAATCTTGATTAAACTCTAATATTCTTTTAAATGTTAATTTACCATTCAACAGGATATTATCACTTGATTAGAGAACTTAAGTTATTATAGTATGATATTACATCATTGATAAACCCATAGCTAACCATCATAATAGTAGATAGTTTGAAAGTTTCTCATTTTATAGTTAAGAATGGAAAGCAATGGAATACTAACCCAATTCACACTCTTGGTGGAGGAGGAGGATAATCAACATAAATTGTTAAAATTCTCCTATTTAAAGTTGTTCAGATCGACAAAATTGAGTGGCAGCTTGAAAAAATGCCATGTTTGAGAATTGACAACTCCCATGAAAATAAAGACTCCTTTGAGTGTAAAAAATTCCATTTGATGATTGTGTGAGAATTATGTGCCAACAAAAAATAAACGTTTGATAGATAAAAGTGTTCAATTTTTGATGTATTGTTATGTGTGTGGTGGAGGAATGAAAGATGATAAACATTATTCCTTGTATTGCTCAAAGAGTATTGAGTGTGGAGAGCAGGTGAGATTTGTCTATTATACAACAGTTCTCAGTGATAACACCTATTTTGGAAGAATAGTTTTTTTTCTCTTTAGCAAGGAATATGTTAAGACCAATAACTATATTGTTGAGCATTTGAAAGTGTATAAACAATCATATTATAAACCAAATACAAGATTCAACATAGAAAAATTGTAATTGTGCCTCTTACCAACTATTGGGATGGAGAAATACTCAATAACTCTTATCTATTAGTATCGACCAAGATCAATCCTTACATTCAGTAGGACATTTCAACTACAATATCAATGAATCTTTTTGAACTATTTATAATAAGGTAGAGATGTGTTTGTGTCTAAGATGAAGAGTAAGATGAAAAGGGACAATCTTTCAAATATACTCATTTTGTTTTAAAATGAGTGTTGTTTTAAAGAAAAAAATTGTTTCAAAATAAATGTCATTTTCATTTTTCAATATAGAAAGGATTGTCATTTTTTAAGTGTGTTTTTTAATTATTATTCTGTACATTACTTCTAACACATTAATAAAATTAATTTAATAGAGTGAATAAAAAATAGACAATAATTTCTATATTGAAAAATGAAAATGACATTTATTTTGAAATAATTTTTTTCTTTAAAACAACACTCATTTTGAAACAATTTTTCTGTACATTACTTCTAACACATTAATAAAATTAATTTAACAGAGTGAATAAAAATACATAATTTTATAATAATATTATATTAAAACTTTAAAGGTAGTCATTTTAAAATAGAGTGAATAAAAAATAGGGTTAATACACATTTTACCCCCTACCATTTAAGGCGAATTCAAAAAAGGACCCTGTAAAAAAAATAGATTATGTTCCTGCCATTTGAAGATTCTTTTATTTTGCCCACTCAATTGACACAGTCAGCAGAATCTGTGACGTGACGCTGCTTTGTTGATTTTTTTTAATGTGACGTGTCAGCTTCGTTGAAATTTTATGTATTTTTTCTTTTTATTTTAATTACATGCGTGACGTTTTATTATTATTTTATTATTTGTATGTTGAAATGTTAAAAGATCAAAAATTAAAAATATTGCCCACACCAAATATTGAACCCATACCTTATTGCATGCAAGGAATTTGCCTTACCACTAGGCTTTTGTTATTTATGATTTGTATCAAATATATATAATATAAACTAAACTAAATTTAATATAAAGTAAATTAAACTAAATTTAGGTGCATGTTGAAATGTTTATGATTTATTTATTTATTTAATATTTAATATTTAATATAAACTAAACTAAATTTTATTTAATTAAAGTATTTCAAACGTTTTAATAAACTAAATTTTATTTTAATATTTTATTTATAAATTAATATTAACTTTTTAATAAACTAAATTAAATTAATATTAACGTTTGAACCAAACTAATATTAATATAAATTAAATTAAACTAAATTAATTTTTTTAACGTTTTAACTAAATTAATAATAATAAAAAATTAAACTAAATTAATATTAACATTTTAACTAAACTATACTAAATTAATATCAACGTATTTTGATGAAATAAAATGAAATTATTAACATATTGTAAAATATTAATATTAATATTATAATATTTTAATAATATATTTAAATAAATATATTTAATTAAATAAAGATGTTAATTAAATATTAAATTATATTTAAATATATTATTAAACCAATATAGTTAAATATATTCATTAAATGGTATATTTATTTTAACATATATTTGTTTAATATTATAAAATGTTAACAATAAAATATTAAAATTATAAAATGTTAATAAGAAAACATTAATATTATAATATGTTAATAATAGAATATTAATTACTAAATATTAAAATATATTAAATAATATCAATTATAAGACGTTATTAATTTGAAGATATATATTACTTTCAATATATATTAATTTACTTTCAATATATATTTATTTGTTTGCATGAAATATATGTTTTAACATTTATTATTTAAAAAATAAACTAAAATACTAATTTTAATTTTTTAAATACGTTATAATATGTATTTAACATTATTACATAAATAAATACTATTTAATTTTAGTTTATAATATTAATATTTTAATTACTATTAAAAAATTAAAACTAATATAAAATTAATAGTAAAATAAATAATTAAATATTAACATTAATATTAAAATTATTAAACTGAAATTTTGATTTTAATTTATAATTAAATATTAACACGTTAATATTAAACTGAAACATTAATATTTATATTATTAAAACATTAATATTAATTTACTTTGTTAAAATATTACTAATAATTTAGTTTATATTTACTTTCAATTCAATATTAAATAGTATTACATTTATTAGTTAATATAATTTAGTTAATATAGTTTGACATTTATTAGTTAATACAGTTTAGTTTATATTAAATTTAGTTTAATTTATGTTATATATATTTGATACAAACCATAAACAACAAAAGTATAGCAATATAGTAGTAAGGAGTATTTATTGTATGCACCAAGTTATAGATTTAATATTTATATTTGATGTGGGCAAAATTTTTAATTTTTCATCTTTTAACATTTCAACCTATGAATAATAAATTATAATAAAATGACATGCATGTAATTAAAATAAAAAGAAAAAATATATAAAATTTCAATGAAGTTGACACATTACATTAAAAAATAAAAAAAAATCAACAAAACATAATTACGTCACATATTCTACTAAGTGTGTTCACTGAGATTAAAATGAAAAAACTGACAAGAGATAAAATATATATTAATCCTAAAGATAAATAGTGTTGGATAATTAAACAAAACAACAATGAGCATAATTTGTCGTTATATATTACGTGTTGAAATGCCCCACCGACCATAACGGTTATTGAGGATATTACTATGACAAGCACTTTTCAACCGTCTATGTCTCTGTGGGGGCGGTGCAATTATTTGAATAGTTTACTGTGAGCACTTTTCCTTATTTTTGATTTTTCATACCTGTTAAACTTTTAAAAAAATATTTATTCGTGGTAAATAGAAACAAATGCTCGATTGATAAATTTTTATTTCTTAATACTTTTTAAATTTTAATATTTAGAAATTATTATTTATTTTAATTTTTATTTATTTATATAAAACATTGCCGTTTTGACTTCTCAATAAGAAAAAAAATTTAAAGCAACCATTAATTTATTTGTTTTGTGAAAAATTTATGTTCATCAATAGTTTTTATATACTTAACCAAACATTTATGTTTAAATGGTAAACGAACTTCTGTAAAAAAAATATATATATATTCGAAAAATACTGAATTGGATTTTTTAGAAATAATCTTTAATCAAACACCTTAACTTTTATTAGTATAGAAATATGACAGATTCGACAATATGTTTAAATTGGTACTTTAATTTTTAATTTAGAGAATTTTTTATCACACCACCCAGGTTTCTTAGACACCACCTGAATTTCCGGTTTTTTTCCTTGATTTCGGATGTGCACATTCGGACGCACCAATTTTTTAAAAAACGCTGATGCATTCCGAAAGTATACATCCGGAAACTTTCCTGATCTGCAGATCCAGAAAACAGCAGAACTTAATTTTTTTTTTAAAATCGGTTTTGTTGCTTGGTCGCATATGTTAATATATCATCGCAACTTAATATACATTTGACAACATCAATATATAAAATAAAATTATATATATATATATATATATATATATATATATATATATATAATAAACCTCTGTCAAAATAAAGTGCATACATCTAATATAAATAGAACACATCAAACAAAAAACTACTGCGTATGGCGAAGGATCTCTCCTGGCTCCCCTGCTCCTCTGCCCCTACCCGCCATCCTGGATCGATGTCTGCGGTACTGAAGTGCCCTCCGAGCAATCGCAATAATCCTGTCCATGGCAAGTCTGGCACCAGAGCCCACAGGGAGGTGATCGGCCTCAATGGCCTGCTGCGTTATCTGCTCTATCTGACGACAGCGTGGTAGGACATCTTGAGTATGGTCCAGCTGAGACTGTCGCTCCTCTAATATCTCCTGATGAGCAGGTCTGGGTGGCGATCCCTCAGTAGTGGGCACCATGCATGGATGTGAGACGGTGTAGAACCACACGATGTACCCGGCAGCAACGCTCCAGTCTCTCTCCGCTCTGGTCGCATGAGCCTCTTCCGGTACCACGTGGGACTGGTAGTCAGCATATAGCTCATCTATCTGCCTGCAGGTCAAGCCTAGAGGAGCAGACTCATGAGGCATCCTCGGGATCATCTGCATGTAACCGAACTGACGCAAGACGCGCTCCGGCAGGTATCAGACAGTAACGGTCGAACTGCATGCCAACCATCCTGAGAAGAAACAAACGTTGTCGAACGGGCGCGTCACACGGTGAACGGCATAGGTGTCATACAAAACGTTCTCAACAGCCATCCGATCAAGATACACTCTGAAGGGGTCCGGCACCAGGTTCCCTCTGAGCAGGACAAATGCAGCAGCACGTGGCATATCCTCAGTGTACTCGGCGACACTCCCCCAACCAGTAATGTTGGGAAAGTGCTGTAAAATCCACGCCTGAAATGGAAAACATAACATGGGTGTCAAACATTATAATGAATATAGAAAGAAAAGAAATGAAAAAATCGCTTAGAATATTAGATTGTTACCACTTATAGCGTACAGCTGCCTGCCACAGTCTTGGCTGCCCAGCGACAACCATTAGAGAGCCTGGAATAGGTGTATGCCAGCGCAGCCGCCCCCCAGTTGTACCCGTGGATCTCTGTCTGATCTAAAAGGTACCTGAGGTAGACGACATCAACATAATAGGCGGTGGTGTCCACAAACACCTGTGTGCCGAGCAAAAACAAGTAGTAGCATCTCAGAGCATGCTGCCTGTGGATCGCCATCTCAGCTGGATCACCTGCTGCCTGTCCTGCCTCTGCAAGCGCCGCAGTAAATCTGCGTGTCAGAAAGGAGAATCGGACGTGTGTGCCTCTTAATTGCGTCACCTCCGCAAGTGCCTCCTCTGGGGTAGCCCCAAGCTCCTCAATCAGCATCTCCACCGCGTTCCCCTTCGACATCCTACCGTGACGGAGAAGGGTACCCGTGATCGGTAGATGTAAAATACACGAGATGTCGTCGAGTGTGATCGTGATCTCGCCGTACGGTAGATGGAATGAGGATGTCTCAGGGTGCCATCTCTCAACAAAGGCCATCAACATACCGTACATGATCTGGGGATACCCAATCCTAGACAGACCTCCAAGACCAGAGGTAGCAAGTGCAGACGTGAACCACTTATCCCCTGGCAGCACTGCAAGCATGTCCATAACCTTGCCCCCATGGTTATAGAACTTCTGTGAATCCTTCTCCTGAAAATTTCCAAATAAAACAATGTTACAAATGAACATATTTTCAACGAATACAATTCTATAAATAAACCGAGAAAGGTTACCTGTCCTAGCCAGACATATCTGACAGTATGCTCAGAGTACCCCACGAGTAGAGACATATCAGACGGTCCCCCAAGGTAACCGCCCAGCTCATCTAAATCGTCATCAGCGTCAACACCCTCATGTGCTGGGTGATCACCCTCTGGAACAGGAACAGGAACAGGGGAACGAGGAGGAGCATCTGATGGAGCTGGAGTCTCCCGACGACGCCTGCGTGCGGGATGGGACCCTGATGAACTAGCATTAGAATCCCGACGCCTCTGAGATGTAGAATCGGCGGCTGACGGGGGAGTGGGCTGAACATGTGATGTGGAAGTGGCCTGAACCTGTGATGTGGATGACTGTGGTATAGGATGTCCCTCAGCTGTAGGAGCTACCCCAACTCCCTCTGCGCCGGAAGCCTCGGCTGTAGACTGCATTCGCTCACGTCGGACAGATGCGTGCTGAGCTGTCTGTCCATGTATTATACGATCGTCTCTGTCAGCCATCTAATTTGCAAAGCATAATAAATAAATTAGATTTTTTTAAAAATAATTAAACAAAAACAAACAAACAAACAAAATAAAAAAAATAGTCTTCCGGATATGCACATCCGGAAGGACACATAATTTTTAACGCTGGGTATTTTCGGATGTGCACATCCGGAAACACTCAGAATACTTAACGTTAAAATCTTTTCGGATCTGCAAATCCGATACATTTTTTGAAGTTTAAAAATGGCAGCCATGACCACTATAACATGCAAAAGGGCATTTTAATGCCCTGATCATCCGTTAGAAGCAGTAAAAATGACCTACATTGTCTCTAACCTATGTTATTCATACAACCTAACAATTTCTACACCTAAATATTTACTCTAAATCGATTACTAAAAAATTACTCCGAAACTCTAAAATTTAAAAACTTACCAATTAAAATGAGATACGGAGGATTTGGAGTCTCTTGATCGTTGTATATGTTGCTTTGTGCCGAACTCGAGAGGAAAAAATCGAGATTTGAGGTGATTGAAAATTTGAGAGTTTGAGAGAGTTTGAGGGAGTTTGGAAATGAAAAAGTGAAGAATGAGGTGGAGGAAGAAGGTCTGGCGCGAATTAACAAGAAATCATTCCGGAAGTGCACATCAGAAATATTTCCGGATATGCATATCCGGAACACATCAACGTTTTTTAAAAAATTGGTGCGTTCGGATGCGCACATCCGAAAACTGGAGGCAAAAAAATAATTTCACGTGGTGCCTAAGAAACTTGGGCGGTGTCTTAAGAAATGCTCTTCAATTTATTCAATTCAATTAATAAGTCTAAAACACTTATTTTCTCTCATAAGTGAGGTTTTATTCATTTATTTGTCCTTTTAGGTAATTTATTCTTTTCAAAACTTAATCATATAGTTACAATATATATATTTTTAAAACTCGGCTAATTTTCTTGCTCAACAAAACAAACATGTAGCAATTTTCTAGTAAACTCAACCACAACCAAGTTAGTTGCACTTGTTTATAATAGTAACTAGTCAAACACCCGTGCTCCCGCACGGGTAAATGCAGATAATTGTAAAAGGTAAATAATTGTTTTAATACAGATAAGTATGAAAAAATGTAGAAAATATTAAAATAATTATATTTAGTAAATTTTTAGAAAAAGTGCTATGATTTTAAAAGGTAATTGAGAAAAATGAAAAATATAATATAAGAAAAGTGGGTATTAAAATAGTTAATATTTACAAAATTTCTTACCATTTTAAAAGTATATGAAAAAAAATGAGAAATGTAATATAAAAAAAGTGGTTAAGTGGACCACTTAAAAATGTATACAAAATAATGAAATAGAAAATAAATTGATAGTTAAATAAAAGCTTGAAAAAGAAAACAATTTATTTAAATTCCCAACATGCTGAAGTTTGGGTTAATGGAAATGGGCCATGAGACAGTAAGCATTTTTGTGGCCCATCTCATTCAACATTCAGTAAAAAAAAGGAATTGAGTAATGGTTTTGTGACCCCTTGCATTCAACCGTGTTTCTCAGGCGACGCAAACCAGCAAGAAATCGAAGCTGCCGGTTGAAGTCGCGAGGGTTCGTAGCTGATTTCTGTGAAAAGCGAAATGCATGACGACGCAAGGTACAACTGGTGGTTTTGTTCATTTGCATTCTGAATGTATATGTTGTTTGGTTTTTAGAGAATGTTGAATGTTAGGATTTCATATGGTTCAGATTTCTTATGGGTCGGATTTACAGAAAGTTGTTTGATTTTCTCAGAAAGTTGATGCATGTTTATTATCCGGTTTGCTTGTATGATTGGGTGTTCATGCAACGCCATTACAATATGTGTGCCCCATATTTCTGAATAAGCGTGTTTTAACGTTGAAGAATAGTATTTAGAAATAAAATTTATATACCAATGAAAGTATATGTTGATTTGGGATATGATGTTTGTTATACGATTAGTCCGATGTGTGGAATTGTAATACCCTGTCAATGCATGCGGTTTATAGGATAAAGCGTAATCGCAAGTTATAAAATATGAGACAAGTTATCTTTCATTTTATTCTGTAAGTTTTAAGTCGTTCAGATTTCATTGTCCGTGACGTACGCCAGTTTTGTAGCATTGAAAGATGATATGTTACGTGTTATGCCAGGTCTGTGGATGGCTTAAGTGATGAAGATCTGTGCATGAGGCCAAAAATCTATCTGTGGAATAAGCAGATATCTTCTGCAAGAAAAGCTGCGAATAACGTTCTGGTGAGTTTTTTTACAATTGCATTTTGTTAATAGAAGCCTGGATAATAGACATTGCCATGTATTGATATATGTGTGTTTGTGTTATTTGCAGCACTTTCCTCAGAAATATATCGCCTCCGCGCTGGAGGGAGTTGGGCCACGAATGGTGTTGTATGACTTCGACACCAGAGAGAGGTATGAGTGTGAGCTCCTCAGCTCAAGAAGAAATCCTGATGTGGAGAAATATATTTGGAAAGGGTGGAAAGACTTAGTGAAAAAGAAGTAACTGCGAAGAGGCGATAAACTGCGATTCATGCTCAAGGACCCTCCGGGCAACAGGATTGTGGTGCAGCTGTTAAACCGTTGATCATTTGAAGAATCTGAACCGCTGCTTGGTAATGGTAGATGGTGGGAAGCAGTTAGACAACCAATTTAGTATTTAAGTCTATTATGTATAAGTTATGTTTGAACTCAATGTCGTGGTCAAACCTTAAGTTAAGTTTGTGGTATTTAAGTGTCGTTATGTATGTATTTTGAGGATGACTGGATGTAATATACAATCATATAATTTGAATGCTATATTATCACTATCACTGTGTGTTTAATCTATAATATAATGTTGAATGAGAAATCAAAATTCATTTGTCCGCCAAAAAGTGCGTATTTAAGTTTGCAGTCTGTTTCATTATGTTAGCATTCATCAGCTGGTTTAATTTATTGTATATAGGCATGTGGAGTAGAACAATTTAAACTCAGGTGTTATATACAATAAATCTTTGAAAAACAGATTGTTTTTTCTGAGTTTCTGTTATGTGAAAATCAGAAAAACAGCATGCAGTTTCAAGGATTGTGAGGTTCCATCGAATGAGAAGTTGAATTTCCATCAAAAACTGTAATGTTAGAACTTGTGAGGTCATGGTTGAACATATATGTTGGTCGTTGTGCCAATGTTGGTCAGATTGGAAACAGATATGCCTTTGCCACATTTATGTAATGTTTGCTGAGCTTCTTACCAAGATTGACAGGCGATTCGTTGAGGAGATTGAGAAGGTGCCCAAATTCCTGAAGCTTGGTGTTTCTGGTATATAAATGATGATTCCCATATAAGTGACGATTAAAACTGTGCCTGTTTTAGTCATCAAGGCTGTGGAGAAGAAGGAGGCCTGTGGAGGACTTAAGCCCACCAAGTCAGAATTGAAAAATAAGTGAACCGTGAAGGATGATCTAGACTGATGTTGAGGTGATTGAAAATTTGAGAGTTTGAGAGAGTTTGAGGGAGTTTGGAAATGAAAAAGTGAAGAATGAGGTGGAGGAAGAAGGTCTGGCGCGAATTAACAAGAAATCATTCCGGAAGTGCACATCAGAAATATTTTCGGATATGCATATCCGGAACACATCAACGTTTTTTAAAAAATTGATGCGTTCGGATGCGCACATCCGAAAACTGGAGGCAAAAAAATAATTTCACGTGGTGCCTAAGAAACTTGGGTGGTGTCTTAAAAAATGCTCTTCAATTTATTCAATTCAATTAATAAGTCTAAAACACTTATTTTCTCTCATAAGTGAGGTTTTATTCATTTATTTGTCCTTTTAGGTAATTTATTCTTTTCAAAACTTAATCATATAGTTACAATATATATATTTTTAAAACTCGGCTAATTTTCTTGCTCAACAAAACAAACATGTAGCAATTTTCTAGTAAACTCAACCACAACCAAGTTAGTTGCACTTGTTTATAATAGTAATTATTTAAAACCATGATTAAAAATAGAGCATAATTGGGACCAAGGGGCACGTGAAGCGCAATGATGCTAACTAAGTTTAAGAGCAGTGTGGAAGAATATAATAATTTAGTAGAAGATAATAATGAATATAACGACATTATTAGTGTAATAACCTGTCCCCATAAAATAAAACTTATATTATGTATTGGCCATAATGTGTCACCCCAATAAAGAAACAACATTACTTTGCATATAGCAAGTTCTAGACTTGTTCATCAAATTCATTTCACACACAAGATTCAGTGCATGTCACTCAATCAATAATAATCAAAAGTTGATTGGAACTGCCTTTAGTAAAGTGGCAAAAGAAATGATTGTATATAATCTGATTAACATGACCGAACTGCATTACATGAGTTTTTTTTGAGGCCACAAACCTGAAAATAAAATCTGGAAATGTCACTTTGAAAAAGAAATTTCAAAATGCTATTTATTTTGTTCTTTTGTGGAATTTTTTAATTGCTTTTCAGACCCCCTCTATTCCAGATGGTGAGGTGTCAGAGACCTAGTGTTGGTCCGCCATCTGGGATGGCGCACTGCCATTTTTTTTATTTTTTTTTTTCGTTTTTAATTTCTAAAATATTTTTAAATGTTTTTAAACGTTATTTTAATATTTTAATTATTAAAATAATATATAATATTACAAATTTTTTTTATATAAAAAGTGATGTAATTATTTTAGACGAAATATTTTTTGAATAATTAATTAGCTATTTAATTGTATGAATTTAATTAATTTGGAATAATTTAAATTGAATAAATTAAAAATATAGAATTATGGTTTTTCCGCCAATAGCATTGTGAAATTTTTTTTTCCATCCCTTTGAGCTATTATAAATTTTTTGCTTGAACTAAAAAATATTACTGATACATTTACAGTTCAAATGGAGGCTATATCTTGAGTATCCACCAATACAAACTGACGATCAGCTGATTTGGAATGCAACCACCCCTATCTTATGTTTTTGGATTGCTGAGATGCATCAGTCCGATAGGGTAAAATTGCAGTTTGGGTATTATCAAGAAATACCCAACCCTCCAAAATGCCTCCAAGATCAACATAATATGACAATGCAAGAGTCAAGGAAGTACCACTACACCAGTCTAAATAAATCTGAACGTAGACTTTGGGAAAACAGACAACGGTTATGTTTGACTGGGGTACAGTTCCAGGGAGAAATTAAACCAACTCAAGAATACTTGAATTGGTTTCATACCCTCCCATTTCAATACGCATCAGTTGAACAATTTTTAATTGACCCCTGTGAACGATACCCCCCACACAGCAGGTGCCAAATCATCCACAACATAATTTCCAAAACCATCAGACATCCACATCCACGTCATATCAACCACAAAACTACCAAACACAGACTCAACCTACACCAACACATTACACCTTCCAAACTCCTCAACAACAACCACACTTCAGCTATCAAAGCCAACAACAACAACTCCACCGGCCACCAAGACACCACACACCAATTCCACAACCAAACTTTAATTTCTCATTCACAAACCGACCATCATCATCCCTCGATGTGTCCGACTATTATGTCGCAACCATCGAGCCTACTACCCCTAACCCCGCTCAATTATCACAAGAATTTAGCGGGATTCCTCCAAATGATTTTTTTGAGAATTTCGAGCCGTTTCAAATTTTCTCAAACCAAACTCCTGTCCTACCTACCTCTACCAATCAGCCCACAACTTCAACCACTCTTCCTCCTAATCCAACGAAAAATGTAGGTCGTGGTTGCAGAATTCATATTCCTGCCAGATGTGGAACCGACAGTCATTTTCTTGACGAAGATTCAGATGAGGAGAAAATTTTTTTTTGGCACAATCCTATTGTAATCTTATTGTAAATAATAATAGTATTATATATGATATTATTTTTTCCCTAATGTGTTATTTAAAATTATTTAATATTCGATTTTATTAAATAAATACTAGTTAAATATCTTAATTTAAATACTTCCTTAAATACTTACATAAAAAATTGAGAAATTAATATTCTCCTTAAATATAATATTATTTATAATATTAAAAAAAATTAAATAAATAAATTTTTTATAACATTTTAATAACTAAAATAATAGAAAAATTAATTAAAATATATTTATACATTTTCAGAAAAAAAAAAGAGGCCGCCATCCCAGATGGCGGACCTATACATGCTGTCAGTCATGTCGCCATCTGAGATGGTGTTGTCTAAAAAACAGTAAAAAAAATGCCACAAAAAGACAAAAATCGTGGCATGTTGGGTAATATTTTTCAATATGTGGCATTATGGAATTTTTTTTTCAAGAACATAGCAGGAAGGGAAAAAACTCGCATTACATTAAAAGAATATATATATATATATATATATATATATATATATATATATATATATATATATATATATATATATATATGCCCGGCCCTAGGGGTAGGCGAGCGAGGGCACCGCCTAGGGCCTCAAATTTTTTTCAAATTTTTTTCTACTTTAATTTAATAATTTTTTATAATAGTTAAACAATAATATTTATTTAGAATATTTATTAATTAACTTAAGTTCAATATCTCTTACTATTTATTTAAAATATTCTAATTTATTAATTAGAATATTTATTTTAGTCCAATTTTTTTTTTTACTTTGATTCAATAATATTTATAATATTTTTAAATGATTTTTTTAAAACATGATGAGAAGAGCAGGTAAATGGATTTATTTTATAATCGATGAAAAATAAATATTAAGAGAAATCAGTTCTAATAATTTAACTAAATAATTTTTCATCTAAAAAATTCATTACAATTTAAATAAAAATATATTAATTTTATTAAAATATTTATATTATATTTAAAATTTTTAATTTTAGATTTTTCCTTAGGCCTCCAAATGGATTGGGTCGGCCCTCTCTCTCTCTCTCTCTCTCTCTCTCTATATATATATATATATATATATATATATATATATATATATATATATATATATATATATATATATATATATATATATTTAACATTAAACGATAAGTAGTTTTAGCCTAGTGCATTAAAAATTGCGGATTTCTTTTCGTTTTATTCTTTTAGAAATTCTTTAAAACTCAAAAATATTTTTTGAATTTTAGAATTTAAAATGTATTTTCATTATTTGAATTATAGAATCCAAATTTAAACAAAAATATAACGTGAAGAAAAAATGTGATAAAGAATTGCATTAAAACTGATGTCAACATAAATGCATAAAATTATATTAAAATATTATTTCATATATAAATATGACTAATTCTTAATTAAACACATTTTAACTAATGTATTTGTCTTTATTAAATTGTCTTTCCGATCTAAATAGTTGGCGATAACTCTTACCTTTAATGTTTAGCTCTCTCGTAAGATCAAGACAAATGATAAAAATTTGATTCAACAGAACAACCTAGTAGACTAAAAATAACATAGAATTCTCAATGATTAGCTCTTTCAATATCGATGACATTTTCAAAATATTATGGATAAATAAAGGAAGTTCATTTTGGTTTGGGTAGTTGTATTGCGCTGAAAGAGGACCAGGTGAGGTGATTGATTAGTAAGATGTTCACTCTTTCTAGTAGAGCATCATGACCTCACTTTAAAATTGATGTATATGAATTCAAAGAGTCAACTTATTCAAAGAAATATGGATATGAATTCAAAGAGTCAACTTATTCAAAGAAATATGGATAACGTTTAGTAAAACATACTCCTTCCGGTCACTATTATAAAAAAAAAAAAAAAACACCTTAAATGTTGGTCACTATTATAAACAAAAGTCATTAAATTTTAGACTAATTAATGCTTGTATTACTATTATACCCTTAATTTAATTTAAAAGTATTTAATGTTGGTAGTTAATTCATTAAATAAACTAAGGATATTATCGTAAATTTTACTTTGATTATACATGAAATCAAAAAAACTAATTACACTTAACTAACTTTCTTAATAAATGTGAAAGTAGTTATTTTAGCTTATAATAGTGATCAGAGGGAGTATTGAATAAAACAACCTCTTTTTAGTGCACCTTTTATTTTAGGTGATTTTTTAATACACCATCTAAGTTTCTTAGACACCACGTGAAATTTCATTTTTGTCTCTAGATTCTGGGTTTGCACATCCGAACGCACCAAATTTTTAAAAAACGCTGGTATATTCCGGATATGCACATCCGAAAGAATTTCTGATTTGCAAATCTTAAAAAAAATCAAAAGAATTCCATAAAATCATTTACTTCTAAATATAATTAAATCCAATCTAATTAAAATTAATATCATTTTTTCAACATAATTAAATCCAATATAATTAAAATCTATATTAATTAAAATTAATATGATATTTAATATGATTAATTTTTTTCAATATAATTAATATGATTAATATGATATTTAATTCTAAATTATTTTTTTATATTAAAAAAATTAATTTAATTATATTAGATTTAAAATTATATGGTATTTACTTCTAAAATTGGATTTAATTATATTGGTATTTAAAATTATATGGTATTTACTTCTAAATTATATGGTATTTACTTCTAAATTATAATTAAAATTATATGGTATTTACTTCTAAAATTAATTTAATTATATTGGATTTAATTATATTGAAAAAATCATATTAATTTTAATCATATTAATTTTAATTATATTGGATTTAATTAAATTGGATTTAATTATATTGAAAAAATCATATTAAGTTTAATTATGTTGGATTTTAATTATATTGGATTTAATAATATTTAGAAGTAAATGATTTTATGAAATTCTTTTGATTTCTTCCGGATTTGTCGATCAGGAATTCTTCCGGATGTGCACATCCGGAAAAAGCTGAAAAATTTTAAAAAAATGGTGCGTCCGGATGTGCACATCCGAAAATTAGGGGCAAAAACGGAAATCGGTGGTGCCTAAGAAACATGGGTGGTGTGATAAGAAACCACCTTATTTTAACCTTATTTGTAGACGGACACATTAGAGATGTTTATAGAAAAGCAAACTAACGAAACTGTTATTTCATACAAGGTAATTAAAACCGGACCGGATATTGAACTAGTATAGACTGAGATTTAAGGTTTAAAGGTCTGACCGGGTCGGACCGAGGGTCAGACCGTTATTGTATATGTTATATGATTTAGTACTAATTTTTTTATCATATAAATTTGTGACTTTTATTTCCTATAATTTTTTAACTAGAATCAGTTTGAGAAAGAGTTTAAAATGCTAGAATTTTGTATCTTATGTAAAATATATTAGATGATGCTTGATTTAGGCCAAAAAATATTAGAATTTAAGAAGAAACGTTTTTTTTAGTGCTGTCAACTTTGTGAAAGGATGGTCATAACATTATTAATGAATTATGTTTAACAGTCAAAACTTTAGAAAATAAATTGGAGAGTATTATTTATAAAAAGAATTCTAGGCCTTATTATCAAGAAAATCCAAATTCTGAATGGATTAGAGTGAGATCGTCAATTATAAGACTCATTTCGTTCAATAGTATTAAATTGTTTTTTTTTTCATCTTTTATTATATTTTTATTTTAAATAAATTAAAAAAACTGAAAAAGTTAAAATCCGGTTCAACCCATGTAATTGGACGAACCCCCCGGTTTTGACCGGTTTTTCCGGTTTCCACCCGGTTTTCCGGTTTTTGCCCCGGTTCTTTGACATGCCGGTTTAAAGGCTTTAATTGACCGGACATAAGGCCGGTTCCCGATCTAACCGGTTGAACCGGACGGTCCGGTCCGGTTTTAATTACCTTGATTTCATATGTACTTTCATAATATATTCAATGTTAAATCGAACACGTAGGGCATAATCATGTGTTAAAATTATTTAACAAAATGGAAGGCTTACAAAATTCACACCACACAACATTGAGAAAGATTGAGAATTTAAATGTGATTACATAAGAGAAATGGTCTAATTATGAAAATGAATAAGATTTATTATTAACTTAGTTGTATGTGTGGGGATGGTCAGCCCGTGAGAGGACACGTTTGCCATTATGAGCATGACCGAGATCTATACTTCCTGTTAAGGAATTTTAGTTAACGTATTTGTAAGTGGTCTTCGATGAAGAATTAGAGTCACATGAGAACCGCTCACGTGGTGTCATAAGGTTTACCTAACTCTCAACAAGCATCATATAACTTAGTGAAAAGGAAGTCAAATGTAATAATTGCATGAGCACACAAATAAGATGGTGAGCCTAAAATTAAGAAGAGGCAACTAAGGAGATGATCAACTTAGTACTACTATTTGTGGGAGTTATCATGACAAATTATGAAATTTTTTGGGTGCCAGTGGACTAAGGAAGTTCTTATGACATTATGTATATTGAGTTATTCCATATATTCCATCTCACCCACAAGTACTTGATGTCTTACAACGACTTTGACCTCAATGGATTCAATGGTTCAATAACCAAGATATGTGGTTATGTAGAATTTCTTGTGACCTTTGAGAAACAAAAAGTAATGAGAGTTGTTAAGACTAAATTTCTGGTAGTCAATTACAAGTCCATGTACATGTGTATCATAAGATATCAAACTTTGGCAGAGTTTGAGGCGGTATCATCAATGGTCCACTTGAAAATGAAAATATCACATGGGTAAAGACGAGTGGCCATCATCGAGGCAGACTTGGAAGCGTATCACCTGTGTTTCCTTTCTTCTTTAAAGAGCTACAGTGAAGCAAAAATTGGAAAAGAAAAAGAAGAACTAGACGACTCTTTATAGGCCGACATGGATCACAGGCCCCTCAAAGTTTGATATAAGATGATATCGATACATGATTGGAGTCGAAGCTCATAAAACATGATGACCAGAATGAGGAGATGTTTCCCCTAAGAAAATAATGAAGATTGAAAGAATGGAGCCCAACGAAGAATTCATGGAGGTATCGTTGACGGTCGATCCTTCAAAGACTGTGAAGATTGGGACCAATTAACTCAAAGATGCGAAAAATAAACTCATCTAATGCCTTAAGAAGAACACAAATTCATTCACGTGGATGACTACTGATATGTCATACATCGACTATGGGGTTGTTTGTCATTCTATGTCCATTTAAAAGAACACTCTATGTGTGGCTCAACATCGAATATAACATACCATTGAGAAGGTTGAGGCCACCAATAAGGCAATAGAAGACCTTTTAAAGGTCAAATTTGTAACTAAAGCTAAGTATACCATTTGGTTGTCAAATATTGTCCTTATCAAGAAATTTAATTATAAATAATGAAAGTGCGTTGAATACTCTGATCTTAAATAGGTTTGTCCAAAGGGATGCATACTCCCCCCTAACATTGGAGATTGGTAGATAAATCACTTGACTTCAAACTTCTATCATTTATGAACATGTATTCTCGTTATAACCAAATACACATGGATCCAAAGAATTGTGAAAAACGATTTTTATGACTCAATAAGATAACTTAATAAGATAACTTTTGTTACAAAGTAATGTCTTTCAGGCTCAAAAACACTGATGCAACATCTCAACAAATGATGAAAAAAAATCTTTAAATACCAAATTGAAGATATATTATAAGTTTACACAGATGACATGATAGTTTAGTTCGAGTAAGAGACAACTCATGTAGCCAACTTGAAAGCAGTATTTTGAGAAGTATGAAGACATTATATGGGGTTTAACTCTAAAAAGTGTTTAGACATAATTTTCTTGAAGTATTACATAAAGGGACATTGAAGTTAACCTTAATGTAAAATTGTGTTAGACATGACCGTTAAACTCAACCTGAAAATACAACTTGAACCGAAATATCAATCGTCCTTTTCAGATTTATAACCAAATTAGTACATTACATCTTACTATTTTTACTATTTTATAGATTGCTAGTTAAAAAAATATATTTTTTCAATAAGCAGTTAAAAAGATAATTGAATAAACATCATAATATGACCGCCTTCACCAAACTAAAGTAAGTAATATTCCAACAATAATAAATGCGAATAACCTTTTTTAATACCTTTCATTAATAATTAATGTATCACACATATATAAATCAGATACATTAATTATTTATAACTAATAAATTAAAAAAAAAAAAATTGACTTATGGATGTAAGAGGAGGGAGTACTAAGTAACTAGACACAAATAATTATGTATTACTAATGAAACAGAATTCCAAGTGAAAGCATTTAGGGAAAGTTAACAAAATGTAAAATTAAGAAATAAAAACAAAAACGCTCCTGGTACTCGTTTACCTCATTTTCTATGTTATAAAAAAGGAAAACGAGATGTTCCCGTTATAGGAGTCAATATAGTCTTTTTATAAAAAGCAACGGCTAGAATACCGTTCTGCGTGTTTCAAAGAAAGTTAAATTGAACAGATAACATCGCCGAAAACACCGCACTTCGCTGGAAATCTAACTTCCCCACCCTAATTCCTTTTAACACCTCTCTCTCCCCACATTTCTCTTTGATTCTTTCCCTTCGCCCGGTAAAGAATCCACGCTTCTTTCTTTTCCTTTCGAACACCGATGTAGTAAACATTTTTTTATTTATCAAAAATCTCCTCAAATTCACATCCATCTTTTTCTTCTTCCTTCCTTCTCCATGGCTTCCTTCCGTTAATTGAATCCATTTCACTTTCGTTTCGTTTCTGCAAATTATCAAAAATTAGGTACAAAAAAAATTAGGGTTATTATTTTGTTTTTTGAACTATGTCGGTTGCTGGTGTTGCTCTCAGACCGATTTTAAAAGAATCGGCGAATTCGCAATTTCACCGGCAAGAACGAATTGCGCGTTGTTCCAGCGAATCTATTTTGATCTACCTTACTGTCGACGGTGCCGTTACGCCGTTGCGTGTTCTCGAATCCGATTCGATTGCGTCCGTGAAGATGAGGATTCAGACGCGTAATGGTGTTTCGGAGAAGAAACTGATGCTGGTTTCGAATGGCAGAGAGTTGGCGCGGAATAATAAGCTTGTTAAAGAATACGGTGTTACTGCTGGGAATGTTGTTCATATGGTTCTTCGGTTGTCTGATATGATTTTCATTGTTGTGAGGACAACTTGTGGTAAAGAGTTTGAGTTAAAAGTTGATAGGCATAGGAATGTAGCGTATCTTAAGCATTGTATTAAGAAAAAAGGGAAAGGTTTTATTGATCTTGTTGAGGATGAGCAAGAGTTTTTCTGCGGTGGACAGAAGCTTGATGACAAGAGAATTTTTGATGATATTTGTAAGAATGATGATGATGTTATTCATCTCATTGTTAAGAAATCAGCGAAAGTTAAGGCGAAGGTTGCTCGGAATAAGGATTTGGAGCTTTCTGTTGTTGCGGAGGATTTGAATCTGAATGATCAGGATCAGAATCCGAATGAGGTAGTTAAGGTTATAGAAGAACAGCGCTGCGGCGGTGTTGATTTTTGGTTAGAGCCGTTTTTTGTTAATCCTAGGATCAATTTTTTTCCTTTCCTTTGGGATATGATAGATTCAACTTTTAATGGTTTGAAAAAGGGAAATAAACCTGTTAGATCTTCTGAAGGAACAGGTGGGGCTTACTTTATGCAAGATTCGAGAGGTGTGGAATATGTTTCTGTTTTCAAACCGATTGACGAAGAACCAATGGCTGTTAATAATCCGCGTGGGTTGCCCGTTTCGTTGAATGGAGAGGGTTTAAAGAGAGGGACAAAGGTTGGAGAAGGAGCTGTGAGAGAAGTTGCAGCTTATATACTGGATCATCCAAAGGCTGACCCGCGTTTGGTCTCGGGCGAAGCAATTGGTTTTGCTGGTGTTCCGCCTACTGTTTTGGTTCGGTGTTTACATGAAGCGTTTAATTACCCTAATGAAGGGGATTGTGGCTCTTTGATGATGGATCGGAAGGTGGGATCTTTGCAGAAGTTTATGAGTAATGATGGGAATTGTGAGGATATTGGACCTGGTGCTTTTCCTGTGGAAGAGGTGCACAAGATCAGTGTGCTTGATATAAGAATGGCTAATGCAGATAGGCATGCAGGGAATATATTGTTTAGAAAAGAGTCAAGTGGCCGGACCCTGCTCATTCCCATTGATCATGGCTACTGTCTTCCTGAGAAAGTAAGCCAACCATTTTACATTCTTGCTTCTTTTCCTATGCATTATCAATTATCATGCTTTGTATGCTCTGGTTGGTGTGTCTATATAATCATGACAAGTATTATCATGCAAGTATTATCTCAATTTGATACAAAACAAATCTCAACCGATATGAATCTATACTGTGGATCTATTTTCGATATGAATCTTATATTGAATCGCAATTTATTATGATGAATCCCTATTCATTCAAATCAATCATTATCTCAATTAAGTGCATTCAGTCACTTTTCTTTTGTCACTTGATTTATGACTTGATTATTGAAATTCATATATGATACATAAACTGATAGTTTGTCATGTCAAATGTTCTTACCTTAAAAAGATACAATTT
The DNA here is from genome assembly GCA_022829125.1 of Lathyrus tuberosus. Lineage (NCBI taxonomy): Eukaryota > Viridiplantae > Streptophyta > Magnoliopsida > Fabales > Fabaceae > Lathyrus > Lathyrus tuberosus. Next base: position 12,608,786 of record JALAZF010000039.1, on the reverse strand, counting down.
TTTTGGTAATGTGTCTTACTGTTCATAAATAAGATTGGATTTACTATTAAAAAAATAAGTTCCAATTCACGACTTGTTAACCACAATTGTTATAGTGACAATAGTAGATTGGATACAAGCAAACAGGGTGTGAATGAAATATCTAGTCCTATTCCAAATTAACTAATTGCTTGTTAATCTCAATATGAATGTTGATACATGTTTAATTAGAGAAGTGAGAGGGCTTTTGAACCAATTGAGATGCATATGTCAATTTTAACTTGTATGGTATGAGAATCTATTGTATAAAAACAAATAGATATTGAAACTTAATAACCGTGGTTGTTATAATGACAAGAGTAGATTGGATGCAGGCAAAAAAGCGTATGAATGAATATTTAGTCCTATTTTGGAATAACGAATGACTTGTAAATCTCAATAAGAATGTTTATGTGTGTTGATACATGTTTAATTAGAGAAGTGAGAGTTTCTGAACCAAATTGAGATGCAGATGTCAGTTTCAACTTATATGGTATGATGAGAATCTATTATATTTGTTAATGAGATTTTTGTTATTCCTTTTATCACAAAGGTGGAGCAACATATTATTTCCAAAAATGGATCAACATACTAATTCTTTATTGTCACGAGGATTGTATTTGAATATCCATTTCCTAGATTATAAACCATTTTGCAAGAATATTGTTTGCTGCATATTTGATTAGTCTGTACTCTGCAGAAAGTTTCCAAAGGTGGATCAGCATGTTATTTCTTTATTGTCAGAATCCATTGATACACAAAAGTGTTTCTTTTTATTGTTGAATGTATGGGCTCAACTTATCTTCTTTCTCTCTGCAGTTTGAAGATTGCACATTTGATTGGCTTTACTGGCCTCAAGCGCGTGAGCCATACTCTCCTGATACAGTTGATTATATAAACACTCTGGATGCTGAAAAAGACATCAAACTTCTGAAATATTATGGTTGGGATGTTCCAGTTGAGTGTGCAAGAACACTCCGCCTCTCCACAATGTTATTGAAGAAAGGGGTTGAGAGAGGTCTCACTCCCTATGCCATTGGAAACATCATGTGTAGGGAAAATTTGAACAAGAAATCAGTAATTGAGGAGATTGTTTTTGAAGCCCAGGAATTATTGCTCCCTGGAATGAATGAATCTGTTTTTCTCGAAATTGTATCGCAGATCATGGATTCCCGCCTTGGTGAGCTTTCCAAATAGACTTTTTTCTATTTCTTTCTGATTCATAGGTATAATAATGCATTTACTTATGTATTAAATGAAGATTACCAGTCCATATATATTTGAATGGACTTGAGGGTTGTATAAGAAGGTGAGAGGTGTTTTGGACCTATAGGTCGGATTAGATTGCCTATTAATCACCCAATCAACCCCATACGATTTGTATCGCCATTTTGAACAGAAGTCATAAAAAAAGTGTATGAATAAGTTGTATTATATTCTACCGAGATTTTGTGATGGTTTGAACAGACATAGGAGTTGGATATGTCTGGTGTACATAATAAACTGTTTTGGGTTTTGTTATATGCTTCTTGAAATCTGACGTTTTACTCCTTTTTATTTTGGCACTGAAGAAAAATGAAGAAAAAAATGAATCCTTGAGATTTACATGAAAGTATGTAATGTAATTTAAGTAAGATATAACAATCTACTGACATTTGCAAGTCCTAAAATTATCATGTAACTTGAATCCGAACTACATGCATGTTCAACTTTCAGAATACATGTAAAGATAAAAGCAACTGTATTGTTAAATAATCTATTTGTGGATTGTTCATCTGCATCCCTTTGTATCCTAAAAACAACTAAATTAAATTCAAACACTTTTTTTTAGCCATTAGAGTTTTGATGAAACTAAATTGGTCATTAGAAATTTCCAAGAATAGGAAAAACAAAAATAGAAAACCCTTAAATTTAATTTTTGGTTGTATGAAACACTCAACATAAGTTTGCAATTCAATGAAGTATATTAATGGGAAAATTTATGGATAGTTGTAAAACCGGCCCAACGATGTTCTACCGTGTAGAACTAGTGTAGCAAAGATGATGATATTGCCCCGGAGTGTTGAGAAAACAATGTAGAGAGCAAACACATGGATGCTTGTAAGTGGCTTTGGATCCTCTCATGCTTTCTATCTCATATTTGCATTCAACTTTAACCTCAATCCTTTGTTTATTCTTTTTATTTTCTTATATTTAATTATTTTTTTCTTTGAGGATCAATCAACCCTTGGATTGGAATATAAGAGAGATCGCACCTCTAAAGAGCATAGAGGAAATGAGAGGATCTTGACTCCCATATCATTGTAAAGAGAGTAAATTAATAGAGTATTAAAAAATGCTAAAAAGTGTAGCTTCTGCCAAATCACTTAGCTGAATGTGATTATGTGATTTGGCTCAATACCAATCATGCACTAAAGATTAAGTAGTAGATATTTTTTATAGACTCTTGAGCCTGTACTAGTTCACACAGTATAGTGCAGAGCACATTTAAGAAACACCAAAAGTAAAGAAACCCTACACTACAAGACAAAAATTGACAGGTAAGTAAAATTGGACCGAAAGCAACACAACAAACAAATAATGCCCCATACACAATCTCATCACATGTGCCCCTGCATTTTCACATCCTCACACATGTCATTGTATAGATACATAGATAGATACACTAGTTTTTTTTTACTACTATTACTACTAGTCAGTTAAACTTAGATCCTCCCACCCATCAAAATCACCACCATGACCAAACCCGAAAGACCACCGTCAAGCCGCACCAACCTCGCCTCATGTGTCGTCGCCACCATTTTCTTAATCTTCATCTTCGTCATCATCTTCACTCTTTACTTCACACTTTTCAAACCACAAGATCCTAAAATCTCCGTCACCGCCGTCCAACTCCCTTCCTTCTCCCTCGCAAACAACGGCACAACAGCTAATTTAACTTTCTCCCAATACGCTTCCGTTAGAAACCCTAACAGAGGAACGTTCTCACACTACGATAGCTCCTTTCAGCTTCTCTGCTATGGAAGACAAATCGGTTTCATGTTCGTTCCCGCCGGGAAGATCAATGCGAGGAGAACGGAATACATGGCCGCCACGTTCACCGTTCAGTCTCTTCCGTTGGGGTTGGAGGGAAATAGTTCTGATGGAGTTAATAGAGTTGGACCGACGATGGAGATTGAGTCGACGATAGAGATGGCGGGGAGGGTGAGAGTGTTGAATCTGTTCAGTCATCATGTGGAGGCGAAAGCTGAATGCAGAGTCGCCATCGCCGTCGTGGATGGAACCGTTATAGGTTTTCACTGCTAATTAGTTTTCTTAATTATTATTGATTATTATCTGATTAATCTTTTGTTTTTCTAACTTTAAACTAAATTAGTTAGTGGAAGTAGCTAAATTGATTATCTATGAATATTTGTAAGGGAATGTATATCAGTAGTAATTCAATAGTTAATTAATTAGTTTCAATGTACTAGAAATTAAATTATGAATAATTAGTCTAATAAAGATTATAAATGAATGAATACTAGTAATTCAAGTGGGTAAATTTTTGAAAACACTTGCGGTCATAAACACTTTGCGATTTCGGCCATTGCAAGTGTTATACCACTGCATATAGTTATCACACACGGTGTAAATTAACTAGAATTTGTTTTAGGGTTAAATATGTATAAGGTCCCTGAAAATAACCAAACATTCAATTTTGGTTCCTATAAATATTTTTTTCAAGGTTTGCTTATTCTAAAGTTTTCAGTTTCTAACTGTAGTCTCTCCCGTTAGTTTTCACTAACGGAGGATGATGTGGCGTGCCACATGTGTATCAATTCCTTGCCAACTGTGTTTTATTTCATTGACCAGTCAGAAATATTTATATGTTTGATTGATTCTCCTCCTTGAACATTCACGACCTAATCCCTAAAATCCCCAATCTTCATAATCTTTCCATCTTCTTTGTTTGTGTTTTCCCTTCAGATTCGTCTTCTCTGAACCTTTCTCCTTCATAACTGTGCTTCTTGGTTTAGTTTGGCAAATGTAAGAATGTTCTGTCTTACCTGAATTAGAATGTAATGGTGAGTTTCAAATTCTCTTGGGAATTCAGGTGGGTTTCTTCTTTGCTGTTTCCTACTACTTCAAATGTTGATAATAAATTCAATGGAGCTTCTATCTTTGCCGTTGTGCGTTTGCACTGGTCACATTGATTTTTATGCATATCTTAAAACAACTGATATATAATTATTTGCTCAAAATATACCTTAATTATATTGCCTATTATTCTAATTCAGTGGGTGGAATGAAAACTCTGTAAAATCCACACTTTCCTAGCAGAAAAAGCAGTAGAGCAAACCAAAGTCTAAATGAGAATAGGAGAGGATTAATGTACTGACATCATCCAAAATCAACTAGTATATATGTACTGAACTAACTTATAAGTTATTATTGCAATATCAATGTCAATGCAGGAAAATAAACCAAAGACCAATTCTGAACTAACTTATAAGTTCCACTGCTCTCAGTCCATATTCTACTATCATATATTATTACCATACTCCTACTAATCCCTAATATAGCACATAAATCTGGATTTAGTAACTGAAATTGCCAATAGCTAAGAAGTGTATGCAATATTCGAATATCAATGCTTGTTAAGATTTAAATGGTTATTGGTTCACAGTAATCAAGAGATGAAATGTACAATGTGCATTAAATGTAAGGAGTTGTAGAGTGAAATGAATATTATACTCAAATAAACTGAAAAAGTAGGTACAGGTGAAATAAAAATGGATATAGGGATTAGATGCAGTTATGAAGGAGAAAGGTTCAGAGAAGACGAATCTGACTGGTCAATGAAATAAAACACAGTTGGCAAGGAATGGATACACATGTGGCACGCCACATTATCCTCCGTTAGTGAAAACTAACGGGAGGGACTACAGTTAGAAACGAAAAATTTTAGGAGGACCAAACCTTGAAGAAAATATTTATAGGGACCAAACTTGAATGTTGGGTTATTTTCAGGGACCTTATACATATTTAACCCTTTGTTTTATAGCATAAAAATGATGAATAACGATATCGATATCAACATATGTTAATATCGTTTTGTCGTTACTATAGTTAGAGAAAAGATCAAGTCAAATTCTCTTGATTTATGAACGACCATTTCATAGCACTTTAATATAATTATTCTATTATGCATTAATATAATTAATGTCTGTATTACACTAGGATCAAACCGATTCATTCTTATGTATATATAAAGGCATTATGTGAATTAATACGATACACTATTTTTGATAATTTCTAATTTCGCATCAGAGTTCTTAAGCTTGAAGACTCTTGATCCAATTCAAATATGTCATCCATTGCAGATACGAAATACAAAAATGACATTCCTTTAACTATTCATGTCAATCTGGCTAGGGATAATTATCCCTTATGAAAGTCATTGATTCTGCTAGTCATCAGAGGTTGCAAGCTCGATTGCTACATGCTGGGAACCAAAGAGTTCCCTGAACAATTCATCACCAATAGAGACAAAGGAAAGCATACCAATTCAAAATTTGAAGAATGGCAAGCACAAGATCAAAAACTATTAGGATGACTATTAAGCTCCATGACAGTAGACATTGCCACACAACTGCTCAATAGTGAAACATCCAAGCAATTATGGGATGATGCACAGAGCCTTGTTGGTGCGCACACACAAAGTCCCACATGTACCTCAAATCTGTATTTCACGACACTCGAAAAAGAGAGTTGAAGATGGAAAATATATTGTCAAAATGAAGAGTCTTGATGACAAACTTAAGCTTGTAGGTGCACCTATGTCAAACTCAGATTTGTTGATTCAAACATTCAATGGCTTAGACACTATTTACAATTCAATAGTTGTCAAACTATCTGATCAGATCAACCTTAGTTAGGTTGATCTACAGACAAAACTCCTAACATTTGAAAGCATGTTGGAACAATTGAACAATCTTACCGCCCTCACATTGAATGCATATGCTAACTTTGCAAACAAAACTGATTTTAGAGGCAACAAGTTCCTCACACGTGGAAATTGGAGAGGATCAAATTTCAGAGGCATGAGAGGTGACAGAGGAAAAGGAAGAACATCCAAACCAATTTTCCAGATATGTACCAAAGTTGGCCATATTGTTGTATAATGTTACTATCACTTTGATAAGTCTTACTCAAACACTAACCAATTAGAAGAAGGAATAAATAGTAGTGCATTCATAGCGTCACCCTACAATGGACAAGACTATGAATGGTACTTTGACAATGGTGCCAACAATCATGTGACTCACCAAACTGCTGCTTCAATGGTAAGAATTCCCTAATGGTTGGTAATGGTGGCAGGTTAAAAACCGCTGCTTCAACTTCAACCAAACTTAAAAACCTAAACATGCACGATGTCTTATATGTACCTGAAATTACAAAAAATTTAGTGAGTGTGTTTAAGTTAACTGTTGACAACAACATTATTGTTTAATTTAATGTTGATTATTGCTTTGTGAAGGAAAAATGGACAGGGAAGACTCTTCTAAGAGGGAGACTTAAAGAAGGTCTATATCACGTGTCAAATGAAATAACGACTCATGTACCTACATGTGTGTAAAAAAGAGTTGGCACAAGAAACTTGGGCACCCTAACAATAAAGTCCTAGATAAAGTGTTAAAACATTGTAATGTGAAGACCTCATCTAGTGGCCCATTTCAATTTTGTGAGGCTTGTCAATTCGGGAAGCTACACATGCTGCCCTTTAAGTCATCTAGTTCTCATGCTCAGGAACCTTAGAGTTCATTCACACTGATGTATGGGGTCCCACACTGATAATATCAAATCCAGGCTTTAAATATATGTCCATTTTATTGATGACTTTAGTAGATTTACATGGATTTATCTCTTGAAACAAAAGTCTGAAACCATACATGCATTCATCCAATTCATAAACATGGTAGAAAATCAATTTAGCAAAAGAATAACAGTTGTTCAATGTAATGTTGGTGGTGAATTTAAACATGTCCAAAGAGGATCATTAGAAGCAGGCATTCAATTTAGAATGACATGCTTCTATACCTCTCAGCAAAATGGTAGAGTAGAGAGAAATAACAAACATATTGTTGAACTAGGCTTAACCATGTTAGCTTAAGCCAAATTGCCTTTAAGTTATTGGTGGGAAGCTTTCTCCACAACTATTTATCTAATAAATAGGTTGCCTTTATCCATTGACTAAAATGCTTGTCCCTATGTTCTAATCAACAAGAAGAAACCAGACTATAGTGTCCTCAAACCTTTTAGATGTGCCTGTTATCCTTGCCTAAAACCTTACAAAAAAACATAAACTTCAATTCCACACGAGGTGTGTATTCTTGGGATATATCAACTCACACAAAGGATACAATTGCATCAACTCATAAGGGATAACCTTTGTTTCAAGACATGCCGTGTTCAATGAGGAACACTTTCCTTTTCATGATGAATTTCTTAACACAAGAAATCCATTAAAAACACTAACTCAAGATGTATCTACTTTGTTTCCTTTTGATCCTGCATGTGATACAAATAGCAACTTGGAAAATCTAGCAAATGATACGACCACTCATGAAGAGCAAGCCTCAAATACCTCAAGCACCAACCACCAAAACATAAATCAGCAAGATTCATGTGATGGAATCATTGACACTAGAAAACACTACAACCCAGGGAAAGACAATAGTGATGCAACTTATACAGTGGAAAAAATCAGACAAACCGAAGCTGAAACTAGAACATGAAGTATGAGTAACAACACCAACACACATTGGATACACACCATAAGAAAATATGGGATTCACAAGCCAAACACAACCATATATAAGGCTGGCAGAAACACAAACAGAAGACAAAGAATCCGAAAATGTCAGAGAAGCTCTCAATAGACCCCAATGAAAAGAAGCAATAAACATAGAACTTAATGCTCTAATGTCCAATCAAACATGGACATTAGTGCCATATGAAGGTCAAGAGAACATCATTGACTCAAAATTGGTGTTCAAAACAAAGTATAAAACCAAAGGCTCAATGAAGATTAGGAAAGCAAGATCGGTTGCCAAGGGATTCCAACAAACAGTCGGCCTTGACTATGAGGAAACATTGGTTTTCAAATACAATACAATGAGGATAATTCTTTCTATTGTTGTACAATTCAATTGGGAGGTACGACAACTAGGTACAAACAATGCATTTCTTAATGGTTGTCTCACGGAAACTGTTCTTATGCATCAACCAGAAGAGTACGTAGACTCGACCAAGCCTGATCACATATGCAAGTTATTCAAAGCAATCTATGGCCTAAAGAAAACTCCTAGAGCTTGGTTTGTCAACTTGAAAAATACTCTATGTTGTACCCCAAATTTTTCCCTTAAATCCATTGATCTTTTGCATATCATATTAGGTCAATCATGCCGCATAGCTAACCCGTTTTATCAGGTTTTTGCTTGTGTTTGTTTCTTTTTTTTCTTATCAGGTTTGTCTTGAGGAGAGTCAAGGAGTAATTGATCAAGGTCTTTTGGATGGAGCATTAAATTAAGCAAGTCTCTAAGAGATGCCTCCATAACCCTAACCCCACCATGACCAAATTTCTACTCATTTTATCTACCCTCATTTGTCACCTTCATTTTCTAAACCTATTTCACTAACCTTTTCACTTTATCAACTTTATTCCAATTGTTCAATTTAATTCTCCTAAACCTCATTTAATCCTAACCATTGCCAAGTCCATTATTATTTATTTTTCCTAATCACCTTTGCTTATGCAAGACCATTTTTATTTCCTAAGCCTATGTTTCATAACCCATCGTGACTAAAAAGAAAGGAGAGAAGGTGTTACAAATTATCAGAATCATTTTCATTGCCAAGTGGCCAATAGGAAGCAAGAATGAATATGTTGATTTTTCAACCCAAGCATCAGCCAATGGAAATGTGCCAAATTGGAAAGGAAGAACTCAGCATTATTTGAAATCATCCGTTCACAAAACCATTCAATCCTTGGCACAAAACTATTTTGAACTCTCCAGAGACAATTCCCTTTTTGAGCTCTCAACGGTTTGGTTCAATAAAGTTGGTTCTGAGGATTTGCTAGTTTAAGCATTCACACTGCCACACACCCTGCATCGCCTGCGAAATGTTTGTAGCATTGTCCCTATCAGTTTCCACTACTATTGTTTGTTTGTTTGACATCAGGAGGGTATCCCAGAAGCAATGCTCAATTTGATGTTTGACCCTGCAATCTCTGAGCTTTGATGCTGCAAGGAGCGTTTGTCCCCGAGAGCTAAACCACTTTGAATTCTAACGTTACAAACCCTACCCATTACTTTGCCCACCAAGTTTTGAAACGTAACCCGGCCCATCAAGCAGCCTATAAAAAGAGCTCGTCTGCAGCTCTCAAGACATCAATTACATCAACATTACAACGACAATTTTCACACAAACACTTCTCACAAAACATCTTAAGTTATCAAAGCTTCGGGTGCACGAGCAAAAGAGAGGAAGGGTGGTTCCAGCAATCTGGTTCAAGAAGCTCATCACAAGGTGGAGAAACAGTGGACTTGCTCCACTAGGTATCACCTTATCTCTTTCTATTTTTTATGCATGTCGATTGTGTAATACGTATATGCACCATGCTGTTATCATTTCCATTCCACTACTGTCTAGTTTTATGGTTGTTTTGCTTCATGCTATCATATCCTTTCTGTTTGATTATCGTGTTGCTGTGAATAATCATCATGTTGGTTTTCATTTTGTGTGATTTAATCGTGTTCGAATTCGTCTGGCTTTGTTCGTGTTCGTGAAATAAAATAAAATATATGAGAACTTGGTAGCGCTCGCCACATTTGGTTTGGTGGCTCCCGCCACATAGTTTTAATATATAATAATCACCACTCACCACATAATAATATATAATATATCATACTCACCAGAAAAATATTAAAAAAAAAGGAAAGAAAGTCATGGCGCTGGCCACCCCTCCCCATGACTTTATGTGGTGCAAGCCACCCTCCCTTTAAGGGAATAGGTGGCGCCAACCACTCTTTAATGTGGCACTCTTATTTTTTTTTATTTTGTTGTTTTTCTACTTATCTTCCATTTCTTTTTTTCATATGTTTCATAATAATTTCATAACTAAACAATATTAGATTCTGTTTTTTTTTTATTTCTTTCAAATGTGTTTTTAAATGTTAGAATATGTTATTTAGGCATGCCATGATTTGTGAAGTTTGGTTGAACATTGTTTCCTGGTTTTATCATGGAATTCTTGTCTGTATTTTTGCTTCAGTTTGTAGTTGCATGATTCCAATGCCTTGTTCTTCAACTGTGAGAATATCTTTGCTGCTATGCCTGACATAATCATGTGCTCACTGTTTCTAAAATGTATTACTGTTTTTTTTTAAATATGCTGTGATTCATGAAGCTCTTGCCATGAAGGTGTTGTTTGCTTTCTGTTTGAAATCACATGAGTTAATTCTTCTGCTTCTGTTGCTTTTCATGCCATGAGTTAAAATCCTTTTATTTCTGTTTGCTTTCCATGCCTTGATTGCCATGCTTGTGTAACTACTGTTTGTGAATTGATTCTTCTATGAATGTATTTGGGTTGTGAAGTTCTGTCTCTGACTTTATCATAACTCTTGCCATGCAAGTTTGTGTTGCTTTGCTACCTGTTAATGAACAACATGTTTTCAAATGCCTTGTTTCCAATTGTGAATGCTTCTCTGCCTTATATGTTCACTACATGACCACTTGCACTCACTGTCTGATATGTCTACACTTATGGTTAAATGCTCACTATTTGCTATGTTCATATTTATGCTACACTTTATGATCACTTGCTTACCACTTGCTATGTCCACATTTATGTTCACTTCTGATCACTCACTCACTGTTTGCTATGTTTATTTTTTAAGTACATTTCATGATTATTTGCATACTGTTTTATTGAACTCTTATATATTTCGTATACTTCAAACTCTTTGTAACTCTATTCATAAGATGTTATTTCCCCCATTCCAAAGGAAAGTCTCTCTATTAACTTCATGTCATAGATAGCTCAAATACCCTGTTAACCTCAAACCATTTCACAAGAGATAGCTATTAATCTCTTCTCCTCTAAGACAGTATAACCCTTCACAATCCTTTCACAAGAGATAACCATTAATCTCTTTCTCTTAATCGATTAATCCTTACTAGCTTTGCTTTCAAGTTTCTCACCCTACTTTCCCTTGGAACCTTGACCACAGTCAAGTGTTCTTCACCCCTATTGAGGTGAACTACGGTTGCTCTGATTCTTTAGTCAGATACGTAGGCACAAGATGCGACGTCTTGGCGAGCAAACTTAGTGTACATACTTAGGTCCTTACCTTTAGCAGATATCTTAGCAAGCAAACATAGAATAACACAAACATTAAACAAGAGGTTCCCGTAGAGTACTACGGACGTTTAAGGTGCTAATACCTTCCCTAGGCGTAACCAACCCCCGAACCTTAGATCTCTTCCTTTTAGGTTTTTCTAGCGATCTTGAACCTTTCCTTTGGATAAATCAAAGTCGGTTGTAAAAGAAAATTATGCAAGTTAATAAATAGCTTGTTATCCGATTTTCACCGCAACAGAAATGACGACTTCACTGGGGAATCAGTTTTGAGGGTTAAACCCACCTTGCTTTTGCTTATGTTATTCATGCTTGTTTGTTATATTTGTATATATCCCTTGTATATATGCTTTGTTTGAGATCCCTTGTGGGCATGGTACTATTGAGTGGTGAGATAAGTCCTAACCCGGACTTGAGAGCACATATATGATAGGATCGTGGTGTAATCAATAGTCGGTTGTTGGCAGTAGTACCAACAATTTATGGCATATGATGACCACACTCAGATGAGGCCCCTTTGGGATTGTTAATGTCTGATGTGAGCAGTCACATTGATATTACTTTTTCAAATGGGAGCCAGGGATTCTGAGGACCGTAGTTACCTTTATTCCACCTGGCCTTTATAGCGTAGTGCGGTGACTATGAGGGAGCCAGTCCCGAGTAGTTGTCACGCGATACTACACTCAGACGAGTTTATCTTGAGAATATTGTTAACCCGTGTTAGTAGTCACATGGGCCGATAATATCCGAAGGATTTACGTAGACTCTAGGAACTTTTAGAACCATGCTCTACAGTTGATAAATCCTAGTACACACCCTGTGGTTGGTGCTTTACCCAGACTCCATGCTGTGATCTCAAACCTTTGATCCTGTTGCATGTGTTTTTGCATCCTGTTTGCATCGCCTTGCATATCATTTGCATCTTTGCATGATTCATTGCATGCGTCTGTCTGTCCAGTTATTCATCTCCAGTTGTCTCTATCTTCCAGTATCACCTGTGAGTCGTCAAGCTGATTCCTCGACACCGATACCGGACTAGAGCTAACTATAGACGCAAGATGTCAGAGTAAGAGATACACAATGTTGAGGTCCGAATGGAGATCGATGACCTCAAATCAAGTATGACTAAACTCACTGAGATGCTTCAAGTTTTGATTGCTAGGGGAGAGCAACCCCAAAGGACTGTCATCCAGGAAATTTCAAGCGCTGATCCTCCACCGATTCAAGTGCCGCCTTCAACTTGGCCAGAGTTTGGTTTGCCACACAACTATTCTCCACCTCTTGCATCTACTGCTATGATAGGTCAGGCTTCCAGCCAGTGTTTCAAGCTCCTGTTTTTGCCGAGCCTCAACCTATAGTTCAGACTACTCGAACTCCCTTTGAGAATCCCCTCTATGAGTACAATGCTTCCAGTGCTCAAGGTGAAGACCGTGAAGACTTTGTTGAACCTGAAGTTGTCCGGGAGCAGTTTCAGAGCATAGAGAAGAGACTCAAAGCCGTTGAGGGTACTGATTTCTTTAATGTGGATGCAGACAACATGTGCTTAATATCAGACCTTGTTATACCTCATAAGTTTATAACTCCAGATTTTGTGAAGTACAAGGGTCACTCTTGCCCAAGAGCTCATTTGGTCATGTATCTTCGCAGGATGACTGCTCATGCCAAGAATCAGAAATTGCTTATCCACTGTTTTCAAGACAGCTTGAGTGGAGCATCACTCAAATGGTACATGGGTCTCGAGCAAAACTCTATCCATAGCTTTCAAGACCTCACAAATGCCTTCATGAAGCAGTATAAGTATAATCTCGACATGGTTCCTGATCGCCGTCAACTGCAAAACATGTCTCAGAATGATAAAGAGTCTTTCAAGGAGGATGCTCAGCGCTGGAGAGAGTTGGCTTCCCAGGTTGAACCTCATTTGGCTGAGAAAGAGTTAACTGGAATGTTCATGGATACCCTGTCCCCATTCTATTGGGAGAAGATGGTTGGAAGTGTTTCCTCCAATTTCACTGATTTGGTTACTATTGGCCAAAGATTAGAGGAAGGTCTTAAGAAAGGAAAAGTATCCAAGGCTGTTGAATCTTCTAATGCTGTAAAGAAATCCTACGGGAACTTTCAGAAGAAGAAGGAAGATCAGACTAATGTTGTCATGGTTGAAGCAAGAAGGCCTCGTCCCCGGCCTCAGTATGTTGTTCACCCTGTTGTTGCTGCTGTGGTTGCTGCACCACGACCAACTCAAGCTTTCCAACGTCCGGCTGCAGGACAGAGCCAGTATCATAATAGGGGTCAATTTGATCCTATTCCCATGACTTACACTGAACTTTATCCTGGTTTGGTTCAACAAGGTTTGATTACCACAAGGCCTTTGCCTCCTCCTCCAAATCCTCTTCCAGCCGGCTATAGGGCTGATCTTCACTGTGAATAACATCAAGGTGGTGCAGGCCATAACTTGGAAAGTTGCTTTGCGTTGAAGGCTAGAGTACAAGAGCTGATGAGGAACAAAATCCTCTCCTTTAAGGACAATCCCAATGTGCAGAGCAATCCTCTGCCAGGGCAGCCAAGTGAAGCCTCAATCGACTTCGGCTCAGCTACTTCTTAAAGACAGGACAACTCATCCTTGTGTTTGATTAGTCACTAGGCCTTTGTTTCTTGTTGTTTGCACTTTCCTTATCTTGTAATAGCTGTTTGCTTTCAAATTATGTTTGTACCTTCAAGTTTAATGAAATGAGCATTGCAATTTTTGATTCAATTCATTTGTGTTTGCTATTTACATCTCTATGCAAAATACTTTATCTCTTTTCCACTTTCTTTTTGATTATGCAAAGATTGGTTGGAGGATGCTGAAAACGTTATACCCATAATTGCTGTTGGTATGCTTTCGAATCAAAACTTTGCTGACGATGTAAGGCATTGTTTCATCCCTAAACACTGGAGAAATAAGGAAGATAACCCCTCTTTAACCCCTTTGAGCCTTGAAGTAGGAGTTTCTTTTCTTTACAAATAAAAACCCGCAATCTTAACCTGGGGCAGGGTAGTTCTCAGTAACTTGATTGTGCATTCAAATACAAGAGTTTCATTCAAGACGCCTTTCGACAAAGTTCACAAATGTTCCTTCGCACACAACAAGCAAGTGTCGAAGATGTCTTTCAAGTCAAACGCCAATGATGGTTCACTGTAATCCTTAAGCCAGGCAGTCACTAAAAAAAATAAAAAAAAAATAAAAAAAAAAGAAGGGAAAAGTTTGTAGTACAACCAAAAAAGGAAATCTTTTAAGTCCTCAATGGCAAACAACTTTGTAAGGAAGTAGTGACCGCCATTTCAAAGTCCCTTTACTTCTGAACCATCATTACTATCATCAGTACAATTCCTAACCCTATGGAAACCTGAGTGCATATTTTGAGTTAGCTGAGCGTAGGACTGGAGTTCATCACGTAGATTGGGTGGGCACAAATAAACTTTGAGCTTTTATCCGTTATTTCTTAAACCGTGAACTAGGCCACGTTATAACCCTCAAAAGACCTAATTGAAGCAAGGTTATTTTGAAAGCATACTACAACAAGGTTGCGTAAACTGACTCCCAAAGATCGTTGTAGATCATCTGTTTTGGCATCACACCTTTTGCTTAAACTTTTCACTTTAATGTCTTGAACCGCCATGTTCTGATTAATGACTCATATACTTTGCACCTGTTTCAAAATGATTTTGATTTCAAAAATTGCATGAACTTTGCATTTACCATGTTTGTACAAATACTTTTGTTTGCAAATTAGCTTTCTTCTTAAGGAATTTTCAAACATTTGAGAAACATGGTCGGTGATCCAATCTGGGGCAAGTTCCTTCCATTTCCTGTTGAGAATCATTTCAAGATTTGTGGTTTAATGGCGACTTCTTAGAATTGGTTTATACAGAAGATTTTGCCAGACTCAGACTGGGGAAAGCTTTCTCAGTGTACAGTAAAACAATCATCTTTCAAGACTCAGACCGGGGCAAGCTTTCTAAGAGCACCATGAAACGGTCATTTCTAGACTCACACAAGCCGAAGCAATGATCAGCTCATCTACAATAATCAGCTAATCTGGGGAAGTTTACTTGAAGAATCCCCAAGCAGCTCTCCATCCTTCTTTACAAGGATCATCACTAGATACAGTTTATTAGTGTGGCAAAGATGTGTTCAGCAGAAGCATCTCTAGTCCCAAGCAGAATGGCAGTGATCTCTGTGTTGAGGAATCAGTCTTCCAGTCTTGTCTTCTCCCAAAGAGTCGTGTTGTGTCATCAGCATCGACATCTGCATTTGCATTTGATCATATATCATCTGCATAATTCATATACATATGCATAGCATGAGTGTTTCATCCTCATTTGCATTTCTCCCGAGGTCGTGTCGTTATCCACGTCTTACCTTACCAAAACGTTACATATCCTTTTCATTCAGTGCCATTCCTGAATGTTGTCATTCTCTTGCGCATCTAATCCTGTTGATAGACGTTGGTATTCTCTCATTCCAGTGCTATTCCTGGATCTTTATCTTCTTTCATTCCAGTGCTATTCCTGGATCTTTATCTTCTTTCATTCCAGTGCTATTCCTGGATCTCTATATTCTTTCACTCCAGTGCCATTCCTGGATGTCTGTCTCTTTTGATCTCCAGTGCCATTTCTGGATATCTTATTCCTCTTGTTTCTTCCAGTGCTATTCCTGGAAGTTTTGCCTCTCTTCTGTAATCCCCATCAAATTTGCTTGGATATCTTTTAGTGCTATTCCTGAAAGTCTTATTTGTTCATTCAGTGCCATTCCTGAATGTCTTTCTCACTATCATTCGATACCATCCCTGAATATAGTGATTTACCTTTACTTTCAGTGCCATTCCTGAAAGTTCACAGTCATTTAACGTTGTCTTGGATACTGTGATCCCTTTTATCCATGCCTTCTTAGATTTCACCTTTTGTCTCATTCGTATCTGATGCCTTCTCAGATATTATGAGTTATACCTTTCATCTAAAGCCATTATTGGATGACTGGTGTTTCTTTGCATTCAATGCCATTCTTGAATGTAATCTTTGTCCACTTTTATCTAAAGCTATTATTAGATATTATGATTTATACCTTTAATCCAAAGCCATTATTGGGTGATTGGTTCTTTTGCATTCAATACCATTCTTGAATGTAGTCTTTATTCACATTCATCTAAAGCTATTATTAGATATTGTGAGTCATACCTTTCATTCAAAGCCATTATTGGATGTCCGGTTTCTTTACCATCTGATGCCTTTCCAGATGTGTCTCTCTTTCTGATGTTTTTCAGATCGAGTCTTTGTTCACTTTATCTAAAGCCACTATTAGATATCGTGATTTGTACCTTTCATTCAAAGCCAGTATTGGATGTCCGGTTTCTCTACATCTGATGCCTTTCCAGATATGTCTCTCTTTCTGACGTTTTTCAGATCGAGTCTTTGTTCACTTTATCTAAAGCCATTATTAGATATCGTGATTTGTACCTTTCATTCAAAGCCATTATTGGATGACTAGTTTCTCTACCATCTGATGCCTATCCGGATGCGTCCCTCTTTCTGATGTTTTCAGATTGAGTCTGTGTTCACTTTATCTAAAGCCGTTATTAGATATTGTGATTTACACCTTTCATCCAAAGCCATTATTGGGTGATTGGTTCCCTTGCATTCAATGTCATTCCTGAATATAATCTTTGTTCACATTCATCTAAAGCTATTATTAGATATTGTGAGTCTTATCTTTCATCCAAAGCCATTATTGGATGACTGGTTTCTTTGCATTCAAAGCCATTCTTGAATGTAGTCTCTGTTCACCTTTATCTAAAACCATTATTAGATATTGTGACTTGTACCTTTCATTCAAAGCCATTATTGGATGACTGGTTTCTTTGCATTCAATGCCATTCTTGAATGTGGTCTCTGTTCACATTCATCTAAAGCCATTATTAGATATTGTGATCTATACCTTTCATTCAAAGCCATTATTGGATGACTAGTTTCTTTTGCCAATCTGATGCCTTTCCGGATGTGTTTTCCTCTGTCTTTTCTGGCTTTTCTTGAAGATCTCGTTTGAACTCTTCAGTATAAGAAAACCCCAGAAGATCTTTTGTTGATGTTTATTCTTTTATTTCAAATTGATTCCCAGTAGAGATCATTCTATTTTATGGTTCCATTCCTAGTAAAGAGCGTTTCTTTCTTTTCCCCAGTATTGTCCGGTCATCTATAAACCTGTCGTCCATCTCCTTGGACTTTTTCCCTAGTGGAGAGCACCTCTTTGGCCCCATTCCCAGTGAGAACCTGTAGGATTTCCTCTTTATGTTTCTATCCCCGGTACACCCTTTGAGTCTCCCCATTGATTCTCTTTTGTTGATCGATCTGTATCCCCAGTGAGTCTTTCTTGTCGAGGCTAACCTTATCCTTCCCCAGTAAGCTCACCTGTGTTTGGCTGCTCTTCCTTGGTGTCCGGTTTTGTCTGCATTTTTGGATCTTGCATGGCATCATATCATCATATTAGCAGCATTGCACGTCTTTGTACCTAAGGGCAAAATTTTCGGTTTGCTATATTTAAATACCTTTCACCCGGACGTCCCGAGGATCATCGTTCCTCGTGCCATTCGGTGAAGATATTTAAACAGGGGCAACTGTTGTACCCCAAATTTTTCCCTTAGATCCATTGATCTTTTGCATATCATATTAGGTCAATCATGCCGCATAGCTAACCCGTTTTATCAGGTTTTTGCTTGTGTTTGTTTCTTTTTTTTCTTATCAGTTTTGTCTTGAGGAGAGTCAAGGAGTAATTGATCAAGGTCTTTTGGATGAAGCATTAAATCAAGCAAGTCTCTAAGAGATGCCTCCATAACCCTAACCCCACCATGACCAAATTTCTACTCATTTTATCTACCCTCATTAGTCACCTTCATTTTCTAAACCTATTTCACTAACCTTTTCACTTTATCAACTTTATTCCAATTGTTCAATTTAATTCTCCTAAACCTCATTTAATCCTAACCATTGCCAAGTCCATTATTATTTATTTTTCCTAATCACCTTTGCTTATGCAAGACCATTTTTATTTCCTAAGCCTATGTTTCATAACCCATCGTGACCAAAAAGAAAGGAGAGAAGGTGTTACAAATTATCAGAATCATTTTCGTTGCCAAGTGGCCAATAGGAAGCAAGAATGAATATGTTGACTTTTCAACCCAAGCATCAGCCAATGGAAATGTGCCAAATTGGAAAGGAAGAACTCATCATTATTTGAAATCATCCGTTCACAAAACCATTCAATCCTTGGCACAAAACTATTTTGAACTCTCCAAAGACAATTCCCTTTTTGAGCTCTCAACGGTTTGGTTCAATAAAGTTGGTTCTGAGGATTTGCTAGTTTAAGCATTCACACTGCCACACACCCTGCATCGCCTGCGAAATGTTTGTAGCATTGTCCCTATCGGTTTCCACTACTATTGTTTGTTTGTTTGACATCAGGAGGGTATCCCAGAAGCAATGCTCAATTTGATGTTTGACCCTGCAATCTCTGAGCTTTGATGCTGCAAGGAGCGTTTGTCCCCGAGAGCTAAACCACTTTGAATTCTAACGTTACAAACCCTACCCATTACTTTGCCCACCAAGTTTTGAAACGTAACCCGACCCATCAAGCAGCCTATAAAAAGAGCTCGTCTGCAGCTCTCAAGACATCAATTACATCAACATTACAACGACAATTTTCACACAAACACTTCTCACAAAACATCTTAAGTTATCAAAGCTTCGGGTGCACAAGCAAAAGAGAGGAAGGGTGGTTCCAGCAATCTGGTTCAAGAAGCTCATCACAAGGTGGAGAAACAGTGGACTTGCTCCACTAGGTATCACCTTATCTCTTTCTATTTTTTATGCATGTCGATTGTGTAATACGTATATGCACCATGCTGTTATCATTTCCATTCCACTACTGTCTAGTTTTATGGTTGTTTTGCTTCATGCTATCATATCCTTTCTGTTTGATTATCGTGTTGGTGTGAATAATCATCATGCTGGTTTTCATTTTGTGTGATTTAATCGTGTTCGGATTCGTCTGGCTTTGTTCGTGTTCGTGAAATAAAATAAAATGTATGAGAACTTGGTGGCGCTCGCCACATTTGGTTTGGTGGCTCCCGCCACATAGTTTTAATATATAATAATCACCACTCACCACATAATAATATATAATATATCATACTCATCAGAAAAATATTACAAAAAAAAAAGGAAAGAAAGTCATGGCGCCAGCCATGCCATGCATGGCGCTGGCCACCCCTCCCCATGACTTTATGTGGCGCAAGCCACCCTCCCTTTAAGGGAATAGGTGGCGCCAGCCACTCTTTAATGTGGCACTCTTCTTCTTTTTTATTTTGTTGTTTTTCTACTTATCTTCCATTTCTTTTTTTCATATGTTTCATAATAATTTCATAACTAAACAATATTAGATTCTGTTTTTTTTTTATTTCTTTCAAATGTGTTTTTAAATGTTAAAATATGTTATTTAGGCATGCCATGATTTGTGAAGTTTGGTTGAACATTGTTTCCTGGTTTTATCATGGAATTCTTGTCTGTATTTTTGCTTCAGTTTGTAGTTGCATGATTCCAATGCCTTCTTCTTCAACTGTGAGAATATCTTTGCTGTTATGCCTGACATAATCATGTGCTCACTATTTCTAAAATGTATTACTATTTTTTTTAAATATGTTGTGATTCATGAAGCTCTTGCCATGAAGGTGTTGTTTGCTTTCTGTTTGAAATTACATGAGTTAATTCTTCTGCTTCTGTTGCTTTTCATGCCATGAGTTAAAATTCTTTTATTTCTGTTTGCTTTCCATGCCTTGATTGCCATGCTTGTGTAACTACTGTTTGTGAATTGATTCTTCTATGAATGTATTTGGGTTGTGAAGTTCTGTCTCTGACTTTATCATAACTCTTGCCATGCAAGTTTGTGTTGCTTTGCTACCTGTTAATGAACAACATGTTTTCAAATGCCTTGTTTCCAATTGTGAATGCTTCTCTGCCTTATATGTTCACTGCATGACCACTTGCACTCACTGTCTGATATGTCTACACTTATGGTTAAATGCTCACTATTTGCTATGTTCATATTTATGCTACACTTTATGATCACTTGCTTACCACTTGCTATGTCCACATTTATGTTCACTTCTGATCACTCACTCACTGTTTGCTATGTTCATTTTTTAAGTACATTTCATGATTATTTGCATACTGTTTTATTGAACTCTTATATATTTCGTATACTTCAAACTCTTTGTAACTCTTATTCATAAGATGTTATTTCTCCCATTCCAAAGGAAAGTCTCTCTATTGACTTCATGTCATAGATAACTCAAATACCCTGTTAACCTCAAACTATTTCACAAGAGATAGATATTAATCTCTTCTCCTCTAAGACAGTCTAACCCTTCACAATCCTTTCACAAGAGATAACCATTAATCTCTTTCTCTTAATCGATTAATCCTTACTAGCTTTGCTTTCAAGTTTCTCACCCTACTTTCCCTTGGAACCTTGACCACAGTCAAGTGTTCTTCACCCCGTATTGAGGTGAACTACGGTTGCTCTGATTCTTTAGTCAGATACGTAGGCACAAGATGCGACGTCTTGGCGAGCAAACTTAGTGTACATACTTAGGTCCTTACCTTTAGCAGATATCTTAGCAAGCAAACATAGAATAACACAAACATTAAACAAGAGGTTCCCGTAGAGTACTACGAACGTTTAGGGTGCTAATACCTTCCCTAGGCGTAACCAACCCCCGAACCTTAGATCTCTTCCTTTTAGGTTTTTCTAACGATCTTGAACCTTTCCTTTGGATAAATCAAAGTCGGTTGTAAAAGAAAATGATGCAAGTTAATAAATAACTTGTTATCCGATTTTCACCGCAACACTCTAGTGAACAGGGGTTTTCAAAACACCAAAAGTGACTCCTCTCTCTTCATGCATAAGGATGCAAATCACACCACATTCCTTATAATCGATGTAGATGACATAACGGTGACAAACAATAACACCATGTTTTTAGAGTCTTTCATCAAACAACTCAACATTGTTTTCTCCCTAAAAGACCTTAGTCATCTACACTACCTTCTAGGTATTGAAATTCAAAGAGATACGAATGGAATGTATCTAAGACAAATAAAATCCATAGGTGATCTACTTAAGAAATTCAAAATGGAGAAAGCATCAAGCTGTTCAACACCTATGATAACAAGAAGACAATTCACAAATGGAGGAGAACCAATGACAAAACTAACCATGTATAGATCGACCATATGTGCAATACAATACTTAACAAACACAAGACCTGATATTGCCATTGCAGTCAACAAACTAAGCCATCACATGAACACTCATAGCATAATCAACTTCTGTTTGCACATTAAATCGTCCATTATTTATATATAACAAGTTTCTCAGATTTTGACTGGGCCACAAGTGTTAATGATAGGAAATCCATGGCAGGAAAATGTGTATTCCTAGGAGAACCACTGATCTCTTGGTCTTCAAGAAAATAAAAAAGGTTGTGTCTCGATCTAACACAGAGTCTGAATATCGAACTCTAGGTGATCTTGCAGCCAAGGTAGCTTGGATTAGGTCTCTTCTAAATGAGCTAAAATTATCTTTACCTAGAAAGCCAATCTTATGGTATGATAACTTGAGTGAAAAGGCATTGGTGTCTAATACAATTATGCATGCCATATCAAGACACATTGAGACTTTCATTACATACATGATTAAGTTTTACAAAATGAAATATTCATGGCATATGTATCCTCAGCTGACCAAATAACATCTTGTTTAACTAAGCCACTCACTCACATAAGGTTCAACATGTTAAGAGACAAAATTGGGGTGACTCTTGCACCATCAGTTCGAAGGGGGAGTTAGAGAAATGATCAAGTCACAATCTTTTGATTCATGCACGACCATTACTCCCTATGATTCTATAATTAATATTATGATTATACATACCATATCAAAACACATTGAAATTGACGTTCATTACATACGTGATCAAGTTTTACTAAATGAAATCACTGTGGCATATGTATCCTCAGCTGACCAAAGAGCAGATTGTTTAACTAAGCCATTCACTCACGCAAGGTTTAACATGTTAAGAGACAAATTTGGGGTGGCTCTTGCACCATCAGTTTGAGACGGGTGTTAGAGAAAGGATCATGTCACAATCCCTTGATTCACGCACGACCATTACTCCCTATTCTATCATTACTATTATGATAACACTTTAATAGAATTATTCTATTCTGCATTGCATTAATGTAATTAATGTCTGTATAATTGTAGGATCAACCCAATCCATTCTTATGTATATTTAAAGGCAGTATGTGAATGAATACGACACATCATTCTCGATAATTTCTAACTACCATATTCTTGATATTTTCTAACTACCGTTTTCGCAACCGCGTACTTTTTTTAGAACCTGTGTAACACCTCCTTACACAACCGTCATAGAAAATTACACACTTTCAGAGAGACTTTGAGATGCCAAAATGACATTCTAGTCTCACAGAACCTCAAGATGATTTGTTTCAATGATAGTATCAATACATACTATACATAGAATGAGTCGTATAACATCCCATAGTATCTGACCACCCACCACACTCTTTTATCTTCTTGCATAGATGGAATATTAAACTTGTTCAAAATATGATTGGTTTGAACATAACTTAAAAACGTAGAAGCTAAATTCACATTCAAACTTCTAATGTTTACTTCCATAAGATCACATGCCTCGATTAGGACGGTTAAACTGAATTGAAGTTAAAATAATTAAATCGTTATGTTTGGTTAGTAAATTAAACAAGTCACACAAACATATTTAGAATTGAACTAAAGACATAAGAATTGAACCAAAACTGAAATTGAATCAAATCGAAACTAAATATGAAAAATACTAAAAATAATTTTAAAATCTTTTATTAAAAAAATCAAAAAAAGTATAACGGTTTTTTTATTTAACAAATAATTTGGTTTGAAAAAACGTCTTCTAATTATTTGATACGTTTTGGAATCCGAACCAATATATCAAACCAATAACTTTAGTTCTGTTTAATTATGAATAAATTAAATTGGTTTGGTTCTGATGAACATTTATTATGGTATGGTTCGGTTCGATTTTCAGACATAATCGTAGCATTAAGAACTCTAGCTTTAGGGATGACAATTTGACTCATTCTCAATGGGCACTCACAAAATTACCCACATCAGATAGGGTTAAAAGCCACAAAAATGGGTACGGGTATGAGCTCGGGTAGTTACCCAAAAAAATAAGCGGGTATGAGCACCTTGGTACCCACCTCGCTCCATACCCGCATATATATATTTATGTAATTTCATTTATATTTATATATTTTAATTTATATTATTATATAAAAATGTATGTGTATCAATTTTAAAAAGTATATATAAATGTTAAATCATTATGTATTTAATATAAGTGCTTATTTATTTTAACAATAAATTGTTTGAATTTTTTTAATTTTTTAAAAAACTTAAAATTATATGATATTTAATAATTGATCTATTTATTTTTAATAGGAATGCGGGTAACGGGTACGTGTACTTATATACCCATAGGACACAGGTACGAGTGCTAACTTTGGCACCCAAGCGGTATGGATTCGGGTACAGGGATTTTATTTTAAAATCTCGGATATGGAGATGAATATTATAGTACCCTGCCTAAACCCTACTCTTTGCCTTCCCTATCTAGCTGAGATGTTGGAATAAAATAACAATGTGTTAGCCTGCATTATGATTTCTCAATCCTTTCTCTGAACATCATGTACACCTAGTTCCACTTATACCAAAGTTCAATGCGGAAGGGATGAGAGACTTTATTAAAATATAAGAAAAAATTATCACTTTGTATTTGTATATTTATGAAAGGTCTGCAGAGTCGACATAGGGGTTTTCAGCCACTTTTTTGTCAAATCGATCGTCTATTTATTATATGTATTGCCCTTTATTTGGATACAGGATAAGTAACTTGACGTAGAAATTGGTGAGTGCCGTGTCCTCATTCTGTAACAACATGAAATAAGTCATGAGAGAGGTATAACACATTCCTCTAAATATCAGGAAATAAATCGCCCTCTTCTTGAATGGTTGCTATTTCCAAGGGAGCCTTGGATCTAGGTCCAGGACAGCTATAAATACCTCATCATCATGATCGAGATAGATAACCTAACTCGAAGACAGAAACATACACTTACGAAGCTCTTCATCTCTGCGTGAGCTAACTCTTAACCTCAAAACACACCTTAAAGTCTCTGGAATCCCTTAATCATTAGGGATTATCACACATTTGTACTTTTAGCAAGTAAAATTGGCGCCCACCGTAGGGCTCTAGTAAAACTGACACGGGCCACTATAACACTATAGTGCCATATTATTGTCTTTATGCTCAACCCCCTGACCACCATGATGAACAAAAGTGCAACAAATCCGACCAATGATTAGTCTGAAGATGAAGAAAGTGTCTTAGCAGAGATACACGCTGCTATGGACGATCCTCGCCGCCAGAACCAAACTTTAGAGGATAATGTCCTCCACTTCTAGCAACACCAACAAGAGATGGACTTGGTGGACGAATTGCAGATCCCTAGCCTTTATGGGATGAGATATAGGAGACGCCCGTCCCAAGGAACTTTAAGCTGCCATCATTGGTTAAGTTTGATGGATGCAACAACACGTTTGAATACGTCGCCTCCATCAACACTCAGATGACCATCATTGGGGCACCTAACTATTTGAAATGCAAAATTCTTTCTGGTACCTTTAGAGATGCATATATGAGGTGGTATATAGGCCTTCCCTGGATCCCTATTCATCGACTCCACGCTGTAGCGAGCGATTTTGGACGCGGTTCTCAAGCGCTGGTCGCTCTCTGCGGTTTGAGCTTTGACTACAGGTCGATTCATTTTTTATCCTATTGTGAGCTGAATAAGGAAGGGAAATAGATGTCTCCAATTAACCCTGCTTTGCATACTGAGTTTAAACAGCGGTCTGTTAGGTTACGAATGCTATCAATGTGGGGGGGCCTTTGTACTGGTTATTCGTATTTCGCCAATACAGGTTTCTTTCTTTCGATCTGGGCAGAAGGTTTCTGGCGGGGAATAAGGATTAGGATGTTAGGACTGGTGCTTTTGAATTACTGCTTTTGATTGATGGAGATATGGGATTTGGGTTTTTTGTTGATTGCGCTCGCTAAGATCTTTTCTTTCGATCTTATGCCTACGTATTCCCGTTTACCGAAACAGGGAAATCAGAGCGTTCGTAGTTCCTCCTATTCTATGGGAGGAAATTGGTTTTTGGTGTCTTGTTCAAAGCCCAAGACATGAAGCGAAAGGTGATTTGTATCTTATTCAAAGCCCAAGATGTGAAGCTAAAAGGTCTATTTGTGTCTTGTTTAAAGCCCAAGACGTGAAGCTGAAAGACATCGGCTTTAGAGAGAATTTGTCATCTCTAAAGAGGGGAGAAGGAGAATTACTTTAACTGGGATACGCGGATCCGAGCAATGCCACAATTTCCGAAGAAAGGGTTTTAACCTGAAGGAGAAGACTTTAACTCAGTGTAGAGCAATGCCATCTTTCCTTAGGAATTTCTCATGCTAAAAGAGGGACAGTGGCATGGATGTAGATGATCCAGAGGCTTGCCGCTTACAGCGATTAGATGAAGGAGTTGTTGATGTTTGTGTACTGTGAACGAGGCACATCTTTGATGCTAAAAGGTCGATTGGATCAACCAGTGGTTTTCTTATACAAAGCCTAAGAGGAGGCTAATTTCTGCTAGGAAAATCATTATACAAAGCCTAAGAGGAGGCTATTTTGTGTCTCGTACAAAGCCCGAGAGAGAGGCTAAAAGTTTTTGACCTAGTGGGGCATATCGTTATACAAAGCCTAAGAGGAGGCTAGCAAAGAGTTGACTCAGTTAGAGAATCTTTTATACTCAGTAAGAGAGTGTTTTTGTATCTCGTACAAAGCCCGAGAGAGAGGCGAAAAGGTTGTTTTGACTCCACTGGGGAGAATTTTGGTATCTCGTATGAAGCCCGAGATGGAGGCTATTGTAACTGTTTCAGTTGAGTGACAGATCCAATATACTGATTTAAAAGAGAAAATCAGTTCTTATATGAGTAACACTGTACACAGGGATTTAATTTGAGGATCAGGGATATTTCCTTCTCTTTGAGGAAACGGGAAATCCAAAGGGTATCGAGACTATCCGAGTCTGCGGGTTTCCTTCCTATTTAACGAAGGGTGCTTGAGAATGTCTTTGAGACTCAAGGAAGTTAGACTGTCTGAGTCTAGAGTTTTATCTTTTGTACTATGCTTCGAGAAACAGTAGTAGACTCTATGAAAGGACTGTTCTATGAGGATGACTAGGTTCTGTTCCTATACCTTTAGGAGGTCGTCGGGACAATTTGTACGAAGCCCAAGAGGAGGCTGGAAACTTTTAAGAAGCCGACGGGTCCTTGTACGAAGCCCAAGAGGAGGCTATCATTCCCGGAGGAAGAGATCATTATACAAAGCCTAAGAGGAGGCTGTGAATACTTCTAAGAAGCCATAGGGCCCTTGAATAATGCCCAAGAGGAGGCCGATGCTTTTAAGAAGCCCGTGGGTCTATCATCTCCTTTCCATTAGGAGAAATAACTCTTTTAAAGATGAAAACCACTGGTAAACGTGCGAGGTTTACTATCCAGCGACTTTTAGCTTTTAAAGAGGGTTCCTTAGTTAAGGTCCAAGATTATGACCGTAGTGGGTACCCAAACCCCGAGACATTCAAGGCAAGTTATCCACAAGGAATAGATCAAGTCAGGAAAGTTCGAGAATTGGGAAGAAACTCAAAGATGCCATTCACGGAGAATACATTCATCTTGGGGAGTAGAGCTTCTTGACGATTCCTAAGGAGGACAGCCGAAGAGAAGACTGTATCTGGTGCTCCTATTGGGGATCTAGGCGTCTATTTCTACGAATAAATGAAACGGCGTCACCTAGTTCTAGACGTAGTTTCCGGGGAAACTCAAAATATATATACTATTATTACACAGTAGATATGAGTTTATGAAAGGAGACTTACAGTGAGCAACCCCACAATACAGTTTATAATATGAAAGCAGTAAATGAAAGCGATAACCACTTACTCGGTTGTAGAGCTTCCATGCTGTTTGGTTAATTGTTCAACAAAGAAAGATTGAAAACAACAGTATATTCAAAATCAAAGGAGAAAGTGCTTTGAAAAAGAAAGATTTGGGGCTTACAGCTCAAGGAGAGGCCCAGGGTTTTATCAGTGAGCGCACTGTTTGACTTTGTACAGAGGGACTTATACAAGTGACTGAGGCCCGAAAAAGGTTTTCTGTACAAAGGGATGGGTCTTACACTCTCTCAAGAGGCCCAAAAAAAGGTTTAAAGAAAAGAGAGGGGCTTTAACACGAGGGTATGCCCAAATGATTTTTCGTTTAAAAATGGCGATCACGCCGAGGTTTTCTTTTAATGCAGGGGGACTTATACAATAAGTGAGGCCCAAAATGTTTTGGTTAAAAGGGGGATTGGGTCTTACACTCTAATAGAGGCCCAAAGTGTTTTGAATGGGTCTTATAGCTCAAGGAGAGGCCCAAATGATTTTTTTATTTTTAAACGGGCGACGATCGCGCCGTTTACTTGTACAGAGGGACTTATACAATGAGTGAGGCCCAAAAAGTTTTTGTACAAGGGGGGATGGGTCTTACACTCTCTCAAGAGGCCCAAAGAGGGTTTTGAAGAAAAATAAATGGGTCTTACTACTCGAGGGTAGGCCCAGATGATTTTTGAAAAGGCGACGATCGCGCCGTTTGTTTTTTGACGGTATCGGGACTTATACAATAAGTGAGGCCCAAAGATGATTTGGTCAAAAAAAGGATTCGGTCTTACACTCTAATAGAGGCCCAAAGTGTTTTGAAAATGATTTATGAGGGTTGAATTAATCCAAAACCCTAATTTGTTTTCAAAATGTATTTAATTGAATAAAAATTCAATTAAAATGATCAAAAATTGTTTAACACATGGAAAACAAATTGTGATCTTGGATTAATGCTTCAAAAATTAAGTATTGACCTACAAAATAATTAGAAAGCATTAAAAGTTGCAAAATCAATGTAGAAAAAATATTTAAAATGCCAAAAACAATCAAAATATTAATTCTTTACAAAAATATCAATTATATGAAATAAATAATATTTTTGGGATTTTTTGATAAAATAAAATATTTTAACATTTTTGTGAATTATTAAAAAAAGAATCAACTCAAAATCATTAAAACTCAGAGAGAAATTAATTTTTGAATCAATTAAACAAAATCACAAAATTCAAATATTTGAATTTGAAAAAAAGGCGCCAAGAACAGGCTGAAGAACACGCGCGTGTTCTTGGTTTCTCAGATTTGCGTTTTCTATCCAATCTCCATGAATACGTAATCATATCATGCAATCCACATATCATTATGCTCGTCTCAACCTCACGATCATGTCTATGCACTTTAATTTCATTTAAATTAAACATACAACAAGAAATCACGAAGAAACCTCAAGAACCCTAATTTCTGCATGAAGGCTAGGATTTTTGATACACGATTCAAACAATGCAATTAATTGAGGGAAAACATTCCATGCATGATTATGAACATATGGCCAAATTATTGTGCGAGGAAATATGCATAGATTGAGAGATGACCAAGTATGTGCTTACCTCCAAGTCGTGACAGCAAGTTCAAAGTGATTTTTGATTTGGAGGTGTTACAGATGAGTTGTGATGATCTGAACAGCTTCCCTTCACCCTATGGATTGTGTTTGGATGGTTGGACTTGATTGAAATTGGCTGGATCATTTTGTGGTACCTCAGCTGCACCTTGTTTGAAAATTTGAGCAACCAGCTGGTGATTTCATGAAATTGATGTTTCAGAAGTTATGTGAGTGTTTGATCAGCTCATATGTGATGTATGTGAGGTGTGTGAGTGATTGGTTTGTGCAGAATTGCTCTCAAACTCAAAACCCGATAGCTACCTTGCTAAGAAAGGCATTTTTGCCAAGAGAAAGAGATTTTGAGGAAAGCATCTGTTAGATGGCTTTGGTGTACTTAAACTGACCACAATTGAGCTCTATTTATAGTAGAGCAAGTTTGTTTTGCAAGGAATAGTGCATGGCAGCTGGTAAGTAGGTTTGGCCAATGTTGGCAAATGAAAATCCAAGTCTCCTCTAGCCATTGACTAGAGGTTAGGGCACAGAGCTTTGGTCCCCTTGGTCTTGGATAAGTCTTGACTGATTTCATATGAGAATGGCTCAGTCCATGCCACCTTGATGGTTCCATTGAATGCCTCATTCCAAATTTGAAGTCTTGTCCCTATTTTGGCAACTCTAGGTTCAACATGCTATTCCTTGTTCCTTGGACCTTGGAGGCTTGGCTCAGTGATTGTCCCCTTTAGATTCAATCCTCTGAGGTGTCCAAGTGGATTGGAGCAATTGAAATTGGCTGATTTTGGCAAATCGAGCCAAAATGCAAATTCTGCCTTGCCTTGACAGATTTCAGCAAGGCAACTTGGCAATGTTGTATCTCATGGTGTAGGTTGAATTTGGCAATGTTCTTGGCCATTTTGGAAAGCTCTTACATGATACAACAACTGTTTGAACAAGTTTGGTTTTGATCTCTTTTGATTCCAAGTGAAAAATCCCCCTACATTTGGCAAAAAGTGAAGGCAAATTCTGACTTAGTGAAAATTTCACTAAGTGTTGGAAAAAGTGACATTTTCACTTTTCAGCCACTTTGATCACTCCATAACTCAAAATCCTTAATGAATTGGAATGACTTGTAGTTGAAGTTTTTGTAGGTGATAATGAGGGCTACAAATCCATCTTTGGATGAGAAAAAATGGTCTTGTGGTTTAGGAGTTATGGTCCTCCAAAGTTGGTACCTTTGCCACTTTATTTTTAACTTAGAAAAATTTCTAAGTTTTATGGTTACCCCTTTTACAAGTTATCTCACTTTCCTTGAGTTTTCTTGATGAATGATAATTCAAATCATACATTAACATCATTTTAGGGTTAAAAATCCATTTTGGTGAAAAATCTCAAAAAGTCAAAGTTGAGTTTTGTGCACAGTTGACTTTTTATCAGATGAATTCCAAACTGTGCAATTCTTCAGGAAATCATGTCCTTGGCCTAAATCAAACTTGATGGACATGTTCCATGGGTGTCATAGGGTATATTCAATCATGTATTAGGGTTTGGGAGCAAGTCTTGGTCAAAAGTCAAAGTTACAGTTGACTTTTCCGTTAAAACCCTAATTGTGGTGCAGATGAAAATGAGACTTGTTGCTCAAGCTTCTTGGATCAATCCATTGTTCCAAATGGATCAATATGGTGTATTAGAGACCCTCAAATCATCTCTTGAGGTCTTGGCTCATGGTTTGTCCCAAAAGTCAACTTAGGGGTGAATTAGGTCAAGAAACCCTAATTCCTGATTTTTGATGAATGCATCCCCTGAGGCAAAATTGACTTGATGCATGGGTTCATGAGGTTCCATGAAGCATATTAGGTTATGTTTTGGATCATTGCCTTGTGCCCAGATGAAAATTTCCATCTGGAGACCCTGGTCGACCAAAACCCTAATTTGGTGACACTGTCGATCTTGAGACTTGATCCACCTAGAAGGGAGCAACCTTGTGCTTAATCCTTGAAGTGGGAGTCCTTTTTGATCCATTGTGGATGTTTGAGAGATTAGACAAGTTGAAGATCATGTCATTTCTTGATTGATCCTTTGTCTAAGCACTCAGAGAGGGCTTGAAACCCTAATTTTGATTGTAGTGGATGCTCACCCATATTTGGGGAGACTAATGAAGCATGATGGTTCATACATATTGTGATGATGATTTTCACAATGATGGGAAATCTAAGTGGTCAAAATTTGGGGTATTACACACGCGACCAGACACGAAAAGGTAATCACCACTAGTGTATTCAACATTCGCTAAGGACCATCAAAACCTTTGAATAAGTACCTCGCCCTCTTTAATAAGACGACGATCAAGGTGGTTCATCCAAACCAGGAGATGTTTGTGGGAGAATTTCAAAATGGGCTAAGGGTGGGACACTTTAGTGAATCACTCACGGATAGACCATAACGTCCTTGATCGAAGTGGTGACCTAGGCGGAATGTTACATCAAGGGTGAGAAGAGAAATGATAAAAAGAATGCCCGTGATGAAAAGGACCACATCCCTAATGCGGTCAAGTCATGAAGGAGCCTATACATGTCGCCCATGAAGGACAAACAAAATTTTAAGTGAATTGGAAAGCTCACATAAAGCTTCACTCCCCTGAATGGCAGCTGGGAGCAAATATGGCGATAGGTCTTACATATGCATAACATCCCCCAACTGCCAACTTCCCAGGTATATGTCATGGGGCCAAATCCCTATAGTTGGTGCAAGTCCTACAAGTTCAAGAAACATTAAACAAATGACTTGTTCCAACTAAAGAATGGGATAAAACACCTTATCTAAGAAGAGCACCTAAAGAATTAAGTCAAGGATAACTCCACCCAGGGGTCAGGAATACTTGGTTCTTAGGGGCGAGATTCTTCAAGTGGTCTTAGATCCAAGAAAGGGAATGATTCAATCAACGATGGCACAGACATGTCGGTTCGCTACACCCTTAACACCATTGGAAGAGGATTCGCTGGAGGCGAAGAAACCAATTCCCCTCGTAAGAGATATGCTTGCCAAATACTAGACATTGATGGTTCGCCCATTGACTCTGAGTCAGGTGAATCAGAAGCTCTATAAGCCAAAATTACTTTTTCTGAGAAGGATGTAGCTGACATTTAAGTACGTAACAATGAACCCATGGTTATCACTATTCAATGTGACGGTTGGGATATCAAAATAGTTTTGATTAATCAAGGGAGCTCTGAGGACATCCTCTAATAAGATGCATTTCAGAGTATTATCTTGGATTAAGATGGCCTCAGACCCTTTTGGGGGTCATTGGTGGGGTTTTTGGATGAGTCAGTACAGGTGAAAGGTGTAGCGGCAAAATCGTGAGTGTAAGCTATTGATTAACTTAACTCGAAAAGCAAGAGTCGCCACCGCACTTTTATTTTATCCAAAAGGAAAGGAAAAAGAGCGAACAAAACCTACACAAGCTCTACAACGAGAACAAGTGAAGAGAGTCCGGGTTCGGGGGGTTGGTTACGCAATGGGAAGGTGTTAGCACCCAAAACGTCTATAGTACTCTATAGGAGCCCTTTGAAATATCTACCGCTTTTGGTCTGAAAAAGGTTTGCTTGAAAAGTGATTGAGGAGATGAGAAGAGAAATTGTTTTTTTATGATTTTTGTGTTTGGAGAGACTTGTCGTCTCATGCCTACGTACCCACGATGTGCAATGTAGGATCAAAACCCCGTAGTTCGTGGTACAAAGAATAAAAATTTGTTTGTTTTGGTTGTTTTTAAATGTAAAGACAAGTCGTCATTTCTAAGCGAATAATTCCGCTTAAAGAAATGAATCATGTCTAAACTTATGAAAAAGTTAAAGGAAAAAGTGCACGAGGGCACAAAAGAGAGTAAGTGAGTTTGGTGTTTTTTAAGTATTTTGAAAAAATGTCAATATGCTTATGTAGTTTAGCATTTGATTAAGAAATGAAAGGAAAAGAGTAAAATCACTTGACAAAGTCAAGGTTTGTTTATGAAAGCGGTGAAAGTTTGAAATCAAGAAGGTTTTGAAAAAGAGAGAGAGTTTTGAAAATTAAAGAATGGGGAGGAGAAGAAGAGACTATCCTAAAGCATAAAAGAAAAGCTAAGGAAGAGAATAGCCTAACCACACAAGTATGCTTCCAAGTCTTCGAACCATAATTCCAAAGCAAAGGAAGGAATGTCCTAAGTTCTAAGTCCAAGGTTCCAAGAATTGCATTGGATGTCCAAGGTCTAAGTCCAAATCTCCATGTCCATTGCAAGGGATAGTAACCATAGTCCAAGATTAGAATCACAAGTTTTTTAGAGGTTTTGGCCTTTATTAATGTTTTAGGTCCAAGTGGACAAAATGAAAAAGGCATAAGCATAAACATACGCCCAACGGACAAAGGAAAAATTGCGGAAGCATAAACATGTGTCCAACGGACAAAGGAAAAATTGCGGAAGCATAAACATGAAATGAAATGATAAAATGAAGCATAAAAGTAAAGAGATAGGGTGCGAGAAGTAATTGTAAAGAAATTAGTACAAGAGTAAATGTTAGTAAGTTAATAATTAGTAGTTAAAGTTAGTGATCAATTATAATTGAATACTTGCACTTAGGTCAAGATTAATGAGAACTCATTAGAGGATTGATAAGACCAAAGCCTCCTAACAACAAGTTTCATAAGTTTTGACCCAAAAGACAAATAATCAACTATTCTTGATAGTTTTCCGAGGCGGGACAAATTTTGGTCTAAGTTAAGCGCACGCCGAGTAATTTGTTCGAGCAATTACCCTACGAATGAGGCCGGCCATGAGATGTATGTGTTAATGCACGCGAGATAAACGATATAGGGATCGTTATCCTAAAGCGATGCCACACGAAAAGAAAAGGTGGAAATGATCTCGTCTCGATCGAAATTTCATAAAGAAATTTCACGATCACTTCGACTTTCATCGATCAAAAAGAAAAAAAAGATGAAGAAAAGTGGATCTAAAAATTATGATCCACACAACCAACTAAAAAAAAGAAAATGAAAGTATAAACCAAATGAAAAAAAAAAGAATTAAGATATTTTTCTAAACAACTTTTTTCAAGAAAGTTTTTCATAATAAAATTCAAAAATAGTAATAGATCCAAAATTAAAATAAAAAAGTGTTAGAAAGAAAATTTAGAAAAAAAGAGAAAAGAAAATGGTAATAAAAAGTGAGGGAGGTGAATTGGAAAAGAGAAGGTGGTGGTAGTATGAATGGACTAGGCCCAAACAATTTTCCAAAAAAAAGAAATAGGAACCAAAAACATTAAAAAGGAAATGAAAAAGAAAAAAGTCAGAAAGTGAAACAAACTTCTTCTTCTCCAAATGGCCATGCGTACTATTCACCTCCATGCTAACACTTCGGAACTCCACCAAATCGGAAGCGAGGGGAAGAAAATTTGTGACGGTTTCAATCGGGAAGAAATGCTCTACACAACGGTATAACCGGTTTCAAGAATCGTTACCGACGGATACGACTCGAAATTACCGAAAAAAGCTTCGAACTACCTTCAAAGTGGTGAGAAATGTTCTTCAATTTTTCTTCCTCTGATTATAGCTTGAATTTCTTTAAAATGGAGAATGAATTGTTGTTGTTGATGTTGAATTGGAATTGTGAGAATTTGTTACGGTTTAGATTTTGGAGTTGAAACTTTGATGAAGATGAAAGAAGATGGAGTTGGAAGGTTGTTGAAGCTTGAATTTGATGGAGGTTGAGTATGGATTTTGACAGAGGTTTGAAGGCTTTCCAAGCTTGATGAAATGAGGATAGTGGTGCTGAATTTATAGAAGGATTAGTGAGTCTCTTGCTGCCGTTTTGTTTAATTGTTGATGCGTTTTGAAACTTGGTTTTTTCTCGTGAGGTTTGGATGAAGTTTGCGTGAGCTGGAAGCTGATGAAGATGGGCTTGTATTGCGTCTTATGCTGATGGCGTGTGTATGTAGTTTGCGGCTGGAAAATGTGGTTGGGAGAAGTTGATTAATTCACGGCTTAGTGTGATGATGGAATTGGCGTGTTGGCTTGATGTTGTGGGAAGCTTAACGGCTGGAAGTGGATGGCTGAGTGTAGTTAAGTTGGCTTGTTTTGCTGCTCACGTGAGTATGTGGCGTGATGTTGGCCGAGAGGGAGCATGTGGGCCGAGTGGGAGTGTGAATAGTAGCTGGCGGTTTGATGAAATTTGGCTTGGCTGGGAATTATTTGGAAATTGAAAATTATTCCAATCAATTTTTTTTATTTTATTTTTGGTTAATGGGCTAATGGGCTTTCTAATTTTTTTGTAAATGAACGAATGGTTGAAAATAAAATGAATTGGCAAAAAAAATGATTAATGGAAAAGAACATGGTTTTTTAATATAAATGGATTTATAGATATATATGGATTATTGGGAATGGTTTCAAAAATGGATAATTGGAATTAGATTTATGAAAATGGATAGTAAATGGTTTAGAAACAAAATGGTTAATAGAAATGGTTTAAGGAATGGATAGTTGAATTTGGATATTTGAAATGTGAAATGATAAATGTGGATATTTGGTTTAGGAAATGGATTAGGGAAAAAAATGGTTTTGGTAGTAAAATAAAAGGATATGGATAAATTGGTTAAAAATGTGGATAATGGATAGCAAGTCTCTTTTTTAGCCCAAAACCAAATCTCGAATTTTTTCACAAGCCTCTGATAAACATATGCCACACAACAAGCCACAACTGAAACAACGGCCATCTGAATCTGTCTGGACCCAAAACTCATATGCACCACTGCCTGATAAACTGACGAATCTCAGCACAAGACATCTTGCTTTTGAACAAACACCTGTGACTTGAAAACACTTCATTGTTTTTGACAAACCTGCACCACACACAGAGAGAAAAACAAGCAAACGGCAGCATATTTTTTTGTATTTTTGGTTAGAGGTTAGATAAACAGAAGCAAGTAAGCAACAGAGAATCACACAGGTGCTCAGGAGAAACACAAACTGCGATCTTGCTTGTGGTATGAGATGCAAATGAAATGTGCAAAATCTTAGGGGTAAAAATTAGGGTCTTACAGCTGCCCCTTATTTAAGTTTCTTCAATCAGGAGATATGAAGGTTGAAAACTTCGTCTCGACAAGATTGGAGATACTTAAATACAGAAAACCGAATTTTTAGCCATAAGATGTCACAAAATGATATGAATGCAAAGAATGAGACAGACTGCGGGGAAAATTGAAATAAAGGGTATAAGGTAAATTGAGAGAGATGACGTGAAAAGACACGTCGGGAAACACAAGCTATTTCTGGAGATCTGTCAAGGTGACAAGGAGTATCCATCAATAGTTGGGAAGAGAGGGACAAGACCCTGGCAAGACAAGTAGTGACATCCAAGAATAGCATTGGATAGAAACTACAAACGAGACAAAAGGGATGTCGAAAGATGTCCAAGAATGGCATTTGACAGCAACAAGAAAGTTTCTGGTAAAAACGACAACGTCATCCAAGAATAGCATTGGATAGAGGTGAAAAACACTCTGTTGGGTAAGATATCCAAGAATGGCATTGGATAAAGGCACTGCAACATTCAAGAATGGCATTGAATGAGGCAACAACAAGCATCAGAGACATCCAAGAATAGCATTGGATTCAGCTGAGGAAAAGATATCCAAGAATGGCATTGGACTTAGCTGGGGAAAAGATGTCCAAGAATGGCATTGGACTCTGTCGAGGAAATCATATCCAAGAATGGCATTGGACAGAAGAAATCACAACATCCAAGAATGGCATTGAATATAGTGAGAAAGGTTCTGGAAAATACATCAGAATTATCCAAGAATGGCATTGGATAAAAGGTTCACAATATCCAAGAATGGCATTGAATAAAGTGAGCAAGGACCTTCAGGAATGGCACTGAAAGGTAAAGATAAACTCATTCAGGAATGGCACTGAATGAACAGATACAACTTTCAGGAATGGCACTGAAAGGTAAAGGTAAATCATTTCATTCAAGAATGGCATTGAATGACAGTGAAAAAGACATCCAGGAATAGCACTGAATGCAAAGGAGAAAACTCATCCAGGAATGGCACTGAATGAACAGGTAAAACTTTCAGGAATGGCACTGAAAGTAAAGGTAAAAACTCATCCAGGAATGACACTGAATGAACAGGTAAAACTTTCAGGAATGGCACTGAAAGTAAAGGTAAAAACTCATCCAGGAATGACACTGAATGAACAGGTAAAACTTTCAGGAATGGCACTGAAAGTAAAGGTAAAAACTCATCCAGGAATGGCACTGAATGAACAGGTAAAACTTTCAGGAATGGCACTGAAAGATAAAGGTGAATCACTACATTCAAGAATGGTATTAAATGACAGTGAAAAAGACATCCAGGAATAGCACTGAATGCAAAGGGGAGAACTCATCCAGGAATGACACTGAATGAACAGGTAAAACTTTCAGTAATGGCACTGAAAGTAAAGGTAAAAACTCATCCAGGAATGGCACTGAATGAACAGGTAAAACTTTCAGGAATGGCACTGAAAGATAAAGGTGAATCACTACATTCAAGAATGGCATTGAATGACAGTGAAAAAGACATCCAGGAATAGCACTGAATGCAAAGGAGAAAACTCATTCAGGAATGGCACTGAATAAACAGGTGAAACTTTCAGGAACGACACTGAAAGTAAAAGTAAAATCTCATCCAGGAATGGCACTGAATGAACAGATAAAACTTTCAGGAATGGCACTGAAAGATATCCAAGCAGATCTGTTGGGGATTATAGAGTAGAGAAAAGATTTCCAGGAATAGCACTGGGAGAAACAAGAGGAACAAGGTATCCAGGAATGGCACTGGAGATCAAAAGAGACAGACATCCAGGAATGGCACTGGAGTGAAAGAATATAAAGATCCAGGAAAGCAGGACGTCCAGGAATAGCACTGGGTGAAAAGACAGGTAAACGACAACATTCAGGAATGACACTGAATGAAAAGGCAGGTAAAAGTTTTGGTAGGTGCCAAGTAAGTTGGACTTTGATCTCAAGGTGAGATGTTGAAAGCAACAGGACCTCGGAAAAATGCATATGAGCACGAAGCACACTTCGAGCTATGAAAATGTTTCTATGCAATGATATGTAAATGATTTATGTATGCAATGCAGATGATAGAGACAACTGAGATAAACTCTTTTGTGAGGGTAGAATGAAAATCTGATTCCTCAACACAGGGAACACTGCCCACTCTGCTTGGCGAGAAGATGTTGAACACATCTCTGTCACACTTTAAATTGTATCAGGCTGATGGTCTTTTGAGGAAAGACATCTTGAGGGTTCTTGAAGAAGATTGCCCCAGACTGATTGATTGATGATGATAAACTGATCATAGCTTCAGTCTGTCTGCTGCAGGGGAAAAAATGAACTGATCATGGCTTCAATTCTTGAAATGATTGCTGAGGATAAACTGATCATGGCTTCAGTTGTTGGGGATGAATGAACTGATCATGACTTCAGTTCTTGAGATGATTGTTGAGAAGGCTAAACTCAGTATGAATCTTGAAAGAGATCTTCTGGTTAACCAAATCTGAGAATACCTTGCACTGAGCAACAAATCTGATTCACAATAGGATTTGGATGTAATGTGCCCCTGATAAGATCACTGACCAAGTTTCTCAAATGTTTGAAGTTTCTTGATGAGGAAAGTTTGCCTGCAAATAGGATTATTCAAACAAACATGGTAATTTTAATGCAAAGCTCAATGCAATTTTGAAATCAAAAATCATTTTTGGAATGATATTATTGATGTAAAGCAAAATGAACCACTTGTCAAAACACGGCGGTTAAGACATGCAAAGTGAAAGAGAAAGCAAAGGCAAAACATCAAAGCAAATGATTGGCAACAAACATAGGAGTCAATTTACGCAACCTTGTTGTAGTACGCTTTCAAAAGAAACCTGGCTTCAATTAGGTCTTTTGAATGTTGTAACGTGGTCTGGTTCACGATTTTTGAAACAAAGGATGTAGGCTCAAAGTTTATTTGTACCCAACCCATTCTTCGTGATGATCTCCAGTCCTATGCTCAGTTAATTCAAACTATGCATTTAGGTTCCAAGAGATTTTGGAATTGCAACACAATTATGATGATGGTTCAAGGACCAAGGGATTTTTGAGATGGCAGTCACTCTTTCTTACAACATTTTGTTGTTTTTGATGAGGACCTTAGTCAACTCGTTTTGTTTTTGAGGATTTTGATAACCTCTTGATTTTTCTTTTGTTATCCCTAACTTTTGCCTGAACTGTGTCATTTGACTTTACAGTCAGCGGGATGCCCCAATTTTTGCCTAAGTCTCTTTCATAGGTTTTGACTTAGCGGGCTTTTCATTTGATTTTTTTCATCATTTTTTTTAAGATAGTGACTGCCTGGCTTAATGGTTACAGTGAACCATCATTGGCTTTTAATTTGAAAGACATCTTCGACACTTCTTTGATGTGTGCGAAGGAAAGCTTGTGATTGCAACCTTTATTGGAAAGTGTTTTACATGCACAGTCAAATTAACTGAGAACTACCCATTCCCAGGTTAAGATGCGGGTTTTTTAGTACAGAAAGAAACTCCAAACTTCTAGGCTCGAAGGGGTTGACAAGGGATTAACTTCCTTATTTCTCCAGTGTTTGGGAGTTGAAACAATGCCTGTACATCCTCAGCCAAGTTTTAATTGAAAGCATACAGTCCAGCAATTTTAGGTATTTCGTTTTCGTCATCCTCCCTTCAATCTTTGCATAAACAAAAGCTTAATAAAGAAATTGAACAGGAGATATATTTTTTTGTGAAAAAGAAAGCATAAAGATGCACACAGTAGATATAAATGAATTTGAATCAAACATTGCATTGCTCATTTCATTGAAATTACCATGAAAGTACAAATAAAGTTCGAAAGCAAACAGTCAATACAATCAAGGGAAAATGCAAACAGAAAGAAACAAGGCTTAGTGATTAATCAGCAACAAAGATGAGTTGTCCCGTCTGAAACACTGGCTTTAGGAGATGATCCGTCTGAACTCGCTCAAACTTCACTTGGCATGCTCTGGCAAAGGGTTGTTGACAACATTGGGATTGTCATCAAGAAAGGTCAGAATATTTGCTTTCACCAATTCTTGTACTCTAGCTTTCAGTGCAAAACAACCTTCTAAGTTATGACCTGCCCCACCTTGATGGAACTCACAGTGAAGATCAACCCTATAGCCGGCTGGGAGAGGATTTGGAGGAGGAGGTAGAGTCCTTATTGTAATCAATCCTTTCTTTACAAGACAAGGATACAACTCAGTGTAGGACATCGGGATAGGATCAAAGTTAACCCTGTTGCGAGTCTGATTCTGTCTGACAGCCTGACGAGGAGCTTGAGCTGGTTGAGCATTAACAACTGGAGCAACTGCAGCTACATATTGTTGTCTCTGACGAGGTTTACCTTCAACCGAAACAACATGGGTATCACCATCCTTTTTCTTTTGAAAATTCCCAGCATACTTTTTGGCACCACTGAAGGCTTCAGTATTAGCAATCCTCCCTTTCTTGATACCTTCTTCTAGTCTTTCTCCAATAGTGACTAGGTCAGCAAAACCAGATGATACACTGCCTATCATCTTTTCCCAATAGAGTGGCTGAAGAGTGTCCATGAACAGACCAGTCCTCTGAGATGGTTCACCTCTAGCAATCAGAACTTGCAGCATTTCTGTGAGCTTGGTCATACCGGCCTTCAACTCAGCAATTTCCATTCTGACTTCGGCATTGTGTTGTTCTTGACTTTCCATTCTCAATCTGATAGCAACTCTAGTTCCGTAGTTGTGTTGAGGAAACAGCTTGACGGCGAGCAGATAACTGGAGAAGGAGACAACTGAAATGAGTTTCTGAGACAACCTGGAAGAAATGCATATGTATGCTCATGGATGCAAGAGTGCATGGATGCAACAACCACAAACAAGATCACTCAAAGCACACAGGTTCAAAGGTTCGAGTCACGAGCATGGAGTCGAGGTCAAGAACCAGTCCACAAAGGGTATGTACTAAGGTTTGTCTTCATTATACCTGCAGAAAACAGCGGTTCTAACAGAGTGCCCAGGGTCCACAATTCACTATCAGACACACCAGCACACCGATTTGCTCAGAGGTTGGTAGTTATCCTCAAGAGAATCTAACCTGAGTGTGGCATCGCGTGACAGCTAAGTCAGATTTGCATCTTCATAGCTTCCGCGCCACGATCCTAAAATGGCTAGGATGGGTTAAAGGGTACTACGGTTCTCAGTGTTATAGGCTTCTATGGAAAAAGTAATGCCTTCTCGATTGCTCGATCGACATCAGTAATTCCAAAGAAGCAACCACCGAGTGGATGGATTCTCAAGTTCTTCTTTTTCAGGATTCGACTCCCTCAAAGTTCCCTTGACTATACCATCCTCCTATCTTAAAGTACACTCTGGTCCGGGTATATGACCTATCTCACCCACAGAGAAACTCCAAAACAGAACAATCCAGTAACAAGCAAATCAGACAAAAGGTAGTAAATAAATCAAAGTAGGCTAAACCCCTCAAGGGAGGATCCCCAGCAGAGTCGCCACTTTTCTGTAGCGGCAAAATCGTGAGTGTAAGCTATTGATTAACTTAACTCGAAAAGCAAGAGTCGCCACCGCACTTTTATTTTATCCAAAAGGAAAGGAAAAAGAGCGAACAAAACCTACACAAGCTCTACAACGAGAACAAGTGAAGAGAGTCCGGGTTCGGGGGGTTGGTTACGCAATGGGAAGGTGTTAGCACCCAAAACGTCTATAGTACTCTATAGGAGCCCTTTGAAATATCTACCGCTTTTGGTCTGAAAAAGGTTTGCTTGAAAAGTGATTGAGGAGATGAGAAGAGAAATTGTATTTTTATGATTTTTGTGTTTGGAGAGACTTGTCGTCTCATGCCTACGTACCCACGATGTGCAATGTAGGATCAAAACCCCGTAGTTCGTGGTACAAAGAATGAAAATTTGTTT
The DNA here is from genome assembly GCA_022829125.1 of Lathyrus tuberosus. Lineage (NCBI taxonomy): Eukaryota > Viridiplantae > Streptophyta > Magnoliopsida > Fabales > Fabaceae > Lathyrus > Lathyrus tuberosus. Next base: position 12,566,560 of record JALAZF010000039.1, on the reverse strand, counting down.
GTTTTGGTTGTTTTTAAATGTAAAGACAAGTCGTCATTTCTAAGCGAATAATTCCGCTTAAAGAAATGAATCATGTCTAAACTTATGAAAAAGTTAAAGGAAAAAGTGCACGAGGGCACAAAAGAGAGTAAGTGAGTTTGGTGTTTTTTAAGTATTTTGAAAAAATGTCAATATGCTTATGTAGTTTAGCATTTGATTAAGAAATGAAAGGAAAAGAGTAAAATCACTTGACAAAGTCAAGGTTTGTTTATGAAAGCGGTGAAAGTTTGAAATCAAGAAGGTTTTGAAAAAGAGAGAGAGTTTTGAAAATTAAAGAATGGGGAGGAGAAGAAGAGACTATCCTAAAGCATAAAAGAAAAGCTAAGGAAGAGAATAGCCTAACCACACAAGTATGCTTCCAAGTCTTCGAACCATAATTCCAAAGCAAAGGAAGGAATGTCCTAAGTTCTAAGTCCAAGGTTCCAAGAATTGCATTGGATGTCCAAGGTCTAAGTCCAAATCTCCATGTCCATTGCAAGGGATAGTAACCATAGTCCAAGATTAGAATCACGAGTTTTTTAGAGGTTTTGGCCTTTATTAATGTTTTAGGTCCAAGTGGACAAAATGAAAAAGGCATAAGCATAAACATACGCCTAACGGACAAAGGAAAAATTGCGGAAGCATAAACATGTGTCCAACGGACAAAGGAAAAATTGCGGAAGCATAAACATGAAATGAAATGATAAAATGAAGCATAAAAGTAAAAGAGATAGGGTGCGAGAAGTAATTGTAAAGAAATTAGTACAAGAGTAAATGTTAGTAAGTTAGTAATTAGTAGTTAAAGTTAGTGATCAATTATAATTGAATACTTGCACTTAGGTCAAGATTAATGAGAACTCATTAGAGGATTGATAAGACCAAAGCCTCCTAACAACAAGTTTCATAAGTTTTGAACCAAAAGACAAATAATCAACTATTCTTGATAGTTTTCCGAGGCGGGACAAATTTTGGTCTATGTTAAGCGCACGCCAAGTAATTTGTTCGAGCAATTACCCTACGAATGAGGCCGGCCATGAGATGTATGTGTTAATGCACGCGAGATAAACGATATAGGGATCGTTATCCTAAAGCGATGCCACACGAAAAGAAAAGGTGGAAATGATCTCGTCTCGATCGAAATTTCATAAAGAAATTTCACGATCACTTCGACTTTCATCGATCAAAAAGAAAAAAAAGATGAAGAAAAGTGGATCTAAAAATTATGATCCACACAACCAATTAAAAAAAAGAAAATGAAAGTATAAACCAAATGAAAAAAAAAGAATTAAGATATTTTTCTAAACAACTTTTTTCAAGAAAGTTTTTCATAATAAAATTCAAAAATAGTAATAGATCCAAAATTAAAATAAAAAAGTGTTAGAAAGAAAATTTAGAAAAAAAGAGAAAAGAAAATGGTAATAAAAAGTGAGGGAGGTGAATTGGAAAAGAGAAGGTGGTGGTAGTATGAATGGACTAGGCCCAAACAATTTTCCAAAAAAAAGAAATAGGAACCAAAAACATTAAAAAGGAAATGAAAAAGAAAAAAGTCAGAAAGTGAAACAAACTTCTTCTTCTCCAAATGGCCATGCGTACTATTCACCTCCATGCTAACACTTCGGAACTCCACCAAATCGGAAGCGAGGGGAAGAAAATTTGTGACGGTTTCAATCGGGAAGAAATGCTCTACACAACGGTATAACCGGTTTCAAGAATCGTTACCGACGGATACGACTCGAAATTACCGAAAAAAGCTTCGAACTACCTTCAAAGTGGTGAGAAATGTTCTTCAATTTTTATTCCTCTGATTATAGCTTGAATTTCTTTAAAATGGAGAATGAATTGTTGTTGTTGATGTTGAATTGGAATTGTGAGAATTTGTTACGGTTTAGATTTTGGAGTTGAAACTTTGATGAAGATGAAAGAAGATGGAGTTGGAAGGTTGTTGAAGCTTGAATTTGATGGAGGTTGAGTATGGATTTTGACAGAGGTTTGAAGGTTTTCCAAGCTTGATGAAATGAGGATAGTGGTGCTGAATTTATAGAAGGATTAGTGAGTCTCTTGCTGCCGTTTTGTTTAATTGTTGATGCGTTTTGAAACTTGGTTTTTTCTCGTGAGGTTTGGATGAAGTTTGCGTGAGCTGGAAGCTGATGAAGCTGGGCTTGTATTGCGTCTTATGCTGATGGCGTGTGTATGTAGTTTGCGGCTGGAAAATGTGGTTGGGAGAAGTTGATTAATTCACGGCTTAGTGTGATGATGGAATTGGCGTGTTGGCTTGATGTTGTGGGAAGCTTAACGGCTGGAAGTGGATGGCTGAGCGTAGTTAAGTTGGCTTGTTTTGCTGCTCACGTGAGTATGTGGCGTGATGTTGGCCGAGAGGGAGCATGTGGGCCGAGTGGGAGTGTGAATAGTAGCTGGTGGTTTGATGAAATTTGGCTTGGCTGGGAATTATTTGGAAATTGAAAATTATTCCAATCAATTTTTTTTATTTTATTTTTGGTTAATGGGCTAATGGGCTTTCTAATTTTTTTGTAAATGAACGAATGGTTGAAAATAAAATGAATTGGCAAAAAAAATGATTAATGGAAAAGAACATGGTTTTTTAATATAAATGGATTTATAGATATATATGGATTATTGGGAATGGTTTCAAAAATGGATAATTGGAATTAGATTTATGAAAATGGATAGTAAATGGTTTAGAAACAAAATGGTTAATAGAAATGGTTTAAGGAATGGATAGTTGAATTTGGATATTTGAAATGTGAAATGATAAATGTGGATATTTGGTTTAGGAAATGGATTAGGGAAAAAAAATGATTTTGGTAGTAAAATAAAAGGATATGGATAAATTGGTTAAAAATGTGGATAATGGATAGCAAGTCTCTTTTTTAGCCTAAAACCAAATCTCGAATTTTTTCACAAGCCTCTGATAAACATATGCCACACAACAAGCCACAACTGAAACAACGGCCATCTGAATCTGTCTGGACCCAAAACTCATATGCACCACTGCCTGATAAACTGAAGAATCTCAGCACAAGACATCTTGCTTTTGAACAAACACCTGTGACTTGAAAACACTTCATTGTTTTTGACAAACCTGCACCACACACAGAGAGAAAAACAAGCAAACTACAACATATTTTTTTGTATTTTTGGTTAGAGGTTAGATAAACAGAAGCAAGTAAGCAACAGAGAATCACACAGGTGCTCAGGAGAAACACAAACTGCGATCTTGCTTGTGGTATGAGATGCAAATGAAATGTGCAAAATCTTAGGGGTAAAAATTAGGGTCTTACAAAAGGTTACATAACACTGAACACTATCTTTAGGGCAGAAGAAAATGCTAAATAGGTTAAGGTAAGATATCTAGTAATTGATGTACCCTCATCATATAATATGATCATGAGGCGCCCCATTTTTAACTATTTAGGAGTCTCCATAGCCACCTTGTACTGTGTATGAAGTAGTTGCTCACAAAGGGGCGAGTCGACGTTATATAGGGGGACCAGAAGATTGCTAGAAAGTGACATGTGAAGTTTCTGAGGTTGAAGAAGGTCAAAACAATAGGCGTGAATGTCATGGGCATGAAGACAAAGACAAAGCCACTAATAGAAGCTCTCATAGAGGAAAGATCGACCACTCTAGAGTAGGAAAACAAGAAGGCTTCCAAAAAAGGTAACTTATCAAGTGATGATTTTTAGGGTTATGAGCCTCGCTTAGTTCAGATTGTTTGATGCTTTATTTTGTTTAGGAGAGTTATATTCTCTACCATTTTGTAAGGATAATAATGTTTTTGCGGGGGAACTCTTTTTCCGTGTTGTTAAAATGGAACACGGTTTTTAATGACGCCCTCACTTTATTTATATAAGTTTTGGATTATTGCTAACTCAATTGTAGCATATCAAGGAGCAAATGAGTCTTACTGAGGTTGCCTTTTAAGGCTATTAAAAATGACGAATCCCTATGTGGGAATGCCTTTCGCCTTTTAATGCTATTAAATACGTTGGATCCATACGTAGGAATCCTTGCCTCCTTTTAAGGCTATTAAATATGTTGGATCCTTGTGTGGGATCTCTTTCCACCTTTTAAGGCTATTAAATACGCTAGATCCCTACGCGAGAATCCTTGCAACTTTGTAAGGCTATTAAACACGCTGGACCCCTACATGAGAATCCTTTTCACCTTGTAACGCTATTAAACACGTTGGATCCCTATGTGGGAATCCTTGCTGCCTTGTAAGAATATTAAACACACTAGATCCCTATGTGGGAATCATTTTTTCCCTTGAAGGCTATAAAACATGTTAGATCCCTACAAGGAATTCCTTGCCTCCCAAAAATAGCATTAAGGGACCATGGCCCTCCATGGGATCGCCAAAACCAAAGCTTGGTCAGGGAATTCCCCAATAAGTCATAGAAGAGATAATAATAGTTGGAAAAGATCAAATATAACAAATCCCTTAAAGGAAGTATTCAACAGTACATAAAGAGTCTATGATACCAACCACTAGGGGCATAATTACAAAGGCAAAAAAAGAAAAGAGTGGTGAAGCCTTCTGTTCACCGACCCTCTTCAAGAGCCAATTTCTCCTTTGTCGCGCCTCTAGAACGGGCCACCTCCATATTAGTACCCTTTGTCACCCTATCACCCTCAAGGTCATCTTGGGTATTCTTGGCAGGAAAGGCGACAATTTGGGTAGGTTGGGAATCATCAGGGTTCTCCACTAGCTGGTCGCCATAAATAACTTTAAACATATACAAGGGGGCTAAAATATAGCGCAAGATATAAGAAGGCCATTTGCTCCTCCGCCATCTCAAAGTAGATGAAAGAGGTCTCTACCAAGTCAACCTTGAGGACAAAAACCTCATCTTCCAGCTTTTTTTTAGTGTTAAGGGCTTAATCCAAGTATTCTTGCAGTTGTTTCCCCGTGATATCATACTCCTTGGCCTTGGTCTCTGCATATGGAAGCTGGCCCGTAAGGGTCTCCTTATTCTTCTGTAGTGTCTCGATGATCGTCTGACTTTTTGTCAGGTCCCCTTTGTATCTAGAGAGTTTCACCCTCAACTTATTCCTAGTTTGAGCATGCTTCTCCTAGTCAGCATACTCCATAAGGAAGACTCTCTGCAGGTGGTTCTCTTTGAAGTCCAGATCACTGTAAGGAAAGCTGATTGTAGGGAGTCTTGTAATCCCCAGGGAATTCCTCAGGGAAGGGAAGACGGGTGCCAAGAAACTTAATGGCGTCAAAATTACGACCGCTACAGGGAGTATTTAGATGGTGAGCCTCTCTTTGGAGACATTATGGGGGTACCAACCCCCCTCTACAACTATCACTTGGTCCTCCTTACCCTTAGGGGAGGAGTCAACCCCCACCTCTGGATCTTTGGGGCTTGAGACTCATTAAGCGCCTCACCCTCAGGTTTCTGTTTGATCACCAAGGTTAGCGAATCCTCAAGGCAACTTTGAGGGTTATATGAGTCTGAGCAATGAGCTTTTCGCTTGTCCAGGCGCTCCATCATATCATCCAAAGGGATTTTGGACATATTTCTGGCAATAAAAAACAGAGATATGATCATTATGAGTTATGTAAGCATACACATCTCAAATAGGGGATAACATCATTAAAAATTACTTATGTATTTGTCCATGGATTCCTCATCCCCTTGATCTAAAATAATCATGGTGTGAGACTCCATGACCTTAAACTCGTCCAAGGTTTGGACAACCTCATCCTCATCAATAGTGGATCTATCTCATCCCCTCATCCTCACAAATTTATCCTTCCTACCTTTAAAGCGGTTGTAATAGGGTTTGAACAAGTCTCTCCCTGGAAAAGCTGTTAGGGTTACCCAACCTTAGAAAACAGACACTTAGAGTTCCATAAAAAGAAAAAACATCCCGATGATTGGGCAAGTCCATAGTCGCCCACATATAATCTCAAATGCCATAATCAGGCTTCAACCATTGGGTATGATTTAAGAGGGGGCCACATTGAGCACCGTAAGAACCTCCGTATTGAAAGAATAGAGGGGGAGGCGAACCTCAATCTCGCGGATGGTAGGTAAGTAGAAGTAGAATGAAGGAGTATAAAAGGCTTCAGATGCATCTATATTGTCCCACTCCTCCTGAGAGCACACCTCCAAAATAACATCTTATTCGTCACCAAAAGAAGAAATAGTAAGTTGCTTCTTTAGGGAGGTTGTGTGGTTCTCAATGGTATATAGAGATCCAACTTCCCTTACATTCTTAGGCTCAGTGTTAGAGGTGACCATGACCTCCCAGTTTCCTGATTAAATATAAAGGAAAGAGGAATCACTATCACTACTCCCACTGCTATCACTATCAAAATTAAGAGAACTCTCGCAGCTACCAAACATGTCTAGTTCCACTAATCTACAGTCATTAGTCACGTAAAGATGCCTAACATTCCTATAAGTGAAGTTTCACAGGGCTATACGCTAGTCACGAGTTAAGGGTTCTGCCAGGTTGTCATCCTCATTTAAATCCCTAATAATCGCCATAAAGAAAAGGATAAAAGAGAACATTGAACCTGCGTAGAGTAGAGTCTTGAGCTTGTGAAGATGTGGAGATTATTGGGAAAACATAAGAAACGTTAGAAAGCTTTAGGGAGATAATGTGTGAAATGATGAAAGAGCTGGGGGTTGATCCCTTTAAATAGGAATAGAAAGCTAGGGGTAATCAAATTCTCATAGGTTTCCCATCATAAATAAAAGGCTCTACGCATTCCGACATATACCAAGAAATGAGGCCAATTAGGCGTCCCAAGGTTAATCATCATTTGTAGCATTATATGTCTTATATGTTTTCCCCTCCAACAGATGTTTCGGGATTTTTCCAGGTGATGTATGACCCGCATTGCTGACACCTGGAAATACATCTCCAGGACACCCACACACATGAAGCCTGCCTCATGCCTGAGGGAGTCAATTGAAGTCTCTCTTGAGGGACTCTGTTGAATCTTTGCATGAAGAGTCCGGCTTAAAAATGCTCCACTTACAATCCCCAAGAATGTCCAAATAAGGAAGAGGAAACTAAATCACTCCGCCCTTTGTCAAACCCTCGTGCTTTAGCGAATGTGTATCAATATATTTGTGAAAAGTCTACAGAGGCGACATGGGAGTTCTCAGTCGCCCTTTTGTCAAGTCGATTGCCTATTTATGAGATGTATCACCCTTTATTTGTATATATCACCTTCCACTCGGATAAGTCGCTCGACGTGGGAATTGGTGAGTGACCTATCCTCATTCTATAACAACACAACAGAAGTCACGAAAATGGTAGACCGTGCTTCTATGAATATCATGAAATAAACTGCCACTCCCTAAATGGTTTCTATTTCCAAAGGAGTTTTAGATCTAGAACCAATGTGGCTATAAATATGCCGTGTCATGATCGAGAAGGATAACTTGACTCGAAGACAAAAATACACACTTACAGAGCTCCTCATCCATGCGTGAGTTAAATCCTGACCTCAAAACACATCTTAAAACCTCTGACAATCCTTAATCACTAGGAGTTGTCACGCATTTATATTTTCTTTAATCACTAGGAGTTGTCACACATTTATATTTTTAGCAAGTACATTCTTCTTTTACAAAAGAAAAAGAAGCAATGTAAAATTTCCTCAACATGTATATTTTCAACCAACACAAACTTATATTCAATTCAACATTTATAACTATCGTTCGCTTACATCATTCTTAAAAGTTATTTTGTCCATAAATAAATTTCAAATAGAAAACCACACACAACATACCTCAATATTCATGCAGCAATTGAAATATACACAATACAATAACCAGAAGAATTACTAGTATTTGTGGAGCTTGGATTCCAAATGTAAATCTGGTTTCCACCATTGGTGAATCCCATGAGCTTCTTTGAAACTTTGTGTAGGAGTATAATTTACTGTCAAAATAGCAGAAGGAATGAGATGCAGAGGTTCAGATTCCTTCCCAAAAGCACTCATCATCAGAGAACCAAGTGAATTTTGTGTTGCTAACTTCTCAATGCTTCCAGCACCAATCTCCTCCATTTTTCTTCTATGCTCGAAGTATCCGACATACTCCGAACATATATAATCAGATGGATTCACAAACAAGCATGGAATCCAAGCAGACAAAGCAGCAAATGAATCACAGGATGAACTTTTCATATTCGAGTTCATAGCAATGGCTAGTCCGGCTGTTATCACGCTGCTCGCAATTCGAAGCCTATGTTTCGTTTTCTTACTCTTAATTCTCTCAATTGGAGCCGATGCAAATGGAGGATTGAAAAGAAAAGACTCAATGAATATACCATTTTTAGCCATTGCTTTCCCTGCAAGCAAAGCCATGCCTGATCCGAGAGAATGACCGGCCAACCATATATTCGAACCGTTTCCACCAACACTAGCCACCATGTTTCTGACAGCTTCAACGGCTATCTCTGAGCGTGAACATCGATGAAGTCCATTTTTGAGAAACTTCAGATCCAACTCAACATCGCGCGAAACTGTGTCTGCATTGGTTATAGTCCCGCGAAACGCAATCACATAACGCGGACTTCTATGTAACGCGTCATGGCACATTGCTGGTGGAAGTTTGAACTCATAAATTGCACCAAATATGGAGTTATCAACATCATCAACTAGTGTATGAATCAGTTGAAAATGGAAGAATGTCCACCAAGGAAATGCAAGAGAATCAGGACCTTTCCGTCGTCCCTGTCGATCTTTCTCTAGCACGTAAACACCTTGGACCAAACTAGCAGCTACCGACTTTCGATGATATGCATAATCCCTGCATAAGATTAAATCATATTTAGCTTAACAGAAATCCTCAAATAGAGTAAGCTTCAAAAATCTCAAAGAAAATAACTAGTTTCTAAGTAAATCGACAATTTCGTCTCTAAACATGTATCTTCTTTCTTAAGTTATCTCTCAAGTAAATACAAATGAAGGAAAGAGAGTGTAAGTTTCATGATTGAACAATTTTGTGATGATATACTATAAAAGGAATAGTTAAAGTGAAAAATTTGTTAGATAGATTTTTACCAATTGACATAAGTAAGATGTAAGGGTCCAGAGAGGTGAAAATAGTCCATCTCAGAGGCCATTACTTCTCCACCTACCTTCAACCTTTCTTCTTAATGTCTTCACATGCTGTCATGGAAACCATAAATATCGATCAAGTGTCGGCGAATAGTATATTCAATGATGAGTCAAATGGAAAAGAAAACTATAAACAAATGGTTTTGATGATAATCAATATCATCAATTAATTCATGTCAACAACTGAGAAAGTATTGTTTTGCATAATCCATAGCTAGAAATGAAAACTGAATTTCCTGCAGAAACTCATGTTGACTGCTTGCAAGAAAAATTCAAAAATCAAAGTTGAATACTTTCTCAAACAAAGTATTCAATATTGGAGATTGTACCATTGAATTAGCATTGCAAAAATGAGAGAAAAATAAAGGAGTTTCTCACCTTAGATAGTAGGAGTAGAAGAAATAGCAAGAGAATAACAAGAATGGAAATGAAAATGAAAATAAATGGGTGAAGTTTGAAGTTGGTGAGCAATAATATTAAATAGCAATTAGTACTAGTAGTACAATATTTTGGTATTTGGCAACGGTTGCACAAGTGTCACTGTCTCTTATTCAACTTCCATTTCTATTCCAACCATAAACCAATTAGTTAGTAGTAGTAGTATTATTATTTGAGTTCATATATTTTAGACCACTAGTAATATATTAATATAAGGAAACTTTTCTTTCTTTCAGGAAAATTAAAATAATTGATCATTATATAATAAAGAGAGAGACTCCTTCTTTTATCATGTAAAATTTAAATTTTATATTGATCTCGTAAACTCAGTTTTCCAACAACTGTTAAAAACTTGATTTCATTTTTGAGAAAAATAAAAGAGATTTTAGAGATGTAAAATTAATTTTGACATGTATGATTTTCTTAAAATAGAATTGAGCCGGTCTCTATAATTGATTTTTACATAAAATCATGATTTATAATTTTTAAGTGTAAACACAATTTTAAAAAAAAATTAATTGTTTAAGTTACTTTTGCACGAATTTACTTAAACATAAATTAATTTTTCTTTAATATATTTTAAGTTAAACTTAATTTTATAAAATTAAAATTTATTTAAAATTTATTTTTATCACCACATAAACAAAAACAAACTAAGAAATGCATAATTGTGTAGGGATTAATTGCTATGCATTGACAGTGTAAAAAATTTTACACTGTCAATTCATCACCATCATCCGTTTGTATGATTTTATAAGTTTTTAAAATAAAAGTCAAACCACTTTTAACATCTAACGGCTATAATTTACCGATAGTGTAAAACTTCTTTACACTATCAGTGTATTTCAATTAAATCCAATTGTGTATATACCCCACAAAAATAAAATAATAGCGAGACTTTTATTTTTGATCAAGTGGTTGCCACTAATTAAATATGTATTTTTAATGGAAAAAATAGGAAGACTTAAAATAAAAAATGAATGTTTACATGACATATTTTATGGGAAAAAAATCGTAAGCTATAAATTTTATTTTATCATAGAAAAAGCTAGTAATTTATACCCATAATTGCATGGAAATTTACTCAATTAGACATCACATAATTTTTATATTTATTTTTTAACAGTATGACTATGTCACATGATTCAATGAGACACTTATATATCTAGAGCATCGACATAAATAATTGACGTTTGATAGTTGAAATTTAATAGCAAGCTGTTCATCAAATTTTAAACGAGTTTTTGATATTATCTTAAAATATGTTAATATTGAGCATAACACGTCATAAAAAATCAAATTATATTATGAGAATAGTTTTTATTTATAAAAAGATCTTCAATATATATATATCAACAAAATAAATAAATAAAATAGAAAATATAACTTTTAGCATTTTAAGATATTTATTAGAGTCAGACCAACAACTTTGTGAATTAAGTCTTTCAATAAGGAATAAACCTGGCTTATCAAAAAAAAAAAAAAAAAGAAGAGAATAAGCCTGGAAGCGTTCAATTGAAAATAAAATATTAGCAAATATAAAATCAAACTAACTACGGTAGAAACACCAAATAATTTTAAAACACTCCACCAAGTTAGAAAAGACTTTGGAAGTTGTTGCATAAATATGAAGGCCTTCTGACCAGGTAGGGGTTGATGGTAAGGTTTTCTAATGATTAAGAATACATAAACATCAACTTATATTCAAAGAAAAAAATTGCACTTGTATTATTTTGCTATTTCTTCAAAACAATCTCTCACAAAATACTTTAGTGACGGTGTTGTTAATTACTCCCTCCGTTTTAAAATGATTGTCGTTTTAGAGAAAAATTTTTATTTTAAAATGAATGTCATTCTCACTTTTCAATGAAGTAATAATTATTATTTTTTCATTTGTGTTATAAAATTATTACTCTCTACACTATTTCCAACACATTAATAAACTAATTTAGTAAAAATGCAATGCATTCCTTAATCTGTGTGCAAAAACCTTAAACGACAGTCATTTTGAAACGAAAGGAGTATTATTTTCGACTGAATTAGATTTGTCTAATCCAAAAGATTTCTACGGCATATGGGATGAATAGTAACCGTCTTCAATGGTTGTTTTTGTTGAAGTTTATGTAGTAATTGTACCTGGTTACCACGTGTTTATAATCGGTTACAGTAATGCATATAGAAAAAAATTAGATTTTTTTTGCAGGTATAACCGGTTACAGGATTTGGTGTAATCGATTACTATTGAAACTAATTTAATTTTCAAATTAATTTAGTCTCAGGTGTAACCGGTTACCCAGTTTTGTGTAACCGGTTACAAGCCCGAGTTTTTGTATTTTCTATTATTGTATTTGGTCAAATGTGATCCAAATTGATTTCTAACTTCTATAAAAGTGTTTAGGGTGCACTCTCACCCTGGTTAATGAAAATATTACATCTCTCTCTCTCTCTCTCTCTCTCTCTCCACTTCCAAATTTCTTCACCATTGTTTCACCAATCTTGTGGTTCCTTGTTCCAACATTTGGCATCAAGAGCCTGATTCAGATCCACAAACACCTAGTGTGCAACATGAATTCTGTCTCCAATGAAAGAATCCCTACAAATTTACTCATCCTTGATGTGAAGAACTACGACAAATGGTGCAAGCAAATGAAGGTGTTATTTAGCTACCAAGATGTTCTTGAGGTGATCAAGAATGATGTTACTCATCTTCAAGCTAATGCAACCGAGGCGCAACAAGCATCACATAAGGAAGAAAAGAAGAAAGATTTCAAAGCATTGTTCATGATCCATCAATTTGTTGATGGCGACAATTTCGAGAAAGTTGGTGATTGCGAATCGTCGAAGCAAGCATGAGAGATCTTAGAGAAAGCTTATGCAGAGGATGACAAGGCGAAGGTGGTGAGCAATACGCCAAACAAGGGAAAAGAGGGCGCTTTTTTAGGCATATGACAGCGCTTAAAAGCGCTGGCTTATCGTAGATAAAGACAGCGCTTTTTTACTTATGAAAAAGCGCTCTCTAAAAGGGGACTTTAGACAGCGCTTATAAAAGCGCTGTCTAATGTATACGTTTTCAACCATTAAAGAATTTTTTTATACACTTTAGAGAGCGCTTTTTTCTTCAAAAGCGCTCTATAAAGTGGGACTTTAGACAGCGCTTTTGAAAGCGCTGTCTAATGTATACGTATAATGATTTTTTTATATACCTTTAGAGAGCGATTTTCCTTAAAAACGCTCTCTAAAGGTGGACTTTAGACAACGCTTTTGAAAGCGCTGTCTAATGTATAACCTTAGACAGCACTTTTTTCTCAAAAACGCTGTCTTTTGTCTACGTATAATTTTGAAGATTTTTTTTAAAAATCCCATTTTAACCATTTTTTTTATGCAGAAACCTGTATAATTCACATTTCCATAAACCTGTATAATTCACATTTCAATAAACCAGTATGGGTACGCATTTCCATCAACAAATTCTATTTCAAAACTAGAATTTACATTAATGTAGAATTCGCACAAATTCTGTAAACTAGAATTTGTACATTTCAATAAACTAGAATTTACATGCAGAATTCGCACAAATTCTATTGTATGGTTTCAAACCTGCATAGAATTTACATTTCAATAAACTAGAATTTACATTCACAAAACTATACATTCAAGAAAGAATTCTTCTTGCAATAAAAAATTCGCACAATTCCTCCTTAGTATCTTGCAATTGTTGCCTCGTGTAATAAGAACACGCCATATCATCCAAATATTACATAACAAAACAAAATACGCATTAGTTAAGAAATAATATATATAGATGTTTTGTGTTATCAAGTAGCATCACTAATAAGCAATATTGTGAAAATTAATATACCTCCACTTTGACCCATGTAATATTGGTTACTCTAGCCCGTGCTACTCGTGCGTATCTTCCTGGTTACTAGACATTTGACCTGTAAGAAAGAAAAAAACAGAAATTAAATGAAAAATATAAAAATCCATAATCCTAATCTATTGAATGATATAAGCTATATTGAATGATATAAGCTATAATTTTACAACTAGTACCTTTTTCACTAAAGTCTCTTTCTTTTCTTGTTTGGAGTATGTTCTACCCGTCTCTTAACAACACGGACGGTTGGATTGATCCAAATACCCTCATTATGATCATTTCTAGTATATGATTCATTCGCTATAATATTTTCATCTTGATCATTTCTAGTAAATGATTCAATATCAACATCAATATCACCTTGATCTCCAACATTTTCATCAATTACTTTGTTAGATAAAAGCACTATAGACCATTTTGTACTTGTCGGATCAGTGACATAGAACACTTGTTTAGCTTGAGAGGCTAGAATAAAAGGCTCATCTTTGTACCCCACCCTATTAAGATCCACTTGCAAAAATCCTGACTTATCCATTCGTACGCCATTATTATTTTCAACCCACTTGCAACGAAATATAGGAATTTAAAACTTCTCATAATCAAACACCCAAATGCGCTCGATAACCCCAAAATATGACAGATTTGCAAATTTGGGGTTTAAGTCTTTCACACTTGAAATGTGCATTGCTTCAGCTACCACGGTGACACCACTATTTTGCATAGTACTTTTATCATCTTGTTCTTTCGTATAAAATGTGTATCCATTAATTGCGTATGCGCTATAAGAAAACACGACCATACTTGGACCATATGCTAAACATCTCAACCTTTCTGTTCTTGAATCGCGGTCTGAATAATACTTTGAATAAATATGATCCTTAAACCAAGGTATGAAACTTCGATTGTGCTCTCGTACTATCCAATTCTCATTTCTATTCGGATTTAAACCTCGGAGAACATCCTTGTGCATTTCAACATATGGCTCAACCTCATTCTCATTGTGCAGAACATACAAATGCACTTGATCCCGTTCGACCCTTGATACTGTCACAACTTCATTTCCAATTAACTTTTTTCCTTCTTCTTTTTCGACAATATGAGATTTGGGGAGTCCAATTGATTGTACATTGGACAGATATTCAGTACAAAACTCAACCGCTTCTTCAACAATTTATCGTTCGGCAATACAACCCTCTGGTCGACTTCGGTTTTTCACATACCCTTTTAATATTTTCATATAACGTTCAGCAGGGTACATCCATCTCATATAAGCCGGTCCACACAATTGTGTCTCTTTCACTAGATGAACAACTAGATGAACCATTATGTCAAAAAATGAGGGAGGAAAATACATTTCAAGATCACACAAAGTAATAACTAGTTCTTTTTACAATGTTGGTAAGATCGCAGGATCGATCACCTTACTGCAAATTGACTTGAAGAAAAAACACAATTTAGTTATTGCGCTTCTTACTTTTTTTGGCAGAATAGAATGTATACCTATTGGTAGAAAATATTCCATTATAACATGGCAGTCATGCGTCTTTAAACTCTTTAACTTGAGGTCTTTCATAGACACAAGTCTTCTAATATCTAAAGAGTATCCTTCTGGAACTTTAACTTCACTTAGAAACTTACACAATACTTTTTTCTCCTTTCTAGATAGAGTATACGCAGCAGGTGGTAGATATGTTCGTTTTCCTTTCTTCAAGGGTCCTAATTCAGTTCTTATCCCCATATGTACCAAGTCCTTTCTTG
The DNA here is from genome assembly GCA_022829125.1 of Lathyrus tuberosus. Taxonomy (NCBI): domain Eukaryota; kingdom Viridiplantae; phylum Streptophyta; class Magnoliopsida; order Fabales; family Fabaceae; genus Lathyrus; species Lathyrus tuberosus. The sequence goes on along the minus strand of JALAZF010000039.1, from coordinate 12,551,357 downwards.
CTTTAAGGCCATCCTTAGACTTTTCTGGTATATTGAGTAACGTACCAATAACACTGTCAAATACATTTTTTTTAATATGCATAACATCGAGAAAATGTCTTACATACAACGACTTCCAATATGGCAGTTCAAAAAAAATTGACCTCTTCTTCCACCCACTCTTGACAAGTGTATGTGCAAAAGGCTTTCCAAACTGAGTTGTCACATCTTTCACCTTTTCAAAAATTTGATCACCTGTCAATATAGTTGGAGCTCTACCATGTTCTGGCTCTCCATTGAATGCTTTTCTCCACCCACGATAATGATGATTAGAATTTAAGAATCTACGATGACCGAGAAAGACATTCTTCTGACCAAACTCCAATCACGTCCAATCTTTTTATCTTCACAAATAGGACACGCACATTGACCTTTTATGTTGTACCCTGATAGATTTCCATATGCTAGAAAATCATTAATTGTGCCAAACAACATCGCCCTCAAGTTGAAACTTTCTTTCTTATACCCATCATAAACCTCCACACCGTTCTCCCACAAAAATTTTAAATCTTCGATTAAGGGTGTCAAGTATACGTCTATGTCATTCCCTGGTTGTCTAGGCCCAGAAATTAACATAGATAACATCATGTACTTACGCTTCATACATAGCCATGGAAGTAGGTTATAAATCATTATGATCATAGGCCAAGTGCTATGTGAGATACTTTGAATACTGTGTGGGTTCATTCCATCAGTAGATAATGCCAAGCGAAGGTTTCTTGCTTCTTTTCCAAATTTAGGATAATCATCATCAATTTTCATCCACTGTGGTGAATCTGTCGGATGTCGAAACTTTCCATCAATAATTCTTTCATCTGCATGCCAAGTCAAGTGTCCTGAATCGGTCTCACTACGAAACATGCGTCTAAATCTCGGAATTATAGGAAAATACCATAAGACTTTTGCTGGAGACAACTTTTTCTTATATCAAGAGACACCACATTTAGGACACTCATTTAACGATGCATACTCATTTCGAAACAATACGCAATCGTTTGGACAGGCATGTATCTTATCATAGCTCATGCCAATAGAGCACGACATCTTTTTTGCCTCATATGTTCGATTGGGAAGAGCATTATCCTCTGGAAGCATATCTTTCATAAGGGCTAATAATGCTGTGAAACTTTTATCCGACCATCCATTGCCCGCCTTTAAGTTGTACAACTTTAATACCGCAGACAATCTTGTAAATTTGGTGCAACCATTATACAACGGTTTCTCTGCATCGCTTACCAACCTCTCAAACATTTTGGGACAATCCTTAAGATCTTCTTCAAGTGCTTCTGCAATCTCTTCGACTCGATCAGAATCGTATGTATCTGTGCCATTGTCGTATGAAGAGTAGGTCGTATTATCCCCCGATTCAACATTCCCGTTAATTTTCTCACCATGCAAATTCCAACATGTATAACTTCTATCAATTCCACTCCTCAATAAATGCGATGCCAACTGAACCGCGTCAACCCGACTCCCAAAACAGCAACCCAAGCAAGGACATATCATTCGACTGGGGTCTTTGGCGTGCGCAACAGCAAACTTAACGAATTCCGATACCCCATTGTCGTACTCTTTCGACAATCGACTTGAAGACATCCATTTCTTATCCATAGTTATACTAATTAAACTAAACAAAAACAAAAAGAAAAAATGTTATACCTGTAGGGAAACGATCCGACTTTCACACTTTGAACACAAGTAACCCCTATACACGTATCATAAAATGAAATATCATTAATTGACCAATTATGAGTCATAACTTGATAAGTGGCAACTAACTTATAATTTAAAGTATCAAAAAAATTCTAATTAACTTATAAAGTAGACAATTATAATTTAAAGTATCAAAAAAATTCTCTCCTCAATAAGTATAAAGTAGACAATTAACTTATAACAAAAAGTCAAAGTTCTAGAAAATAAAAAAAATGAACTTGGAAAAAAAGGATAGACCAAACACAATCAATTGGAAAAACAAGAGAGGAAAGATTAAAGATTCTGCAAAATATACATGAAAAATATACATGATAAATACTATGCAAAATATACATGAAAAATACTTTGCCAAATATACATGAAAAATAAAAGCAAAAAATAGGTTCGATTCTGCAACAATAAAAGAGGGAGCTTTTATCCTCATCGTGAAAACTTTTTCAGCATAAAAATCAAATAAAAAACAAATTTTAAAAACAAAGAAATGAATAATAAAAGAGTAACAACGTACCTAGCTTATTCGTTTTCAGAGGATAAGAGAAAAAGAACAACAATAACAACAACAACGTTTTCAGAGGATAAGAGAATGGAATACAACAGTGACGGCAACGGTGACGGCAACGGCAAAGGCAAAGAACGACGACAATAATGGCATGCAAGAACGACGGCAAGGGTTTAGAGAAACAGTCGAGAGAGAAAATGAATAGAAGTGTCCCTGAAAATGTTTAGAATTGTTTTATATTTTAATTAGTACAGGACTTTAGAGAGCGCTTTTCCTTAGAAAGCGCTTTCTAAAGTGAAAATAATTAGAGACCTATAAGAGCGCTTTCTGAAAGCGCTTTCTAAGGTGGCCTTTAGACAGCGCTTTTTAAAAGCGCTCTATAAAGCAATACCTATAGCAGCGCTTTTTGAAAAGCGCTTTCTAAGGTGGTCTAAGGTGGCAGTCTTTTACAGCGTTTTTTAAAAGCGCTTTCTAAAGCCTTTCTTTTAAGGCGCTTTTTTTAGCGAAATTTTTTTATTCTTTTTAGCAGCTCTTTTGTATAAAAGCGTTGTCTTTTAGGTGCTGTCTAAACATATTTTTGACATAGTGGAGGTTACAAACTCAGAAATGTCAGCTCGAATTGATTCAAATGGAAGATAAGGAGACAATCAACGATTTCACAACGAGAATCACTCAGTTGGTGAACCAAGTGAAGGCGTGCGGAGAAACTGTTACAGAGCAGTATGTTGTCGCTAAAATCTTGTGTTCTTTAACACCAAGATTTGACAACATAGTTGTTGCAATTGAGGAATTGAAGGATCTTGCAACGATGAGCAAAAAGGAACTGCAAAGTTCTCTCGAGGCTCATGAGTAAAGGATGGAAGAGAGGAATAATATAAGGCAAACTTAGAGATCGCTTTGCAAGCCCGGTTCAATGAAAAGGACAAGAGATCAAAAGGAAAATGAGTCATTAATAACAAAGAGAATTTTTCATAATTTTGGTGGAAAAGAGTCCCAAAATTCAAAGAATTTGACTTGTCAAAGGGGTGAGAGCACTTACAACAAACATGGAGGTCAAGGCAATTATAGAGGTGAGAGGAAAAAGTTTGACAAGAGAAAGGAGCAATGCTACAAGTGTCAATGGTTCAATCATTTTGCAAAAGAATGCAGTACGAACAAGAAGGAATCTCAAGGGGATGAAGCCAAGGTTGCAAGACAAGAGTTTGATGAAGAGAATACACTCTTGGTCATGATCACAAAAGCGAATTGTTGTAGTAAACAACTGCGGGGCAGCAGCTGTAACAACTCAAAGAATGCTGAAAATTTGAGTTGTGGCCGGTTAAATGATACGATTAACCGGTTGCGTGAAAAGGAAGACGCCATGATGAGTATGAAAGGAGTTCAATGTAGTGAAAAGTGGTAGTTAGACTCGGGTTGTTCAAATCATACGATGGGTAAAAGTATTGGTTTGTCAAAATCAATCGTGCCATGAAGAACAAAGTAAAGTTCACGGATGGCACCACTCTAATGGCCGATGGGATCATAAGATTGATGATGTTTTGATCATGAGGAGGGATGATGGACAGTCCTTGACCAAAGATGTCTTGTATATTCTGTGAATCAAATGTAACCTTTTAAGTATTGACCAATTACTTGAGAAGGGTTACAAGATTCATATGGAAAACAAGGGGTTGCGTGTTTTGGATGCAAAGTGAACTTTGGTCCTTAAAGCGCCTATGGCTGCCAATAGAACCTTCAAGTTTAAGTTGAAGGTTATGGAGCATAGATGTCTTGCTATTGTAGCAAGTCATGAAGAGTGGATGTGACATTATCGTCTTAGGCATCTCAATTTTAGAGATCCCAAGGAGTTGCAAAAGAACAAAATGGTAACGGGGCTACCATCGATCAATATACCAGCTGAAATTTGTGAAGAATGTGTGCAAGAAAAGCAACATAAGGGAAAACTAAACAATGATGCAGACCAAAAAACCAAGAATCATCGTGAGGTTGTGTATTCGGATGTGTGTGGGCCAATGCAAGTAGATTTCATTGGTGGAAATAAGTATTTTGTCACTTTTATTGATGATCATAGTATAAAGATATGGACATACCTAATCAAGATAATGGATGAGGTATTTGAAGTGTTCAAGAAGTTCATGTCCATGGTGGATAGAGAAAGTGGTTACAAGCTCAAAGTGCTCAAAACGAATGGTGAATGTGAATATGTCTCAAATGACTTTGGGAGGTTTTGTGATCAAGATGGGATCGTACATGAGGTAGTAACACCCTATACACCACAACAAAATGGTGTAGCTAAAAGAAAGAATCGATTGATCATGAACATGGTTAAAAGCATGTTAAAGAGGAAGAACTTGCCGAAAGAGCTATTGGGAGAAGCGATATCCACAACTGCCTATTTGTTAAATATGTGTCCTACAAAGAAGTTAGAAAATGTAACACCGGAGGAAGCATGGTCAGGATTCAAGTCAAATCTGAATCATTTGAGAGTCTTTGGTTTCGTTGCATAGCGACATGTTTTGGGTCAACTTAGAAAGAAGTTGGATGACAAGGGAGAGGTGATGATACTTGTTGGATATCACTCCAATGATGGTTACAAACAGTTTAATGCTTTAAACAAGAGGATTGTGATTAGTTGGGACGTTGTAATGAATGAATTGAAGCAGGTGCAACAGGGTGTAACTGGTTACTAGCAGACTGTAACCGGTTACATGCAGGCTGTAGCTAGATACAAGTTTGAAATTCCAGAATTTAAGGAAAGTGGAAGGCTAGAACATCATGTCGTGGAAGCAAGAAATGAAGGAAATACCAGAAGGTCAACAAGGGAAAGGGGTTTACCTTAGAGACTCCAAGATCGTGAGCTGTTCCATGACAATGAAGTCAATGATGATGGTGATTTTGTCCATTTTGCACTTATGGCCAAATCTGAACCCGTTAATACGGAAGAAGCCTTAAGTGATCCAAAGTGTATTTGTGCTATGAAAGAGGAGCTGAAATCCATTGAGAAGAACAAAACTTGGAAGTTAGTTGATATACCAAAAGGAAAAAAGCCAATTGTTATGAAATGGGTGTTCAAAATGAAGGCAAATCCCAAGGGTGAGATAATCAAGTATAATGATCCATTGGTGGCTAAGGGATTTTTGTAAAGAGAAGGCATAGACTTTGAAGAGGTATTTGCACCAGTTGCTAGGATTGAAACCATTAAACTTATAGTTGGTATTGCAAATAACCACAATTAGCCTATCTACCAAATGTATGTCAAATCCGCGTTTTTGAACGGACAACTTGAATAGGAGGTATATGTAGGATAACCCCCTGGTTTTATTGTGAAAGACCAAGAGCTGAAGTTCTACAAGTTGATGAAAGTGTTATATAGTTTGAAGCAAGCTCCAAGAGCTTGGAATAAAATAATTGATGGTTTCTTAAAGGATATTGGCTTCAAGAAATGTGTATCAGAGCATGGAGTCTATGTGAAGATGGATGTGAGTGAAGGAGTAATCATCCTTTGTCTATATGTGGATGATTTATTAATCACAGGCAGCAATGAAAAATGTATTTCAAAGTTCAAGAGTGAACTTATGGAAGAATTTGAGATGGCCGACCTTGGTCTCATGACTTATTTTCTTGGCAATGAGTTCCACAAGTCTAAATTGGGATTGCTCATGCACCAAAGGAGATATGCTCTTGAGATATTAAAAAAGTTTGAAATGGAGCATTGTAATGCTGCCATTTCTCCGACTGAACTAATGATGCAATTGTCTAAGAATGAGGAAGAGCAAGATGTTGATCCAACTCAATATAGGATGTTGATTGGATCCTTGCGCTATTTATGCAATACGCAACCGAACTTGGCGTTTAGTGTCAGTATTATGAGTAGATTCATGGAGAGACCGAAGGTGTCTCACTTGGTAGCAATCAAGAGAATCCTACACTATATCAAAGGTTTTGTTGGCTGCATAATTCTCTTTCCTACAACGAATATAGGCAGAAAATGTAATTTTCTCGGTTTTACCGATTCTAATTGGTGCGGAGATAAAGATGATCAAAAGTCTACAGCTAGATACATCATTATGTTCTGTGCAACACCAATCTCATGGTGTTCGAAGAAGGAACAAGTAGTTTCACTCTCATTTTGTGAGGCAGAGTACATTGCCGCTTTGTTATGTGTGTGTCAAGCCACGTGTCTTATGAATGTATTGGAGGAGCTAGGTGTAACACCCCGATTTTCGTAAGAATATTTATTTAATTTATTTAAATATTATATTCGTAAATTTCTGTGAATTTTGGTGTTTCGTGTCGATGTCGGTGACTTGTGAGGTTTTGCTTATTTAATTAAATAATAGTATATATTACGAAATATATTGTATTATTATTTATTTTAAATAATAGTAGAGGAATTAAGGGTAAAGTGGGCATTTGAGGAAAATTAGTGAGGGCATTATAGAGAAAGCCCAATTTTGAGGCCCAAGGGTTAGGTTAATATATAAGGAGGATTTTGAGAATGGGGTTCACTTTTGGTTAACCGTGAAAAGAAGGAGAGCTCTGAAGAAAAAGGGAAAAGACGAGGATTTTCGAGAAGGTTTCCAAAGGCTCAAGAGAGAACTCATCGGATCGACAATCTAAGGTATGGGGAGTAATTACCTTTCATTGTTTTCATTATAGGATTCGATTGATTGAAGTGGATTTTGGGGTTTTTGAGGGTTTATGGGTTTTGAGATAAACTGATGATTTTAAGGGCATTTTTTTGAATCGATCAATAATGTTGAATTGAATCGGTAAAGTAGACCTTGGGGCTGATTTCCCCGTCGTTGTTGTAGTTTTAACCTTGTGGTGAAGGATCTATGGAGTTTATATGAAGCTTGAAAGTTTTGAAGGTTTAGGAAAAATAAGGTTTCCTGTAGTGTCCTGAATCGACCTAACAGGGGTAGGTTTTAGGCCATTAATTTCTGTGATATGTTAGGACTGTTGTAGGGATGATTTTGGGTCATTTGAGGGTGTGATCGCAGGTGCTTTGGTGGTTGTGGGGCTACTGATACATAGCAGCGATTTGCTGTAATCGCAGGTTCGCTAAGCGAACCATCGCTTCGCTAGGCGAATGTTCGCCAAGGTTCGCGAAGCGAACAACGCAGCGAATACGCGATAACATGAGGGTGGATGCTGAGATGATTCTGAAGTGAAATTGGGGATTCGCTGGAAGTATCGCTAAGCGAATGAACCAGCGAATGGCTTTGCTAAGCGAATAAACTGACGAGTATGACAGGTGGTGTTTTCTGGTGTTTTGGGTGGGGAACTGTGGGACTCGATGACCGCTTCGCTAAGTGAAGGTCCCAGCGAACAGGTTCGCCTAGCGAATCCTGGGGCAAACTACTGCTGTTTGCGAATTTTTGTTTACGCTGCTGTGCTGTTGTGATGTTTTGACGCTGTGATTTTTATGATGATTTTTCCATGATGTTACTGATGATTATATGATGTGTCTTGGTGATTATGTGATGAATATGTAATGACATGACGTATATGAGAATTGATGAAAGATGATGAACATTATGATGTTTAATTGATGATGATGATTGGTGATGTTGTGTATCATACATTCATATGCATACTCTGTGACGACGCTTCATTCCCATTGTATGGATATGAGGTAATTATGACGTGCTCCAGTTCCAAATGCGGGATCAATCCTATTGACGGGGATCTTTGAAGGGTTGATGGCCTAGTGTCCATCTATTATGACGATTGGTACCACATGCATGAGTCTTGTTGTGCATTTGCATTTAATTGGCATTGTTGTATTTATGATATGGATCGTGATTTTTATGTTTTCTTATGATGACCCTGAAGATGTTGTATACGAAGATAATGTCATTTTATGTATATCTTGTTTTATAATGATTATTATGAATTATGATTACTCACCCTGCCTGTTTGAATGTTGCCTCTACGTGGGTAACGTGCAGGTGATCAGGTTTAGCCGTGGATGCTTCGAGGACTTGAAGTTTATTTGCTTTTGGTCGATTTAGAGGGTCTTGCTCTGATAGTGTAACATCGGGTTGGGGTCCTTTGAGTTGAACTATGTTGTTTCCTTATTTTGTTGTCATTTGATGACGTGGTTTTATTTTTATTATTACGATGTTTGTTGAAAACCTTTTTAATTGAGAATTTTGAGTTCCGCTGCCATGTGAAGGCTTTTGAGTTATTTTGAGGAAAACCCTTTTTTGTTTACAGGGCAAGTGTATTATTTGGATTTAAGTGAGAAATGTGCACCCTTTTGAGGTGATTTTGGTGATTTACTCTGATATTTGAGTTGTTTCCGCTGCAACATTATTGGGGGTAGAAAAGGGTGTTACATTAGTGGTATTAGAGCAGGTTGGTCCGTTCGGCCAGGTTTTTACGTGTTGTCAGTCCCCTGTCAGTCGACGAGTGTGTGTACACTGTCGATGTTTTAGTTCTTCTAACCTTGTTGGCGGTGTGCAGGATGGCTGAAAGAAATGATTGTACGATTACTGATGCATTGGAATCGGTTGCTAATGTGGTGGCGTAGCTGAATCCAAATGGTGGAGCTCCTGATATTTTTGTTCTTTGGGGAAGTTTCAAAGGAATAATCCACCGACTTTTGTGGGTACGCATGATCCAGCAAGTGCGCACAAGTGTCTGAAGGCGATCGAGAAGATCTTCCAGGTGATGGGGTATTCTGATGAGGAACATGTTCAGTTCGGAATGCATATGTTGGAAGAAAAAGCTGAGGACTGGTGGGATAACACCCGTCAGAGACTTATAGATGTTGGCACTGTGATAACTTGGGCTATGTTCAAGCAAGAGTTTCTGGGAAAGTATTTTCCATAGGATGCTCGTGGCAAGAGAGAAGTGGAATTCCTTGAGCTGAAGCAAGGAGATATGACTGTGGCAGAGTATGCCGCAAAGTTCGAGGCTTTGGTGAAGTTCTGTCCACACTACAATCGTGTTGATGCTGAGATGTCTAAGTGTCTCAAATTCGAGAATGGGCTGAGACCAGAGATTAAGCAGGGTATTGGGTATCAGTAGATCTGCAGGTATTCTGAGTTGGTTAACAAGAGCAGAATCTACGATGAGGATAGCTCGATCTGCTCACTATAAGCAGTTGAGTGAGAAGAAAGGGCATTATAGGGGTAAGCCTTATACAACTTCAGTTGACAAAGGGAAGCAGAAGACTTCAGATGGGAAAAAGAAAAGTGGGGGAGCAGTTCCTGCTTATGGAAAGTGTCATAAGTGTGGCGAGTAAGGTCACCTTGCTGATGCGTGCACCAATAATGTGGCGAGGTGCTATCGATGTGGTAAGAAGGGGCATAGAGCTATGGACTGCAAAGATGAAGATCTGACCTATTTCAATTGTGGTGAGAAAGGTCATATCAGTACTCAATGCCAGAAGCCGAAGAAGACTGCGACTGCTGCTCAGACCAGTGGCAGAGTGTTTGCTTTGAGTGGTGTAGAAGTGCCAGAGAAGGACAACCTGATTCGAGGTACTTATTTTATTAATAATATCGAGTTGGTTGCTATTCTTGATACTGGTGCTACTCATTCTTTTATCTCGCTTGAATGTGATAATATATTAGGTTTGAAGTTATCTGATATGAATGGTAATATGGTAATAGAAACTTCATCTAATGGTTCTGTTACTACTACCCTTGTGTGTTTGAGATGTCCTATGACGATTTTTGAGAAGAGCTTTGTGATGGATTTGGTGTGCTTACCCTTGCACTAAATTGACGTGATCTTTGGAATGAACTGGTTGGAGTTCAACCCGGTTCATATCAATTGTTATACCAAGACTGTGGAGTTTCTTGAGATTGATGACAGTGGGGAGTTGATGTTCTTATCTGCTAAGCAAGTAGAGGAACTTCAATAAGACGAAATTTTGGTGTTTGCAATGTTTGCATCATTGCAAATTGATCGTGAAGCTGCGAGTGTGGAGTTGCCGGTTGTCTGTGAATTTCTAAATGTGTTTCCAGATGACATCAGTGATTTGCCTCCAGAGCATGAAGTAGAGTTTGCAGTGGACTTAATACCAGGTACGAGTCCAGTGTCGATGGCTCCTTATCGGATGTCAACTTTTGAGTTAAGTGAATTGAAGAAACAACTGGAAGAATTGCTTGAGAAGAGGTTTGTTCGACCAAGTGTTTCTCCGTGGGGTGCTCCTGTGCTGTTAGTGAAGAAGAAGGATGGAAGTATGAGGTTGTGTTTCGATTATCGGCAGTTGAATAAATTGACTATCAAGAATAAGTATCCGCTTCCGAGAGTCGACGATTTGATGGATCAGCTAGTAGGTGCTTGTGTGTTTAGCAAGATTGATTTGAGGTCTGGTTATCATCAGATTCGTGTTAAGCCTGATGATATTCTGAAGACGGCTTTTAGGACGAGGTATGGACACTATGAATACATTGTGATGCCGTTTGGGGTATCCAATGCACCTGGTGTGTTCATGGAGTATATGAATCGGATTTTCCATGAGTATTTGGATAAGTTTGTGGTGGTGTTTATCGACGATATCTTGATATATTCTAGATCTGAAGAAGAATATGCCGAGCATTTAAAGACTGTGTTACAAGTCTTGAAGGAGAAGAAGTTGTATGCGAAGCTGTCGAAGTGTTAGTTCTGGTTGAAGGAAGTAAGCTTCCTTGGCCATGTGATTTCAAGTGGTGGTATTGCTGTTGATCCTTCTAAGATTGATATTGTGTTACAGTGGGAGACTCTGAAGTCTGCTACTGAGATACGAAGTTTTCTGGGATTAGCGGGTTACTACCGCAAGTTTATTGAAGGCTTTTCTAAGTTGGCATTACCTTTGACTCAGTTGACTCGAAAGGGTCAGACTTTTGTGTGGGATGCAGCTTGTGAAGAGAGTTTTATGGAATTGAAGAAGAGATTGACTATTGCTCCAGTGTTGATTTTGCCTAATCCTAGTGAATCTTTTGTGGTGTATTGTGATGCGTCGAAGACGGGTCTTGGTGGAGTATTAATGCAAAATGGACAAGTGGTTACTTATGCTTCGAGACAACTACGAGTTCATGAGAGGAATTATCCTACACATGACTTGGAGTTGGCCGCGATAGTGTTTGTGTTGAAAATTTGGAGACATTATCTGTTTGGCTCTAATTTTGAAGTGTTCAGTGATCATAAGAGTCTGAAGTACTTATTTAATCAGAAGGAATTGAATATGAAGCAGAGAAGGTGGTTAGAGCTGTTGAAGGATTTTAATTTTGATTTGAGTTATCATCCGGGCAAAGCAAATGTAGTTGCCGATGCATTGAGCAGAAAGTCATTGCATATGTCGATGCTTATGGTAAAAGAATTGGAATTAATTGAGTAATTCAGAGATTTGAGTTTGGTATGTAAAGCGACTCCTGACAGTGTGAAGTTGGGAATGTTGAAGTTGACTAGTGGTATTCTGGAAGAGATCAGAGTGGGACAACAATCTGACTTGAAGTTAGTTGACCAGTTGACTTTGATCAACCAAGGTAACGGAGGAGATTTCCGAATTGACGAGAAAGGTGTGATGATGTTCAGAGACAGGGTGTGTGTTCCAGATGTTCCAGATATTAAGAAAAGTATCCTTGAAGAAGGACATCAGAGTAAGTTGAGTATTCATCCCGGTGCCACGAAGATGTACCAGGATTTGAAAAAGTTATTTTGGTGGCCAGATATGAAGAAGGATGTTGCGGAGTTTGTTTATGCGTGTCTGACTTGCCAGAAGTCGAAGGTTTAGATCAGAAGCCTTTAGGTATGATGCAGCCGTTGAGGATTCCAGAGTGGAAATGGGATAGTATTTCCATGGATTTTGTGGTGGGATTGCCGAAGACTGCTAAGGGAAATGATTCAATTTGGGTGATCGTGGATAGATTAACTAAGTCGGTTCATTTCTTGCTGATGAAGATTAATTATTCTATTCAGAAGCTAGCCGAGATGTATATTGAAGAGATTGTGAAGTTACATGGGGTACCTTTGAGTATTGTGTCGGATAAAGATCTGAGGTTTACATCGAGGTTCTGGAAGAGTTTGCAAGATGCTTTGGGTACTAAGTTGAGGATGATTTCTACCTATCATCTGCAGACGGACGGTCAGACAGAAATGACTATCCAATCTTTAGAGAATTTGTTGAGGGCTTGTGTGTTGGATCATGGAGGATCGTGGGATAGCCATTTACCATTGATTGATTTCACGTACAATAATAGTTTTCATGCTAGTATTGTAATGGCGCCCTATGAAGCTTTGTATTGGAGAAGGTGTAGGACTCCGTTGTGTTGGTATGAATTAGGAGAGAGTGCGGTACTCAGACCAGAAATTGTGCAAGAGACGACTGAGAAGATTAAGAAGATCCAAGAAAGGATGAAAGCTTCGCAAAGTCGTCAGAAGAGTTACCATGATAAGAGGAGAAAAGCACTTGAATTCCAAGAGGGGGATCATGTGATTTTGAGAGTGACGCCAGTGACTGTGTGGGTCGAGCTTTGAAGTCTAGGAAGCTCACTCCACGTTTTGTTGGTCCATATCAGATATCGCAGAGGATAGGAGAGGTAGCCTATCGAATTGTTTTACTGCCGTCACTTGTAAATTTGCATGACGTGTTCCATGTGTCCCAGTTGAGGAAGTACATTCCAGATCCGTCGCATGTGATCCAGATGGATGATGTACAAGTGAGGGATAATCTGACTGTGGAAGCATTGCCTGTGCGTGTTGATGGTCGAGAGACGAAGCAATTGCGGAGTAAAGACATAATTTTGGTAAAGGTGTTGTGGGGTGGACCAGCTGGCGAAAGTTGGACTTGGGAACGTGAAGATCCGATGAGGGAGTCGTATCCGACTCTATTTCCTTGAGGTAATATTCGAGTGCGAAAATTCTTTAAGTGGGGGAGAGTTGTAACACCCCGATTTTCATAAGAATATTTATTTAATTTATTTAAATATTATATTCGTGAATTTCTGTGAATTTTGGTGTTTTGTGTCGTTGTCAGTGATTTTGTGAGGTTTTGGTTATTTAATTAAATAATAGTATGTATTACGGAATATATTGTATTATTATTTATTTTAAATAATAATAGAGGAATTAAGGGTAAAGTGGGCATTTGAGGAGAATTAGTGAGGACATTATAGAGAAAGTCCAATTTTGAGGCCCAAGGGTTAGGTTAATATATAAGGAGGATTTTGAGAACGTGGTTCACTTTTCGTTAACCGTGAAAAGAAGGAGAGCTCTGAGGAAAAAGGAAAAAGGCGAGGATTTTCGTGAAGGTTTCCAAAGGCTCAAGAGAGAACTCATCGGATCGACAATCTAAGGTATGGGGAGTAATTACCTTTCATTTTTTTAATTATAGGATTCGATTGATTGAAGTGGATTTTGGGGTTTTGAAGGGTTTATGGGTTTTGAGATAAACTGATGATTTTAAGGGCATTTTTGTGAATCGATCAATAATGTTGAATTTAATCGGTAAAATAGACCTTAGGGATGATTTCCCCGTCGTTGTTGTAGTTTTAACCTTGTGGTGAAGGACCTATGGAGTTTATATGAAGCTTGAAAGTTTTGAAGGTTTAGGGAAATTAAGGTTTCCCGTAGTGTCCTGAATCGACCTAACAGCGTAGGTTTTAGGCCTTTAATTTCTGTGATATGTTAGGACTGTTGTAAGGATGATTTTGGGTCATTTGAGGGTGTGATCGTAGGTTCTTTGGTGGTTGTGGGGCTACTGATGCGTAGCAGCGATTTGCTCTAATCGCAGGTTCGCTAAGCGAACCATCGCTTTGCTAGGCGAATGTTCGCGAAGCGAACAGCGCAGCGAATGCGTGATAACATGAGGGTGGATGCTGAGATGATTCTGAAGTGAAATTGGGGATTCGCTGGAAGGCTCGCTAAGCGAATGAACCAGCGAATTCCTTCGCTAAGCGAATAAACTGGCGAGTATGACAGATGGTGTTTTTTGGTGTTTTGGGTGGGGGACTGTAGGACTCGCTGACCGCTTCGCTAAGTGAAGGTCCCAGCGAACAGGTTCGCCTAGCGAATCCTGGGGCGAACTGCTGCTGTTTGCGAATTTTTTTTTACGCTGCTGTGCTGTTGTGATGTTTTGACGCTGTGATTTTTATGATGATTTTTCCATGATATTACTGATGATTATATGATGCTGTCTTGGTGATTATGTGACGAATATATGATGACATGACATATATGAGAATTGATGAATGATGATGCATATTATGATTTTTAATTGATGATGATGATTAGTGATGTTGTGTATCATACATTCATATGCATACTCTGTGACGACGCTTCATTTCCATTGTATGGATATGAGGTAATTATGACGTGCTCCGGTTCCAAATGCAGGATCGATCTTATTGATGGGGATCTTTGGAGGGTTGATGGCCTAGTGTCCATCTATTATGACGATTGGTACCACATGCATGAGTCTTGTTGTGTATTTGCATTTAATTGACATTGTTGTATTTATGATGTGGATCATGATTTTTATGTTTTCTTGTGATGACCCTGAAGATGTTGTATACGAAGATAATGCCATTTTATGTATATCTTATTTTATAGTGATTATTATGAATTGTGATTACTCACCCTGCCTGTTTGAATGTTGCCTCCACGTGGGTAACGTGCAGGTGATCAGGTTTAGCCGTGGATGCTTCGAGGACTTAAAGTTTATTTGCTTTTGGTTGATTTAGAGGGTCTTGCTCTGATAATGTAACATTGGGTTGGGGTCCTTTGAGTCGAACTATGTTGTTTCCTTATTTTGTTGTCATTTGATGATGTGGTTTTATTTTTTATTATTACGATGTTTGTTAAAAACCTTTTTAATTGAGAATTTTGAGTTCCGCTGCCATGTGAAGGCTTTTGAGTTATTTTGAGGAAAACCCTTTTTTGTTTACAGGGCAAGTGTATTATTTTGATTTAAGTGAGAAATGTGCACCCTTTTGAGGTGATTTTGATGCTTTACTCTGATATTTGAGTTGTTTATGCTGCAACATTATTGGGGGTAGAAAAGGATGTTACACTGGGCAGCATTGAGAGTGAGGTTGTCACACTCTTAGTTGACAACATTTCCGCGACTAATCTTGCTAAGAACCCAGTTACACATGGGAGGAGCAAATACATTGAGATGAGGTTTCACTATTTGAGGGAACTTGTTAGTGAAGGAAGGTTACGTTTGGGATATTGTAGAATTGATGACCAAATTGTTGATTTGTTAACTAAAGGGGTCACAAATGATGTGTTCAAAAGGTTGAAGATGAGCATGGGCATGGTAGACTTGCAGCGCTTGAATTAAGGTGGTGTGTTGAAGTTTGTGTAGTAATTCAAGTGTTGTAAATGATTACCACAAGTTTGTAACTGGTTACAACAAGGCATGAGATGCATTCTAGTAGCAAAAATTGGATTTTTCGCAGGTGTGACCGGTTACAGGATTTGGTGTAATTGGTTAGCACTGAAGCTAATTTAATTTCTAATTTAATTTAGTCTCAGGTGTAATCGGTTATCCTGTTTGGTGTAACCGGTTACAAGCCCGAGTTTTTGTATTTTCTGTTATTGTACTTGGTCAAATGTGATCACAATTGATTTGTAACTCCTATATAAGTGTTTAGGGTGCACTCTTACCCTGGTTAATGAAAATATAGCCTCTCACCCTCTCTCTCTCTCTCTCTCTCTCTCTCTCTCTCTCTCTCAATTCTCCTATTTCACTTTCCACTTCCAAATTTCTCCACCATTTGTGGTTGCCTGTTCCAACATTTTTAACTAATTTCCAGGTTGAACAGATGTTGGGACAAATAGTGGAGCCGACAATTTTGTTGAGAAAATAATATAATTCAAGTCAGTGCAATAGGTTGTAGTAAATGTGCAACAAAATATATCTTTGTTATGCAACGTTCATTATCAAATAGAGATTCAATGCAACAAGTTACAGTAAATGTGTAACAGGTTGTATCATTTCCAGATTTTGTATTTTTGAGGCAAAGATTTAGCGCAACTGGTTGCAACAAATGTGCAACCGATTGTAGGTCTGAGAAGTTTGCTTTTCTCATTAGTTGGTTAGTTGTATTGTTTTGTATGATGGTTTTAATATTCATGTTGGGTCTTTAATGTTAGAATTCCATATTTGATATACATAGCTGGTCCCAAACCCAAATAAAAGTAGAGGGTCTTGTTAGGCAGTCGACAGCCAACGTAAAATTTTGTTCAATCTCTATGACATGAATCAACTACGAAATAATGTGAATGCTAGATCGTTGCCCTGTAATCAACACGGCGTATGGCTCAAGTATAACCTTAAAAGAACAAGGGTCATTTTCGTGAACGGGTGTGGGTATAGAAGTTTGCTCATTAGAAGAGGATTCACTTTGGATCATGGAATATAGGCACACTTATTGGAAAATCTATCGAAATAGTGAATGTTATGGTTAGGCTGAAGAACAATTTTATGTGCCTGCAAGAAACTTAGTGGACATGTGAAAAGCGAAAGAATTTGACAACTCGAGATTTAGCTTTAAAACACCTAAAAAATAGATCAAGAAATAGGGAGGGGATTATGGTGGATAAGGAGTGGAAGAAGGATATCGTGGATATGAAAAGAGTAAGAGATCGAATAATAGCCTTGAAATTTGTAGTGGAACAAGACACCTATAATGTTATTAGTGTGTGCGCACCTAAAGTTAGGTTAGCAGAACACCTTAAGATAAACTTTTAGGAGGATTTAAAAGATTTACTTCAGGATATACGTCAAGGATAAAAGCTTTTTCTTGGAGGGAATATCAATGGTCATGTAGGTAACGTGGCAGGAGGTTTTGAGAGTGTGCATGAGAGGGGTTTGGCCTAGGGGAGGTGAATGCGGAGGATAAATCCATCTTGGAGTTTTCGTCGACTTTGGATCTTACTATAACAAAACATGGTTTAGGAAAAGAGATGAACATTTTATCATATATAAAAATGGAGTGACATGCTTTCAGATAGATTTCTTTCTTATCAGAAAGTCAGATATGAAGATTTCCTTGAACTGTAAAGTTATTCCGGTAGAGATCTTGACTATCCAACATAGAGTTTTGGTTATGAATATAAGAATTAAAGGGAGAGCAAAGAGAAGAAGTTATATGGTAGCACCACATATAAATGGTGGCATTTGAAGGGTGAAAATATGGAATTTTTCAACACAAAATCTTGGAGGGAGGGTTTGGACAACAACAAGGAAGTGTAAATGATATGTGGAACAAGATTTCCCAAGTGATTAAAAAAGTTGCTAAAGAGACGTTGGGTGAATCAAAAGGTTTTGGACCTAGGGGTAAAGAATCATGGTGGTGGAATGAAATTGTTCAGAGAAAAGTAAAGTAAAAAAGGATTGTTTTAAAGAGCGGTCTAGGTGTAAAAACTTTTGAAACTTGGGAGAAGTACAAGAAGGATAAGAATGAGACCAAGAAGGCGGTCACTGAAGCAAGAACCCAAGATTTTGACAGATTATACCAATCTCTAGGAAGAAAGAAGGGAGAAAAATCTATATATAGGCTTGCTAAGGGAAGAGAAATAAAGACTAGAGATTTAGATCAAGTGAAGTGTGTTAAAGACGAAGAAGGAAAAGTTTTAGTTCAGGAAAAAGATATAAAGGATGGGTGGAAGACGTATTTCAACAATTTATTTAATGAATGGTATGATATCTCACCGGACTCTAGAAAACTCGACATTAGAGAAGAGAATCAGAACTATAATTCATATTGCCAGTTTCAGAAATGGGAGGTAAGGAAAGCATTGAAAATAATGAGTAATAATAAGGCAGTTGGCCATACAATATACCTATTGAAGTGTTGAAAATTCTTGGAGATAGAGGTATTGAGTGGCTCACCAAAATCTTTAATGAAATTATTAGGTCAAAACACATGTCGCATGAATGGAAAAGAAGCACTTTAGTTCCAATCTATAAGAAATAAGAACAATGGGATATACAAAACTGTGCAAATTATAAGGGGATTATGCTTATGAGTTATACCATGAAGTTATGGGAAAGAGTGATTGAACGGAGATTAATAAAAGAGACTCGAGTCACTGAGAATCAATTTGGTTTTATGTCGGGAAGGTCAGCCATGGAAGTGATTTATCTATTACGACAATGTTAGCCTGGGATTTTCCTTAGTAGAAAAATTCAAATGAATGTTAAAATGAATGTTGCATTAGTGAAATGCTAAGTGTCAGCTTTGATTGGTAGGAGTCGACAAGATGGTACGTCGATTAGGGCTTTGCGACTGACATCTTAAGATGTGGTTTGGAAGAATCTCAAAAGCAAATCTTGAGATAAGGTTTGGAGGAGTCTCTGGAACAAACCTAGGTAATCACTAGACATCATGTCAAGGACGAGACTTTCGACAAGCTCCAAAGACTTGGAAAATTGAGGAAACCAAAGACAAAAGGGACTTACCGCTATCAACAACTATCTTCGACAAACGAGCAGTTATATGTGGGATAATGGTTTCAGCAGTTTCAAAGTACCGAAGACGTGGTAGTACATAAGAAGATGAGTTGCATGCATTTGAAGATATGTCGATTCTTTAGGAGTAAACTATCGGAAATAGATATTTTCAGTTTATTATCTATAGCAGGTTCATGTGTTGTAATCAAGGTCGAAAATTTCATATACTTTCGCTATAGAACTGAAGTACCCAAGCCAAAGAACTAGAGTTTGCGTCCCTTTCATTGTACTTTTTATGTTTCCTTAATTGAAACACCTTTTCTTTTGTCATCTACTACATTTATTTAATGTTGTTTACTTTCAACTTCTTTTACTTTAATTTAAGCTTTATTGTTATTAAAGTTCACTTTTACATTTCTTTTCACGCAGACATTCATAGTCACATCATATCCACACTTTTCTTGTAAACTTGTTTGCACAAAGATATTCCCGAGAATTTTCCAGTTAATCTAAAATACATTCAATCTCGTGATTGTTCATTTAAAACACATGTGAACAAATTGTTTATTTTACAAAAAATTATCGTATTATTTACTTTGTTTTATGGTTGAAATATTTTACAAGAAATTATCGTATTATTTACTTTGTTTTATGGTTGAAATAGGTACAATGTTTCATCCCCTGATTCAGAACACCACCCAAAGTTACCAGCAGTTGACCCATCAGATGGGTAGAATTGCTGAATTTTTTGGTGCGCCATTGTGCCACCACCTATTAATCAAGTTCCCTTCGAACAACCTTCACCTAGGGTAGGCGAAAGGAATCAAGCCCAGAATGGCCCTGAAATAGTTATGGTGCCAAGAGACCAGGACACCGGCAAAGTACTTAGCAATGTCCAAGAAACAACTTTGGGGGTATAATAATATAATTAACGTGGTTGAACAAATTTTGGCCCATAATGGTCTCAATTTTGCCTTGATAGGCCTAATTACATGTCTCATCTATCAGAATACGTTCGACAAATCGAACTCCCTAGGGGGTGGAAAGTCCCTAAATTCACCAAGTTTTTTGGTGAGACCAATGAGTCCACAGTCGAGCATGTCACCGATATAAGACTGGGGCAGGGGATATAGCTATTAATGAGAATTTGAAGATGAAATACTTTCCAAATTCTCTGATTCTTAGCGTGACCACCGTTTGTCAGGTTGCGTTACATGATTTGAATTTGTTTGAGGCGGAGGTGCTGAAGAAGTTTGGTGAGACCAGGGGTGCACACCTTCGTATGCATTGGCTTTAGAAAATATGTGATTGGCTTATAGTTGTTGGTAGGAATGAGGTTGCCGCTAGGGAGGTCATGCTACATATAGTAGCATGTACTCTCATTTGTAGATAAGTCCTGTACTTATGTTGATGCCCGATACTTGTACCTCTTCAGCAGCCTTGAGGACAGAAGTTGGGCTTGGGGGTGTGCTACGTTGACCCAGTTATATACAACCCTTGGAGTGGCGACGGTCTTTGAGACCAGACAGCTTGCTGGCTATTTGAGTCAGTTACAAGTACACTTGAAAATATTATATGTTATTGCTTTCATATTTATTTTTTACGAATATCATTTCTAAATTATTATTTGTTGTGTCTATGTTATGATTTAAGTGATGGATATACGAGCATTTCCCTACCATCTATGACAGGAGGGTGCAACATTGTGAGGTGGGGGCCCCACGGGCGAAGAGGTGGAAGGCAAGACAAGCATATCCTGGTGGTGTTGTTAGGAGGAGGCTCGATGTGTTGACTGTAGATGTTGTCAACTGGACACCATACATTGGTCATAAAGTCCACCGTGAGTTCGAGGAGTCGTCATTATATTTAGGTTATATTTGGTGGGAGACCATGGTTGTTAGACACTTGTCTGAGAGGTGTCTCCGACAATATTAGAGATGACAATTATATCTATCCCCAGTGGATACCCTCAAAATTTACCCATAACAGTGATAAGTGCAAAATGTACCTATTTTTGTATATAAGTTTTGTTGCACTTATCATTACTTTGTGTTAAAATTGGTTGAATAAACCCCGCTTTGTTCGTAAATACGTTTACTTTACGTTTTCGGTGTATAGCGCGGTACCGTGTAAATATCATTGAGTTTAATTGATTTTCATTTATTTTTACAAGTGTTCCATCAATGGGATTTTTCCATATTCATAAAGAGCATTGAATAAACATTCCAACGCTTCAAACCGTGCGTCAATCGGAGTTACGGTTCAAGAGTTATGATCAAAACAAATTCTGGTTTTCTGTCATGTTCGCAATGCGAACGCCCGTGGCGAGCACTCGCTGGCGCACTCGCACTGCGAACCCGGGGGCGAATGAATAGTGCCTGAATGCTTAAAAAACATAATTTTTGACGTTGGAAAGGCGGCGTATGTTCGCAGTGCGAATGGATGCTCGCAGTGCGAACCTGGGCAGTAACTTTTGCCTATTTTAGTCATTTTTCATCATTTTTTAGGTTATGGTTTTGGGGGTTTTTGCTCCAACTCCATCAAACTTCATTTCTTCATAGGATTAGCTTAGAAAACAACTGTGGAGCATGCATACGGATGATCCGGAGTGGATTGATCGTCGACCGGCGCCGACAAACCGCGAGATGTTTGGTTCATTTCTCTTCTTCTTTGTGTCTTTCTTCTTGGTTGGGTTGTGTATATGTATTTGCTGCAAACTCATGTATATTTGTCGCCCATGGCGTTGTATAAAACTTTCTTTACAAATCTTAATTGGTAATTGTCTCTGATTTTTGCTTTATGCGCGGGGTTTGGGTTGCGTTAGACATAACCGTCGCAAACTTCGATTAGGGATGATTGTCTGTTAGTTTCTGGATTCTAGAGATAAATTTAGAGCTAACAATCCGTTTGGGTGTCGGAACTTCATGTTTCCGTGTTTCGAGGCTTCACTCGCGAGAGTGACGAAGAGAGTGACACGGTTGCTTGCTCAACTTTGCGTTAGACATAACCTGTGTTGTGAGCGATGCTGGGTGATTTTGAGGAGTACTGTAGGTGGAGTATAACTGGTCGGTAAGTTTAAGTTTGTGAGGAGTCGATTATATGCATTGCCGGATGAGTTTTTCTTGTTGAAGAATGAAGTTCTTTTTGTTTTAATGTTTACTTTTCGGTTTTCATGTTTTAAACCATTTTAAACCAAACTCATAAACGCGAGAGACTGTCGAACGGCATTCTTTCCCTCGAATCGATCTCTGTGGACACGACATAAATCCCGGAGGAAATTCTTCCGAAAATAAATGTTTTTGCTTGCTTGCCCTATTCTGCAGTTAACAAACAGGTAGGGTAAAAACCCGCAAAATAGATACATGCACGGGCACAAACAATTACACATTAAAATGAGCGAGTATGGGTGCGGGTACGAGTATCTTAGTACCTATCTCCCCCCATACCCGCACGATATATATTTATATATTTTTATTTTCATTATTATGTACATATGTTAATCTAACAATTTTATTAAATACATCACTATTAAATTTCTACGTATTTTAATATAAATGTTTATTTATTTCTTAACTCAACAATAACATACTCAAATTTTTTAAATGTTTTTAAAAAATTAAAATGACATGACAAATTATAATTGATTGATAAATTTTTATTAGAAATGTGGGTAAATGGGTATGTGTATGGGCACTAAGATACCCATAGGGTACAGGTACAGGTACAAACGTTGGTGCCCACGCGAGTATGGGCTCAGGTACGAAGATTTTTTTAAACTGTGGGTTTGGGGACGGGTACTATAGTACCCTGCCCATTGCCATCCCTAGACAGTATGGTTATGTTCAGGGTATCTGTTCTAGACTGGACCAGTGACTAGACATGACTCAATCCACTTCTACTCCAGAGCGGCCCAAATTGCCTAAGTCCAATCCACAAAGGGGCGAAAGTTACCTTTCTGCCCCTCCGACCGGGCAGGGACTGCATTGCTCCTCCCCGAAAACAATGCCCGTTACGCGCGGCTCACCCACTCCCCCGAAAAGCTATAGGCAGGTGCCCGAAACTATGTCTATGCCCGACATAACGACTAGTTTTGGACAGCCTGCCCGACATAACGGCTAGTTTGGGTAGTTACCTATTTTTCGGAAAAACGGTTATATCGCCCCGAAAATAGGACTGTTGGCCACGCGCTGGGGGCTCTATATAAACCCTCTCGCTTGAGAGGGTCAGGTATTCAATATTCACCCTACGAATTAATACTTTCTACTTGCCCCTTTTCTCTGACCCTTTCTTACTTGAGCGTCGGAGTGCCTTGCAGGTACACCCCCTCCTCTCCATACGACCAACATCCCAGACGCACTTGGTGGCCCACTTCTATAGGATCTGATCCCACCTTCACGATCAGTATCCCACGACCAATTCCAGATGTTCAAGCTTCAGAGATTGACTGGTGGTTTCAGAGTAACTTCTTTAGCTCCATTCGTGCCATCAGAGATCGAGTCGTTACTGTTCACCACCCCTTACAGTGTGAGTATGGTTACTTTGAGTGGTACCTTAATGTATCACACCCTCGCATCACACCACCTCTAGATGATGATGATGATGGGCCTTCTGATGATCAGGTACCTGTTGATGACGCGTCGCCGCCTCCTCCTTCAGTAGATCACGCCGATGACCGACAACGCTTCCAGATGATTGCAATGATTATGGATAACCTCATGGGTTTGGTAAACTCAGATGGTGACGTTTATACTGGATTAGCTTGTGCTGCACACATAGCCCGTGGGGGCATATTTAGATATCTTTTGTATGATTTGTATTATTTGTATATTATTCAGACATCTTCATCATAACACTTTATTATCTAGTATTATTGATCTTCCTTAAATTGCAGTGTGAACGTTAACTAACATCTGACAATGATTTTCATAACTTAAATAGAAAACACTTAACATTAAAATATGATTAATAAATAAGATATACCTAAACACTATCAGACGCTTCAAGACGTTTCAACATCTCCATTATGTCGTCAACGAATCTTGACAGCTTTGCATCTAATTCAATCGGCCCTTTTGTTATCCTATGGCGAAATGATCTCCACATTTTCTTCACATCTTCGTCGTCTTCAACTGTATTTCACCCTCCCGTTTGTATCAATTCAATCTTCACGAAATTCGATCTTTCTCACCTTTCTATTGTCGCCATCAGGCAACAATTCATTCAACTTCAACGTCAAGCCGACAAAAGATGTGATACCATCGAGAAGCTTGAATATTTGTAAATTGACTAGAAGACCCTTCATTGTAAAATGGTTATTTTGTTCTCCACTTGAATTAGTAAAGTTTTACATTTTTTTTTTGCCTCAAAATTAATTTAAATAAAGTAAGAAACATCCAGTATTCTTAGGTTGCAGTATCTTCTCTATGAATTAGGAATCAAGTTTACCACACCTCTCACCCTTAGTGACAATACAAGCATCATTGCTCTTGCCCACAACCGTGCTTCGTACTCAGAAGCACTCACACCAAGCACATAGAATTTAACCGTGTGCTTCGTACTCACACCTTGGATCTATTTTTTTTTTGTCAAAGAGAAAGTGCTTCAAAAGTAGCTTCGGGTGATGCATATTTGTTGTCTTCATCAGACATTATGACCAAGGCCATCCCTCCTACCAAGTTTGAGTAGTTCAGATCCAAACTCACTGTACAACACTCTCGATTGAACTTGCAGGAGAATATTAAAGAGTGATTAGAGAAAGGCTCGCTGCAATAGGCCTGCACCTACACACATGATTATTCCTCTAAACAAATTCGGCGGTTACGCTTGTAACCGAATATGTTGTGATGCAGTTAGATAATTTTAGTTGTAACTAACTGACTGACATGCATCAACCAGTAAACTGGCTACAAACTCATATTTTCTATGCTCTATAAATATGATCTTCACCTATTATAACAACTTACGAAAATCATTTAATAAAAATCAGAAGCTGAGATTCAATATTCAGTTCCTACTTCTCTCTATTTTAGCATTCATGAATTGCACAATTCTATATCTTTAAGAATTTCAATAATTCTTTATGATCAAACGTTGCAGAATCAACCCAACTCTGAAGAGGAAGTTCTGGTTCATATGGAGGGTTAAAGTTCCAAAGACTTACTTGTGTCTTTCTTTCCTGAATTCGATCTTAAAGACTATATGAATTCAATTTCAATTTCAATTTGCTCAACCAAATAAGCCCAAAAGATAGTAATGGATCGTCAAATCCTTAAAACAATTTCAATTTGCTCAACCAAATAAGCCCAAAAGCATCGCAATGGAATGAGATATTAATCTTATTTAAATAAATAATTATGTAACTTAATTTAATAAATTTAAAAATTAAGCTACAGAAACTGCTCTTAACAAGTTTAAACCAAAAAGTTTGTTTAACAAAATATTTCTGATTAAAGGCTTTGCTATCATCATAAACGGTCAAAGAGCTGGTGACAAGCAAAACAGTAGAGAATTAGTCAAATTTTCACAATGCCTTTTTTAAAAGGAACTTTCATTCACTGCTAAATATCAAAAGCTTAATCTGACATAATATGGTGAGAATACCTTTAGTCATCATATAAATTATGTTTAGATTTACAAAACAGAATGCCTTCATGTAAGGATAACCTAAAGTGACCTATATAACCTGTAAATCACTACTTAATTACCTGTAACTAGAAATCACAACAGTACAAGTACTTGTCTCCTTTATATAACTATAAGACAGAGCTTCAAAAAAAAAACTAAGAACTAAACTCACAGGACCTATGGTGATTGGTGTGAAAGAGTTCAGAAAAGAACCCAAAGATAATAAATGACTTTCTATGGTATATTTAGTAACTATCAAGGTTAATCTGTTGCATCTGGAGATCCATAGCCGTAAGGGTTTTTGCTAGCCCAATTCCATTGATCACGGCACATTTCATCAACTCCATATTTTGCCCTGCCACATCAGATTGTGAAAATGTTCAATAACAGACAATTGTAAATTTCATAAAACATTTATCACTAACCATTTGAAATGAAATCAAATTATCAACTTACTTCCACTTAAGTTCTCTTTCAGCTTTTGCTGTTGATGCATAAACAATTTCAGCATCACCGGGTCTACGGCCAGCCTTCACAAGTGGAATTTTCTGAAAACAAAAATAATTATGGGAGTTATTATACATACAATTTAATAAGCTATTTGTTTCAAGATGCTCAAAAATATACCTTTCCAGATGCCTGTTCAAAAGCTCTAACCATCTCCAAAACTGATGTTCCCTTTCCAGTCCCCAAGTTATAAACCTCACAACCTGTACACACACCATGAATATTAAAGACATCAAGTTTCAATACTTGAAATATATCACTTTACCACTGCCTCAAAATTTCCCAACAACAACACAGGTTAAGTATTAGGAGATAAGATAATGATAAGTTTGGAATAATACCTATATCAGCTTCTTCAAGTTTAAGTAATGCAGCAATGTGCCCATCTGCTAAATCAACAACATGAATGTAATCCCGAACCTGTGAATAAAGTAAGAACCTTCCAATAAGGTAAGATACATGTAAGGTAAAATCTTCAGAACAACAAATAAATGCATTCACCCAATAGAACCATCCAATGAGGACAGACAGTTTATTCAAGCATAATTTCTAATACAAATGGGATGAATAAGAGTATTGTGCACATGGAATAGCCGAAATGTAGTTAATTTAGTAGAGTAAGTGTTTAACATACCCCAGTTCCATCAACTGTATTATAGTCATTTCCAAACACTGTCAGTGCAGGCCGTCTACCCACCGCTACTTGCTGAATAAATGGCATCAGATTGTTTGGAATTCCTCGAGGATCCTCCCCAATATAACCACTAGGGTGTGCACCAACTGGGTTGAAGTATCTCAATAAAATTATTTTCCAATCTGGGTCAGCACGATGGACATCACGGCAGATTTCTTCAATGGTAAGCTGAATGAGAAACATCTCATCAGATATCATTGCAATATTCCAAGACAAACATTAAATTAAAATTAATGTCAAGATCTTTTTCGACTTTGGTAAAAATAGAAATTCATTAAAACAAACAGAAGATAATGAGGAAGAGTATGAAGGAATCCTCCTTAAATTATTCATCAACTTCAAAATGATGTCTTACAAGAGATTTAAAGTCAAAACCAGTTTCACCATCCAACAAACTCTCTAAATAGTTTCCTAATCATACCTTGGTTCGTCCATATGGGTTCGCTGCTGACAGAGGGAACTCTTCTGTACATGGTACCTCCTTTGGCCAACCATATACAGTGGCTGAAGATGAGAACACAAGCTGAAATCATTCAAATAAATACAAAATCAGTGAGATGACAAAAAAGCAGAACAAATGAAAAAAGTGCAAACCCAATGTCCCCCATCATTTAGGCAACTGAATTGGTTACATGTGTATATTGTATCCCAAGCAGTAAGAACAGGCAAAATACATAGCACTGCTATAGAAGACTCATCATATAAAAACAGTTCCCTCCGTGCAAGACCAAAATCAGGAAGGAACTTACCTTCTTGCATCCATGAGCAGCCATGACTTCCAATAGAGTGATTGTCCCAATCAAGTTGTTGTTGTAGTAGAGTAACGGTTTCTGCACACTTTCACCGACTGCTTTCAATCCAGCAAAATGTATGACTGCATCAAACCTACAATAAAAGATAAAAAAATATAAGAAACAGTTATAACTTATAACATCAATGATCAAGTACAACTATAACATGAGGTAGCAAAAGGAAGGAACAAATTTTTTCATTGTCATTACATAAACAACAGTCATACTATGGGCCTCTATGTTACATCTTTTTTTTTAAATGAATTTTAAAGTTTTTCATCATCTTGTTAAAAAAAAAAATTAACAGAATTTTTCCCAAAAAAAAACATCAATATTGAAAAATTCATTTTATTTCAAAAAACATATTCCGATCTTATTTTAAAAAATGAAACTTTTATTATATTAAAATCTCTAATAATAATTAAAAAAATATATTGAATGTCAAAATTACTTTTCTTAATACTCTTTTAATGTATAAAAAAAATAGTTTTGAATAAATTGCAATAAAAACCAATTAAAAAAAATCACTTTATTTAAAATCTATAAGAAATGGCCCTATAGTACTGCACACAAAAATAGAAACAAAAAACAAAAAAACATGTGTCATAACCCTTACTTTGTGGAAGCAAAAATTTGCTCTAGTGCAGCCCTATCCCGGAGATCCACCTGCAGTGGCCAAAATATAATTAAAACTCTCGGTCAACACCATAATGAAAAAACTGTATTTTGAAAATAAAAGTGATTTATACAATAAACTAATTTCACTTAATTTGGCATATGATTGTATAAACTAATTTCACTTAATGTATCAAAATCAAAGTTCTAGATAATCTGAAACAATTCACGCTTTACCGAACAGATAAACACTTTGTTTCTCAATTTACAAGAAAATACATAAAATCTCAAATTCGTAAAGTTAAAAATTGTAGATATTTGGATCTATCAACAAAACAAAACAAACCGAATCCAATAACTACATCCAATCAAAAAATTCATCATAAACTTTTGAAATGAATTTGAAACAAACAAAAGCACTTATTCCAATAATTAACTTTTCGAACTCACAGTAATCCCAATTATTCCACAAATAAAATATATAAAGTACTAATTGCATAATTAAAAACAGCAAGAACAAATTGGTAAACCTAAATCCACTAAATTACTGCAACAAACCTTATGAAAGTTGAGATTATTCCCAAATTGAGCAGCGAGTTCTTTGACTCTATGGATTGCAACTTGAGAAGAATTATCAAGATTATCAACAACGACGGTTTTAAAACCGCCGAGCAAAAGCTGAAGAACGGTGTGGCTACCGATGTAACCGGCTCCACCGGTAACAAGAACGGACTTGTTGTTAGACATGATAGAAGCAGCGTTTTGGGGTTGGAAAGAGGAATTGGAAAATTGAGAAGGAGATAGAAAACGTGAAGAGTTTAAATAAGTAGGAGAAGAGGTATTAGTGATGCCAACGCGCGAAGCCATTATTGAAAATGAAAGTTATGTGATTTTGTTTTAATTGTTTTGGCGAGAATTTGATGATTGGTGAACGGGTTTGTGCGAAGAATATTTATAGAGGAGTAAAGTAACCGATGAGAGGGGACACGTGGATTTCTCATCTTTCTTTGTTTGTGTGTATATTCATGTTGATATCATCTTTCTCGTGAACTTTCTTTAAACTGTTGCTTTCTTTAAACAAATTCGGTTTAACCGTTCCTTTATTGAATCCAGAAAGAAACCGTGAGACGTGAGACGGTGACATTATAATAGCATATTTTATTTAGTAATTAGAATATTATAATAAGACAAATATAAAAAACCAAAAGGGTGGATAATGTTCTGTAAAAGTATGAGTTGAGTTTCACATTGTTTAAAAAAAATTGAGAGAATTTATATATCTATTATCTGTTAGTGTAACAATCGAGTAACATTCTAATTCGTGGGACATCCTTTTTAGAGTAAGATACTTTGTGAGATACACATTACATATTCACTCAAAACTTTAAGGTGATAGGTGGGTGGGTTCTCTCACTTATAAATGCTCAAGTCACCACATTCCTATCTAATTTGGGTCTATTCTCCACACTACTCACACTTGTAATTCTTTTCCGACATTATCTTAAAATTTTGGGTGAATATCTGATGTCTCTCTCATTTGTGTGTTGCTCTTGATTCAATGTGAATGCTCTTCATGATGACCCAACAGATAAGGTCATGATCGTTATTATTTTGTGTTTTGGAGATAACTTTTTAAGAAAAGTCGTCAAGGAGAAGATCGCATATGTGCTATGAGTCAAGCTTGAATCATTTTATATGACTATATCATCAACAAGTAGATTATATTTAAAACAACAACTTTATCCATTTTGAATGGTAGAGAGAAAATCCATTATGGAGTAATTAACATAATTTTACAAGATCATTAATGACTTTTAAAATATTAAGGTGAAGGTTTATAATAATGACAAGGTTATACTCTTGTTAAACATATTGCCTAAATCTGTTGAGAATTTCAACGATGTATTTCTATATGGTAAAGAATTTACTATCAACTTGGGTGAAGTTCAGTGGCGGTAAAGTCCAAAGAGCAATCAAAAGTGAAAGTTTTGAAGGTTAACGATAATGGTGAAGATTTGAGTGTCTTAAAAGGAATAGGTAAAAGTGGAATAAACCAAAAGGGAGAGAGATTCAGGTCAAAGTCCAACTCTAAAAGGTTTTAATCACTTGGAGTTAAAAAATTTCACTTGTCACAAAACTAACCACATCAAGAAGGATTGTCTCGAGAGGGGAACATGGGTGATTTATTCAGATTATGGTTGTCGCATATGAGGATGACTATAAGGTATTTGTGCATTAGTGGTGAAAAGTTTGGAGATAGGAAAAAGTTGGGTTAATGACTCAGAAAGCTCTTATCACATGTTCCCAGGGAAACAATTCTTTGAGACTTTGAAGTTGAAAGAAGATGGAGTTGTTTAACTTGGTAACAATAAGGCTTTGCAAATTTCATAGTATTGTTACAGTTGTAGTTAAAATATTTGGTGGTTGTGAGTTTCTTCTACACAGTGTGAGGTGTGTTCTTGAGCTTAAGCAAAAAAAAATTATCCATTTGTAATTAAGGCATGTCAGTGAAAGAAGTTTGGTTAAGTTAGAGAAATAAGTATTATAGAAAGTGAGAAATTGAATAAACTAGAAATATATCATCATTCCATACTAGGAAAACAACACATAATAGTATGTTCACTTAGATCTATGGGTATCCAAGAAGAGTGACAATTCATGGGGGTGGCTTCTATATCAACACTATTAATGATGATTTTTCTAGAAGAGTATGAGTTTATATTTTGAAAAATAAAAATGACACATTTGAATAGTTTAAAGAATGGCATACTCTTCTAAGAAATTAGTTGATAACTAATATAAATGTGCTAAGAAATGAAAATGGCATGGATTTCGATTTGCAACAGTTTAATGAGTTTTACATGTAACAAAGTATGAGGAGGCATAGAGTTGTTGTTGACACACCTCAACAAAATGGCATAGTTGAATGCATGAATAAGATCATTTTGGAGAACGTAAGGTGTATGTTGTTAGGAGCTGAGTTACCAAAGAGTTTCTTAGGTGAAGTTGTTGCTACAACAACTTACCTAATAATAGATGTCCATCCACATGAATAGACTTCAAGACATATATTGAGGTTTGGAGTGAGAAATTGGTAGACTACTTTAATTTGAAGGTTTTCGAAGCTTTGGTGATTACGCATATCAAGCAAGATAAACTTGATGATAGGGTTATGAAGTGTATCTTCATTGTTTATCAAGAAGGTATGAAAGGTTATAAGCCGTGGAAGATGGATCCTAGAGGATCAGAATTTATCATAAGTAGGGGATTTACTTTTGGTGAGACTTGTATGGGGATGAAGTGCAAATACCTGGAAGTGGAAGAAACAAAAAGTATGACGGGGAAGACTTAGTTTGAGGTGGGGATTCCTACTATTGAGACTAGATATGAGAAGGAAGTCAGGACTTGTAATTCTAGTACTAAAGAGGGGCAACCAACAATGTCTTCTAATTATCATTTGGCTCATGATAGAGTTAGAAAGGAGATTGTACCACCTCAAGGATATGGTTATGATAATCTTATTTTTTATACTTTAATTGCGGTTAAAGTGTTGCAATATTCATAACCAAATACCTTCAAGGATGAATTTGAAAGAAAAAAATATCCAAAGACAATTAAAGTCAGTGAATGATGAGTTATGTTCACTAATAAATAACAATATTTGAGAAGTTGTAATACTACCTAAGAAACAGAGGGTTGTTAGGTGAATTTTTAAGAAGAAATGAGGTATTCAAAGAATTGAAGAACCAAGGTTTAAAGTAAGGCTTGTATAAAAAGGGTTTAATAAGGTGAATGTGGATTGATTACAATGAGATATTTTCACATGTGGTAAAATACTTTTATATAAGGGTACTTATGACAATGGTGAATCAGTATGATCTTAAGTTGTAACAGATGTACGTTAAAACAACATTCTTACATAGAGACCTTAAAGATTCAATCTACATGGATCAACTTGATGAAATGTATGGCATGTTTTATGTAGAGAACAAGTGTAAAGTATGTTTTTTGAAGAAATCTTTGTATGGGTTAAAATAAAGCCCACGTAAATGGTATCTTCGGTTTGATAAATTTGTTCCTAAACACAATTTTGTGAGGAGTAGTTATGACAATGGTGTATATATATTGAAAAGGAATAAGAAATTCGTTCTTTATCTTCTTATGTATTTCTAAATCCACTATTTTTACTGGTAGCTTGAGTACCTCTAGGTTGAATCATATCTTGAATATCACTAGTTTTAGTAAAGGATCACTGCCTTTTAAATATCTTATGGCCCCTATTTTTAAGGGTAGGGTTAGAGCAACTCACCAGCAATCTATTGTTGACTGAATGATTGCCAAACTTACAGCGTGGAAGACCTCTATGCTCTATATTGCTGGCAGGACCCTCTTGGTACAATCTGTCATTCATGTCATAATAACACACTCTATATATGTTTACTCTTGGTGAATATCCATTTTAAAATCCATAGATGGAGCAACATGAAATTTTATATGGCGTGGAGTGGTTAATAAGAGGAAAATGGTGATTGTGTCTTGAGAGAAGGTCTATAAGTCTAAGGCCAATGAAAGCTTACCCATAAGATCTCTCATTTGTATTAATTCAGAGGAGTGGCGAGATTACATCATTGGGGGTAGGGTGGTTAAACCTTGTGGCATGATCAAACATCATATCTCTTCTTCTATTTCGCATGGAGTAAAGTCTGAAATCAACATAATCAATGATCATTCTTGTTGGCTTCTAGGGGATGAGGCTAGAATAAAATTATGGAAAGACTCTTTGTATGGGGAGCCTCTAATTAATTCTTTGGACCAGAACAATGAAGAACACACAAACATCAACCTCAATGCCAAAATTATTGACTTCATTCATAATAACAGTTGAAATTTTCTTATTTCTTGGAAATATCTCTTCCTATTCCTTGAAGACAAAGTTGGTAGCACTTGTTTACCTACTTGTGGTAAAAGAGACCAGTTGATTTCTCCCACCTCAAGTTAGGGTACCTTGTCTCTTAAATAGACTTTCACTTACAAATAACATGGTTACCCATTGATATTTTGGAGGTTAATGAATAATAAATTACCAATTGATGAACATATTCATAGTAGGGGTTTGTATATCCCTTCCATGTACTCTTTTTGTAACAAGACCACTGAATCAACTGATCTTCTATTTTTTATTGTAGTTTTGTTGTTAGACTTTGGATTTGGCTAAGTACAACCATCAAGTAGAATTTTAAATTTTTTTATACTGACGACTTATAGGTGTTATGTTCCAACACCATATTTCCTTAATGTTCCATCACTTTAAAAGCCTTTATCATCTTTCTTATCAATGGTATTTGGACAGCTAGAAACTTCATTCAGTTTAAGGATTATCACATTAATTTTAGCTCTGCTTGTTCTCAAATCATTGCATAGGTTGCACTAATTGGAAATAACACTAAGTTAACATTCAAAGCTTCTTGGGATGATTTTACTATCATCAAGGCTTTTAGTGTTCTAATTCATCCTCCAAAAGCTCATTCCATCAAAGAAGTCATATGGTGCCTTCCTTTTTTTTAACTCCATCAAGTGCAATGGTTATGAGGCATTCTCAACTAATCCAAATTCAACAGGTCGTGGTGGAATATACAGGTATGGCAATGTCCTGTTTGTTTTGGCCTTTTTCAAAGCCGCTAAATTGGAAGAATTCTCTATTGTGTGAATTTTGTGGTGTTCTTAGATGTATTGAAATAGAAAACGAGATGGGCTAATCCAAAATTTGGGTGGGATCTAACTCTTTTATAGTGGTCAAGGCTTTTGTATCAACCAACCTTGATTTGGTTCCTCGGCAACTAAGAATCAGATGGCATGTTTGCACTAAGATTCTTTTGGATATGTCTCTCATCATCACACACACATTTAGAGAAAAATAGTTATGAGGATTTTTTTTTCTAATATAGGTTGCACTCATTACCATTGGATATTAGGAAAGACAATGGACATCTCTACAGCTTGGAAAAGCTGCATCAAAACTATTTCTAGCTCAATTAGACTAGTTGACAACAGTTCTAAGGATCGTGTTGGTCCCTCCATGCTTGAGTTCACCATCCTCAACTCCCTCAACATAATCATTCATCCTCTAAAGCTGAAAAGAAACATTAGTTTCCTTTGGCATCCTCCATTCTTGGGATGGATCAAAGGCAACACTGATGATGTGACCATGAGAGCTCCTCCTAAGTGTTCGTATGGAGTTATTTTATAAATGATAAGAGTGAACACATTGGCAGTTTTACCTACTTCATATGAGGTGGCAATGCATTGGTTGCTGAGTTCATCGGGGCGATTATGGTCATAGAGGTGGCTATTGACAAACATTGGGACAAAACTTGGATTGAAACGGATTCCTTGATTGTAGTTAAGGCACTATCCTATACATAGATTGGAAAATTTTGAACCCATGGTCACTTACATCCATAATGAAAGAAACATGTGCACAGACATTCTCGCTAGCATTAGTTTGAACAATACAAGTGCAAGTTGGTATGTGAAGCTAGTGGAAATATACCTGAGCACATCGCACGCTCGGCGGTACAACAGAGTGCCATCGAACTTTATTTATTCCAAAAGGAAAGGGAAAATATCGATAAAACCCAAGGGGAAGAGAAATGGGTAAAGGAGTCGGTTATGCGAAGGGAAGGTATTAGCACCCTACGCATCCGCCGTACTCAACGAGAACCATTATGCTTGTTTCTAGGCTCTGATGGGTGTTCTACCTAAAGGTTACTCGCGAAAGAGGGAAAGAAAAGGGACAAAGAAAGTGCTCGTGGAGGATTGGGGCCCTCGTGCCTACGTATCCTCATAGTGCAATGAGGAATTCAGAGCTCTGTAGTTAATGGAACCAAGGAAAAAAGAAGAAGGTAGAAGGTTGCTCGCCAAGATTTAGCAATCTTGTGCCTACGTATCCTCATAGTGCAATGAGGAATTCAGAGCCTACGTAGTTCTGAGAACTAAGAAAGAAAAAGAGAGAAGGGGTGTTGAAACCGAGAGTGCAAAGCAAAGAAATGGAGTCAAAACCAAGAGAGATAAGGAAGTAAATGGTGTCAAAACCAAGAGAAGGAATAAGGGATAGGGGAACAGGAGTAGGAGCAAAGGTGTTTTAACTAGGACTCAGTGGTTAACCCAAGGAAAAGAGACATGATTCTACTGAGGAAAAGAAAGATTGCGCTGGGGAACATCAACTTGGTCTTTTAACTGACAGACAGTGGTTAACCAAGAAAAAGGGGTTAACTCCACTGGGGAGAGGAAAAAAAGAAATCGGTCTTTTAACTGACAGGTTGTGGTTAACCAAAGAAATGGATGCTTGAACCAAAAGGAGGTGTTTGACCCGTTGTAGATTTGGTATTTTAAATGATAAACAGAGGTTAACTGCAAAAAGGGGAGAAGTTGGTCTTTTAACTGACAGGCAGTGATTAACCAACGAAAAGGGTGTTGAACCAAGAGAATGTGTTAACCCAAAAAGACTCGATATGTTAACTGACAGACAGTGGTTAACCGAGGAAAAATGGGAAGTGAACCAAGAAAAGGTTGTGACTTCGCCGGGGAAGAAGAAAATTGGTTTTTTAACTGACGGACGATGATTGACCAAGGAAATGGGTGTTTTAACCAAAAGGTGATTAACCCAACAAAAATCAGTATTTTAACTGATAAATAGTGATTAACCAAAGGGAAGGAAGTTGTTCTTTTAATTGATAGACAGTGGTTAACCAACGAAAGGGAGGTTGGAACCAAGAGAAGGTTGCTAACCCAAAAGGAGAGAAGAGACTTGGGGCAGGAATGTGTGACTACTAAGGATCGACTCAAGAGACACCATAGTCTGGAGATAGCACTACTACAGAAAACCCCTTTCACAATGGTTTGAAAAGGGGTACCATCACGCCTGACATACCGTTGTTAAGTAGAGTGTCGTTGTAAGTTCCTTGTTTCTACAACGGTCTGGAAACCGTTATTGAAAGGCAGGACGCGCGCCACATATCACAACGGTTATCCTAATAAACCGTTGTGATATATACACTTAGGTACTAGGTTCGAAGCCCAACAACAACAAATTATGTAAAACATAAATTATCTTTGATCTTGATTACAATAGATAACCGTTGTTGAAAGTACCTAGAGTTTATCATATTATCTTTGATCTCGGTTACAATAAATAACCGTTGTTGAAAGTACCCAGAGTTTATCATATTAAATGTAGATTGTTTGTTTTCCATACACCTCACTAAAGAAATACAAGGATTCAATTTGATGAAGAAGTCTATAATCTGAAAATTAAACTATTCTTGAAAACCAACTTAAACAAACCATTGTTGTTTTCTGATTGCATTCGTCTCATCGTGCATTTCACGCTCTTTTACATATATATTGTGGTTTATTGGTTTGACTCCTTCGATATATCGCTATCTTTGATTATAGTTAAATTTCCATAAGAACAAGACATTGGATAATCTGCCTCATCATCATCATTTATCATCATCATTTTTATAATCGTAATTTTTACGATTATAAGTGTTGATGGTGAGGCAGATTAACCAATAAATTGTTGTTAATCAAATTGAACTATAATGGAAGATAACGATGCATCTAAGGAGCCAGATCATTATACCATAATTTATATATAAAAGAATGTGAGATGAATGATGAGAGGCATGCAATTCGGAAACATTGATTCATATAAGCTGGTTTTCAAATACAACTTAATTTGCAGATTATAAGTATCTATGTCAAATTAAATGAATGTATTTTAAGTGAGGGTTAGCGAAACAAACAATCTACATAGAATATAATAAACTCAAACAACATCATATACCAGAACCAGATATTATAAACTCATACAACTTAATTTGCAGATTATAAGTATCTATGTCAAATTAAATGAATGTATTTTAAGTGAGAGTTAGTGAAACAAACAATCTACATAGAATATAATAAACTCAAACAACATCATATACCAGAACCAGATATTATAAACTCATACAATACGCTTGCTACCACCAGCATCATCACCATGTATCATCCTCTTAACCTGTAAGGAAACACAGCAAACTTCAACAATGAGCATCCTCAGTTGAAACCAAACCCTAAAACCATAATTCAGTGAAGAGTAAAGAGAGATTGAAAGAGATATATTATAAATTTCCAGGATGCACCTTTTAATGAAACTAATCGCGGAACATGAATAAATTATGATGTTCGTCTAGTTTGGGAAGCAATGAAAAAGAAATATAAGGAGGAAGAAGATTACACAAAAGCTTCATACTTCTTATATTTCTTTTCATTGTTTCTAAAAATAGATGAAGTTTGATGCCACTGTTGTTTCTTCATTTACTAACATCTTGTTTGTGAAGCTAAGAAGAAGTACAAGGTGGATGAATTTTCCATCATAGCTTCATGGTTCTTGTACTTTTTTCCATAGCTACACAAACATTATGTACCATATTCAAAGTATGGTCTTTGTTAAGGTAGTGAAGACGAATCTAAAAAAATGAGAACAATCAACAAAAACAACATGCAACAAACGAGATAATGGGAAATATCTAACAATAGATGGAAGAAGAAGAATACCTTAATGTATGAAGCACAAGATTCACGGCTAATGGTGAAGACGAAGAGAAAAAATGGGTTATAGGGTTTTGTTGTGAAGGCAATGGCGCTACTGTCAATAAGTGAAAGTTAATTCGCTTATATATGGGTAAACTATTTCACAACAGTTAACAATACCAACCGTATAGACAAGTATTTATTTATTATAAATATGTCACTACGGTTAACCAGAAGAATCGTAGTGATATCCCTTTTATTTGTGAATTTTAAAATAAATAAAAAAGAAAAGGTGTGCCCTAATGTTAAAGGAATAAAATATTTTATGGCGCTGAGGTTCGAACCGATGAAAGTTTGATTGTATCACAACGGTTGGTTCTGTAACCCCTGTTATATAGAAATAATTTTTAATCAAAAAACAAAATAAATATGGTAGCGCCTTAGTTATGATATGTCACCACGGAGTAGGGAAAAACCGTGGTGACCATGGCGTTGTTGAATGCGTGTTTTGTAGTAGCGTAGGGGTGACTATTCCAGGTTCAGGGACAAAATGCCCCTACCCAAAAATAGTCAGAATGAGGGTAGGAAAAACTCCATCCTCATTCCTTCTCTAGCTCCTAAAGTGCAGTGCAGAAATTGAAACAGACAGAGTAACGACACAATTTGTACAGTGCTCCAGCTTAGTGCTCAGTCGTTTAGCTCGAAACAGGATCAAGAAAGAAGGGGCTCTAAAGAGATCCTAAAGAGGAGATAGGGGCAATTAATTAATCAAAACAAGGTTTTGATCAATCAATCAAAGGAAAGGAAATGCCAATAATCTTTCACGCGAGTTAAAAGATTATCAAAGCAAGTGTGTGAAATGATGTTTAACAAGATTAAATTTGCTCAAGGAATAACAAATCTAATGCATCAAGTTGAATCGCAAATCATTAATAATGACAAACTAGCATGCATTTCTAAGCATTCTCATTAATACATAAGCAAAAATGTGCAAAAAGTGCTTCAAACATATGGTGAAATTGCAAAATAATCAAGAAAAATCATGCAATTAATTAAGCAAAAATTATTGTAAGTAGGTACTGACCTAAAACAATGGCATTGACATCAATATAGGCAAGCATGGAAAAGTATACAAGAAAAGCATGCAAAACAGTCTAAAAATAGCAAGAATTTGGCAAAAAATGTCAGATGTAACTGGTTGCCTAAAATGGTGTAACCGGTTACACCATGTACAAAGTGAGTTCCTAGGGCGCAGGCAAGGGGTGTAACCGGTTACACCAAAAGCAGTAACCGGTTACACCTGCAAAAACAATAAAACCAGAATTTCGAAAAGCACTTTTCGGAATCACTTATTGCATGTAATCACAGTGTAACATAACATGGATGTAGATGCAAAATTCATGTTAATTCGGAGTAATCTAGAACTAATAGAATCAAGCATGCAAAGCAATTATTCAAGTAGCGAAGCAACAATTAAGCACTACATTGTAAATACGCAAAATCAATCGAAAACGATAAATTAAGTGAGATTCACCAACCTACAAGGCTGAGATTTGCCTTGGTAATTGTTGTGATCAAAATGTGATGAAGAAAAGCTTAGAAAACCAGAAAATCCAGAGATCTTGAGCAATCCGTAGCGAGAAAACCGAAAATAATGCGATAATTACTTCAGATCCAAGTTTGCACCAAAACTCCTTCAATAATCAGATTCCAAGGCCTGAAATGAAAGGAATGTTGTTGTTGATGCAGAATTCAATGCTGAAATGG
Source organism: Lathyrus tuberosus (assembly GCA_022829125.1). Classification (NCBI taxonomy): domain Eukaryota; kingdom Viridiplantae; phylum Streptophyta; class Magnoliopsida; order Fabales; family Fabaceae; genus Lathyrus; species Lathyrus tuberosus. Next base: position 12,512,130 of record JALAZF010000039.1, on the reverse strand, counting down.
AGATGAATGGAGGTCTAGCTCAAAGAATAGCAAGCTTCGATGTAAAGATTGCTAAGTTTTAATGGAGAAAGAGCTTTTGTAAGGTTTAGGGAAGAAGGTGATGATTGAGAGAGAAAGTTGCAGAAAATTCAGAGAATGGAGAGTGAAAATTCATAGCAAAATGAGAGAATGAAGATTATGGCCCAGGGTCCTTTGCAAGAATTTGGAGGTTTTCTTATATAGACCATAGGTTTGGAGTGAGTGAAGACTTGAAATTTGGTATGGATGTAGTTAAATGAGGTTTGGCACTTGGTTTGGAGCTAGTTAGATCCAACTCACTGAGTTGGGTTCTAACTCAGTTAGTTATTAGTTGACTCGGTTGGGGAACCCAATGCAACTCAATGATCAAGTGGTCCAAATGAGTGGAAATGAGGGTGCATGATCAGACTTATTGATAGTGATGCATTGGAGCAAATGTAGCTAATATCTAGACATGTCTAGAACCTTTTACAAGATGATAGAATGATGTATGCCAAAGGAATAGAATAGAAGCTGTTGTAGTGTTGAAAAGCTATTGATATAGGCAAAAATCAACAGGTGTAATCGGTTACAGGAGTTCTGGTAACCGGTTACCAGCGCCAAAACTTGTCGTCCTTGGTCTAGTGCAGAGGGTGTAACCGGTTAACCTGATTTGGGTAACCGGTTACCACAGGTAAAAATTCACTTTTTTTGGCTTGGCATGAAGTGCTTTGGCCGTGGTTCCGTGCTTCGATCCTGTGCTTGGATAAATAGGCATAGAAACCCTTCTGTTTTGCCTGTGTTAATGCTTTGACGACTTTTTTTGGGATGCAATTGATCACAACCTCGAGACTCTGTGGGGATTTGTATATACCAGCAATAAATCCACAGATAAAAAATACATATGCTAGGAATGCAAGTGCACATGCTTATGAAAAAAAGGTAAAAGAGAGGTCAATTTTTGAGTTACGACAGTATGATCATATAATTATTGAGCTTAAGGATGCTTTCTTGTGTAACAAGTTTAGTTTCCCCAAGCTTGGGTTGTTGGCTCATTGAGGGATTTTGGTTTTTGTCCCCTACCCCCATCACCCTCTCCTTTTTTCCCCCTCTCTTTTGATCAATATATTGTCTTGATTTTAGCCTAAAAAAATACTAGAAAAAACTATATAGAAATAGATTAAGTTTGTCTTTTTTTTTTTAGTTTTACACCTTATTGAATGAGTTTTGGCCTAATTCTCTCACTCCTTTTTGTGCATCAATTTTCTTTTTAATATATTTTAACCTTTTATCAAAAAGAAAAACATATTTTATAAAACTATATAAATTTAAATTTCTCATTTTTAATCATAAAAAATAAATTTTAATTCATAAAATAAACGTTCTCTTAATTATTTTTGTTGATAATTATGATGTAACGATTTTGTATTATAAATATTTTTTTTACAATAAAATAAGATCAAATTTAAAAAAAAATATTTCTTTAAAATAAATTTATTTAAAAGATCACATGAATAATTTTGCCTAAAACAAAGATAATGTTTGAGAAAAATAAAAGCTTTTAAAGAAATTTTAATTTAACATTTTTTATTTGATGAAATATTTTAATCTCTTACTTACTTAATGCAAAATATAATCTTTTAAATATTAAACTAAAAAACATTCAATTACATAATCCGAGGTTGGTTATTCAAAGAGTATTAATATAGAATGAATAATTTTAGTTTCATTATTTAATGAATAGTTAAAATGTTGAATATGAAAAGAATTTTTTTTTCTCAAATGTCATGTTTAGTAGAATGAATTTTTTTCATTATTCTATTTTTCTCTAATTTTTTTTTCTATTTCACTTTTAATCATTTATATTTTATTTTTAAAAAAGGAGGAACTGACCCGAAAACAACTAAACCTAAATAGTTCTTGATATTGGGTTACCCCTCGTAATGTTGAGCTTCATATTCCAATTCACCCATTTCTTCGTGCTTAAGTTGAAAAAAATTCCCCACTTGTTAGGTTGAACAAGTTCTTGCCTGATAATCTTCACATTTTGATTGTCTCTTAACGCATGTAACATAGTTTCCTGCACTCCAACATAGTCATCACGATCAAGGTTGCAGATGTGTCTTTGAGCAAGTAGATGTTTTGTCTTAAGCCATTGTGGTACATCATCCATATGAAAGTTCCGACCCTTTCAGGTACTTAAAGTTTCTAGATAGCCTTCCAATATATAGTGTCTCTAATAGTTTCACAGTTGGTTAGATCATTGTAAGATGAAGCAATTAAGAATGTCCCGTCACTAGTTCCTCCCCAAACAAACTCATATTTTCCCACGTCTTTGCTAGGAGGATGAATATCAACTATTTGGTCTAATATATCTTAACTGCACCACTTTCTTAATCTACTCCAACCCCACTTTCCTGCTTCATCAACAAGATCCGCCACCTTATTATTCAAGTGCATATTCAGGTTGTTACTTATGTGGTATTTCAACTTAATCCCTGAAGAGGTCCAACAATCATTCCATGCATCAATAGTTTTACCATCACCTATAACCCAAACAATTTTGTTATCAATAGCATTCCATGGTTGCACCAGTGCTTTCCAGAAACCAAAGTCTTTTGGATTGGCTTTAAGGCTTCCCACAATAATGTTGTCTCTGCCATACTTTTCTCTGAGAACCTTGCACCAAAGAGTATTGTCCTTTTTGATGAAATTCCAACCAATTTTAGCAAGGCAAACTTTCATTTCTTTTAATTGTCTCATCTCAAGCCCCTTATCTTTTTGGGAATTGTTATCTTGCTCCACTGCACTTTATGTACGTGATTGTTGCCATCAATGTCACCCCAAATAAAATTTCTCTGTTACTTCTGACTTGCTTTAAGGAAACTCTGAGGCACCATATTCCTCATCACGGAGTAGGTTGGTAAAGCCTTAATAACAACTTTGGCCAGAGTCACCCTATCAGCCATCAAGGACACCAACTTTTAATTTATTTTCTCTCACTTCTTTTCTCTTATAAAATAAACATCATAATTTGTCTTATTTCATTCAAATTTGGTTTAAAATTATTTCTAACTTTCATTCTTTAAAATTGTAGAATTCTTATTCGGATCCACCACCTCCTTAGATTTGAAGTTGTTCTATATTAATATTGGCTTAAATAGTGTTATGGTCCCTGTAAGTTAGCGAGCTTTTGCGTTTAGCCCCTAAATGTTTTTTCCAGGTCTGAGTCCTTATATCTCATGTTTGTGTTGGTTTCGTCCATGGCGTTAGTAGTCTGTTAAAAAACGCTGAGTTGGCTAACATCGCTAACGTGGAATGACATTTTATTTTTCTTTTCTTAAATATTTTGCAGACGTGGATTCAATGCTTTAGAGGTCATTTAAAGGAGGACTAAATCCAAAAAAAATTACCATTTGCATCATCTTCTTCCTCTTTAAATATTTTTCTACACTGTTTCTTCTCATCTCTGTAACAGGTGCTGCATTTTTCTTCTTTCTAACTTGGCAATGTCATCTGTAGGTTGCATCATCAAAGATGTTGAAGCTAGGAAAAAAGAGAAGATGAAATTGAAGTTGGAAAACGAAATTAAAAGAAGGTCAATTTGCTTAAGATGTTGTTGATTTTGTCATGGGTCGTGTTCTTTGCTTACCATAAATAGTAGTGCGTCTACCATTTTTTTATGGTTTAGTCCCTATAAGATGGCTATTTATTGAATTTCATCCCTGTATTGGTTAATTAGTTAAGAATTTTGTCCCTGAAATGTTTTGGCATGTTGTATTTCGTCCCTGTTTCATATTGTGTTGTTTGTATGTCATCCATTAATCTTAATGTCTTTGTTTCTCATACTTATGTTAGTGGGTTGTATTTGTAGTTTGCCTAAAAGGCATACCTAGTTGTGTCATAATTTCATAAAGCCAAAAGGCATAAGGTTGCAAAATACACAATAAATTGTCTCAAAAGTATAATTTGTCTTAGAATTACATAAATATAATATAACTTGTCTCAAAAGCATAACTTGTCTAAGAATTACACAAACAGAACATAACTCGTCTCAAAAGCATAATTTGTCTTAGGATTACACAAACATAAAATAAAATAATGCCATAGAGGCCAAAATGCACAAATGCCAGAACCACAATGTCTTCTTCATGATTCCAATTGCCTAGGATAAAGTCTATGCTCAAGCCTCTCAAATAGTGTTGTGGTCCCTATTTAATTCTTGTTTCTTACTTATATTAGTGGGTTGTATTTGTATTTTGCATAATTCTTTAGTATATAAAGGAAAAAAACAGAATATAATGCTAAAAAGCATACCTAGTTGTGTCATAATTTCAAAAAACCAAAAGGCATAAGGTTGCAAAATACACAATGAGTAAGAAATAAGACATCCAACAACTGCAATTACATAAACATAAACATACCTAGTTTTGTCTTAGAATTACATAAACATAACATAAGTTAGGGGATCTCTACTAACTGCAATTAGAAGAGTCCCTCCATACTTAGTCTTGAGATGACATCCATCAACCCCAATAAAAGGTCTGCAAGATGTTGTGAAGCCTTTGCTGCAACTTTCTTTGGAGTATCTCTATGCTTCCTTGCTGCAACTTTGACCCTTTTCTTTGGAGTATCCTTTTGCTTCCTTGCTGCAACTTTGACCATATTCTTTGGAGTATGTTGTTTTTCATTAACATTAAAGCAATCATCCAACCTAAGTGTCCTCTCATCTTCACTATCATCAAATGATAAACCATCAAATTCAAAGTCATTATCTTCACTATCATCACTATCCTCATTTTCATCTGTATGAACACCATCTACTTCATTTGCTTCATTAGCTCGAACACCACCAACACCATCAACATCATTACCTTAAACATCATCAACATCACTAGCTTCATTACTTTGAACATCATTAGCTTCATTAACTTGAACACCACCAGCATCATTATCTTGAACACCACCAGCATATTGATATACCTCATTAGCATCAACATTAGTAACCATTGTACTATACCTCATCACTTTCAACGAACAGAACATAGATAAATACAGAGAAGAACAAAACAAGAATGAAAGATAAATGCTAAATGCCACATATGAGATTGTCAACCAGAACGACGTCGTCGTCGTATCGTGGTTGTCGTCTCACATTTGCCTCTGTCGTTCTCCAATGGTCACCACACTTCTCCTCCCAAATATGGAAAACCCTAATTTACAGGGACTGATACCAAAAACTGTGTTCTTAGCATTTTGTTGATATAAGTGTTAACATATGTCATTAGCCATGTCTGCAAAATATTAAAGAAAAGAAAAATAAAATGTCATTCAACATTAGTGTCGTTAGCCAACTCGGCGTTTTTTTAACAGACTACTAACGTCAGGGACGAAAATCAACACAAACATGAGATATAAAGACTCAGATCTGAAGAAAAAAAATTTAAGGACTAAACGCAAAAACTCGCTAACTTACAGAGACCAAAATACTACTTAAGCCATTACTATTTTCGTCTCATAAAATATATACTTTTTATATTTTTTATATTTCAAAGTAATTATTATTTTTAAATATTATAATAATGAATTTAATTTTCTTGTGTAAGTGTGATATCAAAGCCTTGACAAAAATAATTAGTGTATATCATATGCATCTCATAAATTTTAATTATATTTCTAAGCAATAATTATTTTTAAATATTACAATAATAATTATTTTTTAATATATATTTTATTTATTGTTATTCATTTATTTTTATTTATCATTAAAATTTTATTTATTTTAATTTTTTATTTGTATGGGTTTAATGGTAGTCCACTGTTAGTGTAAAAAAGTATTACACATACATTCAATTAAAATATTTTAAAGTGTCATATCATTTAAATAATTTAAAATTTAGAGGCTGACTTGACAGAATACATAATTGTCATTAATTAACAGTGTAAAAATAATTTACACTGTCAGTGCACAATTCCTTTTCTCTATTTGTATCTATAGAACACAAGTAAAGATAAATTTTAATTTGAGCATGGAATGTGATAATAACCACAAATTTGTCTTGTTTGACTAAGATGAACTGATTTTGCTTGCGTGAGTGAACAAAAAAAAAAAAAAAAGAATAAATAAGTTATGATATCACCGCCCAATACCGTTCGACATCCATAAATTATATCTTCATATCATCTTGTGACATGCGTAGCAAAAGAATAGGTAGCCATTGGAGTAAGTCACCTAATTTGCTACTCCATTCTACATTTATCTATACATTATATATTTTTTTCATATGCTTATTTAATTAAAAGATATCATATTTCAAGTCATAAAAATTGCCAGTACATTCACTTCAATAATTTTTCATCACGCAATTTTTTTTTATCAAATACCACTTTCGTTTTTTATTATAATTTTTTTATTTAATAAATAACTAATATATTCATACTAAATATAAATTAACTACATCATTTATTTTAATAAATCAAAATAGTAAATTTTTTCTCAAAATATAAATTAGAAGAAGTATTCGCTAAAACGTGTAACGTATAAGAAGAATGTTACACAGATAATTTGATTCCAACAACGAAAAGAAATAAACTAAACTATTTTTAAAATAAAATAAATTAAAAGAAGAGAGTATGAACTTTAAGTACTGTATAAGATATGTGGAATTTATGCAAAATTGTCTCCATATTACACGTAGGGAGTTGATAAAGGCCTAATCCACCGACATGTGCGATTAAAATGGAAATGGACATGAGTGAGTCATGACTCAACAAATTTATTTGAATTATTGGACAAATTTGTGTGTGCGTGTGTATCTAATCTCTCTCTAATTCTATTCACTTACCAAAACAAAAACACGTCAACATTAAATATGGTTAAAAATATGGAGGAGGGTTGAGAGAAAGGAGGTCAACTATGAAAATCAACACGCTAGGACAACACTGGAAGGAAGGGTCATGGAGGCATTCGAGGAATCACCACGTCATTCTTTTTCACAACGTTTCTAGACAATTACAAAGCAAAGGACATATATGATGAGTTCAAGTTCTTTGGAGATTTAGATGAGGCGTGATTCCTTCAAAGAGGGGTGATCGGGCAAGAAGATATGAGTTCATGTATTTTTTCAATGTCGAGAATGAGAAAATGTTGGTGATTAAACTGGATAACATTGTCATAGAAGACCATAAGATTTTTGTCAATGTTCCAAGATTTGAAAGAACCAAATCTACTCAACATACAATTAATCAGGTAAATAGCATGCAAGAAAATGGAAGCTATACCCAAAATAGGTCCAACAATGTGAACAAAAGGAAAAATGCTGATGAAGAGCAGGGACGAGCTAAGGAGGTAGAATATGGAAGAGTCAAGGGAGCAGAGTTCGGGAGAGAAAATGTCAAACGCAATACAAGATCTTATGTGAGTGTTTTACAGTCCAGATATAATCATTCAAACTTTAACGTAGGACTGGAGAAAGGAGAGATCGGCCCAATCTAATGAAACAATCCCCAACTTACATGAAGTTCAACTTAGAAAATGAAGATGAATGATGCAGGTTCACTAAAATTTATGTAGGGGTGGTTGAAAATCCCGAAATGTCAAATAACAATCAAGAAATATTCAATATGGAGGGCTACTTTGCCATCAAAGCTACTCCGTTGGGTGCAAATCTTTGTTGGTTAGAAGAATGTGAGAAGAGGGAGTTGCTTGAACTGGTTGAAACGGGGAGTGATTGGCTCAGTCAATAGTTGAGGGAGATTTGAAAATGGAATCCCAATGACGTGGATGAAAAACAGTTAACGTGGTTAAGGATCTATGGTATACCATGCCATGCATGGAATTATAGCTTCTTTGAGTTCATCACTGAACCGATAGGTGTTTACATTTGTGCAAATGATAGCACTAGAGAACAAATGAAAATGGACGTGATAAGGATTTTAGTGAAAACTAAATACTCAATGGTTCTCAATAAAGTCATCAAGGTCAAGACAAATTGTATTCTTTTCAGCCTCAAGGTAGTTGAAGATTCACACGGGCCTTTGAGAATAAGAATGCCAAAGGATTTGGATACCAAATCGAATGTATCCGATTTTGATTCAGATTACTCGACATCGAAGGATCGGTAGGGTGAGGAAGAAGAAGAAGACATTTTTCCTTCTTCTGAAGAATATGACAATTGTAGTATTTCTAACTTTAGAGTTGGAGCAACATAAATATGAATAATGATATTAATAAGGACGTTACTGTGGTCTTTTCAGAAGCAGAAGAGGTCAAAGGAGATAGGATGGAAAAGGGGGAGCAATAAGGGACATATGAAGACATGTATGAACATAAGTCAACTAAAGTTATGGTGGTTGGGTGTGAATATGAGAGTAGAAAAACGATCTAGACGGGGGTGAATAGACCTAAATAAAAATCAACCTCTAAATGTACCACTTGGCTTGCGTGTAATGGGAGATTGGCGACAAAAGAAAGGCTTCACAAGTTTGGTATGATTGATAGTAAAGATTGTAGCTTTTTCAAATAAGAGGAATCAATCCATCATCTTTTCTTCGAATGTCCTGAGATGTCTCGTATTTGGCAGGAAGTCCTGCAATGGCTCCAAATGTTGCATTTGCCTTTTGGGTGGAAAGAAAAGCTAGGTTGGATTCTTCATAAAAGCAAAAGGAACAACATCAGTAGCAGAATCTTGAAGTGCGCTTTTGTGGAAACAATTTATGAAGTTTGGCGGCACAGGAATCAAGCTTATTTTGGTGATCCCAAAGGTGAAGATATTGTCTCCAGAATTTTGGATATAATTGTCTATAGATGTTGGCATAAGGCCAACCTTAGGAGGCACATTAGTATGTTAATGATGCCTTAGCCTAGGTTGTTTTGTGTTTGTTTGTGTGGTGTTCTTTTGGTCGGGTCTTCGGATCGCCTTGCTTTGTATTGTTTTTTGGAATTTAATAAAATTTCTTTATTCCAAAAAAAAAGTTATCAGAGTGTTTTCAAAAATTGCAAGCGGAAGGTTTGACGCAAAATATTGAAAATTAAACTATTCAAAGTTTTGATCACGTTAACACTAAATCACTTCACAAACACCAAAGATGAATACGATGAAATACAAGGTATTCAATTGATTTGATTGTATAATCCACGATCTGTGTTCATACAATGATTCAAAATATTTAATTATAACCTCAATTATTTCTCATAATTTAATCACCAATTTAACTCAACAAGGTACCCAATTCTAACAAAACTTAATGCTAACGTAATAAATCGTTAACAATTGAATAAACGATAAACTTTGCTAAAATTGAAATACCTAAGCATGCAAATACTACAAAATTAAATACAAGAGAGTGTGTGTGTGTGTGTGTGTGAGAGAGAGAGAGAGAGAGAGAGAGAGAGAGAGAGATAAATAGATAGATAGATAGATAGATAGATAGAGAGAGAGAGAGAGAGAGAGAGAGAGAGAGAGTTGAGCGTAATAACTTTAATTTAATTTAATTAAGGTAACAAGTTTCAAGTATAATTTAATTTCACACTTCTCCCACACATACTGGCTTGAGCATTGGAGTACTAACCTTGCAGGTCCCCCACTCTACCGCGTCAAATGCTGCGATCCACCATCACCTTCATACTTGCACTCATTTTTGGTTCTAGAACATAACATATGCCATTTGGACTTTGCAACACATCTTCCACATTTCAACAATGTATGATGGCATTCTTTTGAGATTTGATTTATACATCCATGGAAGTTTTAATGGATGATTTATGAATTTTTTAAGAACCAATCCAAAGGAGCATATATAACTTGGATTTTGTTCTTATTATATGCAAAGAAATTGAGTCGGTGCTGAACTGGGAGAAGTGTCATGGTGAAAAAATAAATATTCCTTGGGCATATGATATCAAAAAATAATGGGAAGCTGACCAATTTAAGGTGGAAGCAATAGATAAATTTCAACCCTTGCAAATGTGGAAGGTGTTAAAATTTTCTTATGTCAAATTAGCTTCTTTAGAAGGTTCGTTTAGAAGGTTTATCCTTCACATCCTCTGTTCTTGGGAAGGAAATCAACTATGATCTGCAAATCATTAATAATGTTTATGGGTTGGTTCCAGTCCAAAAATATGTCATATATAGAAGGAACACGAGACTTACCCAATTAGAGGAATGAGATGAGATCTTAGCTAAGATATGTTGCTAAGGAACTAGATGGGTCCAAAAAACATGTATGTTTCCAATACGAGTTAACATGCAAAATATGAAGCTTATTCTGAAGGCATGGGTGTCTTTCTTCACTTTTACCTTGAAGTGTGCCTAACACCTCATAATTTATTATAATAAGAGTTTTTGCGCTAATGTCCATTTTTAAGAGATATGAAATATATGTGGGACATTATTGTCTCATTAACATGATTTGTAATGCTCAACAAGTCCTACACAAAGAGTAAAACATCATTATCCTCCAAGTACTCAAATGAATAAGGCATACTTGGATAGGATGGATAGGGAACTTATTCACTAGAAATGAAACAAGATGTGGAGCCCTAACCCATGGAGAAAGACCATACCATTCATGCACCAATTCAACCTCAATTTGATAACTATACCATAAGTATAGTGAACTTAGTGACACATATCTATGACCATTTATCACGATCCACATTTTCTTGAACCTTAGCTTTAATATTGTTCCGGACTGACCCAATGACTAGGCATGGCCCAATTCACTTCTGCTCCTAGAACGGCCCAATTGCCTAAGTCCAGCCAATTTGGGGCAGCATTTACCTTTCTGCCCCTCTATCGGGCAAGGCTGGTCGGATGACCCCAAGGGTCAGCTGCCCCTCCTCGATAGTTCCTGCCCGTCACGCACGGTTCCACCATCCAAAAACAGTCACGACGCATGTGCCCGCAACTGCGCCTTTGCCCGTGGCAACGACTAGTTTCGAGCACCTCTGCCCGTCCCAACGACTAGTTTATGGCAGTTACCTATTCTTCGGGAAACAGTTATCTCGCCCCAAAAATAGGGACCGTTGGCCATGCACTGGGGGCACTTTAAAAACCCTCTCATTTGAGAGGGTCCGGTATTCTAAATCATCCTATAAAATACATACTTTGTACTTGCTCTCTCACACTCTCCCGATCCTTACTTTAACATCAGAGTGCCTTGCAGGTACACCCCCTCCTCATCTCTCACACCTAGCATCGCAGACGTCATCTTTGGCCCACTTCAGGTTCTGATCAACTGTCAAGATCAGTGGCGCCGTCTGTGGCAACCCTGTTATCCCCGTCTTTCCTCCATCGTAGATTCAAGACCAAAACAACCCTTTTTCCAAGATTCTGATCATGGCAAGCCAAGATCACGTCCACGATGCTTGTAACTCTGCTTTTCTCCCCGTCAGCAAGACTGATACTGACAGAGTTGCACCCTTCCTTGGAGGCGACGCCCATCATCTGAGAAATGGAGCCACCGTGTCTCCCTTCCCTGCTCGCACTGATCATGTTGACGACCAGCGCTCCCTGAACCACCAGCCTATTCCTGATTTGCCCAATGCCGACCCGGCCGTGACGGCCCTTCTTGAAGCCCTCAACAAAACCAACCTCCTAATCCTCCTACAAAACGCGAGGATTGGGGCCCTAGAGGAGTCTAGCCGACCAAGATCCCCTCCGCCGAGGAAAGTGCGCCAAAGATCCCGAAGTCCACCTCCCCGAAGTGAAAGAAACCGTTGGGAACCACCTGAGCCAAAGTTTCATGCCATCAGGAAGCGTGACCACATCTCCCCACAGAGCCAGTACTCACCGGGAACCAAGAGAACTAGAAGGGACCAGCGTTCGCCTCCGCCCAGATCCAAGGGCCGGGCACAAACCTCGTCTCCCCGCAGAAATCACCATCTTATTCTGGAGCGAAGCACCTGCTCCCTGTCATGGTCCAGTAGCAGCAACGACGATGAGCCTCGCGGCTCATTGTCTCAGGAAATCATGGCCATGCGCCTCCCCAAGGGACTGGAGAAACCACCGTCTCTGGGCACCTACGACGGTACAACGGATCCTAACGAGCACATTGAGAATATCGATGCTTTGCTTGACTATCGTGGCGTCTGGGGCGTCATCAAATGTAGACTGTTCCCTACCACACTCAGGAAGAGAGCGATGACCTGGTGTAAGACCCCAATTTTTACCCCTAAGATTTTGCTCATTTCATTTGCATCTCATACCACAAGCAAGATCGTAGTTTGTGCTTCTCCTGAGAACCTGTGTGTTTCTCTTTCTTACTTGCTTCTGTTTATCTAACCTCTAACCAAAAATACAAAAAAAATATGTTGTCATTTGCTTGTGTCTCTCTGTGTGTTGTGCAGGTTTGTCAAAGACAGTGAAGTGGTTTCAAGTCACAGGTGTTTGTTCAAAAGCAAGATGTCTTGTGCTGAGATTCTTCAGTTTATCAAGCAGTGGTTCATATGAGTTTTGGGTTCAAACAAATTCAGACAGCTGTTGTTTCAGTTGTGGCTTGTTGTGTGGCATATGTTTATCAGAGGCTCGTGAAAGAAATTCGAGATTGGTTTTGGGCTGAAAAAAAGAGACTTGCTATCCATGATCTACTTCATAAACCATTTTTCATTCCAAACACTATTCACATTTTAACCATTTTTCACATATTCCACCTTTTGCTATTTAAACCGTTTTTTTTAAACCAATTTCTAAACCCATTTTTTTTTCCATATCCAATTTCCTAAAACAATTATCCATTTTCAATACCATTAACTTTTTCTTACAAAACATATTTTCTAAAATTCCAAAAAAAAGGCCATTTCAATTATAATTAAAGCCCACCATGTTACATTTCACAACCCAATTCTAAAGTAAAAAAAAATCTCACATCATTGAGCCCACTTTTTTTTACAAACTTGGAAAAATTGAAGGAGAAAAATAAGCCATTATCAAAGCAGCCCAGTTGTGACTTCCCAGCCGTGAATACTCCCAACAAACTCACGCCATGCTTCACGTACCATCATCACTCAAAGCCACTACCCAGTCGAATTCACTCACACGCCATTTCCAAGCCGCAGCAGCATAAACACTTCCCAGCCTTCAAGCCGTTCGCCACAATTCACACGCCATTCTTCACACGAACCAAGCCATCATCACACGAAACAAGCCGTTCACATCAACACCCACGCAAAAACGTCACGCACTGCACATCACCAAAACGCGGAAACAATTAACACAAAACGGCAGCAACAATTCTCACCAATCCATCTATAAATAACAGCCTCACCTCCTTCCAATTTCAAGCTTGGACAGCCCCAAAAATTCTACCAAAATCCATACTCAACCTTCACCTTCCAAATTCATCAACCTTCCTTCAACAATTTTTCATAATCTCCAATAAACCAAGCTTCAATTAATCTTCTTCATTCCAATCTATCACTTCTTCAATTTTCCTTCACCAATTTCATTCAATAAACCAATTCATTCAACAACCACATTTCAACACAAACATCAACAACCGCAGAGCACATACACCATCAATATCAACAAATCCGCAACAATTCCATTTTACATTTCAACACAATCGACAACAAATTCAAGCCATAATCAGTGGAAGAAGAAGGAGGAAGATCATTTGCTACTTACTCACCACTTTGAAGGTAGATTAAAGCTTTTTCGGTAATTTCGAGTCGTATCTGTTGGTAACGATTCTTGAAACCGATTATACCATTATGTAGAGCTTTCGTTTCCGATCAATTCCGTCACAATTTTGTGTCCCGCCGCTTCCGATTTGGTGGAGTTTTGAGTTTTGGCTATGGTGGTGGTGAATAGTGCACGTTGGAAGATGAAGAAGAAGATACAATTTGATTTCCTTTTTCTTTTCTGATTTTTTTTTACTACTTACTTTTGTAGTCTTCTTTTTTTACTTTTTTTAAACAAAACATGTAGTATTTGGGCCTAGCCCGTGCGCTACTACCACCACCATATTTCAATACACCTCCCTTCTTTTTCTTTTGTTTTTTTTTTAATTTTCTTTTATTTTCTTTGATCCACTTTTCTTCATCTATTTTCTTTTTGATCGATGAAAGTCGAAGTGATCTTGAAATTCCTTTGTTGAATTTCGATTGAGACGAGATCATTACCACCTTTTCTTTCCGTGTGGCATCGCTTTAGGATGACGATCCGTATATCGTTCATCTCGCGTGCATTAACACATACATTTCATGGTCGGCCTCATTCGTAGGGTAATTGCTCGAATAAATTACTCGGCGTGCGCTTAACATAGACCAAAATTTGTCCCGCCTCGGAATAAATATCAAAAATAGTTGATTATTTGTCTTTTGGTTCAAAACTTATGGAACTTGTTGTTAGGAGGCTTTGGTCTTATCAATCCTCTAATGAGTTCTCATTAATCTTGACCTAAGTGCAAACATTCAATTATAATTGATCACTAACTTTAACTACTAATTACTAACTTACTAACACTACTATTGTACTAACTTCTTTACAATTACTTCTCGCACCTTATCTCTTTTACTTTTATGCTTCATTTTTATCATTTCATATCATGTTTATGTTTTCCGCAATTTTTCCTTTGTCCGTTGGACATATGTTTATGCTTCCGCAATTTTTCCTTTGTCCGTTGGACAATGTTTATGCTTATGCCTTTTTCTCTTTGTCCACTTGGACCGAAAACATTAATAAAGACTAAAACCCCTAAAAAACTTGTGCTTTTAATCTTGGACTATGGTTACTATCCTTTGCAATGGACATGGAGTTTTGGACTTAGACCTTGGACATCCAATGCAATTCTTGGAACCTTGGACTTAAAATTTAGGACCTTTCTCCCTTTGCTTTGGAATTATGGTTAGAAGACTTGGAAGCATACTTGTGTGGTTAGGCTATTCTCTTCCTTAGCTTTTCTTTTATGCTTTAGGATAGTCTCTTCTTCTCCTCCCCATTCTTCAATTTTCAAAACTCTTTCCCTTTTTCAAAACCTTCTTGATTTCAAACTTTCACCGCTTTCATAAACAAACCTTGACTCTGTCAAGTGATTTTACTTTCTTCCTTTCATTTCTTAATCAAATGCTAAACTACATAAGCATATTGACACCTTTTTCAAAATACCTAAAAAACACCAAACTCACTTACTTTCTTTTTGTGCCCTTGTGCACTTTTCTCCTTTAACTTTTTTTTCATAAGTTTAGACATGATTCATTTCTTTAAGCGAAATTATTCGCTTGGAAATGACGACTTGTCTTTACGTTTAAAAACAACCAAAACAAACAATTTTCACTCTTTGTACCACGAACTACGAGGTTTTGATCCTACATTGCACATCGTGGGTACGTAGGCATGAGACGACGAGTCTCTCCAAACACAAAAATCTTAAAAAACAATTTCTCTTCTCATCTCCTCAATCACTTTCAAGCAAACCATTTTCAGACCAAAAGCGGTAGATATTTCAAAGGGCTCCTATAGAGTACTATAGACGTTTTGGGTGCTAACACCTTCCCATTGCGTAACCAACCCCCTTACCCGGACTCTCTTCACTTGTTCTTGTTTAGAGCTTGTGTAGGTTTTGTTCGCTCTTTTTCCTTTCCTTTTTGGATAAAATAAAAGTGCGGTGGCGACTCTTGCTTTTCGAGTTAAGTTAATCAATAGCTTACACTCACGATTTTGCCGCTACACCTGGTACAAGAAACTCCCCTGACGAATCCATCACCTCGTGGAGACAGTTAGGGTGAATGTTCTCCAGAAACTTCATGGCATCTCGCCTGATGATGGCTGGTTTATACCTGAGT
Organism: Lathyrus tuberosus; assembly: GCA_022829125.1. NCBI lineage: Eukaryota > Viridiplantae > Streptophyta > Magnoliopsida > Fabales > Fabaceae > Lathyrus > Lathyrus tuberosus. The sequence goes on along the minus strand of JALAZF010000039.1, from coordinate 12,496,349 downwards.
GAATCACACACTTAAAGATGCAACAGAGTCTCCACCGAACTTTATTTAGTCCCAAAGGACAGGGAAAATATCGATAAAACCCAAGGGGAAGAGAAACGGGAACGGAGATCGGTTATGCGAAAGGAAGGTACTAGCACCTTACGCATCTGTCGTACTCGACAAGAACTATTTCGCTTGCTTCTAGGCTTGGATGGATTATCTATCTAAAAGTTTCTAACTAAAAGAAGGAGAGAGAAGGAGAGGGAAGAAAGAAAGAAAGAAAGAAAGTGCTCGCAAAGGATTAGGGCCCTCGTGCCTACGTACCCTCATAGTGCAAGGAGGAAATCAGAGCGCCGTAGTTCATGGAACCAGGGATAAGGAAGAAGAATGGAAGAAGGATGAAAGGGTGGAAGTGTGCTCGCCAAGATCATCACGATCTCATGCCTACGTATCATACATTCGAATGAATGCAGAATCAGAGCTTCCGTAATTCGTGGAACTAAGACGGAAAAGAAAAGGGAAGCGGTGTTAAAACCAAGAGCAAAAGAAATAGAGACAGATATGCTAGGGATTCCAAAGAAATGGTGTCGAAACCAAGAAAAGAGTGCAAAGGAAAGATAGTAACTGTGCTGAGGATAAAGTGCCAGAATAGTGTCAAACCCAAGAAGGTAAAGGAGCAAAAGAAATAGAAAGGACTCCACCGGGGAGGTAAGAGAACAAAGAATTGTGCTAGGAATCAGAGGGATAGCGACCCTACTGGGAGAAAAGCAAAGGGACGGTATCAAAACCAAGAGAATAAGGAAACTCGGTATGTTAACTGACTGACAGTGGTTAACCGAAGAGAAAGAGATTAAGACTCTGTGAGGAAAAGGGTTTAACAGATAGATTGTGACCAACAAAGGGGGCGGGTGTAGGACCGAGCGAAGGTCGCGACCCAAAGGACGGGTGTAGGACCAAGTGAAGGTCTTGACCCAAAGGACGGGTGTGGGACCAAGCGAAGTTCGTGACCAAAAGGACGGGTGTGGAACCAAGCGAAGGTCGTGACCCAAAGGACGAGTGTGGGACCAAGCGAAGGTCGTGACCCAAAGGACGGGTGTGGGACCAAGTGAAGGTCGTGACCCAAAGGACGAGTGTGGGACCAAGCGAAGGTCATGAACCAAAAGGAGTTTGGTACACTGACTGAACAAACAGTACCTGACCGAAGAAAGGGTATTTGAACCAAAACAAAGTTACTAACCCAAGGGTGAAAGTATTCAAACCAAGAGAAGGTTACCAGCTGCTGGGGATTTGGTTTTAACAGAAAGACTGTGATTAACCGAGAAGAATGAGTGATTAACCAAGAGAAGGTGATTAACTCAAAAGAGGTTTAGTGTTTTAATAGATAGATTGTGGTTTACTGAAAAATGGGTGATTAACCAAGAGAATGTGATTAATCCAAGGGCGACTCAGTGTGTTAACAGATAGACTATGGTTAACTGAGAAGGCGTGTAAATAAGTGTTTTAACTGACAGGCAATGGTTAACCAATCAAAGGGAGAAGAACCAAGAGAAGGTTGCGAACTCCGTAAGGGTTTCAGTGTTTAACACGAAAAATTGTGTTTAACCGAAGAAAGAGTGTGATTACTGGGGAATAGAGCATTGGTTTTAACGGTATGACTGTGATCAACCAAAGCAAGAATGATTACAACTCTCACGAGGAATCAGCAAAAGAAGTGACTAGCCACAAGAAAAAGGTAATTGAAACTCTCTTGAAGAGAACAAGGGAAAGGTGTTGGACAAGAGCAAGAGATTGACTCTCTGAAGATTGCCAACTGATCGTGAACCAAGGGAATGGTGATGGATCAACAGACTTATTGAAAGATGTAAGAGTGATCAAGGATCAACTCAACTGGGGAAGGAGATACACTACCGCCTGGAGATAGAGGTGACTAAGCTAGGCACAAGGTCATTCGTCCCCTACCTGAAGTGGTCAGAATAAGAGTAGGAATTCTCCCCTCCCATTCCTTCTCTAACACACAGGGTGTAGTGCAGAAGTTGAAACGGAGAGCGTAACAGCTCTAAGTTATATAGTGCTCCAGTGTCGTGCGACGCGCGAATCTCTGACTCAGCAGGGGATTCAGAGAGATAAAGCTCTAAAGGAAGCCTAAAGAGAAGCGCCAAAGGTAAGATTAATAATCGAAACAAAGTTTCAATTCATTAATCAAAAGGGAGGAATATGCTAATAATTTTCCAAATGAATGAAAAATTATCAAAGCAAAGGGGTGCCTTGTTGGTTATACAAAATTAAGCTTGTTCATGAAGAACAAACTTAATAAAAGAGAGTGCAAAACAGTACCAAATGACATTTAGAATGCAACACAAATCGTATGTGAGCAAAATTTTGCAAGAATGGTCATGTGTATGCAATGTTAAGAATATGAACAAATTGAATAATCAAAAACATGCATCGAAAGTTCATGCATACGCTTCAAACAGAAGTTAAACGTCACCTAAAACATCCCTAAAAATTAAACATATCATTCCATGGAAGTTAGAGGGAGAGAGCATGGAAAATCAGCTTGAAAAATACCATAAATGGCACTCCGTTACAGTGGTAATCGGTTACCTCATAATGAGTAACCGGTTACTTGCTTGAAAAAATAGCAAATCTGGGGAAAATTGTGAAGGGTAACCAGTTACCTTATATTGAGTAACCGGTTACTCAGTTGAAAAAGGCATCGCTGAAGCAAATTTTGTGAAGAGTAACCGGTTACTCTATATTGCGTAACCAGTTACCACTGTAACAGTGGCAAAAAAAAGCTTTTGAAAAATCACTTAAAGCATCTAAATCACTTGCTTAAATCACCACATGTTAGGGTATGAATTAGTGCACAAAAATCAAGTTCCAAAATAGCAAATAACAGCAATGGAATTAATTAAATCATCAAGATCAAGGATCAAGTAATGGAATAATTAATTCACACACAAAAGCATCGAAACTACATCGCGAATGATACGAAAACATTTGAAATAGTAAAATGAGTGAGAGCTACCAACTTACAGGCGGGAGAATTGGCCTGGTGATTGTTGCAAATGAATCTTGATGAAGATAATTAAAGAAAACCAGAGGAATCTTTAATTATAGCCGAAACGTATCGAAACCGAGCAAATTGTGACGAAACTCCGAAATACGAATTCGAACCGTTGAAACTTGAAGCAAACACTTGAAATGAATCCAAAAGCTAATAAAATTCCAGAAATCCAAGTATAATTGCAAGGCGATGAAGGTTAAGCTCAAGAAATAATCACTTCCAAGGTGAAAAGTGATTATTCTTCAATGGTGAAGAGCTATGGTGAGGTTTGGGAAGAAAATGTAGATGAAGATGAAGAAGTTATAGAAAAATTAAGAGAGAATGTGAGAGAATTGAGAGTGAAATGTGAGAGATTTATGTGAAATGGTTGAGGGATTGTGGATAAGAGCTTGCAATAAAGAGAGGGTTCCTTTACATAGAGTGTAGGTTTGGAGTGTGAGAGGTTTGGAATTTGGTTTGGAATTAGGCTAGGAGTTAGTTACACTTGACTCACCGAGTCAAGCGGTTAACTCGGTTAGTTAGGAAGTTAACTCGGTAGCAATCCCAATGTAAGCTTCAAATCAAAGGTTGACATGCTTGGAAATCAAGGAACATGGTGCACTTAATTTAAAGTGAGGTGTTGGAATAAATGTAAGTGGAGTGTCTTGAATAGTCTTGAAATGTCTAGAGATGCCTAGAATGTTTCACACACTGCTGGAATCAAGTAGCATCCTAAAAAAAAGAGCGTGCATAGTTGCTGTCCCAAAAATGCAGCAAAATCTACAAATCTGTGTAGAGTAACCGGTTACCTTATATTGAGTAACATGTTACTCTAGGCAAAATTTGCCCAGATTGCTCAGGAACAAGTGCTGAAGTCCCGGTTTCGATTTTCCACCTCTTGTTTTGATGAGTAGGCATGGAAACCTTTACTTTGTGCTTGTTTTAAGGATATGGTGACCTTGTGAGGATGCGATTAATCAGCCTTGAAACCTGAATATTCCTATAACAAAATCAAAGAGAAAATAGTGTGAGTGCGTATGTTGGCGATGCGAATGCACATGCTTATGCAAAAAGAAAAAAAAAGAGGTCAAATTTTGGGTTATGACAGCTGCCCCTATTTAATCCTCTTGGACCTGAATGTTCAAATAACGCCAGCTCTTCGATGATTCGAGGTAGATGGGGATTAAATAAAAGAGTAGCTTAAAAATTTGGCCGACGGCGGCAAAAGAAAAGCGCGAGTGTAGAGAGTTTGAAAAGAAGTTTGGCTGAATATCTGCTGGTGAGATGAATCAGTCAAACGAGAGTATGCTTGATGTATATGTTATGTATGTGTTCTACATGATGCTTGATATCATGTTATGCAAGGATGCAAGTTAAGATACAGTGTCGCAAGTTTGCAGGTGCTGGACGGACCAGAGAGAACTAGAAAGGTTTTGGACGGACTAAAGAATTAAAAAGGTTCCAAAAAGGTTTGTCAGACGAAGACTGGACTTTGAAAAGGTGCGCCAGACAAGAAATGGAAAAGTTTGCCAGACGACACTGGATTTTGGAAAAGTTGGCCAAACGAGAACTGGACTTCAAAGTGATAAGTCAGACGGGAACTGACTATTAGACAAGAACTGGGTTTCGACGAGACAAAGTCAGACGTAATGCTTCAGCTGGATGAATATGCTATGCGTTTGAGGATGCAATGATATGGGACGATGATTATTGTATGCAGAATGTCAGTGATTGGTTTTGAAGAGATGTCAACTATGATCGAGCTTATGCCAAGGCTTCATGCTATGTCAGATGAATGATGTGCATGAGTGAAGCGACATGATCAAAGCACGAGAAAGGTCTATGCAGCGGTTCTTGAGAATTTGTCAGGTGCTTTTGTTGTGGGAGAAGGAAGAGTTGAGGTTAGGGTACAACCGTAAAGACGTGATTCCCCGACACCTACTTCAGGATCAGCAGTTGTTGATGCACCATTGCTCCTACCTCAAAATAGGGAGGGAACTTGTACTTTGGTAGCATGTCTCTGCCCCGGCCTGTTGGGCATCTTCATGGATTGCCCCAGTCACAAAGTAGGAAACAGTTGTGTCACAGGATGATCTTGATCCAGCTTGCCCCCAGTGTATCAGAACAACATCCCCTTGATTAACCGTCTCTTGGAGAGGTTGACTTCTTATGCTTATGGAGTGGCCTGCCCCAGTGTGATCTCTGAAGTGGTTTTGCCCCTGGTTGATCGATCTTTGGAGGAATTCCCCTGACCAACTGATCTTTGAGATATTTGTCGAATCTCGACATGATTGGCCCAGATTGATTGAATCCTGAGGTGGCTAGGCCGTTTTGCCCAACAGAGTTTTCAAGCATTTTGCCCCTTGAGATGATCAAACTTTCCATTGTGGGAACTTTTTTGATGTCAAATGCTTGTTCGCAAGCAAAAAGTGTTTATTTTGAAAATGATAATGCTAATGCCATGCATATGTCAGTTTTGAAATCCAAGTATGTTCACGAAGATTATGACATATAGTGAATGGATCACCATTTAGAATGCCATGTCAATAGCGGCACAAATGATAAGCAAATATTTGGGAGTCAGCTTTGACACGATTTTACCGTAGTATGCTTTCGAAATAAACCCTGCTTCAATTAGGTCTTTTAAGGGTTGTAACGTGACCTGGTTCATGGTTTAAGAAAGAAAGGATATAAGGCTCAAAATTTATTTTAACCCACCCATTCTCCTTGATGTTCTCCAGTCCTACGTTCAACTAGTTTGACATAAGCGTTCACCTTTCAAAAGGTTTTTGAATAGTAGATGTGATGGTAGAGGAACCGACGAGGGTTTTGGAGCGGCAATAACTCACCTTTTGCTTTTGTCACATGTAATCACACAAACTTGTTCTTATTGAGGATTTTTTTCATTTGATTCTTCTTTTTGTTCTTTTGTTGTTTTCCCTAATTTTTGCGTAGACTGCTTATTTTGAATTTGCAGTCTACCGGGATGCCCTAATTTTTGCCTAAGTCATTTGTTTTATACTTAGCGGGCTTTTTTTTTTCTCTTTTCTTTTTTTTTTTTGCTTTTGTGATTATGATTTTTTCTTTCGAACAAAATCGGGTGACACGCGTTTGTTTGATAAAGGGTTGTGACTGCCTTGCTCTTTTGGTCGGTGAGGGACAACCAATGTGGATTTGTGATTTTCCAACCTCGCATGAGGGATAGGATGCGGCTGATCCTCAAAATGGGGTACTCCTCTTTTGAAATTTGAACGCATGTTCAAACTAACTGAAGACTACCCTGCCCCTGGTTAAGATTGAGGGTTTTATGTGCACAAAAAGAAACTCCTACTTCAAGGCCCAACGGGTTGACTAGGGATTATCTTCCTTATACCTCCAGTGTTTGGGAATAGAACCAATGCCTTACATCATCAGCAAGGTTTTATTCAAAAGCATAGAGACATTGATCTCATATCTTTTTGATTTCATCATTCTCTTTTTGATTTTGCTTGATCAAATGTGTGATACAGATAAAAAGTATGAGTGAACACGAATGAATTTATTCAAAACATGCATATTCATTTCATTATTACTATCATTTGAAAACAAACATGTTTTACAAGTGAACAATGCTTGACAAAATAGAAAGATTACAAAATGGAAATGATGGAGTGATACAATGATTGCTGATGTTGAGGAAGTGCTCACAGGCTTATTCAAGGGATTCTTTTGCGATCTTGGCCCTTACAAGGACAAGGGATTTCAATTCACCCACAGTTTCTCGCCTAAAACGGTTAAGTGTTTCTTGTCAATCAACTATTGGACCTTAGCTTTGAAAGCGTTGCAATCCTCAGTCGAATGCCCAGCTGACCCAACATGATATCCGCATTGCACATTGGGATCATACCCAGGTGGGAATGGTTTTGGAGGAGGCTTTAGAGCTTTAGGAACCACCAGCGAGTTCTGAACCAGATGTGGAAGAAGTTGACTGTATGTCACATGAATCAGATTTAGAGGAGCATTCCTTTGTTCTAGATTATTCTGGGGCTTGTGCTGGTTCTGACACTTTCGGCCTTGGGATTGCTAATTATGAGTCTGAGGAGACTGTTGATATTGGGTTACATTAACACGCGAGAATGAATAGTATGGCGTAGGAGCCAGAGGTTCTTGAGGATGAATCTGCTGAGTAGCATATTGTGGGAACACTTGAGCAAGGCGCATCAATCCAGGATCAACCATCTGATTAATAGTCTGACCGAATTGGATCCCATACGGAGCATAGGGTGCCCCATGATAAGCGACTGGAGGTGTAACAGCAGAGGGTGCCTCAGGATAGGAAAAAGGTATCCCAGAGTTAGCAGACTGCAAACCTAGGTAGGGGTATTGCCCAACAAGTTGAATAGTTGGAGGAATCTGAACATGAGTAAGAAGACCTCTATTCTTTGCCTTAGCAGATGTTTTGGCAATCACAGGTGCAGAATTCTGGCAAGGTTTCTCTGTAAAGTAAAGCAACTTCTGATAGAGAAGCTCTTGGACTTTGTTCTTAAAGACAATGCAGGCTTCTGTAGAATGCCCCACATATCCAACATGGTATCCATATGTGGCATTAGGATCATGCTTAGGATGATAAGGGAACTTGGCTGGCTCAAACTCTTTAGGACCAATTGCCCCAGCATGAATCAGAACAGGCAGTAGATGCATGTAAGTCACGGGAATTGGATCAAGGAGGGGACATCTCCTCCCTTGATTGTTGTTCCCTTTGCTGATTTGCTTACGCTGTTGTTTCTGATTGCCTTTAGTGGTATTCTGATTAGACAAGGAGTAAACTGGCAAATTGCTTGCATTCGTATTTGTGATCTTATCCACCATCGGTCCATTCTGGGCTTGCTCATCCATCACAACCTGATCCGAGGAGTTCATTGTCATACTGTCCAGAAGTAGTTCCACAACCATGTCAACCTTACCTTCCTTGCGCAGTGTATTCTCATACCCCACCTGTTCCATGATCCTTTGGCTTTCGATGTCGAAGAATCGTTGTCTTTGGGCTGATGAAGGGAAGAAAGTGAGCTTTTTATGGTTTGAATATATGTGATGCAAATGTAGGTATGCATATGTTGTTTATGCAGATGGAATGCAAATGAGACATGCAACACCCAATGATGCAAAAGTTCAGCACACATATGATGATGCAATAACTCAAGTTCAAAAGTTAGGCATACATGAGATGCAATAACATTATGCAATAACGTTATGCAATAATGTAAGTTAGGGATGCCATATCTTCTGGATAATCTACATATGTAGCTCTGTGTAGATGGGAAGATCTAACGTGAGAGAACAAAGGTATGAAGAGGCTTGTTTTCCTGCCAAAAAAACCATATCCCGCTCACAGGTGTGATCTAGACTCAACAAGGTAGTCCCTAGAAAGGTCGCCCAAACCATAGGACTCAAAATGAAAATACCCCGCAGTAGCAAATTCTCCCAGGACGGAAGATTTCTCAAGAGAATCACGATCTGGGATGTGGCTCTCGTGGTAACGCAACGCGCAAAACGTTGGCCTCACTGTAGCGAGCGATTTTGGACGTGGTTCTTAAGCGCTGGTCGCTCTCTGCGGTTGAGCTTACTACAGGTCGATTCATTTTTATCCTATTAAAGCTGATGAAGGAAGGGAAATAGATGTCTCTAATTAACCCTGCTTTGCATACTGAGTTTAAACAGCGGTCTGTTAGGTTACGGATGCTATGTGGTCGTGGGGCCTTTCTTGTGTTATTTTAACAGAATGGTTTCTGGTGGGGAACAAGGATTAGGAGGTTAGGACTGATGCTTTTTGATGTGAGAGTATGGGATTTGGGTTTTTTGTTGATTGTACTCGCTAAGATTTTTTCTTTCGATCTTATGCCTACGTATTCCCGTTTACCGAAACAGGGAAATCAGAGCGTTCGTAGTTCGAGAATAGGAGGAAATGGGTGTTTTTGGTGTCTTGTTCAAAGCCCAAGACGTGAAGCGAAAGGTCTATTTGTATCTTGTTCAAAGCCCAAGATGTGAAGCTAAAGGGTTTGACTTTAGAGAGAATTTGTCATCTCTAAAGAGGGGGTTGTATGTCACAACTGTTTTATAAAGGAGAATTACTTTAACCGGGATGTGTGAATCCGGCAATGCCATAATTTCCTTTATAGGGGATTTTAACCTGAAGGAGAAGACTTTAACTCAGTGTAGAGCAATGCTATCTTTCCTTAGGAATTTCTCATGCTAAAATAGGGACAGTGGCATGGATGTAGAGGATCCAGAGGCTTGCCGCTTACAGCGATTAGATGAAGGGGAAGGAGTGGTTGATGTTTGTGTACTGTGAACGAGGCACAGCTTTGATGCTAAAAGGTTAATTGGATTAACCAGTGGTTTTCTTATATAAAGCCTAAGAGGAGGCTAATATGTGTCTCGTACAAAGCCCGAGAGAGAGGCTAAAAGGGTTGACTCAACAGGAGAATCTTTTATACTCAACAAGAGAGTGATTTTGTATCTCGTATGAAGCCTGAGATGGAGGCTAAAAGTTTGACTCAACAAGAGAGTTTTTTTGTATCTCGTACGAAGCCCGAGATGGAGGCTAAAATTTATTTGGCTCAATAAGAACCTTTTTGTATCTCGTATAAAGCCCGAGATGGAGGCGAAAAGGGTGATTGACTCAACGAGGGAGTCTCTTATGTGTCTCGTACAAAGCCCGAGAGAGAGGCTAAACGTTGTTTGACTCCGCTGGGGAGAATCATTTGTACAAAGCCCAAGAGAGAGGCTAACTTCACTGGAGAAGGATCATTATACAAAGCCTAAGAGGAGGCTACGGTGACTGTTCAGTTAAGTGACAGGTCCAGTATACTGATTTTAAAGAGAAAATCAGTTCTTATATGAGCAATACTGTACTCAGGGATTTGATTCAGGGATCCGGGTTATTCCTGTTCTTTAAGGAAGCGGGAAATCCGAAGGGTATTGAGACTGTCCGAGTCTGCAGGTTTTAACGATGGGGTCACTTGAGAATGTCTTTGAGACTCAAGGAGATTAGACTGTCCGTGTCTAGAGTATCATCTTTTGTACTATGCTTTGAGAAACAGTAGTAGACTCTATGAAAGGACTGTTCTATGCAGATGACTAAGTTCTTGTTCTTATACCTCTAGGAGGTCGTCGGGACAATTTGTACGAAGCCCAAGAGGAGGCTGGAAACTTTTAAGAAGCCGACGGGTCATTGTACGAAGCCCAAGAGGAGGCTATCATTCCCGGAGGAAGAGATCATTATACGAAGCCTAAGAAGAGGCGGTGAATACTTCTAAGAAGTCGTAGGGTCCTTGTACTAAGCCCAAAAGGAGGCGGGGTTGCTTTTAGGAAGCCTGCGGGTCCTTGTACGATGCCCAAGAGGAGGCCGATTGCTATTAGGAAGCCGATGGGTCCCCAAACCCCGAGAAATTCAAGGCAAGCTATTCACAAGGAATATATCAAGTCAGGAAAGTTCGAGAATTTGGAAGAAAATCAAGAGATGCCATTCACGGAGAAAAGATCATCTCTGGGGAGTAGAGTTTCTTGACAATTGCTTTTAAGAAGCCTGTGGGTCCCCAAACCCCGAGAAGTTCAAGACATGCCATTCACCGAGAATAGATTAAGCCAGGAAAGTCCGAGAATTTGGAAGAAACTCAAGAGATGCCATTCACGGAGAAAAGATCATCTCTGGGGAGTAGAGTTTCTTTGACAACTTCTACGAGTGACAGTCTATGAAAGGGTTCACAGAGAATGCTGCCTTTCATATCTCCATATTATTTAACCCCAAGAGGAGGAAAGACTGTGTCTGGTAATCCTATGGGGATCTAGTTTAGACTATTTCTAAGAGTGATCAACGGGCTTAATGCTAGACGTAGTTGCCGGGGAAACTCTAAATATCTATACTATTATTACACAGTTGATATGAGTTTATGAAAGAAGACTTACAGTGAAACAGCCCCACAATACAGTTATATGTATATGAAAACGGTAAATGAAAGCAATAACCACTTACTCGGTTGTAGAGCTTCCATGCTGTTTGGTTAGTTGTTCAACAAAGAAAGATTGAAAACAACAGTATATTCAAAATCAAAGGAGAAAGTGCTTTGAAAAAGAAAGATTTGGGGCTTACAGCTCAAGGAGAGGCCCAGGGTTTTATCAGTGAGCGCACTGTTTGAATTTGTACAGAGCGACTTATACAAGTGACTGAGGCCCAAAATGTTTTCTGTACAAAGGGATGGGTCTTACACTCTCTCAAGAGGCCCAAAAAGTTTTAAAGAAAAAGAGTGGGGCTTATAACAGAGGGTAGGCCCAATTGATTTTTCCGTTTAAAATGGCGATCGCACCGAGGTTTACTTTTAACGCAGAGGGGCTTATACAATAAGTGAGGCCCAAATGGTTTTGGTTAAAAGGGGGTTGGGTCTTACACTCTATTAGAGGCCCAAAAGATTTTGAATGGGTCTTATAGCTCAAGGAGAGGCCCAGTGTTATTTTTAAAAGGGCGATGATCACGCCGTTTGTTTTTTACTGTATCGGGACTTATACAATGCACTGAGGCCCAAAAATGATTTGGTCAAAAAAAGGATTGGGTCTTACACTCTATTAGAGGCCCAAAAGTTTTGAAAATGATTTATGAGGGTTGAATTAATCCAAAAACCTTAATTTGTTTTCAAAAATGTATTTAATTGAATAAAAATTCAATTAAAATGATCAAAATTGTTTAACATATGGAAAAAAAATTGTGATCTTGGATTAATGCTTCAAAAATTATGTATTGACCTACAAAATAATTAGAAAGCATTAAAAGTTGCAAAATCAATGTAGAAAAAATATTTTAAATGTTAAAAACAATTAAAACATTAATTCTTTGCAAAAATATCAATTATATGAAATAAATAATATTTTTGGGATTTTTTTATAAAATAAAATATTTTAACATTTTTGTGAATTATCAAAAAAAGAATCAACTCAAAATCATTAAAACTCAGAGAGAAATTAATTTTTGAATCAATTAAATAAAATCACAAAATTCAAATATTCAAATTTCTTAAAATGGCGCCAAGAACAAAGGCAAGAACACGCGCGTGTTCTGAGTTTCCCAGATTTGCATTTTCTATCCAATCTCACTGAATACTTGATTATATCATACAATCCACATATCATTATGCTCGTCTCAACCTCACGATCATGTCTATGTCCATTAATTTCATTTAAATTAAACATATAACAAGAAATCATGAAAAATCCTCAAGAACCCTAATTTCTGCATGAAGGCTAGGATTTTTGATACACGATTCAAACAATGCAATTAATTGAGGGGAAACATTCCATGCATGATTATGAACATATGGCCAAATTATTGTGCAGCAAAAAATGCATGAATTATAGAGTTAGAAGAGCTCATGCTTACCACTTGCAGCTGGTGATCGTGATTTGTGTTGGAGGTGTTACAGCTAGGTTCCAATGATGTGGATAGCTTCCCTAGGTGCCAAGTGATGTGTCTGAGTGCTTGGAATGGATTGAAATGGTTTGGAGTTGAAGATGGCACCTCAACTGCAAAACTGTCAAGAACTTGAGCAATTGGCTGGTGATTTTGTGAAATCTGTGTTCCAGATGTTATGTGAGTGTTTGGATCACTTCTATATGATGTATGTGAAGTGTGTGAGTGATTGGTTTGATTGGAAAAGCTCTCAAACTCAAAACTCGATAGCTACCTTGCTAAGAAAGGCATTTTTGCCAAGAGAAAGAGATTTTGAGGAAAGCATCTGTTAGATGGCTTTGGTGTACTCAAACTAATCACAATTGAGCTCTATTTATAGTAGAGGAAGTTTGTTTTGCAAGGAATAGTTAATGGCAACTACTAAGTAGGTTTGGCCAATGTTGGCAAATGAAAATCCAAGTCTCCTCTAGCCATTGACTAGAGGTTAGGGCACAGAGCTTTGGTCCCCTTGGTCTTGGATAAGTCTTGACTGATTTCAGATGAGAATGGCTCAGTCCATGCCACCTTGATGCTCCAATTGAATGCTTCAATCCAAATTTGGAGTCTTGTCCCTATTTTGGCCATTCTAGGTTCAACATGCTATTTCTTGTTCCATGGACTTTGGAGGCTTGGCTCAGTGATTGTGCCCTTTAGATTCAATCCTCAGATGTGTCCAAGTGGATAGAAGCATTTGAATTTGGCTGATTTTGGCAAATCGAGCAAAGTTGCAAATTCTGCCTTGCCTTTGACAGATTTCAGCAAGGCAACTTGCCAATGTCATATCTCATAGCCCAAATGGAATTTGGCAATGTTCTTGGCCATTTTGGAAAGCCCTTACATGATACAACAACTGTTTGAACATGTTTGGTTTTGATCTCTTTTGTAGAGGGTAATGAGGGCTACAAATCCATCTTTGGATGAGAAAAAATGGCCTTGTGGTTTAGGAGTTATGATCCTCCAAAGTTGGTACCCTTGTCACTTTATTTTTAACTTAGAAAATTTTCTAAGTTTTTATGGTTACCCCTTTTACAAGTTATCCAACTTTTCTTGATTTTTCTTGATGAAGGATGATTCAAATCATACATTAACATCATTTTAGGGTTAAAAATCCATTTTGGTGAAAAATCTCAAAAAGTCAAAGTTGACTTTTGTGCACAGTTGACTTTTTATCAGATGAATTCCAAACTGTGCAATTCCTCAGGAAATCATGTCCTTGACCTAAATCAAACTTGATGGACATGTTTCATGGATGTCATAGGGTGTATTGAGGCATGTCCTAGGGTTTGGGAGTATGTCCTGGTCAAAAGTAAAAGTTACAGTTGACTTTTTCCTTAAAACCCTAACTGTGGTGCAGATGAAATTGAGACTTGTTGCTAAACTTCTTGCATTAATCCATTATCCCAAATGGATCAATATGGTATATTAGAGACCCTCAAACCCTCTCTTGAGGTCTTGGTTCATGATTTGTCCCAAAAGTCAACTTAGGGGTGAATTAGGTCAAGAAACCCTAATTCCTGATTTTTGATGTATGCATCCCCTGAGGCAAAATTGACTTGATGATTGGGTCCATGAGGTTCCATGGAGTATATTAGGTTGTGTTTTGGATCTTTGGCTTGTGCCCAGATGAAAAATTTCCATCTAGAGGCCCTGGTCGACCAAAACCCTAATTTGGTGACACTGTCGATCTTGAGACTTGATCGACCTAGAAGGGAGCAGCCTTATGCTTAATCCTTGAAGTGAGAGTCCTTTTTATCCATTGTGAATATTCTAGAGGTTAGACAAGTTGAAGATCAAGTCATTCCTTGATGGACCCTTTGTCTAAGCACTGAGAGGACTTAAAACCCTAGTTTTGATTGTAGTGAATGCTCAACAACCCTTGAGGCATTTGATGAGGCATGATGGTTCATCCATATTGTGATGATGATTTGCACAATGATGGGAAATCTTAGTGGTCAAAATTTGGGGTATGACAGATGCCCCTATTTAATCTTCTTGGACACGAAGGTGTGAATGACGAAGGTATTCGGGCATTCGGGGTGCAAGAGGATTAAATATCGGAATACCCGAAATTTTGATGGTGGTTATGAATGGTAGCTTACGCATTCATCTTCTTTAGATAAGCAATGATGCTTAGAAAAGGTAAAAAAAAACTTCCCCTCGATCCTGGTTTCCTACCAAGGAACTGGTCTTAGTTTCTGAAATAAACTTTCCCTTCGATCCTGGTTTCCTACCAAGGAACTGGTCTCAGTTTCTGAAATAAACTTCCCCTCGATCCTGGTTTCCTACCAGGGAACTGGTCTCAGTTTTTGAAATAAACTTCCCCTCGATCCTGGTTTCCTACCAAGGAACTGGGCTCAGTTTCTTCTGTCAATAAACTTTACTGACAAGGGACGCTATTCGTAGCGGCTTTCCTTCAAACTTCTCGCCGAATTTTCCTGGGGAGATGCCATTTGAGTGGAAAAAGTTTCGATGTCAGACTTGCTGGGGAACCCAGTCGTCTGAGTTGTAGAGGTGTACAAACTTCTCTGTTAGAGACACCATTTGTTTCTACTAGGGAAAGCGAGCCTCTTGAGAGACTGCCTTCGCTTGGGGGTCTTACATCATACTTTTCTTGGGATCTTTCCGGAGAAATGCCATGTGATGGGATCCAATTATGAGGTGTCGATGACCTTTTCATCGGTGGGTTTTTTGGAGAAAAACTGCCGTACTGCCGAATCTCCGATTTAGGTGGCTTTCTCTCGGGATTTTCTTTAATCCGGGAAAACAAGGATATCATCTTCAATGGCGAAGAGTGATGTTAACTGAGGGCTCTCTGGTCTTTCAGAGGTTCAAGTTATCAAAGTGGTCAAAGGCCAACTTCCTCCCAGAAATAAACTGGAAGAGAGATATTGTTCAGAAGCAGCATTTCCTGACGAGGCAAGAACTGACAACTCGATTGAGAGAACTTCTACCACTAGGGGACAAGACCGACTAGAGTGATAGTGATGCAACATGAAATGTGAATACAAATCAAATAATGCATGATGTATGTATGTTTATGCTGACAAAACTGACGCGACATACAAACTGACAGGTGAACACGACTGGATACTCGGCCATCGCGGGGCAAAGAAGTACCGTTGGTTCAGAATAGCAATTCCACCTTGCTTAGGAGAGATAGTACCCGTTGGGAGCTATGTTGGTCAGGCTTAGGAGATGAGAACTCGGCTGAGGTATGTCAGACGAAACAAGGTCTCTGACACAGTTGATCCCTTCATTCAGGTGTACTGGGCCTAGAAGGAGTACTTTGATTCTGCACTTTGAAGTTCGCTTACTTTTGGAGAAGCGATTGAGGTTCTTTTGATGTTCAACAGTCAAAAGAAATTGCCATCTTTATTTTAAAGCAGAAAAAGTTTTAATAAGTAAATTCATTTTTGTTTTATTTCAAGAGTCATTAATCATGTTAACAACGTCGTTCTGTAAAGATAAAACAAATAAGAACTACAAACAAAAGCACAAGGGCTCAAATTTTATTGATAAGATGGAGATCAGCCAAAAGCGTGATTCCATTGAGTATTTACAAAGTTTAAAAATGGTAATTTATAGGGAAAAGGGCTACGTTGAAACATAACGACCGCTATCCTTCTACCAACTTTGAATTTGGAACATCCTGAGCTTCTGTCGAAGATGACCTTGACTGGAGTTTTCTGACGGATGATGTAACTGTTGCCGCTGAGGGACTTGCCTCTGTTGAACATAGTTACTTGCCATTATCCCTAATTTTTGCCTGGATTGTACTATGATGTTTCCAATCCATCGGGATGATTTTTTTTCATGTCTCTAACTTTTGACTGGACCGCCCTTTCGGGTTTTCAATCCACCGAGACGTTTTTTTTTAGGCGAAGTATTTCTTGACTACATCAACATTTGTGGGGTAGGCAAATTCCTCTCCGTCCATGGTTGCAAGTCTCAAGGCGTCGCCTGAGAAAGCTTTCGTCACCAGATAGGGGCCATCATAATTCGGAGTCCATTTGCCCCGAGAGTCAGTGAGAAATGATTGTATCTTCTTGAGCACAAGGTCTCCTTTCCTGAAGATGCGGGGCCGAACCTTTTTGTCGAACGCCTTCTTCATTCTCTGTTGATACAGCTGGCCATGACATAGTGCCATGATTCTCTTTTCTTCGATCAGATTCAGTTCATCGTGTCGGCTTTGACACCATTCAGCTTCGGTGAGCTTAGCTTCCATCAATACCCGGATTGATGAGATCTCTACTTCTATGGGGAGCACTGCTTCCATGCCATACACTAGAGAAAAAGGGGCAGCCCCTGTTGAAGTGCGGATAGATGTTCAATAACCGTGAAGAGCAAAGGGTAGCATGTCGTGCCAGTCTTTGTAGGTTACAACCATCTTTTGAACAATCTTCTTGATGTTCTTGTTAGCCGCTTCTACCGCCCCGTTCATCTTGGGTCGGTAGGGAGATGAGTTATGGTGTTCGATCTTGAACTCTGCACACAACTCCTTCATCATCTTGTTGTTCAAGTTAGATCCATTATCAGTAATGATCTCGCTTGGAACACCATAACGGCAGATGATGTTGTTTTTGATAAATCGGACCACCACTTGTCGGGTTACATTGGCGAATGACGCAGCTTCGACCGACTTGGTGAAATAGTCAATGGCTACAAGGATGAACCGATGTCCGTTTGAAGCCTTAGGTTCGATCAAGCCAATCATGTCGATTCCCCATATGGAAAAAGGCCCGGGGAAGAGAGAACTTTGAGATGTGATGGCGGTACATGAATTTTGTCGGAGTATATCTGACGCTTGTGACACCTCCTCATGTACTTGTAGCAGTCGGATTCCATGGTCAACCAGTAGTACCCTGCTCTCAGAATTTTTCTCGCCATTGTGTGTCCGTTGGCATGAGTGCCAAAGGATCCTTCATGAATTTCTTTCGTCAGCATTTCTGCTTCTGGTCTGTCCACGCATTGGAGCAAGACCATGTCAAAATTTCTCTTATAGAGAGTGTCACCGCTCAGGAAGAAGTTTCCAGCCATTCTTTTGAGGGTTTTTTTATCCTTCCTGGATGCCCCAGGTGGGTACTCTTGTCTCTGAAGGAAGCATTTGATATCGTGATACCAAGGTTTGTCGTCTATGACTGCTTCAATCGTGAAGATGTAAACGGGCCGTTCAAGGCGCATTATGTCGATCTTAGGTATGTCATTCCATTGACCTACACTAATCATGGAAGAGATAGTGGCTAATGCATCAGCCATGTGATTCTCATCACGAGGGATGTGATGAAACTCAACTCTGTTGAAGAAGGGTAGCAACCTTCTTGCGTAATCCTTGTAAGGAATCAATCCTGATTGGTATGTGTTCCAATCTCCTGTGATCTGATTGATAACCAAGGCTGAGTCGCCGTATACGTCCAAGTTTTTGATCCTTAAATCAATAGTTTCTTCGAGACCCATAATACAAGCTTCGTATTCGGCCTCGTTGTTTGTACACTTGAACGTAAGTCTGGCAGTGAAAGGAATGTGGGTACCCTGAGGGGTAACAATGATTGCCCCAATTCCGTTCCCGTAATGATTGACTGCTCCGTCAAAGATAAGTCCCCATTGGTCGCTCTCTGCGGTTGAGCTTACTACAGGTCGATTCATTTTTTATCCTATTAAAGCTGATGAAGGAAGGGAAATAGATGTCTCCAATTAACCCTGCTTTGCATACTGAGTTTAAACAGCGGTCTGTTAGGTTACGGATGCTATGTGGTCGTGGGGCCTTTCTTGTGTTATTTTAACATAATGGTTTCTGGCGGGGAACAACGATTAGGAGGTTAGGACTGATGCTTTTTGATGTGAGAATATGGGTTTGGGTTTTTTGTTGATTGTGCTCGCTAAGATTTTTTCTTTCGATCTTATGCCTACGTATTCTCGTTTACCGAAACAGGGAAATTAGAGCGTTCGTAGTTCCTCATATTTTATGGGAGGAAATGGGTGTTTTTGGTGTCTTGTTCAAAGCCCAAGACATGAAGCGAAAGGTCTATTTGTATCTTGTTCAAAGCCCAAGATGTGAAGCTAAAGGGTTTGACTTTAGAGAGAATTTGTCATCTCTAAAGAGGGGGTTGTATGTCACAACTATTTTATAAAGGAGAATTACTTTAACTGGGATGTGTGAATCCGGCAATGCCATAATTTCCTTTATAGGGGATTTTAACCTGAAGGAGAAGACTTTAACTCAGTGTAGAGCAATGCTATCTTTCCTTAGGAATTTCTCATGCTAAAAGAGGGACAGTGGCATGGATGTAGAGGATCCAGAGGCTTGCCGCTTACAACGATTAGATGAAGGGGAAGGAGTGGTTGATGTTTGTGTACTGTGAACGAGGCACAGCTTTGATGCTAAAAGGTTAATTGGATTAACCAGTGGTTTTCTTATATAAAGCCTAAGAGGAGGCTAATATGTGTCTCATACAAAGCCCGAGAGAGAGGCTAAAAGGGTTGACTCAACAGGAGAATCTTTTATACTCAACAAGAGAGTGATTTTGTATCTCGTATGAAGCCCGAGATGGAGGCTAAAAGTTTGACTCAACAAGAGAGTTTTTTTGTATCTCGTACGAAGC
Source organism: Lathyrus tuberosus (assembly GCA_022829125.1). NCBI lineage: Eukaryota > Viridiplantae > Streptophyta > Magnoliopsida > Fabales > Fabaceae > Lathyrus > Lathyrus tuberosus. Next base: position 12,477,247 of record JALAZF010000039.1, on the reverse strand, counting down.
CCGAGATGGAGGCTAAAATTTATTTGGCTTAATAAGAACCTTTTTGTATCTCGTATAAAGCCCGAGATGGAGGCGAAAAGGGTGATTGACTCAATGAGGGAGTCTCTTATGTGTCTCGTACAAAGCCCGAGAGAGAGGCTAAACGTTGTTTGACTCCGCTGGGGAGAATCATTTGTACAAAGCCCAAGAGAGAGGCTAACTTCACTGGAGAAGGATCATTATACAAAGCCTAAGAGGAGGCTACGGTGACTGTTCAGTTAAGTGACAGGTCCAGTATACTGATTTTAAAGAGAAAATCAGTTCTTATATGAGCAATACTGTACTCAGGGATTTGATTCAGGGATCCGGGTTATTCCTGTTCTTTAAGGAAGCGGGAAATCCGAAGGGTATTGAGACTGTCCGAGTCTGCAGGTTTTAACGAAGGGGTCACTTGAGAATGTCTTTGAGACTCAAGGAGATTAGACTGTCCGTGTCTAGAGTTTCATCTTTTGTACTATGCTTTGAGAAACAGTAGTAGACTCTATGAAAGGACCGTTCTGTGCAGATGACTAAGTTCTTGTTCTTATACCTCTAGGAGGTCGTTGGGACAATTTGTACGAAACCCAAGAGGAGGTGGAAACTTTTAAGAAGCCGACGAGTCCTTGTACGAAGCCCAAGAGGAGGCTATCATTCTCGGAGGAAGAGATCATTATACGAAGCCTAAGAGGAGGCGGTGAATACTTCTAAGAAGTCGTAGGGTCCTTGTACTAAGCCCAAGAGGAGCTGGGGTTGCTTTTAGGAAGCCCGCGGGTCCTTGTACGATGCCCAAGAGGAGGCCGATTGCTTTTAGGAAGCCGATGGGTCCCCAAACCCCGAGAAATTCAAGGCAAGCTATTCACAAGGAATATATCAAGTCAGGAAAGTTCGAGAATTTGGAAGAAACTCAAGAGATGCCATTCATGGAGAAAAGATCATCTCTGGGGAGTAGAGTTTCTTGACAATTGCTTTTAAGAAGCCTGTGGGTCCCCAAACCCCGAGAAGTTCAAGACATGCCATTCACTGAGAATAGATCAAGCCAGGAAAGTCCGAGAATTTGGAAGAAACTCAAGAGATGCCATTCACGGAAAAAAGATCATCTTTGGGGAGTAGAGTTTCTTTGACAACTTCTACGAGTGACAGTCTATGAAAGGGTTCACAGAGAATGCTGCCTTTCATATCTCCATATTATTTAACCCCAAGAGGAGGGAAGACTGTGTCTGGTAATCCTATGGGGATCTAGTTTAGACTATTTCTAAGAGTGATCAACGGGCTTAATGCTAGACGTAGTTGCCGGGGAAACTCTAAATATCTATACTATTATTACACAGTTGATATGAGTTTATGAAAGAAGACTTACAGTTAAACAGCCCCACAATACAGTTATATGTATATGAAAACGGTAAATGAAAGCAATAACCACTTACTCGGTTGTAGAGCTTCCATGCTGTTTGGTTAGTTGTTCAACAAAGAAAGATTGAAAACAACAGTATATTCAAAATCAAAGGAGAAAGTGCTTTGAAAAAAAAAGATTTGGGGCTTACAGCTCAAGGAGAGGCCCAGGGTTTTATCAGTGAGCGCACTGTTTGAATTTGTACAGAGGGACTTATACAAGTGACTGAGGCCCAAAATGTTTTCTGTACAAAGGGATGGGTCTTACACTCTCTCAAGAGGCCCAAAAAGTTTTAAAGAAAAAGAGTGGGGCTTATAACACGAGGGTATGCCCAATTGATTTTTCCGTTTAAAATGGTGATCGCGCCGAGGTTTTCTTTTAACGCAGAGGGACTTATACAATAAGTGAGGCCCAAATGGTTTTGGTTAAAAGGGGGTTGGGTCTTACACTCTATTAGAGGCCCAAAAGGTTTTGAATGGGTCTTATAGCTCAAGGAGAGGCCCAGTGTTATTTTTAAAAGGGGGACAATCACGCCGTTTGTTTTTGACGGTATCGGCACTTATACAATGCACTGAGGCCCAAAAATGATTTGGTCAAAAAAAGGATTGGGTCTTACACTCTATTAGAGGCCCAAAAGTTTTGAAAATGATTTATGAGGATTGAATTAATCCAAAAACCTTAATTTGTTTTCAAAAATGTATTTAATTGAATAAAAATTCAATTAAAATGATCAAAATTGTTTAACATATGGAAAACAAATTGTGATCTTGGATTAATGCTTCAAAAATTATATATTGACCTACAAAATAATTAGAAAGCATTAAAAGTTGCAAAATCAATGTAGAAAAAATATTTTAAATGTTAAAAACAATTAAAACATTAATTCTTTGCAAAAATATCAATTATATGAAATAAATAATATTTTTGGGATTTTTTGATAAAATAAAATATTTTAACATTTTTGTGAATTATAAAAAAAAGAATCAACTCAAAATCATTAAAACTCAGAGAGAAATTAATTTTTGAATCAATTAAATAAAATCACAAAATTCAAATATTCAAATTTCTTAAAATGGCGCCAAGAACAAAGGCAAGAACACGCGCGTGTTCTGAATTTCCCAGATTTGCATTTTCTATCCAACCTCACTGAATACTTGATTATATCATGCAATCCACATATCATTATGCTCGTCTCAACCTCACGATCATGTCTATGTCCATTAATTTCATTTAAATTAAACATATAACAAGAAATCATGAAAAATCCTCAAGAACCCTAATTTCTGCATGAAGGCTAGGATTTTTGATACACGATTCAAACAATGCAATTAATTTAGGGGAAACATTCCATGCATGATTATGAACATATGGCCAAATTATTGTGCAGCAAAAAATGCATGGATTATAGAGTTAGAAGAGCTCATGCTTACCACTTGCAGCTGGTGATCGTGATTTGTGTTGGAGGTGTTACAGCTAGGTTCCAATGATGTGGATAGCTTCCCTAGGTGCCAAGTGATGTGTCTGAGTGCTTGGAATGGATTGAAATGGTTTGGAGTTGAAGATGGCACCTCAACTGCAAAACTGTCAAGAACTTGAGCAATTGGCTGGTGATTTTGTGAAATCTGTGTTCCAGATGTTATGTGAGTGTTTGGATCACTTCTATATGATGTATGTGAGGTGTGTGAGTGATTGGTTTGATTGGAAAAGCTCTCAAACTCAAAACCCGATAGCTACCTTGCTAAGAAAGGCATTTTTGCCAAGAGAAAGAGATTTTGAGGAAAGCATCTGTTAGATGGCTTTGGTGTACTCAAAATGATCACAATTGAGCTCTATTTATAGTAGAGCAAGTTTGTTTTGCAAGGAATAGTGAATGACAACTGCTAAGTAGGTTTGGCCAATGTTGGCAAATGAAAATCCAAGTCTCCTCTAGCCATTGACTAGAGGTTAGGGCACAGAGCTTTGGTCCCCTTGGTCTTGGATAAGTCTTGACTGATTTCAGATGAGAATGACTCAGTCCATGCCACGTTGATGCTTCCATTGAATGCTTCAATCCAAATTTGGAGTCTTGTCCCTATTTTGGCCATTCTAGGTTCAACATGCTATTTCTTGTTCCATGGACTTTGGAGGCTTGGATCAGTGATTGTCCCCTTTAGATTCAATCCTCAGATGTGTCCAAGTGGATAGGAGCATTTGAATTTGGCTTATTTTGGCAAATAGAGCAAAGTTGCAAATTCTGCCTTGCCTTTGACAGATTTCAGCAAGGCAACTTACCAATGTCATACCTCATAGCCCAAATGGAATTTGGCAATGTTCTTGGCCATTTTGGAAAGCCCTTACATGATACAACAACTGTTTGAACATGTTTGGTTTTAATCTCTTTTGAATCCAAGTGAAAAATTCCCCTACATTTGGCAAAAAGTGAAGGCAGATTCTGACTTAGTGAAAATTTCACTAAGTGTTGGAAAAAGTGACATTTTCATTTTTCAGCCATTTTGATCACTCCATAACTCAAAATCCTTAATGAATTGGACTTAGGTCTAGTTGGAGTTTTTGTAGAGGGTAATGAGGGATACAAATCCATCTTTGGATGAGAAAAAATGGCCTTGTGGTTTAGGAGTTATGATCCTCCAAAGTTGGTACCCTTGTCACTTTATTTTTAACTTAGAAAATTTTCTAAGTTTTTATGGTTACCCCTTTTACAAGTTATCCAACTTTTCTTGATTTTTCTTGATGAAGGATGATTCAAATCATACATTAACATCATTTTAGGGTTAAAAATCCATTTTGGTGAAAAATCTCAAAAGTCAAAGTTGATTTTTGTGCACAGTTGACTTTTTATCAGATGAATTCCAAACTGTGCAATTCCTCAGGAAATCATGTCCTTGACCTAAATCAAACTTGATGGACATGTTTCATGGATGTCATAGGGTGTATTGAGGCATGTCCTAGGGTTTGGGAGCATGTCCTGGTCAAAATTCAAAGTTACAGTTGACTTTTTCCTTAAAACCCTAACTGTGGTGCAGATGAAATTGAGACTTATTGCTCAAACTTCTTGGATTAATCCATTGTCCCAAATGGATCAATATGGTATATTAGAGACCCTCAAACCCTCTCTTGAGGTCTTGGTTCATGATTTGTCCCAAAAGTCAACTTAGGGGTGAATTAGGTCAAGAAACCCTAATTCCTGATTTTTGATGTATGCATCCCCTGAGGCAAAATTGACTTGATGATTGGGTCCATGAGGTTCCATGGAGTATATTAGGTTGTGTTTTGGATCTTTGGCTTGTGCCCAGATGAAAAATTTCCATCTGGAGGCCCTGGTCGACCAAAACCCTAATTTGGTGACACTGTCGATCTTGAGACTTGATCGACCTAGAAGGGAGCAGCCTTGTGCTTAATCCTTGAAGTGGGAGTCCTTTTGATCCATTGTGAATATTCTAGAGGTTAGAAAAGTTGAAGATCAAGTCATTCCTTGATGGACCCTTTGTCTAAGCACTGAGAGGACTTAAAACCCTAGTTTTGATTGTAGCGAATGCTCAACAACCCTTGAGGAATTTGATGAGGCATGATGGTTCATCCATATTATGATGATGATTTGCACAATGATGGGAAATCTTAGTGGTCAAAATTTGGGGTATGACACTCACGACTATCCACGTTCTAGCCTATGTGTATGCTAAGCCCGGTGTTAGGACTTTTCTCTCCAATAATATCTACCCATCCCAACAATAGCAAATATAACAGATATCCAGAATATACAACATATGAACATTTAAAGTAGTAAAGAAATGCAGTAAATAAACATACAGCTAAAGCAAATAAATAAAGCGAATAAAGCGTAAAAGATAAACACCTAAGCAAGCAAGAAAGCAAACAAAACTAGGCGAGACCCCAACTCGCAAGAGCAAGGACTCCCCAGCAGAGTCGCCAGCTGAAGATGGCTGGTTTATACCTGAGTGAATCGCACACTCAAAGATACAATAGAGTCGCCACCGAACTTTATTTAGTCCCAAAGGACAGGGAAAATATCGATAAAACCCAAGGGGAAGAGAAACGGGAACAGGGGTCGGTTATGCGAAAGGAAGGTACTAGCACCTTACGCATCCGTGTTACTCAATAACAACCATTTCGCTTGCTTCTAGGCTTGGATGGGTTATCTATCTTAAGGCTTCTAAATAAAAGAAGGAGAGAGAATGAGAGGGAAGAAAGAAAGAAAGAAAGTGCTCACGGAGGATTAGGGCCCTCGCGCCTACGTACCCTCATAGTGCAATGAGGAAATCAGAGCACCGTAGTTCATGGAACTAGGGACAAGGAAGAAGAATGGAAGAAGGATGAAAGGGTGGAAGTGTGCTCGCCAAGATCATCGCGATCTCGTGCCTACGTATCATACATTCGAATGAATACAAAATCAGAGCTTTCGTAGTTCGCGGAACTAAGACGGAAAAGAAAAGGGAAGCGGTGTCAAAACCAAGAGCAAAAGAAATAGAGACAGATCCGCTGGGGATTCCAACGAAATAGTGTCTAAACCAAGAAAAGAGTACAAAGGAAAGATAGTAACTGTACTGAGGATAAAGTGCTAGAATGCTGTCGAACCCAAGAAGGTAAAGGAGCAAAAGAATAGAAAGGACTCCATCGGGGAGGTAAGAAAACAAAGAATTGTGCTAGGAATCAGAGGGATAGCGACCCTACTGGGAAAAAACCAAAGGGACGGAGTCAAAACCAAGAGAATAAGGAAACTCGGTATGTTAACTGACTAACAGTGGTTAACCGAAGAGAAAGAGATTAAGACTCTATGGGGGAAAAAGGTTTAACAGATAGACTGTGACCAACAAAGGGGACAAGTGTAGGACCGAGCGAAGGTCGCAACCCAAAGGACGGGTGTAGGACCAAGCGAAGGTCGTGACCCAAAGGACGGGTGTGGGACCAAGCGAAGGTCGTGACCCAAAGGACTGGTGTGGGACCAAGCAAAGGTTGTGACCCAAAGGACGAGTGTGTGACCAAGCGAAGGTCGTGACCCAAAGGACGGGTGTGGGACCAAGCGGAGGTCGTGACCAAAAGGACGGGTGTGAGACCAAGCGAAAGTCGTGACCCAAAGGACGGGTGTGGGACAAGCGAAGGTCGTGACCTAATAGGAGTTCGGTACACTGACTGAACAAATAGTACCTGACCGAAGAAAGGGTATTTGAACCAAAAGAAAGTTACTAACCCAAGGGTGCAAGTATTCGAACCAAGAGAAGGTTGTCATCTTCCGGGGATTCAGTTTTAACAGAAAGACTGTGATTAACCGAGAAGAATGAGTGATTAACCAAGAGAAGGTAATTAACTCAAAAGGGGTTCAGTGTTTTAACAGATAAACTGTGGTTAACTGAAAAATGGGTGATTAACCAAGAGAAGGTGATTAACCCAAGGGCGACTCAGTGTGTTGACAAATAGACTGTGGTTAACTGAGAAGACGTGTAAATTGGTGTTTTAACTGACAGGCAGTGGTTAACCAATAAAAGGGAGAAGAACCAAGAGAAGGTTGCGAACTCCACAAAGGTTTTGGTGTTTAACAGGAAAAATTGTGTTTAACCGAAGAAAGAGTGCGATTGCTGGGGAATAGAGCATTGGTTTTAACAGTATGACTGTGATCAACCAAAGGAAGAATGATTACAACTCTCATGGGGAATCAGCAAAAGAAGTGACTAGCCACAAGAAAAAGGTAATTGAAACTCTCTTGAAGAGAACAAGGGAAAGGTATTGGACAAGTGCAAGAGATTGACTCGCTGAAGATTGCCAAATGATCGTGAACCAAGGGAATGGCGATGGATTAACAGACTGATTGAAAGATGTAAGAGTGATCAAGGATCGACTCAACTGGGGAAGGAGATACATTATCGCCTGGAGATAGAGGTGACTAAGCCAGGCACAGGGTCATTCATCCCTTACCTGAAGTGGTCAGAATGAGAGTAGAAATTCTCCCTTCCCATTCCTTCTCTAACACACAGGGTGTAGTGCAGAAGTTAAAACGGACAGCGTAACAACTCCAAGTTGTACAGTGCTCCAGTGTCGTGCAACGCATAAATCTCTGACTCAGCAGGGGATCCAGAGAGAGAAAGCTCTAAAGGAAACCTAAAGAGAAGCGCCAAAGGGAAGATTAATAATCGAAACAAAGTTTCAATTAATTAATCATAAGGGAGGAATATGCTAATAATTTTCCAAATGAATGAAAAATTATCAAAGCAAAGGGGTGCCTTGTTGGTTATACAAAATTAAGCTTGTTCATGAAGAACAAACTTAATGAAAGAGAGTGCAAAACATTACCAAATGACATTTAGAACGCAACACAAATCGTACGTGAGCAAAATTTTGCAAGAATGGTCATGTGTATGCAATGTTAAGAATATGAACAAATTGAATAATCGAAAGCATGCATCGAAAGTTCATGCATACACTTCAAACAGAAGTTAAACGTCACCTAAAACATCCCTAAAAATCAAACATATCATTCCATGGAAGTTAGAGGGGGAGAGCATGGCAAACCAACTTGAAAAATACCAAAAATGGCACTCTGTTACAGTGGTAACCGGTTACTTGCTTGAAAAAATAGTAAATCTGGGGAAAATTGTGAAGGGTAACCGGTTACCTTATATTGAGTAACCGGTTACTCAGTTGAAAAAGGCAGCGTTGAAGTAAATTTTGTGTAAAGTAACCGGTTACTCTATATTGCGTAACTGGTTACCACTGTAACAGTGGCAAAAAAAAGCTTTTGAAAAATCACTTAAAGCATCCAAATCACTTGCTTAAATCACCACATGCTAGGGTATGAATTAGTGCACAAAAATCAAGTTCCAAAACAGCAAATAACAACAATGGAATTAATTAAATCATCAAGATAAAGAATCAAGTAATGGCATAATTAATTCACATACAAAAGCATCGAAACTACTTCACGAATGATACAAAAACATTCGAAACAGTAAAATGAGTGAGAGCTACCAACCTACAGGCCGGAGAATTGGCCTGGTGATTGTTGCAAATGAATCTTCATGAAGATAAATACCTATTTTCACCCCTGCCATATGGGCGTGTTTTGAAAAACCCCCTCTGCCGAAAAAAAAGTTGCAAGACTGACCTTAACAAATTTTAAAAGTTTTGATTTAAACCTTTATCAGGCCACATCATCAAAAATGCTTATGTGGCAATCATTTATTTAATTTTTAATTGGAACATATTGCCACATCAATTAATTAGGACATGCAATGACTGTTTTACCCTCAGCACTTTTCTTAAAAAAATATCCAGATTTTTGGACATTTGGGAAAGGTCTCATTTCAAACCCTAACTAATACCGTTCTTCAACTTCATCTTCCTTAAGGTTCTTCAATTTCGTTCGTAAGTCAACTGCAGAAGTCATATCGTTTGCATTCCAACATCCGAAAGAGTTCTTGTAACAAAACCTTCAGAAGTTTAATTTTGAAAGGTACGTACTATTCTCAAAGTTTCTATTCTCATCCAAGTACAATAATGTGGTCCCAAGTGAGTATATTTCTAACAATATGTATGGTTTATTCTTTGTATTCTGCAGATATGGGTGTGTTTAGTTTAATATTTCACCATGGGGGAAATTTTGTTCAAGACAGTCATACGTATTATAGAGGGGGTAGGGAGACAATTATTGAAGGGCTGGACGAAGATAAATGGAGATTTTTTGAAGCTGTTAGTCTGGTTAAAGATTGGGGATATGAAGGTTTTAGGCTTTGGAGAAAGATTCCTCATATGGACGAACGTTTTACAAATGTTGTTGATGATGCACAAGCTGTAGAAATTGCAAAGCATTGCATGTCTTGTAAGGTTGATGGCCATCTATGGGTAGAGCATGGTGTAAAAGACATGATGACCAAGGTGCTTCATCCTGATGCGGATGACTTCATAAATTCTAGTGAAGATGATAGGACTGATTCTGATGTTGATGTTGGACAATGTTTCGATGACAGTGAAGAGGAAAGAGCGTGTGAAGTAGAAGAGGAAGAATTTGAACAAGTGCAGGTAGATTATCCAACTAGTGGGAATAGGGTGGATGTCAATGGAAAATCACTGAGAGTCAAGCTTTGTGCATCCAAGGATCCAAAGAAGATGAAATCAAGGAGCAAGGTAAAGAAGCTGAATCTTTTGGTGCCCAAAAGGGTCTTAGGATCCTGTTCACAGAGGAATGCAACAAACTGTGAAGATGTGGATTATGCTAGTGAGGAACTTGATAGTTCAGATGCTGATGAAAGTGACATGGATGACAAACCTACTAAGCCAAAGTATGAGAAGTTCAGATCAGAGCTGCTTAACAAAGACTTTCAATTCAAATTAGGTATGGAGTTCAAATCTCTTTCTGAATTTAAAGATGCTATTAGAGAATGGTCAGTTTTAAATGGTAGGGAGTTAACTTTTGTTAAGAATGAGAGTTATAGGGTTAGGGTTGAGTGCAAGGAAAATGTGGTTTTTTAGCCTTGTGTAGCAAAGTGGGGGATAGGCACACTTATCAGATAAAGACTTGGGTGGGGACCCACACATGTGCTAGGGTATTAAATAACAAGTCTTCCAATTCCAAGTAGGTCTCTAAGTTAGTGGTTGAAAAGAGGAAATCACAAGGGAAAGTAAAAGTTTCTGAGATAATGTCTGAACTAAGGCAGAAATATTCAATAGGCATAACCAAAGGGAAAGCTTGGAGAGCTAGATGTATGGCAGAGGAAATAATTGAAGGAGATACAAAGGAACAATATAATATATTATGGAGTTATGCAGCTGAGTTGAGAAACTACTGTGCTGGGAATACAGTCAAAATAAGTACTGAGAGACCACATCCAACACTACCACCAAGATTTGGGAGATTTTATTTCTGTTTTGATGGATGCAAGAAAGGGTTTACCAAGGGTTGTAGACCCTTTATAGGGGTAGATGGATGTCATCTTAAGATACAATATGGAGGACAGTTATTAATTGTTGTAGCAAGGGACCCAAATGACCAATATTATCCTTTGGCATTTGGTGTGGTGGAGATTGAGACAAAGGAAAGTTGGAGATGGTTTATGCAATTGCTTATGGAAGACATTGGAGATGAGATGAAGTATGTTTTTATTTCAGACCAATAAAAGGTACATAGTGTGATATGTTATGCATTTTTATGAAGTTTATATGTTTATAGATTCAAACTAATGTTATATTGTTTTGTTGTTTGTGTGCTTCTGGTTTTAGGGTCTTGTTAGTGTCTTTGAGGAGATGTTTGAGCAAATTGAACACAGGGTTTGCCTGAGACACTTGCATGCAAACTTCAAGAAGAAATTTGGTGGTGGAGCTACCATTAGGGACCTTTTAATGGGGGCTGCAAAAGCAACATACTTCCAGGCTTGGGAGAAAAAGATGAATGAGCTTAAACAACTTGATAAGAAGGCATGGGATTGGTTAATGGGAGTGCCAACAAAACTGTGGTGTAAGAATTCATTTTCATTCTACCCTAAGTGTGATGTTTTGATGAATAACTTGAGTGAATCTTTTAATAGTACCATTTTACAAGCTAGGGATAAGCCAATACTCACTATGGTAGAATGGATTAGAAACTATTTGATGAATAGGATTGCTAATAGTATAGTCAAGCTTGATAAGTGGAAGCACAATGTGATGCCTAACCCTAGGAAAAGGCTAGATAAGGAAACACTATTAAGTGGAGAATGGCTGCCTACATGGAGTATGGGTGATTTGTGGCAAGTCCACCACCCATATAATGGGCTGCAGTTTGTTGTTGATGTAGGGAAAAAAACATGCACTTGTTGCTTTTGGGATCTTGTAGGTATACCTTGTAGGTATGCGGTTTCTGCATTGCAATATCAGAATTTAGATCCTGAGAAATATGTTGACCCTTGCTATATGAGGGAAGCTTACAAGACATGCTATGAAAACAATGTCAGTCCAATCAATGGTATGGACATGTGGCCTACTGTGGATGCTGAAAACTTGTTGCCACCACAATACAAGAAGGGCCCTGGAAGGCCTAAGAAACTGAGGTTTAGAGAGCTGGATGAGATTGGTTCAAGGATGAGGAGGGTAGGTGTATCATATAGATGCACAAAGTGTGACAAATTTGGCTACAATTCAAGGAAGTGTCAAGCTAAGGAACAAGATCCTAATGCACTGAAGAGAAAGGTAAGGTGTATCATGTAATGTTTCTGAATTATATGTTGATCTAATATGTGTTCTTATATATGTTTCTGCATTATGCAGAGAAAGACACCAAGGACCAAAGCCTCTACAAAGCCTGATGCACCACAAACATCTACTACACAAGCTGATGGAAATGTATGACCCAGAGTTAGATGCATTGCTGAATGAAATGATGAGTCTTTATGAAGAACAACAATCACAACTTGTTAATCCCACACCTGAACCAAATGATTCACACCCTGTTGCTACACAAGATTCACACCCTGCTGCTACACAAGATTCACAACCTGCTGCTACACAAGTTTCACAACCTGCTGCTACACAAGTTTCAGAAACACAACCTGTTGCTATAACAGATACACTACCTGCTGCTATCAATGTCACAAAACCTTCTGCTAAGAAAAAAGTTGCAAGTAAGAAGCCATCAAGAAAGAGGTGCAGTGAAAGGTTGAAAGAAGTAAGGAATGCCAAAAGACATGGTGGGCCTGGATTAACACCTGATGTGCCATTAGTTTTTGATGATGAAACTGGTGGGAGTACATCAAAGAATAAGTGGAAGGATATTGCTAGGCGCATGACTCAGTAGTTAAGAACATAATGTGCCATTTTGTAACTTGGATTTGAAACTTTTCTGTTTGTTTGTTATTTTGTTAAGCACATAATGTGCCATTTTGTAACTTTGATTTATTTTGTGAACATAATGCGCCATTCTGTTAAGCACATATGACTTATTTTGTTAAGCACATAATGTGCCATTCTGTTTGTGTGATAATTGTTATCTATCCAAATTATTAGTTATGTTCTTGCTCTTTTATGTTCTTGTTATCTTAACATATAACAGTGCAATATTCCAATAAAAGCAATAAAATCATATAACATAAACAACAACTAAATTTATTCACGCAGAAAAACATTACAACATTGGACCACATCAGTTACAATTAGATAAGTTACAACAAAGTTACAATCACTTCAGTTACAACATGACCTAAGAAAGAAATGAACACAAATACAAATTAAAGCAACTAAAACATAATTCATCTTCTTTGTTAACCCATCAAGCTTTTTCTTCATTTCTTCCATCTTGCTTGTAATATCACTCAGTTGAACTGCTTCTACATCAGAGTAGCTGAAAAACTCATCATCCCAGTGAAATGCGTTGCAATCGTCACCTTTACCCCAAAACTTACATTTCCAATATTTTCTCCCAGGGTTTGAAACCGATTTCGATACAAACATCTTCTTGGAGACATTGTGGCCACATTTGGGAGTTACTCTTCCATTGGAAGATAAGCTCGAGTTAGACGAAAATGGTTGACTATCGTAGCTGGAATTCATTGACGAAAACGAAAAAATAAGGAAACGGATAGGGTAGGGCAAACGAAAAAAGAAGAAAAAAGAAGAAGACGAGAAGAAGACGAAAGAGAAGAAAACGAAAGTGAAGAAAACGTAGAAGATGATGGGTTAGGGTTTTTGTTAAAGAGTGATTGTTAAAGAGGGTAAAAGAGTCATTGCATGTCCTAATTAATTGATGTAGCAATATGTTCCAATTAAAAATTAAATAAATGATTGCCACATAAGTATTTTTGATGATGTGGCCTGATAAAGGTTTAAATCAAAACTTTTAAAATTTGTTAAGGTCAGTCTTGCAACTTTTTTTTTCGCAGGGGGTTTTTTCAAAACACGCCCATATGGCAGGGGTGAAAATAGGTATTAACCCTTAAAGAAAACCAGAGGAATCTTCAATTATAGCCGAAACGTATCGAAACCGAGCAAATTGCGATGAAACTCCGAAATACGAATTCGAACCGTTGAAACTTGAAGCAAACACTTGAAATGAATCCAAAAGCTAATAAAATTCCAGAAATCCAAGTTTAATTGCAAGGTGATGAAGGTTAAGCTCAAGAAATAATCACTTCCAAGGTGAAAAGTGATTATTCTTCAATGGTGAAGAGCTCTGGTGAGGTTTGGGAAGAAAATGTAGATGAAGATGAAGAAGTTGTAGAAAATTCAGAGAGAATGTGAAAGAATTGAGAGTGAAATGTGAGAGATTTGTGTGAAATGGTTGAGGGATTGTGGATAAGAGCTTGCAATAAAGAGAGTGTTCCTTTAAATAGTGTGTAGGTTTAGAGTGTGAGAGGTTTGGAATTTGGTTTGGACTTAGCTTTGGGTGGTTTGGAATTAGGCTAGGAGTTAGTTACACTTGACTCACCGAGTCAAGCGGTTAACTCGGTTAGTTAGGAAGTTAACTCGATAGCAATCCCAATGTAAGCTTCAAATCGAAGGTTGACATGCTTGGAAATCAAGGAACATGGTGCACTTAATTTAAAGTGAGGCGTTGGAATAAATGTAAGTGGAGTGTCTTGAATAGTCTTGAAATGTCTAGAGATGTCTAGAATGTTCCACACACTGCTAGAATCAAGTAGCATCCCAAAACAAAGAGCGTGCAAAGTTACTGTCCAAAAAATGCAGAAAAATCTGCAAATATGTGCAGAGTAACCGGTTACCCTATATTGAGTAATCGGTTACTCTAGTCAAAATTTCCCAGATTGTTCAGGAACAAGTGCTGAAATCCCGGTTTCAATTTTCCACCTCTTGTTTTGATGAGTAGGCATGAAAACCTTTATTTGTGCTTGTTTTGGGGATATGGTGACCTTGTGAGGATGCAATTAATCGAGCTTGAAACCTGAATATTCCTGCAACAAAATCAAAGAGAAAAAAGTGCGAGTGCGTATGCTGGCGATGCGAATGCACATGCTTATGCGAAAAGAAAAAAAAAGGTCAAATTTCGGGTTATGACATCGCCGCCACCCAAAGATTGAAGCCTCCCTTGAGGCCATAATTTAAGGGAAAGACGAGCCTCTCTGAGCCTACATCGAGAGGTTCAATAAAGTAGTAGTACGAGTCTCAATGACCGATGACATGAAGAAGTTCTTGCTCGAGCGAGGACTTCGTCCCTGGACAGAATTCACCAAAGCAGTTGCCATTGAAACTCCACGGACCCTGGACGCCTTCCTCCTCAAGGCGCATGCATATATCCAGTATGAGGAGAAAGAAGCTGCCAGCTCCGCTCGGGACTCACGGCACCAAGAGAGTGCCCGGGCCTCCAAACATGATGATCCCTCGACATCTCGTCAGGGAGATAGAAGACGCGAGGACCGCCCCCGGGAGTCCCGGGACAACAAAGGACCCTCCGGCCGCATCCATGAGTATACTCCCCTTATCGTCTTCAGGGAGAAAATCCTCTCTGAATGCGCCAACACAGAGTTCAAACAAGCAGGGGTTCGATTCCCTAAACAAATTCCAGCCAAGCCGAATACTGACAAGTCAAAATATTGTCGTTTCTACAAAATCCACGGCCATACAACCAACGACTGTATCCACCTGAAGGATGCCATAGAGATACTAATCACGGACGGGAACCTGAAACAGTTCACCAAGAAAAGGGAAGATCCACGGCAGGACTTCCAGGAGTCCAAGAAAGTCGAGGAAGAGGTGTCTTCCTCGGAAGAGACAAACCTTCAGGTCACCATGATCATATCGTGGCCCGGGGACTTCTATATTCCCGAAGGACTCAATGCTCCCCTACTTCACAACACATAGTCTGTGGGAAACCTTCCCTTCTGCCATGGTCATCTCCGGAGGGGGCTGCAACAAGGTTACTGTGGGCTCCATTAAAAGGAAGTTCGGGCATCTTCTCATCACGAGCTCCAACAGGAGTACCACGGTCGACAAAGTCCGGGGAGAGTCGGTCCCTATCTCTTTCTACCGCAAGGAACTCCTCGGTGGGGCTCCCAACTCAAGCATTCCACTGCTCGTGAGAGCCCAGATGGCTAACTTTGATGTTCGCCGAATCCTAGTCGACCAAGGCAGCTTGGTCGATATCATGTACTCGCAGCTGTTTTCCACCCTCCAGCTAGATGAATCACACCTAACGCCCTACGTAGGCCCCGACCTATAGGGCTTCAATGGGTCGGTCACAAAGGCCTGGGGGTACGTGGAATTGATCGTGACTTTAGGATCTGCAGAGACGTCCAGGTCTATAAAAGTCCAATTACTGGTCATCGATTGCCCTTCTCTCTATCAATGCATCTTTGGGCGGCCAACCTTGGCCGAATTGGTGGTCGTACCATCAACCGTGCACCTGAAGATGAAGTACTATACTCCTAAGGGTCTGGTCGCCACTATGCACGGGGACATCGAGGCAGCAATGAGATGTTTCGAGGCAGCCACCAAAGGGCTAAACACTATCGCCGTCAAGCCGAAGAGTTCCAGCAAGCCGACCCTGACCAGCAACTCCGAGGAGGCAAAGCCGCTACCCCTCGTCGACTCTATCGACCTTGACAGTCTCTTCTCTGAAGACAACCAGAAGGAGCAGAAGAAGAAGAGGAAGGAGATCCAGACTTGTTCGAGTAGCCCTTCAGCCTCAACCAGTACCGGCGAGAGCTCCCATTCGATGCGCCTAATTCTGGATGGCGAGTTCGAGCTTGTCCTACTCGGCGAAGACCCCCAACGAGGAGTGAAGATCGGGACCGGACTCCCCGACTTAGCGAGGAAATTGCTCAAAGCTTGCCTCTGGGAGAATGTGAATTTGTTTGCCTGGAGCGCCGCGGAAATGCCCGGCCTAGATCCTGTCATCGCCTGACATCAGCTCACAATTAACCCCGCCGCAAGGGCTGTAGCACAACGTAGGCGAAAGCAGTCTCCGAAGAAAACAGAGGCTGCCGAACAAGCTGTAAAAGACCTCCTCAAGGCAAACTTTATTTCGGAGGCCAAGTACACTACTTAGCCGTCCAATGTTGTACTCGTTAAAAAGTCTAATGGAAAATGGCGTATGTGTGTTGATTATACCGATCTCAATAGGGCCTACCCTAAATATGCAAATCCCCTCCCCAATATAGATAAACTAGTTGATAATCATGATGGTTTTAAATTGTTATCGTTCATGGACGTATATTCGGGCTATAATCGAATACCCAAGGCGAGAAGCGACAAAAGGTACACAACTTTCATGACCGAATCAGGAAATTATTACTACAATGTAATGCCCTTCGGCTTGAAAAACGTTGCCGCTACCTACCAAAGGATGATGAACAAGGTCTTCCGGGGAGAAATCGGGGACATGATCGAAGTCTATATGGACGGAAAAATCGTGAAGTCCCACGAGGAATCCGATCACACGGCCCATTTGAGGAAAGTCTTCAAGCAGGCCAGGAAGTTTCGGATGCATTTCAACCTAGAGAAGTGCACGTTCGGGGTACGAGCGGGCAATTTCCTCGGCTTCTATCTGACAGAGCGAGGAATCGAAGCTAACCCCGACAAGTGCAGAGCCTTCTCCGAGTTCCCCACGCCAAACTCGAAGAAGTCCATCTAATCCCTCAACGGCATGCTCGCTTTGTTATCCCGTTTTGTGGCAAAGTATGCCCAACATGCACTGCCCTTTTTCAAACTCCTCTGCAAGGAGGCGGCTTTCGAGTGGACGGAGGATTGTGACCAGGCTCTCCCCCACCTAACGCAAGCACTGTCAGAACCGCCCGTTCTCTCACTGCCAGACAACGGCTAAACCCTGTATCTCTACCTCACCATGGCAACCGAGGCCGTCAGCGCCGCCCTCATTCGTGAAACGCCCGATGGGAAGAAGCCCATATACTTCACGAGCAAAGCGCTGCAGGGACCAGAGCTGAGATATCAATAGATAGAGAAAGTAGCCCTGGCCCTCATCAATGTTGCGAGGAGATTAAGGCACTACTTTCTAGTCCACAGAATCGTGGTCCGAACCGACCAACCCGTGAAGCAACTGTTAGGATGACCATACATGGACGGCAGCTCAAGTGCCCGTTGGAACTGTTCGAGTTCGACATCTAATATGAGAGCAAAAAATCCCTTAAGGCCCAGGCACTGGCCGACTTTTTTGCGGAGATGATATTCGCCGACTCCCCCACTTGCGGGGCGCGTAAATGGACAATCTTTGTCGACGGGGCATCCAGCTCGACAGGAAGCGGGGCGGGTATCATCTTGGAAAATAAGGAAGGAATTATCGTCGAAGTATCGCTTACCTTATCTTTCCCCACTTCTAACCATCAGGCCGAATACAAAGCCTTCCTCGCCGGTCTACACCTGGTCGAAGATCTAGGAGCCGAGGAAGTCATCATCTGCACCGATTCTCAACTCGTGGCCCTCCAAGTTCGAGGAGAATACCAGGACAAGAACTACAACTTATCTGAATACTTGACCCTGGTCAAGGAGAAGATGACAAAATTTGCAGCGATGGAAGTAAAGCACGTTCCCCGCAAACATAATGTCAGAGCAGATGTTTTGTCAAAGCTGGCAATCACGAAGAAAAGGGCTGAAACAAATCCGTCATCTAGGAAGTACTTCCTCGACCCAACATCGAGAAAGCTTCCACGAGCCTCGACGTGTATGTCATCGGAGACAACAACTGCTGGATGCCCCCCGTCTACAACTACCTCGGGAAGGACGAACTACCGTCCGACCCCAAGAAGGCCAGCATAGTCAGGCACAGTGCTTGCTCCTACGTCTTGGTCGAAAATATGCTCTACAGGCGAGGGTTCTCCATCCCTTTACTCAAATGCATCGAGGAGGAGATGGTCGCACGCGTCCTACGCGAGATCCATGAGGGGATCAATGCCCAACACCTCGGGGGGAGATCCCTCGCCCGGAAGGCCCTTCGAGCAGGATATTACTGGCCAACCATGCAGCATGATATGAAAGAGCACGTCAAGAAATGCGACAAATGGCAACGGCACGGGGACATGCATTTGACACCGCCCAATGAACTCAAAGAAATGTCCTCCCCATGGCCTTTCGCATGGTGGGGCCTGGATATCCTCGGACCATTCATCGTGGGGTAGGGTCAAACTAGAATAAGTACCTGGTAGTAGGCGTTGACTACTTTACCAAGTGGATAGAAGCAAAGGCTCTGGCCAAAATAATGGCCCACAACATACTCCGCTTCTACAAATGGAACATCCTTGCCCGCATCAGCATCCCCCAAGCAATAGTCACCGACAAAAAGTTTCAGGAGTTCGTTGCCCAACTGGGCACCAATCAACACTTCACGTTCGTCGAACATCCCCAGACTAACGGGCAAGCTGAGGCGGTAAACAAGGTAATCCCGTGAGGCCTCAAATGAAGGTTGGACGAAACAAAGAAAGCTTGGGTCGAAAAGCTGCACAGTGTACTCTAGGCCTACCGTACTATGCCCTACTCTTCGACCGAAGAGGTCCGGTTAGTGGCAACTATCTACGAGGCCTCACTAAAACAAAAATCGCAATTACGCACAACGCCAAAGTTATATGACAATAATTCCGAGTAGGCAGTCTCCTCTTAAGGAGGAATCACAAAGATTCCCGTGAAGGCAAACTCGCCGCAAACTGGGAGGGACCCTATCGTGTTCGGGCGAAAACAAAGAATGGGGCCTACTACCTAGAACAACTTAATGGGGAAGAACTTGCTCGACCATGGAACGCCAAAAAGCTAAAACAATATTATAGCTAAGGCCATAATCGCCGGCTTGCTTCGTCGATACGACGAGCATAGTGTCGCGCCCAGGTACAAGCGTTGCATACATAAATAAATCAAGGCAGGATTTTGCTCAAGAACGAGCAGAACCCATGCTCGACAGCGGTTCCTCAACCGAGCCCTTCGTAGTCCAAGTACCATGATAGAAAGAACATCCAACTCACGATAGGAAGTTCACGCCGCGAGCTCAGGCCTCAAACGCGACCTGAGCTCCGCTCTCATGCCTGGAAGCTACCCAGGCCATTCGACCAGTCCCCCTCACTTCCGAACACATCTAAGTCGAGCAAACCCCCAAACAACAAATCATTCAAAGTTACCCTTGTGAAAGGCACACGCGTATCGAGCAATAATTCAACATTTAGTAAAAATAAAGAGAAGTAAAGCCATGTGCAAAATAAATCATACAAAACTGACCAGATCGGCCGGGAACAAAATATTACAATAAAGTAGTCACAAGGACCACAAATGTATGAGTTACATTGACAAGGGGCCATGCCTCGCACAAAAAATAAAATTACATAAATGCGGCACACATACCGAAGTTACTACAACAAGGAAACCACTCATCCATTTGCTAAGGATCGTCGCGGAGAGTTCGTGCATGCTCCTCGGCAATCTGAAGAAACTCGGGGATAACGATCTTGCCGTCCTCAACGTTATTGTGGAACCCAGACCCCTCGGTGGTAAATTCAACCCCGGGATTCAGGATCCTCAGTTGGGCCACGAAATTATTGAAGGAATCCTCGGAGATGACCTCGCAGTCGTCCTCCGTCCAATTGATGCATGCAATCAGCTCAGTCCGAGTCTTTAACTTCTTTATTTCCTTATGCTCATCCTCGGCAGGGGCATCTATACTCCTCGTTGCTCGACCAGATCTTTCGCGGCTTCCTTCTCCATGACAAGGGTATCTTTCTCCCCGTTAAGTTTGGTCATTTCCTCCTGGGACTTTTTCATCGCCTCCTCGACGGCCCTAGCCTCCTCCTTAGATTTCTTCAACTTCTCCTCCAGGACCACTATCGTGGCTTGGGCCTTCTTCAGCTCAGAGTCATGATGAGAATCTTCCTCGGCGTAAACCGCCGCCATCTCCAAGACTTTAATCAAGGCGGAAGCATCCTGTGCCAGAATTTCCCTTTTGCTCGGGCGATCCATTTTATCGAGCTTTAAAGACTCCGCCCGAGGAACCGTCAAAGAGGAGCCTTCAAAGAACCTTTTATTGTGGAGACACGGAGGCAGCTCGAACCTGATCTTCTCCCCTGCCTGGCTGAGGTCCACCAGCTCAGTCTGTCGTGTGTGCATGAACCTCGAGTTTACGGGCACTGGAGATGTCTGGACGGGTGGAGGAGTTGATGAGGAGGTCCCCGACCCCGTTTGTGGGGGTGGCCCCCATTGGTTGAGCCTGCTCTTCCCAATTGATATTTCACCTTTTCCCTTCGCCTGGGCATTCTTCACGATTCGCTCATGTGCAAAAGTTATTTTACCTTCAAGAACACAACAAGCACATTATCACAAAGCAAAGATAACAGTCTAAGCAGGCTAAGAAATAAAAGCTACTGAGCAAGGCCATGGCATCATCCCGAGTCCGGCACTCGAGGAGCTCTTTTGTGTTGTTAAAATGACTCTCCACCTTTTGCCCCCATTTTTCTCGTATATTGGCTCCCCGCTCTTAGTCACGCACTAAGCATGGGTAAAACTGTTGACAAATTTCACCAGATTTGCATATCCGACCCTGTCATCTCGTTGAGCATCTCGGGGGTGGTAGTGTAACCATCTGCTCCCATAGTGAAATGGTCCCCGCTCTTGCAAAAAAGGAACTTCAGCAGTCTCTGCCCCACTATCTTACCGTTCTCGTCAACGAGGTCCTCCCCATTTTCGTACATCGAGACCTCCCAGACGAACATCGAATCAGTAGCCCTCACCGACACAGGCTCAATGACATAATACCTCTCCTTGAAAGTCTAAATGGACTCAAAGAAGGGTTTAAACAGCTTCCTCCCATGCTTCAGGAAGACCCAGCCAAATCTCCTTCCCGAAACCTGGCACTAGAGATGGAATATTGTAAAGAAAAGAAGGAGGGTAGCTCCTATCTCCAAGTAATCACATGTCAGCTCGAATGCTCGTATGAAGGTAATCAAGTTAGGATGTAGCTGCGAAGGGGCCAGAGCCAGATGAACGAAGGCCGACCTCTGGAAATTAGTGAAGGGAAACCTCAGCCCAATCTCCTTAAAAACATACTCATACATTGAAAACCTCTCCCCGTAGTCCGTGCAGATGCGGTCGTCTTCTCTGGGGAAATGAACCTGAAATTCTGGCCTATGCCGATAGCAAATGTCCTAACACATGTCAATACATTATGCTACATAATCATTTAAACTCAAAGGCGCAACAGCAGACTGATACCTTGAATATCAAAACTGCACAATCACAGATGTCATGACATCTGATCCAACATGTTTATCATGGACCCTAACAGAAAACGTAAATCTGCAAAATGATAAAGAACACAACAATTGTTAACCCAGTTTGGTGCAACTCACCTACATATGGGGGATACCAATCCAGGAAGAAGACTTCACTATCTGTAGACATGTTACAAAGCTAAACTCCCCCGTTTACAACTTTATCCTAACATCTACCCAATGAACATCTTTACTAAAGCTAAACTCAAATGTTTACAACTCTGATATGAGATACCCCACTCACTTCCCTTAATCACCAACTATGATTTCTACATCATCCCTGTCAATACAGAAATCTGTCAAGCTTTCTTGACAACCAAGATAACTTGGATTTGCTTAAAAGCTTCATCCAAGAACAATACAAAATCCGATACCTCGAGGCTTATGGATCTGTGCGACACCTATATCTGCCACAATGCATCAACGGATACAAAGGGAGACTTACAACCTAAAGAGCCAACGACTCTCAAAACCCTAAACCCTTGTTTCTTACGCAAGAGAACTAGGTTACAAAAGGCATACAAAGGCGTATCAAATCCTAGGTCTAAGTCTTCTATTTATAGGCTTCTGCTTCCTTGGGCTTCAATCTTTGGTCCTTGATCCATGTTCTGATTGCTTCCTTGATTGTTGCAACAGATAAAACAGATTTAAATCAATCTGTTATAATCAGTCCAGGATGTCAAGTCTTAAAGTTAAGACATCTTCTTCGACATCTTTGTTCTTTGGCAAAGTTCTACAGCTTTGGTCTTTATGTTGAGACACCCCCTTCAGCACTCAGTTTTACCAAAATTTTGTCCAAAATATTTGAGCTTTCAATCTCCCCCTTTTTGGCAAATTTTTGCTAAAACTCTTTGCACAACAAGGCAAGAAATAATCAACTCTTAATTATTAATTTAAGACTCCAGAAATCCTAAGACTCCAGAAGTCCTAAAACTTCTGAGACTGAGACTGCAGAAACACCTTCTCTCCCCCATTTTAGTCAAAAATTGACAAAAACAAATGTACCAATCCAGCCCAGACGTACCACACCCAAGGAACAATTCTGAATAATGCTATGAAGACACACATCTTGAGCCAAAAGTGACCAAGGCTTTCCTATAAATACCTCATCGGCCTTCATAGAAATCAACGAGCCAAGAGAAGATCATTAATAGCAGATGAGATTCACCAACACTGAGAGTGTACCGGCCAAGAATACTTTGACTGTTTCTTCTATAAAGAGCATCATTCAAAGATTTTGCAAAGCCCGAAGAACATGTGTTGTACACGCCCATATTCCACCGTCCAAGGTACACCGTCCATAATGACCCAGTTACCTCAAAAGCATGTTCTTAACAATGTCCTGACATCATGTCAGACAATGTTTATCAAAAACTTATGTATTGATTAATAACTTCACAGTCTTCAGATCAAAGTCTGCAGAGAAAAATAAATTCCCCAGACTCAACCAATGATTCTTAAGCATCCAATAAGAATCATGTTACTTGCACTGCCAAATCTCCCCAAACTTGCAACAATACAAATATGTCAAGACATCCTTCTTGACATCTCATCCTCCCAGGATGAACACATAATCACACTTGCTTGACACACAATACAAACTGGAACTCCAACTGCACCCTCGCAGTAAAATAACTTAGATCACGGAGCAACTCCCCCTACCTAAGATAACCAGTGCTCCTCCACAGAGCATTAAGCTGATGAATGGAAAACATAAGACGCATCTTCATGTCTTCAAGAGCGCATACTCAGTCCAACCTACCTGCTGAACACAATCATCAATCCTCTTATTGCTTCTTTTGATAAGAACCAATAATCACTCACACATGATCACCATCATGCTACCCGTGAGGAAATAACAGGATCACTATCCTTACCATAACAAACTATTGGATTAAGATCAAAGTCCCATTGATCCCCTTCTTCCTGCAACCATCTACACACCATACGAACTCTTCTTAAATTCTTATGTATAGACCTCCAGCTGCTTGAGGCATAAACCAATTGAATCAGAATGCTTCACATTCCTCAAAGAGACACACATGGCCCCTTAGTTTGTTATAACGGTGTCAGATATCGTATGCATGCTCCAAAACTTCACAGCTGTCAAACTGATCCACTACTAGCATAACTTGCAGCCAGGGGCAGTATCCCCTTCGCAATATTTTTCACTGACCTTACCAAAGCCCGCAACTGAGATAGACACCCCATAATCCAAGACAGTCATTCCTTATTATTCTCCTGTATGATAACCTGGAATACTTCTGATTTTCTGGTGAATATCCACTTCTGAACGCATCAGAATCCGGACCTTCATGCAATCAACCCGTGATCCACTCCAGTATTCTCCACACTATCCTCCCAAGGCAGTTCTTCTACTTCATTATTCTCCCGTATGACGAGATAGACACTCCTTAGACATGATGTAGCCAACAAGTTTCTCGACCAGAACTTAAGAATCCTCCACCAAGGATAACCAGCCCAAAAAATGTTCTAACATCAGTTAGGACATCTTCCACACATCATAGACACCACGCACCACGGTTCTTGATATGCTCCACCACTGGACTTACTATCAGCATAGTAATCCAAACTGAAGATCTTCACACAACACTGCGCCACCAGCTTGAACAAAGAGAGCTTCAGAAATCCAGAGAGAAATAAACTCTCATCCACCAAAAGAAGGTATACTTCCATCCTCAACCCAGAACTTCTGCCACAAGCTCCAAGAGAACCAGAACCTCCTTATGTTTTCAACTAACTACTCTTCTGCACAAGAGCAGTCAGTTTCAAGCATCCTGCTTGAATGTACACTATGAAACCAACCAATTGCCACCTTTTGATTGATCTCAATCTTCTTTAGAACTCCCACAAGATACACTGATCCACCAATGAAATCAGATCTTCAAGTCACATGAACTACTTGCTCCATAGCAAGATATCTTGGATTCACCAAGCCTCTTAGACATGTAACATCTTCCTATCCACAGCTCCCGTAAACTGCATGGGATAGACCTTTTTAAAGCATCCATAACTTCCATTCTCCTGTAGATCACCTTATCTTAAGCTAATGTGCCACATCACCAGCTGAGACTCTGGTGTTAAGCTAGATGTCAGAACATTCTAATACGACATCCAACTGCTAAATTTAGCTTCTCCTTCTGCCACTTAGAAGACCTCATCCCTTTGCAGAACAAGAGTTCCATGCTCTCATAGACTTGATTCAACAACCAAGTTTGAGTAGACAACCTCCATCCTGCTTTGAAACTCCAAAGACTTCACACCCGCCACGTTTGAATCTTCAGAAAATAAGTAGTCCTAGACTACACTATAGCCATACCAAAGAATGCCACTTTCCTTAGTAGGGCAGTATGTAGAAAGCTAGAGATAACTGCCACTTAACTTTGACTTCCAAGAAGAGCAAGATCCAAGATCTAAAGTACCTAGATCAGAAATAAACTGATCTAAGATGTAACCATCAAGATCATGATGTCTTCATCTTCATCTTCAACAGCATCAAAGTCCAGACCAGTTTCTTGCCAGGAAACTCTCCAGAAAACACATGCTTCTGTCACACCCGACTGAAGCCAATTCTTAGGTCACCTCCTAAGACTAAAATAGATGCTAAAGTGTATGCAGTATCCCTCCCATGATTCTGCACAAACTATGATGATGAGATATCCAACATCTTGTTGAACATCAGCAATCTTGACTTTCAAGGATAATCAATTAAATACTTGTGAACTCCACAAATAGCAATTGATCTTAAATCTTTGTCCAATAACCCTTCTTCACTATTGTAGCTAAGCTCCAGCAGATCACTTCATGAACACTTGTCAAGTATTCAATCTTTTGCAAGTATCTTATTTGACAAACAGTGTTGAGATACCAAGGCTGCCACCCTTGACTCAAGTAACTAAGATTCTCTCTGAATGAACCTTATTTACCTCAACAATTCTTCAATCAGATTGGATCCACCCTTAGGGTTAAGAGAGATGAATCCTTCCTTGTTGTTTTTGGACGGTGAAAATAAATCACCTCCACTTTCTTCTGATTGTGTTTCAAAGAAACACCTTCTAGTCAGAAGAATAACTAGAAGACTCCAGATGCACGACATAGATGCCTTTATGAGTGGACTTGAGAGAATTCTCAAGTATCTTTGACAACTTAGCCGATCAATAATTTATCAAACTCCCAGAGCAAGAACTTGATAAACTTAAACTCAACTCCTCTCCTTTTCAACTGACTTCAACTGCATCAAGAAACCAAGCTTCCAAGTACCAAGTCACCATACCAGATATCTTCCAACAACTCTCTTCATTCCACTGCTCCCGACTTTGGAATAAGAGAAAACATATATCTTCACATATAAAGGCCGACGATTGAGATCTTCCACCAACTGTCTTCAGTAACAACTCCAGAATCCCATAATTCTAGAGCTCTTCCATCAGAAACACATGTAGCGGAACCACCAAGGAACATAACCCGCTTGCCCTAATAAGATGTCAGAACATCTTATAAGACACCCCAACAAGAGAACTAGCCACTTCTCCTACAGTAGTTTTAGAATCTCCTCAGCAACATGAACAACCTCTGGGTTGTTACCTTCGATCCAGAACATCCATCTCATCCATTAATACCCTTGAGTATGTCTGAGTTGATTTGTCTGATCTTCAAAACTCCTCCTTGTTTAAACGCCAGAAAGTATCTCCCAAAGATCTCATCCAGAACCAGACAGGATGCCCGCTCTGATACCAATTGAAAATCTGGCCTACGCAGATAGCAGATGTCCTAACACATGTCAAGACATTGTGCTACATAATCATTTAAACTCAAAGGTGCAACAACATACTGATACCTTGAATATCAAAACTGCATAATCACAGATGTCACGACATCTGATCCAACATGTTTATCATGAACCCTAACAGAAAACATAAATCTATAGAAAGATAAAGAACACATAAATTGTTAACCCAGTTCGGTGCAACTCACCTACATCTGGGGGATACCAATCCAGGAAGAAGACTTCACTATCTGTAGACCTGTTACAAAGATCAACTCCCCCGTTTACAACTTTATCCTAACATCTACCCAATGAACATCTTTACCAAAGCTAAACTCAAACGTTTACAACACTGATATGAGATACCCCACTCACTTCCCTTAATCACCAACTGTGATTTCTACATCATCCCTGTCAATACAGAAATCTGTCAAGCTTTCTTGACAACCAAGCTAACTCGAATTTGCTTAAAAGCTTCATCTAAGAACAATACAAAATCCAATACCTCAAGGCTTATGGATCTGTGCGACACCTATATCTGCCACAATGCATCAACTGATACAAAGGGAGACTTACAACCTAAAGAGCCAACGACTCTCAAAACCCTAAACCCTTGTTTCTTACGCAAGAGAACTAGGTTGCAAAAGGCATACAAAGACGTATTAAATCCTAGGTCAAAGTCTTCTATTTATAGGCTTCTGCTTCCTTGGGCTTCAATCTTTGGTCCTTGATCCATGTTCTGATTGCTTCCTTGATTGTTGCAACAGATAAAACAGATTTAAATCAATATGTTATAATCAGTCCAGGATGTCGAGTCTTCAAGTTAAGACATATTTTTTGACATATTTGTTCTTTGGCAGAGTTCTATAGCTTTGCTCCTTATGTTGAGACATCCCCTTCAGCACTCAGTTTTACCAAAATTTTGTCCAAAATATTTGAGCTTTCAGAACCTTTAATTCCCCTTCAGCCCCCACGGTCGTGAAAGTGTCTCCAATATATGAGGCAAAAATGGAGGCATTCTCCGTAGGTTCTGCGACTGACCACTCTTCTGCGGAAGTCCTCGAAGGAGGGGTTTCATCGTCGTCTCGGGGAGTAGCAGTGTCCTCGATATCGCTATCCTCCGAGGAGCTCTCATCGGACAGGTCTCTAAGAATTTCGTCTTCAGTTTCATGGGCCATCTCCTTTACCTGAAAAGCATATGACAAAAGTGAATTCGATGACAAAATCAAAATCACCTTTCCACCGCTAGTCAAGTGAAAGGGCGCGCAAAAGCCCGAGGACGACATCCCCGACCTAAGCCCTACTTAAATGGCCCAGCTAATAGTGCGAGGAGATACCCGGGGCAACCCTCCAACGCTCGCGGGGAGATCCTCCCCGGTTCGTTACCTAGATTACCATTTGAAAATCTACCAGAAAACTGAATCCGCCGAAAAACTCATGAGTACACCGGAAAATTCATGAGCTCCGCCGGCGACAAACGCACTCGTAGTCGCAACGACACCAGAATCAACCTAAAGTCCTAACTTCCTAAGCTTCCAGCGACCACGACAACGACTAAAACTGGCCAAACCACAGCCTACCACCAACAGCCACTGAAAACTGCTACTGCACTACCTAATTTTCTCCCTAACATCATGCATTCTAAGAAGATCAGAAAGCTAAAAAGCCTAAAATAAGGATCAAGTCAAGTAACTTACTTGGTCGGAGAAGAAATTAAGGGGTCGAAGAGTCTGGCCGGAGCTTGTACGACGGTTGGACGGTGGTTGGACGACGGCTAGACGACAGTGACGGTAGAACGCAGAGCAAAAGAGCGAAAGAAAAGAGAGAAGCGAAAAGTGAAAATGAGTAGCTTCTCCCTCTATTTATAGGCGATCTGAGGGCAAATGGACGAGCACGCGTGGCTAATGTAACGCCCCAAATAATTATAATATTTATTTATTTAATTATTATGATTATGCGGTGTTTTGGTGCTTTGTGATGACCTTGTGACGTTGATGAATTATGTGATTTGTGGGGTATCCGTGGGTTAATGGAACTTTGAGGCCTTAGACTTAATAGATTAATTAGATTATTTTATTAATAATAGTATTAAAATAATTTGAATAATTAAAATATTATTTAGATTATTATTATTATTATTATTGTTAATTAATTAATTAAGAGACCATTAAGGGTAATACGGTAATGTGGAGGGGATTAGTGGAGGATAACATGGTAAACAGAGATTAAGGCCCAAAAACCCATAGGTTTAACAAAAGAGAAAAATAGGGATTTTGAGATCAGAATTTTTCAACCCTAAGGAGTGATTGGAGATCTGAGGAAAGGAGGCTAGATCGAGGAATCAACCGTAGAACCTCGGAAATGAAGAATCTCTGCTGAATAATTCGAGGTATGGGGGGTAATCTGGGTTAATGTATTTGATATGGGTTTACGGTAGAGGTAGTTATGTGTTTTCGTTTCCTGATGAATTCGTGTGGATCTGTGATGCAAAAATTGTGATTTTTCTGTGTACGATTCTGTGATGAACTCTGTGCAAATTGTTGTATCTGATGTTGAATCTGTGTGAATGATTGTTGATGCTGTGACGAACTTGTGGGTAACCAGATCTGTAAATCAAACCTGATATTAAGCAAATTCAGACTTAGTAATTAGGAATAATTCATGTAGATGATGAAGTAGGATGAATAACTTAGATCTGGGATGAATCGAAGATGATTTGAGGCTGTTTCTGGTAGATCGAAGGTGCTGGGAAGAGGGATTTTGTGCTCAGATGCGAAATCTGAGTTTTGGAGGAGCCTCTGGTGATACGCGTAATGGAGAAGGCAATACGCGTAATGGGCAAGGCAATACACGTAATGAGGACACTCCCAAGGTGATACGTGTAACGCCCCGATTCCGATTATTCCCATTTTGTTGAGTCTTTTATTTAAATTGAGTGATAAATTATTTTATTTGTGAAATCGGTATGTTAATATGCTATGTTGACGTGTTATGATATTTGACCGTTTTGAGAGTTTTCGGGGAAATTATAATGGAGGGTATTTTAGACATTTCTCAATTATTGGTAAGTTAGAGATTTAGTAAAAATTGTTAGAAAAATGATTAAGTGTAGAATTTTGTGAGAAAATGAATTAATTAAATTGGAGAAGAAATAGAAATAGAAATAGAAAGGAAAAAGAAAGATAGAAAGAAAGAGGGGAGAAAGAAAGAGGAAGAGGAGAAAAGAGAAGGAAAAGAGGAAAATCAAGAAAATCAACTTCTAGGAATCGATTTAATCGGGTAAGGGTGTGAAATCTTGTTATCTTATCAATGTATATCATTATGTATGATTATGTATGTGTGTATTGGATTGTTTCTTGTGTTTTCATAGTTTTCTATTCTAGGTCGATTTTGAGAAATCGATGTTTTCGCGGTTGGAAATCGACGTAAATGTGGTAGAATGCTTGTTGCCATGATTGGATTGAGTTTTGATTGATATATGTGGGGTTGAAAATGTTTTGGGTTGAAAAATATGGATTTTGGGGTTTTCAACAGCGCTGGAAATTCTGAGTTTTCCTTGGTTCGCCTAGCGAACTTGGGGCGAAGCAGTAGCGAGTGATGTTTTCGCGTGTTCGCCTAGCGAACCAGTTAGCGAAGGTTCGCTGAGTTGTTCGCCTAGCGAACTTTGGGTGTTTTTGATGTTGGGGGTTGCTGCCTTGGTTCGCCAAGGGGTTCGCCTAGCGAACTTTGTGTCTGTTTTTAGCAAGTAGTTGGTTCGCTGGAACATTCGCCTAGCGAAGGTGCTAGCGAGTGCTCGCGAGATGGTTCGCCCAGCGAACAGTGCTGTTTGTGTAATTTTGTTTTCTGCATAACTTTTGATCTGTGGTTCGGTTTGAGGCGTGGTTTGATGCATTAGAAAGCTTATGGAATGTTCTTTCTTATTATGATGAATTGGAAATTATTAGCCGATTAAATAAGTCGAAAAAGTTGGGAATAGTGTTATTTAGCGACTTTGACCGTTTTGAATGTGTGTTTAGATGTGAATCATACAATAGTGCATTGATGTGAATGTATATAGATTGTATGTGATTGAATGAGATGAATGTATGATTATATTGTGAATATATATGCATTTCAAGAATGTCTTGAGTCATTTGCATGTGAAGCATAATGATGTGCATTCTTGTGTTAAGGGATTCTAATGAGAATCCGCTATAACGTCGTGTGCCTTAAAAATAAGAGGTGTGAGCGATCGGATGGATCGTGTACCTTAAACATAAGAGGTGTGAGCGCTGGTTATAGATGATCGTGTGCCTTATACAAAGAGGTGTGAGCGATCGGGTCGTGTGCCTTATACAAAGAGGTGTGAGCGATCCATAAACGCCGTGTGCCTTAAAAATAAGAGGTGTGAGCGATCAGATCAGATCGTGTGCCTTAAAAATAAGAGGTGTGAGCGACGGGGAACATCGTATGCCCGACGGGGAGTTACAGTGATGTAACGAGCAATGGTTCCAGCAGAGTTCCTGAGTGAACTTGAGATGATTGAGCCGGTACCGCATTGCATTTGCATAGAGTCGTGAGTCGGTCTCTATGATTTGCATTTATCATCTTTATAATGGTGCATTGATGAATAAACATAAATGTGTATGTTTATGTGGAATGATAAGAATTGTGAAAGTATGAATGATGTATATGCTTGGTTTTGACTATATATATAAATACATTGCGATGTATATGAGTGAGTTGTGACGAATTGTGGTGAGAATGTGGAATATGTGTATTTTTATGTTAAGATATATATAATTATATGCATTGTTATTATGATAATATTTCTCACCCTTCTGCTGTTTTATAATGCTCTATGAGGCATTGCAGAGTAGGTATGCTGGTGGTCTTTTTGTGAAGTGTGTCTTCATTCTTTTGGTCGGTCGGCTCTGATATGTAGCACCGGGTAGCTAGGAGGCTATGATTCTTTTGTGATACATTGTATATGTATCTTGTTGATGAATGTTTATGTAAACATGAATTATGTTTGTGGATAATACTTGATGATGTATATATGTATATATGATGGTTGTTATTCAATGTTTAGATTTCCCGTTTTTATTCTAAATATTGAGATGTGGGTGTAAGGACTAAGTTCCTCTGTTGCAAAGTTACCCCACTGTTGCATATCAATGGTTGAGCAGGTGTTGTATGTTTTAATTTATGGTATAATGTGACATACCTCTTTTATACTATGTTTATAATTATACTCTGACGAAATATTTAATATGTGCCTAAATGATTATGTGATTATTTGGGGGTATAGAAAGGGGGTGTTACATTAAGTGGTATCAGTGCCAGAGTTGAGTCAGTTGTGTCTGTCTTGTTGTTGTGTTGGTTGAACTGTTGTTTAACCTTGCTGTCATTTTTGGGAATGATCAGAATATGGCAGGTAGGAACGACAATGCAATGGCTGCTGCTTTGGAAGCAATGGCTAGGGCGGTGCAAGGTGCGCCGAATGTGAATGCTAATGACGAGTTCAGGAAGAATCAACCACCAGTCTTCAAAGGAAGATTTGATCCCGATGGTTCTCAACTTTGGTTGAAAGAGATTGAAAGAATCTTCAGAGTCATGGACTGTGCAGAGGAGAACAAGGTGAGGCTTGGGTCTCACATGCTGAAGGAAGAAGCCGACGATTGGTGGATCGGTATGCGTCAAGTTCTTGAGGTGGATGACGAAGAGGTAACTTGGGATTTATTTCGTACTGAGTTCTTAAGGAAGTATTACCCTGAAAGTGTGAAAGGGGAGAAGGAGATGGAGTTCCTTGAATTGAAACAAGGTAGTATGTCTGTGGTGGACTATACTGCTAAATTTGTGGAGTTGGTTCAATTCCATCCTCATTATGCCGCGATTACTGCTGAGTTCTCAAAGTGTATTAAATATGAGAATGGTTTGCGTCCTGAGATTAAACAAGCTGTGGGATATCAAAGGATAAGAAGGTTTTCGGATTTGACGGAATGTTGTAGAATCTTCGAGGAAGATAGCAAGGCTCGTTCTACACATTACAAAAGTTTGAATGAGAGGAAGGGAAAGCAACAAGCTAGAAGTGGACCTTATGTGACACCCGCTGATAAGGGCAAGCATAGGGGAAACTTTGAGAAGAGATCTGGAGGGGTAGGTTCCGGTTCCATTAAGTGTTTCAAGTGTGGTGAAATGGGTCATAAATCATTTGAGTGTGGGAAGACTGTGGTGAAATGTTCTAACTGTGGAGGCCTTGGGCATGCTACTACTGATTGTAGAAGGAATGTGGTGAAATGTTTTAATTGTGGGGAACCTGGCCACATTAGCACGAAGTGTCCGAATCCGAAGAAAGCTCCAACTGGTGGAAAGGTATTTTCTTTGGCGGGAACTCAGACTTCAAGTGCAGATCGTCTGATTAAAGGTACTTGCTTTATTAATAGTACACCTTTAGTTGCTATTATTGATACGGGAGCGACTCATTCGTTTATTTCGTCTGAGTGCGCGAAGCGTTTGAATCTTGTGTTGTCTCTGATGGATGGTAAGATGGTTATTGATACTCCAGCAATGGGGTCAGTAACTACTTCTTTGGTTTGTTTGAGTTATCCTTTAACCATTTATGGTAAAGACTTTGAGATGGACTTAGTGTGTTTGCCGTTGGAAGGATTGGATGTGGTCTTGGGTATGAATTGGTTGTAATTTAATCGGGTTCATATTGATTGCTATCACAAGTTAGTGAGGTTTCCTTCTTTGGAAGAGGATGAAGATGAGAGTTTCTTATCCACTAAAGAGTTGAAGAAACTTTTAGCAGACGAAGCTCAATTGTTTGGTTTGTTTGCATCATTGTCTGTGGATAGTCAAGTGTCACTTGATGTGTTTCCTGTTGTGTGTGATTTTCCTGAAGTGTTTCCTGAGGATATTAAGGATGTACCGCCGGAAAGAGAAGTTGAGTTTTCTATTGATCTAGTTCCGGGTACTAGACCGGTTTCGATGGCACCGTATCGTATGTCGGCATCGGAGTTGGTAGAATTGAAGAAGAAATTGAATGACTTGTTGGACAAGAGATTTGTAAGACCAAGTGTTTCTCCTTGGGGTGCTCTGGTATTGTTGGTAAAGAAGAAAGATGGGAGTATGCGGTTATGTATTGATTATCGACAATTGAACAAGGTGACAATTAAGAACAAGTATCCGCTTCCAAGGATCGATGATTTGTTGGACCAATTGGTTGGTGCACGTGTTTTTAGCAAGATTGATTTGAGATCGGGATATCACCAGATTCGTGTGAAAGAAGAGGATATTCAAAAGACGGCCTTTAGGACACGGTATGGCCATTACGAATATTCTGTGATGCCATTCGGGGTTTCTAATGCGCCGGGGGTGTTTATGGAATACATGAATCGTATTTTTCATGAGCAGTTAGATCGTTTTGTGGTTGTGTTCATCGACGATATTTTGATTTACTCTAAGTCTCAAGAGGAGCATGAAGAGCATTTGAGGATTGTGTTACAAATTTTGAAAGAGAAATAATTGTATGCTAAGTTGTCGAAATGTGAGTTTTGGTTATCGGAAGTAAGTTTTCTTGGACATGTTATTTCCGGTAGTGGTATTAGTGTTGATCCAACCAAGATTGATGCGGTGATGCAATGGGAGGCTCCTAGGTCGGTTACGGAGATTCGAAGCTTTTTAGGCTTGGCGGGTTATTATCGGAGGTTTATTGAGGGGTTTTCGAAGTTGGCACTTCCGTTAACGCAATTGACTTGTAAAGGAAAGGCTTTCATTTGGGATATTCATTGTGAAGAGAGTTTCAATGAGCTAAAAAGAAGGTTGACAACGGCTCCGATCTTGATTTTGCCAAATCCTACGGAACCATTTGTTGTGTATTGTGATGCTTCATTGGTTGGTTTAGGTGGTGTTTTGATGCAAGATGGAAAAGTTGTGGCTTATGCTTCAAGACAATTGAGAGTGCATGAAAAGAATTATCCTACACATGACTTGGAGTTAGCGGTCGTGGTGTTTGTTTTGAAAATTTGGAGGCACTATCTTTATGGTGCAAGATTTGAAGTTTTTAGTGATCACAAGAGCTTGAAATATTTATTTGATCAAAAAGAATTGAAAATGAGACAAAGGAGGTGGTTAGAGCTTTTGAAGGATTATGATTTTGGTTTGAATTACCATCCGGGTAAGGCAAACGTGGTGGCCGATGCTTTGAGTCGGAAGTCGTTACATATGTCCTCATTGATGATGAGAGAATAGGAACTTTTGGAGAATTTTAGAGACTTGAGTTTGGTTTCTGAAATGACGCCGAGAAGTGTGAGACTTGGTATGCTACATGTTACGAATGATTTTCTTGCAACCGTGTGTGAAAAGCAAAAGTTGGATTTGAAGTTCGTTGATTTGATGATGAATGGGAATAAGGATTTCAAGGTTGATAATTTTGGAGTTTTGAGATTCCGTGGTCGTATTTGTATTCCCGATGATGCGGAGTTGAAAAAGATGATATTGGAAGAAGGACACCGAAGTAACTTAAGTATTCATCCGAGAGCGAATAAAATGTATCAAGATTTGAAGAAAATATTTTGGTGGTCCGGATTAAAGAGAGATGTGGCTCAATTTGTGTATGTGTGCTTAACTTGTCAAAAGTCGAAGGTGGAACATCAAAAGCCTAGTGGATTGATGCAACCGTTGGACATTCCGGAGTGGAAATGGGATAGTATATCGATGGATTTTGGGTAATCGTTGATAGGCTTACTAAATCTGCTCACTTCATTCCAATTGATATTAGTTATCCTTTGGAGAGGTTAGCCGAGATTTATATTCTTGCGGTTGTGAAGTTACATGGAGTTCCTAAGAGTATTGTATCGGATAGAGATCCTAGATTCACATCGAGGTTTTGGGAGAGTTTACAAAAGGCTTTGGGTTCTAAGTTAAGATTGAGCTCGGCTTATCATCCGCAAACGGATGGTCAAACCGAGAGGACAATTCAATCATTGGAGGATTTATTGCGTGCTTGTATGCTCGAGCAAGGTGGTGTTTGGGATAGTTATTTGGCGTTGATTGAGTTTACCTATAATACCAGTTTTCATTCAAGTATAAGTATGGCACCATTTGAGGCTTTGTACGGTCGGAGATGTCGAACACCTTTGTGTTGGCATGAAACCGGTGAAAGGACGATAGTTGGACTGGAGATGGTACAACAAACGACGGAGAAAGTGAAGTTTATCCGTGAGAAGATGAAAGCTTCTCAAAGTAGACAAAAGAGCTATCATGACAAGAGAAGAAAATATCTTGAGTTTCAAGAAGGCGACCATGTGTTTTTGAGAGTTACCCCGGTTACGGGCGTGGGTCGTGCTTTGAAGTCGAAGAAGTTGACTTCTCGTTTTATTGGTCCGTATCAGATTTCTGCATGGGTTGGTGTTGTGGCTTACCGTGTGGCGTTGCCTTCGAATCTTTCGAATTTGCATGATGTATTCCATGTTTCGCAACTTCGGAAGTATGTTCCAGATTCGTCACATGTTATTCCTATGGACGAGGTTGAAGTGAGAGATAACCTTACGGTCGAAACTTTACCGAATAGGATTTTGGACCGTGAAGTTAAGAAACTAAGAGGCAAGGATATTACACTTGTGAAAGTAGCGTGGGGAGGCGCAGCGGAAGGCGATATGACTTGGGAACTAGAGAGTAGGATGCGAGAGTCGTATCCGGAGTTGTTTGAATCAGGTAATATTTTCGAGGACGAAAATTTCTAAAGTGGGGAAGAGTTGTAACACCCCGATTCCGATTATTCCCATTTTGTTGAGTCTTTTATTTAAATTGAGTGATAAATTATTTTATTTGTGAAATTGGTATGTTAATATGCTATGTTGACGTGTTATGATATTTGACCGTTTTGAGAGTTTTCGGGGAAATTATAATGGAGGGTATTTTAGACATTTCTCAATTATTGGTAAGTTAGAGATTTAGTAAAAATTGTTAGAAAAATGATTAAGTGTAGAATTTTGTGAGAAAATGAATTAATTAAATTGGAGAAGAAATAGAAATAGAAATAGAAAGGAAAAAGAAAGATAGAAAGAAAGAGGGGAGAAAGAAAGAGGAAGAGGAGAAAAGAGAAGGAAAAGAGGAAAATCAAGAAAATCAACTTCTAGGAATCGATTTAATCGGGTAAGGGTGTGAAATCTTGTTATCTTATCAATGTATATCATTATGTATGATTATGTATGTGTGTATTGGATTGTTTGTTGTGTTTTCATAGTTTTCTATTCTAGGTCAATTTTGAGAAATCGATGTTTTCGCGGTTGGAAATCGACGTAAATGTGGTAGAATGCTTGTTGCCATGATTGGATTGAGTTTTGATTGATATATGTGG
Source organism: Lathyrus tuberosus (assembly GCA_022829125.1). NCBI lineage: Eukaryota > Viridiplantae > Streptophyta > Magnoliopsida > Fabales > Fabaceae > Lathyrus > Lathyrus tuberosus. The sequence continues at coordinate 12,440,522 of JALAZF010000039.1, read as the reverse complement.
GGTTGAAAATGTTTTGGGTTGAAAAATATGGATTTTGGGTTTTCAACAGCGCTGGAAATTCTGAGTTTTCCTTGGTTCGCCTAGCGAACTTGGGGCGAAGCAGTAGCGAGTGATGTTTTCGCGTGTTCGCCTAGCGAACCAGTTGGCGAAGGTCAGCGAAGGTTCGTTGAGTTGTTCGCCTAGCGAACTTTGGGTGTTTTTGATGTTGGGGGTTGCTGCCTTGGTTCGCCTAGCGAACTTTGTGTCTGTTTTTAGCTAGTAGTTGGTTCACTGGAACATTCGCCTAGCGAAGGTGCTAGCGAGTGCTCGCGAGATGGTTCGCCCAGCGAACAATGCTGTTTGTGTAATTTTGTTTTCTGCATAACTTTTGATCTGTGGTTCGGTTTGAGGCGTGGTTTGATGCATTAGAAAGCTTATGGAATGTTCTTTCTTATTATGATGAATTGGAAATTATTAGCCGATTAAATAAGTTAGAAAAGTCGGGAATAGTGTTATTTAGCGACTTTGACCGTTTTGAATGTGTGTTTAGATGTGAATCATACAATAGTGCATTGATGTGAATGTATATAGATTGTATGTGATTGAATGAGATGAATGCATGATTATATTGTGAATATATATGCATTTCAAGAATGTCTTGAGTCATTTGCATGTGAAGCATAATGATGTGCATTCTTGTGTTGAGGGATTCTAATGAGAATCCGCTATAACGTCGTGTGCCTTAAAAATAAGAGGTGTGAGCGATCGGATGGATCGTGTGCCTTAAACATAAGAGGTGTGAGCGATGGTTATAGACAATCGTGTGCCTTATACAAAGAGGTGTGAGCGATCAGGTCGTGTGCCTTATACAAAGAGGTGTGAGCGATCCATAAACGTCGTGTGCCTTAAAAATAAGAGGTGTGAGCGATCAGATCGGATCGTGTGCCTTAAAAATAAGAGGTGTGAGCGACGGGGAACATCGTATGCCCGACGGGGAGTTACAGTGATGTAACGAGCGATGGTTCCAGCAGAGTTCCTGAGTGAACTTGAGATGATTGAGTCGGTACCGCATCGCATTTGCATAGAGTCGTGAGTCGGTCTCTATGATTTGCATTTATCATCTTTATAATGGTGCATTGATGAATAAACATAAATGTGTATGTTTATGTGGAATGATAAGAATTGTGAAAGTATGCATGATGTATATGCTTGGTTTTGACTATATATATATATATATATATATATACATTGCGATGTATATGAGTGAGTTGTGATGAATTGTGGTGAGAATGTGGAATATGTGTATTTTTATGTTAAGATATATATAATTATATGCATTGTTATTATGATAATATTTCTCACCCTTCTGCTGTTTTATAATGCTCTATGAGGCATTGTAGAGTAGGTATGCTGGTGGTCTTTTTGTGAAGCGTGTCTTCATTCTTTTGGTCGGTCGACTCTGATATGTAGCACCGGGTAGCTAGGAGGCTATGATTCTTTTGTGATACATTGTATATGTATCTTGTTGATGAATGTTTATGTAAACATGAATTATGTTGGTGGATAATACTTGATGATGTATATATGTATATATGATGGTTGTTATTCAATGTTTAGATTTTCCGTTTTTATTCTAAATATTGAGATGTGGGTGTAAGGACTAAGTTCCTCTGTTGCAAAGTTACCCCGCTGTTGCATATCAATGGTTGAGCAGGTGTTGTATGTTTTAATTTATGGTATAATGTGACATACCTCTTTTATACTATGTTCATAATTATACTCTGACGAAATATTTAATATGTGCCTAAATGATTATGTGATTATTTGGGGGTATAGAAAGGGGGTGTTACAATACGCGTACTGTATGCACCTGTCCCCAAGGGCTGACACGGCCCTCTGCTGATACGCGTACCATATACGTAGAGAAGTTGGGCAATACGCGTAGCATAAGGCCATACGCGTTTGGGAGACCGAGGAAGAAATGGAATACGCGTAAAGGGTGATGCATTACGTGTAAGGAGATCTGAAGGAGAATTGAGGGGAAGAGCCTCTCTGCTGATACGCGTATTGAAGAGGGCAATACGCGTAAGGGTGGGTGATGAGTGCCAAAAAGTCATGTTTTTAGTAGTATTTTTGTGGCACTTATCATTCTAATTGTATTGAATAAAACCCCACTTTGTATGTAAATGTGTATATGTAGTGTATAATCAAGTTTTAGTGTATTTGTGTTCCGTTTGATAGTTTTCTACTCATTTTGTAGGTATTGAGGTGTATTTGGAGCATGAACAATAAAGTGTCGAAGACACGACTTCAAACGCGCGATTTTGAGCAACTCATCAACGAATAAGGCTAAAAATGTGGGTGATAAAAATCACCAGTTTGGTTGATATTTATTCATTGTTAGGTAGGAAATTGAATAAGCTTTCCAACGCTTCGAACCGGGCGCAAATCCGAGTTACGGTTCTCAAGTTATGGCAGAAATATGTGCTGTCTTTTTTTCATAACAGCAGGTAGCGCGCTTAACGCGCCCGACCGCGCTTAGCGGGCTTTTAAGGCGGTTTAAACATTAATAAGGGCGCACTTAGCGCCCAAACCGGGCTTAGCGTGGTCTGTGATTTTGACAGTCAATAAATAGGGAAAAACACATTTTTTAGGGATGGTTTTGGGGTTTTGTGATCCCAACTCCATCAAACTTCATTTTTTCATTAGATTAGCTTAGAAAACATCATGGAAGCTTGCATTTGGATGATCCGGGGTGGATTTCTCATCGATCGGCTCTGACAACCCGTGAAGTGTTTGGTTCATTTCTGATTTTCTTCATGTCTTTCTTCTTTGTTGGGTTTGTATATGTTTTTACTTTGATCTTATGTACATTTGTCGCCCATGGCGTTGTATTTAATTTGCTTTATGAATCTCTATTGGTGATTGTTCTTGATTTTTGCTTAAATGCACGGGGTTTGGGTTGTGTTAGAGATAAACTTCACAAACTTCGATTAAGGATAATTATCTGTTAGTTTCTGAACTCTAGAGATAGATTTAGGGCTAACAATCCGTATGGGTGTCGGAGCTTAATGCCTCCGTGTTATTTGAGTCGAGTGCGAGAGTATCGACGAGAGTAACACAGTTTTTCTCTCAGCTCGGTGTGTCAAAGATGAACATTATTGAGAGCGATGCTGGATGATATTGAGGAGTATTGTAGGTTGAGTATAACTGGTCGATAAGTTTATGTTTGTGACGAGTGGAATATATACATGCTTGATAAGTCTTTTTTCTCTGATGAATGAATTTTCTTGTGTTAATATTTACTTTTCTGTTTTTATGTTTCAACCATTTTAATCCAAACTCATAAACTTAGAAATTGTCGAACGACAGTTCAGTAGCACCGATCTCTGTGGACACGATAAATTCCCAGAAAAATACTTCCAAAACTTTTGTTGCTTGCCGCTATTCCGCTTCAACAAAATGGCGCGTTGTCGGGGATTGGTGTTTTTATCAGATCGCATTGCGATAGTTTCTTTGTTTTTGAGTTTTGTAGATATCGTATATATTGTCTATTTTCACTTGTTTATATGGCTACTTGTATATGTTTACCATAATTGTAAATTTTACATATTTTGTATACTTGTAAATTTAGTGTATATGTTTGTTTCTCTTCACGTTTGCTAAGTGTTTGGTTAGGTTTCGTCGTCGGTAAGCACTAACCGTGTAAAGAGGCAACTTGGAGAAGTGTGTATAAATAATAGGCGTCGAACTTACGACGTAAAACAATCATGTTTTATCGTTTTTTGTTCCGTTATTACTTTTTCATTATAGCGTATGCAGTATGGTGAGCAATCATTAAACAAGTTGTACTCGGATTGTTCGTAAAATTCTTAAATCTTCACTTTACAACTTGTTTAATTCATTTCACCTGGTCTTTCTGGACCAATTTTTGTATATGAGATTGTGTAGGTGTTAAGTGGAGGCCTACACCAAAACCTTGTTGCTGTACTAGTTTTTCTGGTTCTGGTGTAGCGCGCTTAGCGCGCCTAACCACGCTTAGCGCACCCTGCTGTGCAGAGCCAATGAATTCTTTTAATTGTTCACTTGGCTCCCCCTTCTTCCCACTTCCACCAAGGCCTTATATATTAGTAATTATTAGTAATTTTTCTAATTCTTTTGTTGATTGTTTGGACTCAAATTTTAGCCCGATATCTTGAAGTCGCATTTGGTGATTTTTCCAATTTTGAGTGTTCCAACTTGCGAATGCGTGGTAATGATAGTGTTTAAAGTTTTGTACGCGTCCAAGATATGTGTTTATCGCTTTCTAGACTTTAGCATATTCATGATACTTAGGATTTTTACAACTTCTATGCCATTCATTCTTTTATATACTTGTTCATATGTGAATCACTTTAGTTCCCACCTTTTTTGTGAGGAAGCCTTCCATTGTTCATATATGCTCGGAGTACCAACATTGTTGTTTTAACTAGATTTTATTATGCTTAATCTTTTGTTTGTGTTGACTATGTGAAAGCATGAAAAGGATCAAGGCATTTTGTTTCATTTTGAGTACAACTACCTTAGCCAAATAGTCAATTCACCTTGTGAGTGTGTGATCGTTTGTAAACCCTTTGAGCCTTTGGTCATTATCTATGTTGTTTGAGTTTGATTCTTGTCTATGAGTGTCAAATTCATCTTTTGTGTGGATCTTGATTGTTGTTGTATAAATTTTTACCTTGCTTTAGAAAGTAGGGAGTATTCACATGATGATGTGGTTGAATTCAAGTTGGGGAGAGCAATGTTTGCTCACTTATGTTATTGATTGCTATGAGGTTGAAAAAGAAAAGAAAAAAGAGAAAAATATGAAAAATAAAAGAAAAGAAAAAGAAAGAAAAAATTGAAAAAGCTTTGAAAAAGAAAAACAAAAAGAGTAGAATAATGTTGTGCTAATAAGTTATATGTGTTTGGTGTAACACTTGGGATTTTGGAAGAAGTTTGATTGAAATTTTGTTTTTGAACTTTTGTGAGTTGATCACTCCCATAGGTTTAGGCAAGTTTTTGCTTCGATTAGCTTTAGGAATTATTCCTTGTTTGTTCACCTGACCACGTTACAGCCCTGAAAGTCCTTTTGATTTTTGCTTTTGTGTTTTCAGCATGATTTTTGGATGATTGCATAATTTAGTCTTTTGTTTGCAAGATTGTTGTGTGAGTGAAAAATCCCTCATTTTATGTTTTTCATCTACCGATGATTATTTTTGCTAGGTGTTATTCACATTTGAACTTGTGTTGTTTTAGAATGTTTGGCGTGACTTTTGTATTTAGCATTTGTTTCGTGATTATGTTATCGTTGAAGTTTAGTGGTAAGTATTTACTTTGTGTGTACCATTTTCGATTGAACCATTGCATTTGTTTTTGTTTGTAAAAACTTGTTGTTGCGTGATTTCTTTGATTTCACTTTTGTTCCTTTAGATGTTGGCTTTGTTTGAGGACAAACAATGATGTAAGTTGGGGAGAGTGATGAGTTCCAAAAAGTCATGTTTTTAGTAGTATTTTTGTGGCACTTATCATTCTAATTGTATTGAATAAAACCCTACTTTGTATGTAAATGTGTATATTTAGTGTATAATCAAGTTTTAGTGTATTTGTGTACCGTTTGATAGTTTTCTACTCATTTTGTAGGTATTGAGGTGTATTTGGAGCATGAGCAATAAAGTCTCGAAGACACGGCTTCAAATGCGCGATTTTGAGCAACTCATCAACGAATAAGGCTCAAAATGAGGGTGATAAAAATCACCAATTTGGTTGATATTTATTCACTATTAGATAGGAAATTGAATAAGCTTTCCAACGCTTCGAACCGGGCGCAAATCCGAGTTACGGTTCTCAAGTTATGGCCAAAATATGTGCTGTCTTTTTTTCATGATAGCAGGTAGCGCGCTTAGCTCGCCCGACCGCGCTTATCGGGCTTTTAAGGTGGTTTAATATTAATAAGGGCGCGCTTAGCGCCCAAACCGAGCTTAGCGCGGTCTGCGATTTTGACAGTCAATAAATAGGGGAAAAACACATTTTTTAGGGATGGTTTTGGAGTTTTGTGATCCCAACTCCATCAAACTTCATTTTTTCATTAGATTAGCTTAGAAAACATCATGGAAGCTTGCATTTGGATGATCCGGGGTGGATTTCTCATCGATCGGCTCTGACAACCCGTGAAGTGTTTGGTTCATTTCTGAGTTTCTTCATGTCTTTCTTCTTTGTTGGGTTTGTATATGTTTTTACTTTGATCTTATGTACATTTGTCGCCCATGGCGTTGTATGTAATTTGCTTTATGAATCTCTATTGGTGATTGTTCTTGATTTTTGCTTAAATGCGCGGGGTTTGGGTCGTGTTAGAGATAAACTTCACAAACTTCGATTAAGGATAATTATCTATTAGTTTCTGAACTCTAGAGATAGATTTAGGGCTAACAATCCGTATGGGTGTCGGAGCTTAATGCCTCCGTGTTATTTGAGTCGAGTGCGAGAGTGTCGACGAGAGTAATACGGTTTTTCTCTCAGCTCGGTGTGTCAGAGATGAACACTATTGAGAGCGATGCTGGATGATATTGAGGAGTATTGTAGGTTGAGTATAACTGGTTGATAAGTTTATGTTTGTGACGAGTGGAATATATACATGCTTGATAAGTCTTTTCTCTCTGATGAATGAATTTTCTTGTGTTAATATTTACTTTTCTGTTTTTATGTTTCAACCATTTTAATCCAAACTCATATACTTAGAAATTGTCGAACGACAGTTCAGTAGCACCGATCTCTATGGACACGATAAATTCCCGGAAAAATACTTCCAAAAATTTTGTTGCTTGCCGCTATTCTGCTCCAACAGTGGGCGGGGAATTTGAGCCATACGCGTATCAGGGTGGTCAATACGCGTATGGGTAGGGGCATGGGCAGATTTTCTTGTTTTTGCTGTTTCTGTCCTAATTTCGCTTGTAATGAGGTTTCTTTGAGACGTAAGGCTGGGATGAGATGATATGACACTAGTAATCTAGTAATGACGATGAATAGAATAAAAATAGGGGATTTTATGTGATGAACCAACTATGACGTATTGTGAGTTATAATGATGAATTTTGATGAGTGCGACATTGATGTGATGTTATGATGTTTGTTTGATGATGAATTCATGAATGATGATGCAACCATGATTATTTTATGACGATGTTTGACGATTTTGCATCATGCATTCATGGCATAGTCGGACTTCGGTCCATTTTGGTGGCTTCAATCCCATTGTGTGGATTGAAGTGTTTTATGACGTACTCCGATTCTTGTGTAGAATCGATCCTATTGGTGGGGATCTTTGGAGGGTGATGGCCCAGTGTCCATCGATTATGACTATGTTGGTACCACATGCATGAGTCTGACGTTGCATTGCATGCTATATGGCATTGCATTACATTGATGTTATTGATGTGTTTTGATGTTGTGTGTGGTTGATGATGATGCTACTTGTGCTTTATCTTTTACGCATATCTTATATATTGATTTCGTGATTACTCACCCTGCCTGTTTGAATGTTGCCTCCACGTGGGTAACGTGCAGGTGATCAGGTTTAGCTCCTTGGCGCAAGAAGATTTAGTTTTGAAGCGTTTTTTTTATTTCTCCGTCGATTTAGTGGGTCTTGCTCTGATATGTAACATCGGGTCGGGACATTTGAGTCGAACGATGTCGTTCTTTTATTTTTGGGGACATGATGTTTTCATGAGTTATTTTTGAGAAGTGTTTAATTATAAAAGTGTTTAGTTTTAAACTTGATTTTCCGCTGCGTGGTGTCTGAGTAATTATGATGGTAAAACCCGTGTGACGGGACAGGTGAACGTTTTGACGATTCTTGACGATATGTGATGCCCTTTTTGGGATGTTACTCTGGTTATTTTGTCGTGTTATTGTGACGTTTTATTGGGTAGAATAAGGGTGTTACATTAGTGGTATCAGAGCAGGTCGGTCCGTCCGGCCAGGTTTTTACGTGATGTCAGTCCCCTGTCAGTTGACGAGTGTGTGTACACTGTCGATGTTTTGTTTCTTCTAACCTTGTTGGTGGTGTCCAGGATGGCTGGAAGAAATGATCGTGCGATTGCTGATGCCTTGGAATCAGTTGCTAATGTAATGGCGCAACTCAATCTGAATCGTAGAATTCCAGATGAGTTTCGTGGTTTGGGGGAGTTCAAGAGGAACAATCCACCGACTTTTGTGGGCACTCATTACCCAGCAAGTGCACACAAGTGGCTGAAGGCAATTGAGAAGATCTTTCGGGTGACGGGGTGTACTGATGCGCAGCAAGTTCAGTTTGGGACGCATATGCTGGAAGAAGAGGCCGAGGACTGGTGGGATAACACCCGTCAGAGACTGGAAGATGTTGGCACTATGATAGCCTGGGTTGTGTTCAAGCAGGAGTTTCTGGGCAAGTATTTTACAGAGGATGCTCGTGGCAAGAGAGAGGTGGAATTCCTTGAGCTGAAGCAAGGAGACATAATTGTGGCAGAGTATGCTCCAAAGTTCGAGATGCTGGTAAAGTTCTGTCCTCACTACAACCGTACTGATGCTGAGATATCCAAGTGTCTCAAGTTTGAGAATGGGCTGAGACCAGAGATTAAGCAAGGTATTGGATACCAACATATTTGCAGGTTTGCGGAGTTGGTTGACAAGAGTAGGATCTACGACGAGGATAGTCGAGCTCGATCTGCTCACTACAAGAAGTTGAGTGAGAAGAAGGGGCAGTATAGGGGTAAACCTTATACGACTTCAGCTGACAAAGGGAAGCAGAAGGATTTAGAGGGGAAAAAGACAAGTGGGGGAGAAGCTCCCGCTTCTGGAAAGTGTTATAAGTGTGGCGAGCAAGGCCACTGTGCTGACGTGTGCACCAATAATGTGGTGAGGTGCTACAGATATGGTAAGAAGGGACATAGAGCTATTGACTGCAAGGACGATGGTCCAACCTGTTTCAACTGTGGTGAGAAAGTTCATATCAGTACTCAATGTCTGAAGCCGAAGATGACTGCGACTGTTGCTCAGACCAACGGCATAGTGTTTGCTTTGAGTGGTGCAGAAGCGCCAGAGAAGGACAACCTAATTAGAGGTACTTGCTTTATTAATAATATCGAGTTGATTGCTATTATTGATACTGGTGCTACTCATTCTTTTATCTCGCTTAAATGTGCTAATAGATTGGGTTTGAAGTTATCTGATATGAATAGTAATATGGTAATAGAAACACCTGCTAATGGTTCTGTTACTACTACCTTTGTGTGTTTGAGATGTCCTGTGACGATTTTTGAGAAGAGTTTTGTGATGGATTTGGTGTGCTTACCCTTACACCAAATCGATGTAATCTTTGGAATGAACTGGTTGGAGTTCAACCGTGTTCATATCAATTGTTATAACAAGAATGTAGAGTTTCCTGAGCTTGGTGGGGAGTTGATGTTCTTGTCTGCTAAGCAAGTGGACGAACTCCTGGAAGATGAAGCCCTGGCGTTTGCAATGTTTGCATCGTTACAGATTGATCGTGAAGCTGCAGATGTGGAGTTTCCTGTTGTCTGTGAATTTCCCGAGGTGTTTCCAGACAAAATCAGTGATTTGCCTCCAGAACATGAAGTAGAGTTTGCAGTGAACTTAATACCAGGTACGAGTCCAGTGTTGATGGCTCCTTATCGGATGTCAGCTTCTGAGTTAAGTGAATTAAAGAAACAGTTGGAAGAGCTGCTTGAGAAGAGGTTTGTTCGACCAAGTGTTTCTCCGTGGGGTGCTCCTGTGCTGTTAGTGAAGAAGAAGGATGGAAGTATGAGGTTGTGTATTGATTATCGGCAGTTGAATAAAGTGACTATCAAGAATAAGTATCCACTACTGAGACTCGACGATTTGATGGATCAACTAGTAGGTGCCCGTGTGTTCAGCAAGATTGATTTGAGGTCGGGTTATCATCAGATTCGAGTTAAGCCTGATGATATTCCGAAGACGGCTTTCAGGACGAGGTATAGACACTATGAATATACTGTGATGCCGTTTGGTGTATTTAATGCACTCGGTGTGTTCATGGAGTACATGAATAGGATTTTTCATGAGTATTTGGATAAGTTTGTGGTGGTGTTCATCGACGATATCTTGATATACTCTAAATCGGAAGAAGAGCATGCTGAGCATTTGAGGACAGTGTTACAAGTATTAAAAGAGAAGAAGTTGTATGCAAAGCTGTCGAAGTGTGAGTTCTGGTTGAAGGAAGTGAGTTTCCTTGGCCATGTGATTTCCAGTGGTGGAATTGCTGTTGATCCTTCGAAGATTGATGCTGTATTACAATGGGAGACTCCAATGTCTGCTACTGAGATACTAAGTTTTCTGGGATTGGCAGGTTATTACCGCAAGTTTATTGAGGGCTTTTCTAAGTTGGCATTACCTTTGACTTAGTTGACTCGAAAGGGTCAAGCTTTTGTGTGGGATGTTGCTTGTGAAGAGAGCTTTGTGGAATTGAAGAAGAGGTTGACTACTGCTCCAGTGTTGATCTTGCCTAATCCAAATGAATCTTTTGTAGTGTACTGTGATGCATCGAAGATGGGTCTTGGAGGACTATTGATGCAGAATGGGCAAGTTGTTGCTTATGCTTCCAGGCAATTGAGGGTCCATGAAGTGAATTATCCAACCCATGACTTAGAGTTGGCGGCTGTGGTATTTATGTTAAAAATTTGGAGACATTATCTGTTTGGCTCTAAATTCGAAGTGTTCAGCGATCATACGAGCTTGAAGTACCTGTTTAATCAGAAAGAGTTGAATATGAGGCTGAGAAGGTGGTTGGAATTGTTGAAGGATTATGACTTTGATCTGAATTACCATCCTGGTAAAGCAAATGTAGTGGCTGATGCATTAAACAGAAAGTCATTGCATATGCCGATGCTTATGGTGAAAGAGTTAGAGTTACTTGAACAATTCCGAGATTTGAGTTTGGTGTGTGAAGCGACTCCTGACAGTGTGAAGTTGGGAATGCTGAAGTTGACTAGTGGTATTTTGGAAGAGATCAGAGTGGGACAACAATCTGACTTGAAGTTAGTGGACTAGTTGACTTTGATCAACTAAGGTAACAAAGGAGAATTCCAAATTGATGAGAATGATGTGATGATGTTTAGAGACAGGGTGTGTGTCCCAGATGTTCCATACATTAAGAAGAGCATTCTTGAAGAAGGACACCGAAGTAGGATGAGTATTCATCCCGGTGCTACGAAGATGTACCGTGATTTGAAAAAGTTGTTTTGGTGGCCAGGTATGAAGAAGGATGTTGCGGAGTTTGTCTATGCATGTTTGACTTGTCAGAAGTCGAAGATTGAGCATCAGAAGCCTTTAGGTATGATGCAACCGTTGAGAATTCCAGAATGGAAGTGGGATAGTATTTCCATGGATTTTGTGGTGGGATTTCTGAAGACTGCTAAGGAAAATGATTCCATTTGGGTGATTATGGATAGGTTAACTAAATCGGCTCATTTCTTGCCGATGAAGATTAATCATTCTATGCAGAAGTTAGCCGAGATATACATTGCAGAGATTGTGAAGTTGCATGTGATACCTTCAAGTATTGTGTCGGATAGGGATCCGAGATTTACATCGAGGTTCTGGAAGATTTTGCAAGACGTGTTGGGTACTAAGTTGAGGATAAGTTCTGCCTATCATCCGCAAACGGACGGTCAGACAGAAAGGACTATCCAATCCTTAGAGGATTTACTGAGGGCTTGTGTGTTAGATCATGGAGGATCTTGGGATAGCCATTTACCATTGATTGAGTTCACGTACAACAATAGTTTTCATGCTAGTATTGGAATGGCACCCTATGAGGCTTTGTATGGGAGAAGGTGTAGGACTCCATTGTGTTGGTATGAGTCAGGCGAGAGTGCTGTACTCGGACCTGAAATTGTGCAAGAGACGACTGAGAAGATTAAGACGATCCAAGAAAGGATAAAAGATTCGCAAAGTTGTCATAAGAGTTACCATGATAAGAGGAGGAAAGCACTTGAGTTTCAAGAGGGAGATCACGTGTTTGTGAGGGTGACGCCAGTGACTGGCGTGGATCGAGCTTTGAAGTCTAGGAAGCTCACTCCACGTTTTGTTGGTCCGTACCAAATCTTGCAGAGGATAGGAGAGGTAGCCTATTGGATTGCTTTACCCCCGATGCTTACGAATTTTCATGACGTGTTCCATGTGTCTCAGTTGAGGAAGTACATTCCAGATCCATCGCATGTGATTCAGATGGATGATGTACAAGTGAGGGATAATCTGACTGTAGAAGCATTACCTGTGCGGATTGATGGTCGTGAATGTAAGCAGTTGCGGGGTAAAGACATAGCTTTGGTGAAGGTGTTGTGGGGTGGACCAGCTGGCGAAAGTTGGACTTGGGAGCGTGAAGATCAGATGAAGGAGTCGTATCCGACTCTGTTTCCTTCATGTAATTTTCGAGGGCGAAAATTCTTTAAGTGGGGAAGAGTTGTAACGCCCCAAATAATTATAATATTTATTTATTTAATTATTATGATTATGCGGTGTTTTGGTGCTTTGTGATGACCTTGTGACGTTGATGAATTATGTGATTTGTGGGGTATCCGTGGGTTAATGGAACTTTGAGGCCTTAGGCTTAATAGATTAATTAGATTATTTTATTAATAATAGTATTGAAATAATTTGAATAATTAAAATATTATTTAGATTATTATTATTATTATTATTTTTAATTAATTAATTAAGAGAACATTAAGGGTAATACGGTAATGTGGAGGGGATTAGTGGAGGATAACATGGTAAACAGAGATTAAGGACCAAAAACCCATAGGTTTAACAAAAGAGAAAAATAGGGATTTTGAGATCAGAATTTTTCAACCCTAAGGAGTGATTGGAGATTTGAGGAAAGGAGGCTAGATCCAGGAATCAACCGTAGAACCCCGGAAACGAAGAATTTATGCTGAATAATTCGAGGTATGGGGGGTAATCCGGGTTAATGTATTTGATATGGGTTTAAGGTAGAGGTAGTTATGTGTTTTCGTTTCCTGATGAATTCGTATGGATCCATGATGCAAAAATTGTGATTTTTATGTGTACGATTCTGTGATGAACTATGTGCAAATTGTTGTATCTGATGTTGAATCTGTGTGAATGATTGTTGAAGCTGTGACGAACTTGTGGGTAACCAGATCTGTAAATCGAACCTGATATTAAGCAAATTCAGACTCAGTAATTAGGAATAATTGATTTAGATGATGAAGTAGGATGAATAACTTAGATCTGGGATGAATCGAAGATGATTTGAGGCTATTTCTGGTAGATCGAAGTTGCTTGGAAGAGGGATTTTGCGCTCAGATGCGAAATCTGAGTTTTGGAGGAGCCTCTGGTGATACGCGTAATGGAGAAGGCAATACGCGTAATGGAGAAGGCAATACGCGTAATGGGCAAGACAATACGCGTAATGAGGACACTCCCAAAGTGATACGTGTACCGTACGCACCTGTCCCCAAGGGCTGACACGGCCCTCTGCTGATACGCGTACCATACGCGTAGGGAAGTTGGGCAATATGCATAGCATAAGGCCATACGCGTATGGGAGACTGAGGAAGAAATGGAATACGTGTAAGGGGTGATGCATCACGCGTAAGGAGATCTGAAGGAGAATTGAGGGGAAGAGCCTCTCCGCTGATACACGTATTGAAGAGGGCAATGCGCGTAAGGGTGAGCGGGGAATTTGAGCCATATGCGTATCAGGGTGGTCAATACGCGTATGGGCATGGGCATGGGCAGATTTTCCCATTTTTCCGATTTCTGTCCCGATTTCGCTTGTAACGAGGTTTCTTTGAGACGTAGGGCTGGGATGAGATGATATGACACTAGTAATCTAGTAATGACGATGAATAGAATAAAAATCGAGGATTTTATGTGATGAACCAACTATAACGTATTGTGAGTTATAATGAGAATTGATGAATTCACGAGAATGATATGGGCATCCCTTATTAAGTTCAAACACGAGGTGTTTGCTGAATTCAAGAAGTTCCGAATGAAGGTTCAGAATCAGAGTGGTCAGACTCTGAAGATTCTCAGAACCGATGGTGGGGGTGAGTATAACTCCAAAGAGTTTCAGAAGTTCTGTGAGGAGAATGGAATTGAGCATGAGGTTACTGCTCCTTACACTCCTCAACACAATGGTCTTGTTGAAAGAAGGCGATTAGGGAGTTGTTCCTCTGATTATTTTTGGGATGTTCCTCTGATTATTTTGTTGTGTTATTGTGACGTTTTGTTGGGTAGAATAAGGGTGTTACAGCTAGGGTCATCATCATGACCCTAGCCTAGCCATCATGACGTATTTAATGCAGCACATGGCTTGAGGCACACGTGGCAGTTCACCTATTCAGATCACACCAACGTTGGGCTCCCCATAAGCTGGGCACGCCAAACAACGTTACGTATCCCGCGAGCACTAAATCCCTAGGGCATCGTAAAATAACCTCATCTTGTCGACAAGTGACGACCATTTCTGGACCTCCCCGAGACTGAAACTGCCCTTAAGTCATCACTCCCATGCTCAGGAGCAACGACTTGGGGGGCTCCTGTTCCGGACTGGTGCAATGACTAGGCATGATCCAATCCACTTCTGCTCTCAGAACGACCCAATTGCCTAAGTCCAGCCAATTTGGCGCAACATTTACCTTTCTGCCCCTCTACCGGGCAAGGCTGGTCGGATGATCCCAAGGGTCAGCTGCCCCTCCTCGGTAGTTCCTGCCCGTCACGCACAGTTCCACCGTCCAGAAACAGTCACGACGCCCATGCCCGCAACTGCACCTTTGCCCATGGCAACGGCTAGTTTCGGGCACCTCTGCTCGTCCCAACGACTAGTTTCTGGCAGTTACATATTATTCGGGAAACGGTTATCTCGCCCCGAAAATAGGGACCGTTAGCCACGCGCTAGAGGCATTATAAAAACCCTCTCATTTGAGAGGGTCATGTATTCTAAATCATCCTACGAAACACATATTTGTACTTGATCTCTCTCTCTCTCTCTATCCTTACTTTAGCATCAGAGTGCCTTGCAGGTACACCCCTCCTTATCTCTCACACACAGCATCGCAGACATCATTTTTGTCCCACTTCAAGTTCTGATCAGCCGTTAAGATCAAATATGTACTAGATACATATAGGTAAAAACAACAGTGTCCACGACCCTTTGAGCAATTTGGAACCACAGCCAACATGGAGGCATATTTTTAAAGGAAAAATAGTAGTTGCAGTGAGTGAGAACTAAATACTAGCTCTCTTTAATTAAGTGAAGCAGAAGAGAGGTTCCACCTCTTCATGATCACACAAAAATATTAACCTCCACCATACCTAATGTAATTAAGGTGTTTCTTATTTTCTCTATTTTTATTTTTTCCATTTATTTTCATTTTGATTTAAGTGTTTAACTGGTGATTGAGTGAGTAGTAATCACAACACTAATTATTTATATTGTTTATTTACTTTCTTAATAAACTTGTTAGCTTTATGAGTTTATTTAGGTGTGTATCATCTTCCCTTAATGGTGATAATCAATAGTTTATTTTTGAAAGATGCCATATGCACTCGTGTGAATGCCCAATTAATTATGGAACTTCTAAAAGATTGATTGCATGACAAGAATAGAGAATAAAGTCCATCTCAAGATTTTCTCAATTCCCAGATATCTAAATTGGCGAGATTTGATCCAAATATTTCACTTTTTACTTATTTATTGTATAAGAATATCCATGCATTTATTTTTTTCTAGAACTTTAAATTTTTATTTATGGTTATTGTCATATCGTACACACATTGAGGCAAATTTTTTGGTACCTAGAGCCTTTTCATACTACCCTCGTATTATGATTATTCCTTTGCTAACCCCTTTCAAGTCTAATATCTTTGTTTGTGTTAAAAACCTTATTACAAGTCTATATCCTAAATATTTGTTATTTCCCTCATCTCTTTGGAGTTAGGTAGTGATTAGAAAAATCTATATTGAGCACAATTCTAAGTTTGGGTTTGTTCATGGAATAACAATATTTTAAGTTTGGAGTGGTGATCATAAAAAAAATGTAAATAGAGAGACTTGGATACAAGTGTTGAAAAAGGTGCTTATCTAAAATAAGAAGAAAAAATTGGCATCCTTGAGAATAAAAAGAAAACCAAGTCTCCAAAAGCTAGTACTGTCGCCTAAATTGTATCTTTTGGTAAAAGATTTTTTTATAAATAAGATGATTGTAAGGATAAAATTACTAACACCAAATAATTGTTAGGGGGAGTTTTACACTATGGAGCATTGATACATAGTGTAAGACTAGATATTTTTGCGAGAGACATACCACTTGTCCACCTAAAATCTTAAGGGGATAGGTGAGTGGATTCCCCCACTTATAAATGTTCAAGTCACCACATTCCTATCTAATGTGAGACTATTTCCCCACTTACTCACACTTGTTTATATTATTCCAATACTCCCCCTCAAGTGTGAGTCTACAATGATTCCTCTTTTTTTTATACAATTGATTTTAGGTGGACAAGTGGCGTGTCTCACAAAAGTGTCTAGTCCTACACTATGTATCAATGCTCCCTAGTGTAAAACTCCTCTAGCATGGTATCAGAGCATGATTCGAGAAAGGGACCGACTTACATGAATCGAAATGTCCAGGAAGTGGTGTTCCGTTGAAATCGAAACGGCAAAGTAAGAGGTGTATTCGAAATACCTAATAAGAGGTGCCTTGAAAAATGTGTCAATGACGGTACAAGTATATAAAAAGAAGAGGGAATATTGTAGACTCACACTTGAGGGGGAGTATTGGAATAATATAAGCAAGTGTGAGTAAGTGGGGAAATAGTTCCACATTGGATAGGAATGTGATGACTTGAACATTTATAAGTGGGAGAACTCACTCACCAATCACCTTAAGGTTTTAGGTGAATGAGTTTTTCCACTTATAAATGTTCAAGTCACCACATTCTTATCCAATGTGTGCTTATATTATTCCAATAATAATAAAGCTTATTATTCCCAGAATTATTCTATCTTAATATTTGATGAATATTTAGAAACTTTTTAAGCATATGCTAAAACGGTAGTTGTATATTGATTGAGTGATAACCTTAATTTTCATTTGACTCAAATTGTGAGAAAGAGATAAAAGTTAAGTAGAGTTGAAAGATGGTTAGAGTTCTTTGAACTTATTTATCTTGAAGTTTGAGAATGAAATTA
The DNA here is from genome assembly GCA_022829125.1 of Lathyrus tuberosus. NCBI lineage: Eukaryota > Viridiplantae > Streptophyta > Magnoliopsida > Fabales > Fabaceae > Lathyrus > Lathyrus tuberosus. The sequence goes on along the minus strand of JALAZF010000039.1, from coordinate 12,423,286 downwards.
GTATTTGGTCTGGATCATGGAAGTATTTTAATAAGAAGCAATAAATAAGGAAATTATAGTTTGTCAGATAATGTTTTAATTTTATTGTAGATTCTCATATCCCATTCTTGTTCATAGAGGAAAAGTAACTATTTAAGTTTTTCACATTGTTTGTACTAATTTTATACTAATATTGCACAAGTTAAAGCAAGTTATCTAGGAATCAAGATCATTGTGGAAAGTTTCAAATCATATCAAATCATGCTAAATGGACAAATCTTCAATGTTCACACATAGTGAGGTTACAATGAAGAGAAGTGAAGTGAAATGAATAAAACACACAAATACATAAAGAGAGAAAGAGTTGTCTAGCCTATGTGATTTTGTTTCCACCTAATTCAGGTCCCTTAAATTTGGTGGAAACTTCCACAAAGAAAAACTTGAAGTTTTTCACTTAAGTTGGTTTCTATGACTTGAGGTTTAGGCGGATCTTTAGCTCAACATATAGAAACAACAATGACAGAAATATCTCACAAGAAATGTTATTGGTTGCTCGAGTCGTAAGGATTAATTTCTTACAATTTAAACAGTGGGATCTCGGCAAAATTTCTATTATGACATTATTTTTATTTTTTAGAATCTTGAGGACAATGTACAAGTGAATCCGGCGACAATGCTAAATGGGTAAAATATAATTTAGAATTTATATTATTAGTTATTAGTATTGTTATTTGGCTAATGTTGTATTTGGATTTTTAATTCTTTATCCAGTATGAGCATTATATATGTAGTGTCTTTGACATATTT